>CP130734.1:32519982-33175753 GCA_030553155.1 Nippostrongylus brasiliensis
TTCTGTTATGTAAAAAAGAAATCACACAAAATGCCTCCACAAAAAGAAAGTTATATGCCTCTCCTCAGGCACCGCTACATAGGGCCTTTAAAAGTATAGCCCTGAGGAGGGAACATATAATAATTGTTTTGTTTTAAATCTTTTTTTGTTTTGTTTCAGTTTCGTTTGTCGGCCATCAGGCCACTGAATGGCTGTTTATAACATAAGATATTACCAAGGTTTCGTTTTTCCATATGAAATTTAACTCTCTGAAGCCAACCATGATGTGGTGCTACAATTCTTTTTCCAGCGTCGCACGTTCACCATTATACCCACCAAATGGACGGGCATACCATTGGGGTCTTTCATGAGGAGCCAGTAAAACATAGCGTATGTGTTGGGCAGAGAGCTATTAATCGCTGGCCCATTAAGCTGCTTGTAGCTCCTAACAACAAGAAGAGCCATCTCAGTTATTACAACACCGAACAGCACCAATCATGCAAATAATTGAAAGGGTAGATAGTAACGTATAAATTTACAGGTAAAGGTAAGGGTGAAAGGTAAGGGTATCTGCGTTGATCAGTCCCCTAGGCAGGCGCCACCGTATTCATGATCCGTTCAGAATTGTAGAGGCATTGTGAATACCTATTTGGCCGATCCCAAGTCAGTGTCTTTACCTCCCCGCCGAAGTCTGGCACCAGTTTAACCGACCCCGGAGTGATGAAAGGCTTAGTTAGCCCAGATCGATCAGCCTACTGTGTAGGTATCGGTCTCGCCTCATAACCACACCATGCCGCCCTAGATTAACGTACTGGAAGATTACAACTGAAGTCTGCATGCACTATTGTACTGTTCAATTGCAGCTGTTTTTAAGCTAGGCAAGGTTTTCGCCCGAGCCTTGTTAAACTCCGATCAGTGAGATCCTGAGGTCCACATCTTAACCTACCTGCCATCTACTATACCCACGGAAACTGTTGTGAACATCAAGCCCAAGAACACAGGAAAACTGTCCCAAAAACGAAGCCAATGCATATATTCATTCGCATTTCGACACCACAATCGATTTGTACAGCAAACAAGCACTAATAAAAACATTCAAATTGGCAATATTTACAACATGCTTTCAATGAGGTCAGTTTCTAGCCTGTTTCCAATCGGTGAGAAACAATCGTACAAAGGTTAAAATGTTAATACAGGTGGAGAATTAGTTGACACCGTACAAGAGGATCAAAAAAGAAGATTAAAGTGTTGAGTAAGCTATGAAAATGTACAGAATGAACGATTTTAACCGGAGCACATGAGACATCCTTCTTCTTCTTGGATCTCAAGCACAGACATCTGACGGGCGGCGCTCTCCAACTGAAATCAACTGCTCAGCTTTGAACAGAAAAGAAGATTTGCAACAAAATGTCAAAAACTGTAATGCAACTTACGAAATGCCTAGGCTAAAAAGGAGACAAATTTCCACCAACAAAGCACCAACGAACAAACTGACCAAAGCATCCTTCTGCTCCTTCGCCTTCAAAGCTTCCTTGTCCACGGTGAACTGTACCGCACCGACAGCAGGCTTCGTGCGAAGATAGTACATACCGGTTTTCAATCCCTAGAAAAATTAGGAAATAGGATATTACAAATATTATCTGAAAGACTGCAAGAGCTGTTTAAGCTTAAATTTACCTTCTTCCATCCGTAGAAGTGCATAGAGGTGATATTGGCGTAGCTGGGACGAGCAATGTGGATGTTCAGAGACTGTGACTGGTCGATAAATGCTCCACTAGAAATCACACATTAAGATTATGTTGTTCTACAACTAGATATTTTTGTGTTGCCTACCGATCAGCCGCCATTTCAATGATATCCTTTTGGGGCAATTCCCAGACCGTTTGATAGAGACGCTTAATATGATCCGGGATGCCCTGGAAATGAAACCAATAATAAATGACAACTTGGAAAGAAAGAGAAAAAGGCCAGGACTTACGGCAATCTTCGCAATTGATCCGCTGTTTGCGATCAGTTGATTTTTCATCTCATCATCCCACAAGTTTAACTCGACCAAGTCCTTCAGCAGATGCGGATTGACAATTTGGAAGTCACCAGAAAGCACTCTTCGACTGTAGATGTTCGAAGTGTAAGGCTCAATGGACTCGTTGTTGCCGAGAATTTGAGCGGTGGACGCCGTTGGCATTGGGGCCACTAGCAAACTGTTACGCACTCCATGCCTAAATGAACCCAGATAGAGCAAAAGTAAGAGGAATCGTATATAGTTTATAACTTAAAAGTTATCAAAAACTAACTTCTTGATTTTCTCTCGAAGAGTATCCCAGTCGCATTGGTCTGTTGGCTGAACGTTCCACATATCGAACTGCAGGATGCCCTTCGACACAGGGGATCCTTCGTAGGTTTCATAAGGACCTGCAAATGAATGAATGAAAATACAATTTGAAATTTTTTTAAAGAGACATCCCTTCGTAATTAGGGGATCAGAGCAATGTTTATTATTGCATTTGTTTTTGTTCAATGTTTCTTTATTCCACTTGTCCCATTATGCTTCTTAACGGGAGCGTATTTGGGTAAAAAGGTAAAGGCAAAGGTGTCGGCTGTTGCCTACATCTATGGACGCAGATTTAAGCAAATAAACGAATGAATTATTCAAAAATAATGATCCCCCAACTGACCGTATTTCTCAGCCAGCTCACACGAAGCCTCAAGTGCAGCGTGATAAATCGTCTCGAAGATTCTTCGATTCAGATCGCGAGCTTCGGGCGATGTGAACGGATAGCGCATGAGCATAAACGCATCGGCAAGACCCTGTTCGAGAGGGAATTAGTGCTACATCCACAAAAATAGCTTTTTGAGAGTCTTACCTGTACACCAAGCCCGATGGGGCGATGTCGGAAGTTGGAGCGGCGTGCCTCTTCGACGGGATAGTAATTCACTTCAATGATCTTGTTGAGATTACGAGTGAGTACCTGAAAGAGCTCTAGATATTCACGATTGAAACTCTAAACTCGGAAACTAACAAGAACTTAACAGAAAAATTAGATCTGACCATGCCCTACCAAGAAAAATCTATAACACACCAAGTTCTGGCAAACCTGCAACAAAAATTCTCACCTTGGCAACCTCGTGCAGCTTCTTGAA
The DNA here is from genome assembly GCA_030553155.1 of Nippostrongylus brasiliensis. Lineage (NCBI taxonomy): Eukaryota > Metazoa > Nematoda > Chromadorea > Rhabditida > Heligmosomidae > Nippostrongylus > Nippostrongylus brasiliensis. The sequence goes on from CP130734.1 coordinate 32,523,103, forward strand.
GTCATACTTCCTATCTTCAGTAACGAAACGACTAAGAGCGATCGAACCGAGATTGCAGACAGCAACCTGAAACCCACTTTTGAAAAAAGGGAAACAGAAAACGCAGAAAACACTAGAAACTAGACCTCGTCCTTACTGGAATACTCCACAATTTCCGTGCACAAGTTCGAGCACTTGATGGTGCCGAGATTTTGCTGATTGCTCTTTCGATTGCAGGCATCCTGAATATGTACCTGGCTCAGATGAAATATGGAGCCGGAGTTTAATCAATAAAACGGCTTCACAGCAAGAAATTCTTCACTTGGAAGCCAAGTGCAAAGGTGACCCTTACTATTTGAATGAATTTAAATGTACAGCACCTTGTATACAATGTAAGGAGTTCCAGTTTCGATTTGACTCGACACGATGTGCTCCCAAAGTTTGCGAGCGCGAACCTGCTTGCGGTATCGACCTTCGGCTTCATATCTGAAGATAACTTAGATTCTAAAAGGTAAAGTGGTCGGCAGTGATTAGTCCCATATGGACTCGCCACGCATTCGGGCCCAGATTCATGAACGGACAAGCGGTTTCCGAAACTTCGGCGCGGCCAGAATCAGACGGCGGGGTCGATGAGAGATTGCGTTTAACATAGGAAGTTTAGGATATGTGCGCGCCATTCACTGGCTATATCTCGGGGTTTATTGGGGTTATGTATGTGGACCCGGGTTATATTCAAAATCGTGGGTGCACGACGAATGCGTTATTTGACGTATACAATGACTTGCGGCGGCCAGCCGCTATAGTAATTCAGTGTCTTAACCTTCCAAACAGCTGTGGTACCATTTAACCCCTCAGGAATTAAGAGGCTTGGTTAGCCTAGAAGAGAATAGATCGCTCGATCGACTTCTTACCACTGAACGAAAGCTACAGTTAAAATAATCTCACCTTGTATACAGCTCCTCAAAGGCCTCCCCCCAGCAGTCATCCAGACCAGGGCACTCATGAGGGCACATCAGCGACCAATCCTGATCGCGCTCAACTCGCTTCATGAAAAGGTCGGGAATCCAGAGAGCGTAGAACAGGTCACGAGCACGTTCCTCTTCCGGACCGGTGTTCTTCTTTAGAGCGACAAATCTGAAACGAAACTCCTCGGTTTGGTTACAAAGTGGAGCGGTGCCGATTAGTTCTCCAAAGCCGCGCCACGCACTCCCATTCCATTCAGAATCGTGAAAGCATGGTGAATGCGACTGCTCTAGCCTATACAATAAATTTCCGATCCATTCTCTGCTCAAGTCAGGACCTTCAACTTCCCAGATCAAATAGGGACCAATTTACCCGACTTCGGATAGGTGAAGGGCTTGATCACACTGGGTGCAGACAGAACATTCCACCGTGCGTGTGGAAGCAGCGCCCCTCCCCATTACACCACGTGTTTCCCCGGTGACTTATTAAAACCATTTAGTGTTGAAAACGTACTCGAAAATGTCAGCATGCCACGGCTCCAAATAGATCGCAAACGCTCCCGGTCTCTTGTTACCGCCCTGATCCACATAACGAGCAGTGTTATTGTAGACGCGAAGCATAGGAATCAGACCGTTGGAGGTGCCGTTCGTTCCGGCAATTAACGATCCCGTGGCACGAATCTTATGAACATTTAGGCCGATGCCTCCGGCACTCTTCGAGATCAGGGCACACTGCTTCAACGTGTCATAGATTCCAGCGATCGAATCCTCACTCATGGTCAGCAGGAAGCATGACGATAGTTGAGGCCTGAAACCGCAGCAATTCAGTGGCAAAGGGTAAGAGTAAGGGGAGAAGAGGTAAAAGGATAAGAAGTCTTACCATTTAGTGCCAGCATTGAAGAGGGTAGGCGAAGCATGAGTGAAATATCGCTCGCTCATCAAATTGTACGTTTCAATGGCTGCATCGATATCCTCACCATGAATTCCAATGGCAACTCGCATGAGCATGTGCTGCGGGCGTTCGGCTACCTAAAAATTTTTAATGCGAGATATTTTAATAAGGTTATGTGAAGGTCAAACGAGTGGTGTTGGAAATCCCCAAAGGACGCGCCGTGAACTCATTCCTTATTCAGAATCGCGGAAGTACGATAAACGCAAGTATAGCCGGCACTATTCCACTTGTTGGACACCAGCACTCGATTTTTTTTCAGTCGTCGAAATTCGCTGAAACTTTGCATAGGGGGTAACTGAGGGCGCTGATCACGAATCTGCTATCTGTTTTCTATGCGGGTGGTCTCGGACCGCCCAAATCGCTACTTGGGTGGTCCAGTCAGGATCATTAATTCCGCTGATCTTTGCCTGTGGGCGTTATTTGGGGTTCAGAACACGAATCTGCTATCCTTTTTTCACGTGGCTGGTCTCGGACCACCTAAATCGCTACTTGGGTGGTCCAGTCAGGATCACCGATTCTGCTGAAACTTTGTCTATGAGGGTTTTCTGGTGTCCTGGACACGATGGTGAAGTCCGTTCTTCAAATGGCGGCCGAATACGGCAGTTATAGGTAAGCACCTACTGACCTTACCCGGTGAGACTCACCGATAACTGCCGTATTCGGCCGCCATTAGAAAAACGGACTTCTCCATCGTGTTCAGGACAGCAGAGAACCCCCATGGACGAAGTTTCAGCGAAATCGATGATCCTGACTGGACCACCCAAGTAGTGATTTCGGTGGTCCGAGGCCACCCACGTGAAAAACGGACAGCAGATTCGTGATCAGCGCCCCCAATTACCCCCATAGGCGAAGTTTCAGCGAATTTCTGGAGAAAAAATTTCTGGCTGAAAAAAATCGAGTGCTGGTGTCCACCAAGTGGAATAGTGCCGTATAGCCTATACAATGATTTACAGAGGTCAGCTGCTTCCGAGATCTTTCTTCTCAGAACATTTACCCAGCTTCTCGTCCTGATTGACGCATTTACCTGAGTATTGTTCAAGCTAACCAAGCATTCCCAAAACTGGTACCAGAGTGGTCTGGAAAGAAGAAGGTACTAAGTATGGACGGTGAGCGGCTTCCGTGAGTCATTTCACAGCCCAAATACTCGTTCACCACATCTCCACAGCTACTGAATAGAAGTCGAATGCATGGCGCACCCACAAGAGGACATATCAATGCAGACCGCTTTACATTTTACCTAGATCTAGTAACCAGGAGTACCGATCACAAACCCCAGTACCTCCTGAAAATAAAACTGAACGAGCCAGTAAGCTAACCTCCTTGTTAATCTTCAGCAAATAGGAGCGCTCCAGTGTTTTGAAACCGAAGTAGGTATAGGTGAAGTCACGATCGTAGACGATAGCTGAGTTCAGCCTCTGAACGGAATGATATTCGATCAATAAACCACCAGAAGGTACTCAAAACCTTACATTTGCGTGTTTCATTATGATGTCGTACGTCTCTTTGCTGATCATCGGCGAGTGTTCACCGGTGGAAGGATGACGAAACTGATAGAGCTTTTCCATGACCTCCGAAAACACCTGAACAAGCGGTCCATATGGAAAAAGTTTCGTAGAGGTTAGAGAAATACACTTTAAAAGAAAATACAAACCTTTCCGGTTTTCTTATGCAAGTTTGAGACAGCGATTCTAGCAGCCAATGTGGCGTAATCCGGATGCTGAGTGGTCATCGATGCGGCTGTTTCCGCAGCCAAATTGTCCAACTCGACGGTCGACACTCCTTTGTAGAGCCCACCGATAACCTTTTGGGCCACCAGAATCTGAAGAAAACCCGGGTATGATGAGATTCCACGCTTAACCACATGAGTAAAACTTACCGGCTCCACATAGTCCGCGTTGAGGCCATACGATAGCTTCAGGATGCGGGCGGTGATTTTGTCGAAATGGACCGTCTCCTTTCGTCCATCTGGAGTAGCAGTGATAAGCAAACATTAACAGCTTCTTATAATTCGGATCTGAGGAGCAGCTAAACTTCTCTTGAAAATGTATCAGACAAGTCACAAATATGGTCTATTATGTACTACTCACTGCTTTGTATTTGAGCTGCCTTCAATTTGCTAAAAAAAATAAATAACAAACCAATCAATACCGCTCACCTCTCTTCACCACGAAAATGCTGCTATGACGCTGCATTGTTAGTGTGCGGTTAGGTTATACTGAAAAGATAGATTATGTCTTTGAGATGCGTACCGTTCGAAAAAAGCACGATCAAAAATAAGAACAGCAGTTCTCCTACTTCCACCGTTGAAAATAAGTTTTATTTAACCCAAATTTCAGTTCTACGGTTTTGGGGAGCTGATCATGAATCTAAGGTTCTCTAAGCGGAACAAGAAGTCGACGAGGGTACTTCGAGTGGTTCAACTGCAGATTTTATGGCGACGACGGGGAAATTTCTCAATTTCAAACGAGGCTAAGGAATAAAGCGGCTCTAGGAATGATTAGAATGATGGATAAAGGGTAGGAGGACCGACACGAGATAAGGAATCAATAGAACTACGACGAAAGCGACCGTCGACCAGTCGTACTCCATCTCTGGAAATAAATCTCATTTCTGTAACCCAAACTTCAGTTCTACGGGTAAATTGGTGTGCTGATCATGAACCTGAGGTCCATTCTTGCAAATGTGTTCCACATCGACCGATATAGGCATCATTGTCCAAGTCTAACAACGAAAAGTCGACGGTATTTGGAGGGATTCAACTGCAAATTCCATGGCGACAACGGTATGATTTCTCATTTTGACCGGTTCTAAGGAATGAAATGGCTCTATGAATGATTAGAATGATAGTTAAGGAATGGACGGATCGAAAGGAGATAAGAAATCAATAGAACTACGACGCAAGCGACCGTCGACCAGTCGTAATCCACCTTTGAAATTAAATCTCATTTCTTTAACCCAAACTTCAGTTCTTCTGGTAAATTGGTGTGCTGAACATGAAACTAAGGTCCATTCCAGCAAATGTGTTCCATATCAACCGATTCATGCAATGTTGTCCAAGACCAACAACGAAAAGTCGACGGTATTTGGAGGGATCCAACTGCAAGTTCCATAGCGACAACGAGGATAATACTTCATTTTAAACGGTACTAAGGAATGAAATGGCTGTAGGAATGATTAGAATGATAGATAAAGAAAAGAAGAATGAATAGGATACAAGGATCGACCAGAGAGATGACGAAAGCGACCGTCACCCAGCCGTACACCGTTCGAATGCTCCTGTTTCGCGCGTATCGTACGGGTCGGGGCCGGGAGCGCGGGAAACACGGCCCACCCCGCCCCCCCCCCTCATTCACACCCCCCCCCCGCCCGTATGAACGGGGTGGGTCGCTCGGTGGGGGGTCGCCAAAGGTCCCAGTTGCGAAATACCACGGAGAACAGGTGGCAGGGTCGATCTTACGGTCCTTTGTCCTTCGGTCGATTTATAGGGGCGGTAACGACCTTCCTTACCATGACACTTACCCGCTGTTCGAATGGTGAGGGTATGCTGCGATCGGTCCTGCTAAATAACCCACTAAGTAAAGTGAGGATTGGTTGGAATTTATTGGATTCGAAGCTTTTTTGGAATTCTAATTTATGACCCCCAGGGGATTGGGGAACCCTTCGCACCATGGCTTTACCCAGACGTCAAGGGGTTACTATAGGTGGGTCTGGGGAAGATTGGTTAGAATCAGTGCTCTTGACCGGAGTACCTAATCGATGATAAATTCGAATTATCAAAAAATGCTGAAAACCCAGCACTCTGAATAACTTCCGCAGATTAGGGCTGGCATATCCGGCACCTTTCTTACTATGGCTCTCACCCAGATTTACCCACATGTCGAGTGGTCTGGATAAGTTGCGGTGGTTCTGGTTAACCCTTAGGTACTATAACCGACTAAATATACTTGACTCTCGGTATCAATGGGTTTAAATAAACCTTACGGACTACTACTTCTGCGAAGAAATCTCTGAACGTAAAGCACCAACGACCACAGTCCGAAACAACACGGCTATCTCACCGAGAATTTCGAAAACATATAACTGTGAAAACTTGTTGCGAAATTTGTTTTCGCAGAATTTCGGCGCATTTCGCAATGGGTCAGGTTTTTCGCGTTGGAGCACGTCGGCGCCTGGTGCTCATTTGTTGTGGGTTCCTAATCTTATTTAATTGTTTTCTCATTCAGTAGCTGGACCAGGGCCACATGTGGAATGCACAAAAGTGCAATACACATTAAAAGCGACCTTAAAGCAACAATTCACAGTAGAAATATTCTAGGCAACGCTCATTTAAAACGTGCTGGGAAAGACCTTGGACGTTTTGCCTTAAACTCAAGACACGAGTGAGCTATCCAAGGCTTTTGTAAGTGAAATTTTGTTTTAATTTTCTCAATTCTGAATGGAACACGAAAGCGCGGCACGTCCTTAGGGGATCCAATAAATGATTCGAGATTCAGACTCATGCGCAGAAATCGCTAGAAACGACAACGATGAGAAGTGGAAGGAATCTGGGTCCAGGAACACAGTTTTTGCCTTTCCTGTCATATTTATCCTATATTTTCCGAAAAGGCTAAACAGCATATTCCATTCACATTCCTTTTTCTATTTTTTTATCCATTGGGCCCGCGTGGTACAGTGGTAAGAGGCGCTGCTGACACCGGCACGGTCGAGCGATCGATCCCGGCCCGGGCTAACCAAGCCTTCCATCCCTCCGGGGTCGGGTAAATTGGTACCAGACTTGTCTGGGAAGGTAGACACTGACCTGGTATAGCGGCTGGCCCCCGCAGGTCATTGTATAGGGCAAATACGCATTCACCAAGCCTCTACGATTCTGAATTGAACACGAATGCGGCGGCGCGTCCTCAGGAGACTGATCAACGCCGGCACCTTCACCCTTACCTTACCTTTACCTATCCATTGATTAACCTGCCGGTTGCGCTTGAGGCTCCTGCGTTGGCCCGTTAACCAAGTTTCGTACACTCTGTGACCGAGTAAATTCCCAGTAAATTCCTCTTTTCCTTCCAAATTCCTTACCGTGTATTTACCCCAACAAATATGCAGGACAGCAGAGTGAAATTTACGGTTACCGAGCCGCTTGAAACTGATTAATATGGCTACCAGCATAGTCAAAAAACTGGATGAAAATGAATTCCTCCTCTTAATAGCCGCATTTTTTCTTTTCAGTGGACGTGAGTGGTGTGGTGATAAGGAGCGCCACTGACACCAGCACAGTCGATGGATCGATCTTCGTGTGAGTTAACTAAGCCTTCCCTCGTGGGTTTAGCAAATTTGTATCCAACTTGTCTGAGGTTTGTACGGCGGATAGTCCAGCAATTCATTGCGTAGGCCAAATACTCATTCACTACATCGTTACAATTCTGAATTGAAGGCAAATGCGTGGCGCACCCTTATCGTTAGGAGATTGATCAATGCGGGCCACTTAATATTTCCTTTATCTCTACGCTTTACTTTTAATTATTTCCTCCTGGCCGGATATTCTCTGAATGCATTCGGTGAACTATCATGAGTTGGACTGTCATCGAATCACTGGGTAAGTTCTCTCCCAGCCCTCTGTTCATTCAAGAGTTTTTTAAACTAACAATAAGGGAATGTTGGTGTAAATTATAGCCGGAGGATATATTCGACTACTTTGAATGTTTTTGGAGAAAATTACTGAAAAATTATTAAACTATTTTTCCTAATGTAACGGGAAATGGCATGCCTCGACGTATGATGAAGTCTGAAATTGCGGTACAATCGAAGGGTCTTTTAGATGATTTTTGGTGACGAAGCTGGGTATCGAAATTTTCTGAAATCGACGGCGATGATGAACAAGCGAATGTGGCGAAAACTTTATTCGCATTTATAGGCCACATTAAATGTAAGTCTCTTTCCAATATATCAAAACGTTTTAGATTAAGCTTTGTTAAAGATTTCCTTGCGATTTCGTGATATGTTAGTACATCGATAACGCTGCACAGTTAATCTGAACAGAAAAATTGAAGTTTCAGGGTTAATTTAATTGAAAAGACTGTCGAATTAAAGTTTTGGAGAAAAACCCTGCGATTTGTCGCAAATCCACGGGGTATTTGCCGGTCAGGTGGTCAGCTCCCGTTATTTTAGGGATTCTGTAGAACACGGCATAAATTCAGAGTATCTAAACGACAAGGTAACCTAATCACTTCAGGGTGAACTCTCGCATTCCCATCCGGTACCGATTTAACCTCTACTCTGAGCCCACTGGCCCACTAAGATTTCTCCCAAGTTTAACCTAAAAATCTCCAGGGGTTACGTCACGGTGGGTATGGCCGAGTTTGAGTTACCTACACCTGATATTCGTGCAAAAACTTCCTCTCTGGTAGAATGTGCCAGCGAAATGGCGCTCAATGGCGCCCCTACACCTGGGCCCAGACTTCCGAAGACTATATCCAAATATACCCCAAATTAAAGCACCACTTGACCCGGACCGCGATTCATCAACGCAAGCGGCGGGTTTTTTTTCGCGGTGGTGGGACGTTTTAATCCAGTCCAGCCTTGGACCCAAAAATCCGAATGGGCGCAAATCCTCATTTAGGAGTGCTAGAACTATTAACGTCACATACACCTCAAATATACTACGAATAAACCAAGCGCGCGTTCATGAATCACAATTTGGACACCATTTCGATATCGAAACCCTCGCCGCGCCAACAAGTCGGGTTAGACCTATGTATGAACCCCGGAAAGACTGAATAAACGCGTTGTAAGCGTTCATGAATCGCGGTTTTCGCGCCATTCAGGGTTTATTTTGGAGGTTCGTGTAGCGCACTCATATCCTCTGCTAGTCGATACCCACCATACGTAGTTTCAACCCTATCGTTATACAAACTCCGAGGAGACTCCACTGCACGTGTTGATGAATCAGGATTTGGGTGTCAATCGGGGTGTATTTTGAGGTAATCTGAGACCTGGTAATGAACTGAGTTGTCGAGCTTGAATAAAATTCATTGAAATTTTGCAGATTTTCAAAGGCGATATTTTTTATTCTTAATGAAATTCTTACCATTTATTTGGTGCACTTTCTTGAGTGCTTTTGTCTTTCGCTGGTGGGGATATTCGTTTGGTTTCTGGTGCCTTGTGCTTGGTTTTCGGCTCCTTTTTAGCGCTTCCCTCGTCTCGTTTCTTCGTTTTCTTGTTTTTAGACTTGTCTGATTTGCCTGCATTCACATCTTTGTGTTTCGTCTTTCCCGATTTTCCTGATTTTACGTCGTTGCGTTTCGTCTTGTTCTTTTCCGTTCCTTCTTTAGTGTTTTTTGGCTTAGGCTTGTCGGGTTTATCAGTGATTTGTCCGAGGTAGCTGTCTATCGGGTTGGTGCTTTTAGCATTTGGCTGCTTCATCAAACTATCGAACGGATCTTTGTTCGTCTTCAGAAGATTGTCCATATAGCTTCCGGCATCTTGTTGTCGGTTACCGCCGGCTGGTAAATGTGCATCTCTTTGCATCGACATCGGAGGTTCCACCATCACGTTGTTACTTATCGGATTAGTGTACGCACTTTGCGGTGGCCCGTCACGTTCGTTCAGCAGACGTTCCCGATCGGAACCCTGTGGAAGAATTCGTTGATTTATTCGATGTCCAGCGTTAGGCAGCAGATTAGTGTGCAGCGAGCAACTTCTCGTAAGACGCTATAAGGGTTGGGAGCAGGCTCAAGCTAGAGTTTCGAGAATCGAAACTGGGGGGGGGGGTCGTATTTGCATGGGAAGAGGGGAGGTGGTCGTATAAAAAAGGTCGTTTTTTATGGTAGAGATGCGGAAAAACTGCGAGTACAGCGTTATGAATGGAAAATAATTGCATAAAATTTGAAAATTCATTAATTGCTCTCCCTCATCCAAAGAAATACAAAAATGTAATGAAATAAACATGTTGATTATGTGAGTTCAGGTACGCCAAGGAAAGATGAGTTTTTAGACAAGGACAAGAGAGGACAGCATGTGAACCACAAGAAGAAGAAAAGGCGGCATGTGATCTTGAAAATGTATGCAGTAAAAGAAGTTCTTGTTGCCTGGTGTGGTTTTGTAATAGCAACAGTCGTGAAAAGAACAATAGTAGCTTGATAATTTCCACATTAGGGTAACTGCGATATAAAATTTTCACTACCGAAAGAACGCATCTAATCGGAGCGAAACTTCACACAAGGAATATTTTTATCCAGCCCAAACTTTGACGTAAAATTCAGAGGCAAGAGGCGGCGCGGCGAAATCCTTCTCGTCGCGACGCGCTACTGCAGGGAAGGCAGTTGTGTTAGTTAGGTGCTTATGATTTGAAAAGTTCAAGGGGTTTTGGAAATTTAAACACAGCGTTGAACAGTAGAGGATTCCAGTTTTATTTCGTAGTAGAGTCGCTTCCAGAAATCACTTTCTCCCTGGTTAACAGCGTAGTTTCGATTTGTTCCGATTTCTGCCAGAAATCGAAACTAAATCGAAACTATCTTGTTCACCAGGAAGGAAGTTCCATTGGATTCTGAATTTTACGTCAAAGTTTGGGCTGGATAGGAACATTCCTTGTGTGAAGTTTTGCTCCGATTATATGCGTCTTTCCGTAGTGGAAACTATATGTCGCAGTTACCCTAATGTGGAAAACATCAAGCTACTATTGTTCTTTTCACGACTGTTGCTATTGCAAAATCACACCAGGCAACGAAAACTTCTTTTATTGCATACATTTTCAAGATCACATGCCGCCTTTTCTTCTTCTTGTAGTTCACATGCCACCCTCTCTTGTCCTTGTTTAAAAACTCTACTCATGTTTCCTCATCGACATTGCCGTACCTGAACTCACATAATCAACAGGTTTATTTCATTACATTTTTGTTTTTCCTTGGATGAGGGAGAGCAGTTAATGAATTTTCAAATTTCATACAATTTCTTTTCCATTCGTAACGCTGTATTCGCAGTTTTTGAGATAAAAGAGGGGTCGTACCAAAACCTCTTGTGGTGATGGGGGTCGTGAAATTTCGGCAGAAATCGAAACTCACGCTTGAGCCTGGTTGGGAGTGCAGGTGAGAGTCTGCAATATTGCGTCGAATCCACGTCATTTCTGACAACCTTAGTTTTTTTAACAGTACGAAATTGTGCACACCACCACAATTTTGTAGCATTATGATGATATGTCAATCGACGCGATATTGCAGACCCCGCCCTGCACCCCCAACCCACTTAGGACCTTATATTATATAAACAGCTCTACATTGACTGACATTTCGTCGTCCTCGCCTTTTTCAGAGCCCGGAGCCTTCAACTTGAGAAACTATTATCTCAACACTGCATGAAATGGCCCTAATAGACCCGACGACGTGCAATTTGAGCGACGAATTAGCTGTTATAAATGAAATTGAGCGAAACGCACGACGACGAGCATTCTCGTCCAACGCGACGTTTGCGGTGGACCGCGCGCAACGCAACGCAACGAGCGGTCACCGCCGCGGTGAAGACTGCAAATTCGTCGCTCAATTTTTTGTCGTCTGGCCTGTAAGAGCCCAAACGTTGGTGACTGAGGTTTCGCTTCCAGGGACCACGTGCTCAGAGACTCCCTGGGTAATGACCTGGATAACGGATAGGTTAAAACCACGTATGTCGACGAGGCTGCCAGCTCCTGGGTCACTGCCGTACACGTCTTTCCTAATGATTCCAGGGATCTGCACAAAATGCAAAGCCCTTCTAGTGGTCATCACTACTGCTGTTCGTAAGGGTTAGCCTTTCCTGACCCTTTTTCGCTTATTCGATGGTTTAGTTTTTACCTATCTTTTGACGACTTTGAAATGGGTTGAGTGGGTAGTTGTCGAGTTGAAGTCACCTTCTTTCAGGCTCTCTAGGAGTGGATGACCCCCGAATGTCAGCACAAATGAAGTTTTGGTCTAGCTGTATAAACCAGAAATTCGTCACTGATTCATCCATTCACTCTCTAGTACGTACAGTGGCGGCAATATATTTACAGACGCCTGCCCTCTGTGTGGTTTTTTGGCCATAACTTTGGAACCAGAGGAGTATGAGAAATACTGAGCACGTATTTAGAATCCTCGAAAAATTCTCTACAAAATGCACTGCATTGCATTTCACGTCCCTCTGAAATTGTAGAAAAAATCAAGTGGAAATAAATTGGTCATGAGATAGTAAATGGTAAACACATTCTCAAAATCACAATAAACTACAATGCATCATCAAAACATGTTTATTATAAAAGAACAAGTCAATATTCAGTAAGATAGCAATGCTCTTTATCACAACGAAAACAGTTCGGTTTCACATTGAGTCGACGAACTTCATACATCGCTCCACAGGAATAGCACTCCACGTTTCCTTGATGATTGCTTCCAACTCGTGAAGATTCTGTGGCTTCAAGCGCTTTCATTCTGAATCCTATCGAACATCTCCTGAATGACGTGGATAGAGTTTTGAAACGCTTGAAGCCATGAAATCTTGACGAGTTGGAAGCAACCATCAAGGAAACGTCGAGTGATATTCCTGTGGAGCGATGTATGAAGTTGGTCGACTCAATGCGGAACCGTTTGGCTGTGATCAAGAGCAAGGGCTATTCTTCTAAATATTGACTTGTTGTTTTATAATAAACATGTTTTGATGATGCATTTTAGTTTATTGTGATTTTGAGAATGTGTTTACCATTTACTATCTCGTGACCAATTTATTTCCACTCGATTTTTTCTACAATTTCAGAGAGACGTCAAATGCAAAGTAATGCGTTTTGTAGAAAATTTTTCGAGGATTCTAAATACGTGCTCAGTATTTCTCATACTCCTCTGGTTCCAAAGTTATAGCCAAAAAACCACGCAGAGGGCAGGCGTCTGTAAATATATTGCCGCCACTGTATACATAGTTGTATGACAACAGTTAGTACCCTGTATTCAAAAGGTTAGTAACCGACAATAGTGGAACAGCAGAAGACATCTAGTTTCGGCTAAAAACATTTAATAATGCATTACCGCAAAAATAGATAGCGTAACCGTACCTTCTCATTCGAATTCGAACCTTTTGAACCTTTTGAAGTTGATCCAGAAGTTCCGTATGGGTTGAGAATTCTGACCATTTGCACCGTTATGACGAAGCTGATGATTGCAAATATTCCAATAAATACTGAAAACTGTGACGCTTACATTACTCCTTCTCTGTGGGGCCCGTGTGGTGCGGTGGTAAGAGGCGCTACTGACACACGCACGGTCGAGCGATCGATACACGTCTAGGTTAGTGAAGCCTTTAATTCCTAAGGGTATGGGTAAAATGGTACCATGGCTGTCTGGAAAGTAAAGGCACTGACTTGCTATAGCGGCTGGTCTCTGCAAGTCATTTTATCGTATGAATACGCATTCAACATGCCTCTACGGTTCGGAATGGAAGATGAATGTGTGGCGCATCTTCAGGAAATGAATAAGGTAACCGACCGCGAAGTGATGGAAAGCTTGATTAGCCGTGCCGGGATCGATCGCACGACTGTGCAAGTGTCAGTAGCGCCTCATACCACCGATCACGCCAAAGCCACTGGTAGTTGCTAAAATGCTCACCGGACAGGAACCACACCCCTTGAGTGGGCCCGCTGAAGTCGTGAAAAAGTCCACTGCCGCCACGAAACCATAGAAGGACCAAGTCTTTACACTGATGTTCGATATCATTAGCAATCAGCTGAAGAATTCGATCAATTTCCATTAGTCGCATTGTTATTTAAGTTTACACGAGAAAAGTTGTGGTTCATCAATCGTATTAACGTCACGGAAAGGTGTATGCGAGCAGCAGTTCAACACTTAATGCTCGAGGTCAGTTACAAAGGTGAAAAGTTTACTGCCACTGTTCCCCTTTCACATTTTACAAAAAGAATGGGTGCTAGCGTTCGTTAGACGAAAAATGTGTACTGACACCTGACGAGGGAGGTCAGTGAATTTCCTATGACGACTCTCTACAAGACGTATAGTTACCTGAAGAGCTTGGAACGGGGATTCCGAAAATGTTGTTTTTTTTTAGCTGAATAAAAATTGCTCGTCCAAAAATGGCAAGAAACCTCAACCACTAGCTAGTGGCACAAGGGCTTAAGGATCACAACCTACATGTACGGTGCCACGGTTGCACAGTGGTTAGCATATGGAGTTCTCGATCTGGTGGCCGGGGCTCGGACCCGTTCTCATTGTTCTTATTTGTTTGTGAAAGATGACATTCGAGAGAGAGTTCGAAAAAGGAGAAAATTTTCTCTTAAATCTAACATCGTTTGACTTCTTATGGGGTCACCGATTCTATTGCTCAATGCGATCAGACTGTGTAGAGCAACTATCTATATACAGTGGCGGCAATATATTTACAGACGCCTGCCCTCTACGTGCTTTTTTGGCCATAACTTTGGAACCAGAGGAGCACTAGAAGTACTGAGCATACATTTAGAATCCTCGAAAAATTTTCTACAAAACACACTAAATTGCATTCAACGTCTCTTTGAAATTGTAGAAAAAATATCGAGTGGAAATAAATTGGATATGAGATAGTAAATGGTAAACATATTCTCAAAATCACAATAAACTACAATGCATCATCAAAACATGTTTATTATAAGAGAACAAGTCAATATTCAGTGAGATAGCCCTTGCTCTTGATCACAGCGAAACAGTTCGGTTTCACATTGAGTCGACGAACTTCATACATCGCTCCACAGGAATAGCACTCCATGTTCCCTTGATGATCGCTTCCAACTCGTCAAGATTCTGTGGCTTCAAGCGCTTTCATTCTGAATCCTATCGAACATCTCCTGAATGACGGGGATAGAGTTTTGAAGCGCTTGAACCCATGAAATCTTGACGAGTTGGAAGCAATCATCAATGAAACGTGGAGTGCTATTCCTGTGGAGCGATGTATGAAGTTGGTCGACTCAATGCGGAACCGTTTGGCTGTGATAAAGAGCAAGGGCTATCCTACTAAATATTGACTTGTTGTTTTATAATAAACATGTTTTGATGATGCCTTGTAGTTTATTGTGATTTTGAGAATGTGTTTACCATATACTATCTCATGACCAATTTATTTCCACTGATTTTTTTCCACAATTTCAGGAAGACGTTAAATGCAATTCAGTGCGGTTTGTAGAGAATTTTTCGAGGATTCTAAATGTATGGTCAGTGCCTCTCGTGCTACTCTGGATCCAAAGTTATGGCCAAAAAACCACGCAGAGGGCAGGCGTCTGTAAATATATTGCCGCCGCTGTAGATATTTGGTTTGAATTGGAGGAAACTCACTAAGCTGGCATTAAGGACTTCTCCGAATTTTACGGTTGAGAAGTTCTGGTTCGCAACCTGACTAGCAATATCAAGGAGGTCAGTTCTGTTGTGGAGTAGCGCGGCATACTGAAATTTATGGTATACGATAAAGAGAGATATGCTTGATGTTCAGTCACTGTTCTGCTTTCTGTTAAAAATCGTATATTGATAACTCGAATCTTCGCCTGTTGTGAAACTCGTAGGCCTAAAATCGGTTCTAGGCGCTCTTTTATTACTATTGAGAGCCTTCAGTTTGTCGACGTTCATTTCTGAACGGATCTCAAAGATTTATCCTTCTAAAAAAGGTGCACTTCAATTGCATATTTTTGACAGCGAATTTTAGGCGGCTGCTATTAAAAGCAAAAGAAGGCCTGGAATATGAACCTAGATTGATAAATGGTGTGCTCATAGTGAACCCCGGAACATACTTTGAAAAACATGCTTCGCAGACAATGATTCGTAGCGACGCGGGCTTTATTCAGATTTCATTAAAGATTAACGCGGTTCCAGTATCGATGTATTCAAGATAATGTAGGACAATAATTGTCGCCGCTCCTCTTTTCATAGAGTGAATGATTGCAATCTCAGCGAGGCTCAGTGGAAACAAGAGTAAGGCCCTTGTTATACGTTCGCTCACCCCCCAGCGTAACTCGTCCATTCAGTACCAGACACCGTGGGGCCAGACACGTTTGTACGAGTTCACCACGCCAGCGTCACCATGATAACTCGTACAAACGTCTCTGGCCCCACGGTGTCTGATACTGAATGGACGAGTTACGCTGGGGGGTGAGCGAACGTATAACAAGGGCCTGAGACTCTCAGTTTTTGACGTGCAGTGTTCCGAATCTCATCATCCCATCGTTTAGGCAATGCTTGGCAAACCAATACAATCCTAATGTTCATTTTGAACCATCCATGAAATTACAGTCAGTGTTGAACCAGTGAGTACTGCTTACACGTTCTGGAAGTGCTTTCATATTTGACAAACGTTCTTTCGTCAAAAATTGAAGATCTGCAATTATTTTCATTAGGCCGAGAACGACAACAAAATGAAAAAATGTGTCGTACATTCGTTTTTAGAGCCATTGCGCAGCAAATTATAGTACTCCTGGAAAACAAATGTCCGTTGAAAGGATCACATTAGCATGGATCTCTCAAACCCACTAAATATAGTCAGCGGAGGGATGAAGTCAGTTAGGTGTTCATTTAATCAGTGTACCTATTTTGATTGTATGGGACAAATTTCAGATATGGCTAGTTGTTAACCGCTGATAACTGACTGCACCTTTAATTTCAAGTTCAAGCAAACATTACAATTCATATATACAAACTACAAACATACAACAAATACAAACTTAAATTCAATCGTTACACTGGACGGTCGATATGCTCATAATTAGATGCGCTCTCAGAAAAATTTTGAATAACGATGTTATCATCGTCCGATTCCACAAAGTCGCTCGAGGCGAAAAAACATATGAACGACCAACTCCTGGGTGCTTACATGCGCTGGTGCGAGTTGAAGTCGTGTTGGGGTCCGCTCGTGTAATTGTAGACCCACATCAGTGGCCAAGAATCTATGTAGGAGTTCACAATTCCGAAAGAAATCATAGTACACATCATAAGGGTGATTAGATTTCACATATTCCGCATTCCTCGGAGCCTTCCTTTTGTTTAATTTTGTGATATCGCGTTGCTATATTTCTTGGCTTTTAAGAGCGTTGAAGTAGTGAGCAAAACGAACGCTCGTATCCTGTCCCATCTCTTCAACTCCACGGTTTCTTCTGTGTTGACGTGCGCTTCAGAATCCTTGGCGCTACGCAGGCAGGATGATAGGCAGGACGATATGATGGTTGCTCGGAATGATTCGCTTCATTCAAGCGAGAGACGGTATACAGAGCTCTGAGCTACATCGACAGTCGATGATCAGAAAAGCAGGCATGTGGCCAGGCTGTTGAAGATAAGGTGGGGTGGACACGTAATGCGATTCCGTGACGACCGTTGGTCGAGGGCAGTTACTGACTGGATTCTACGGAACGTCATAAGAACAGTAGGTCGCCAAGTTTGCGTTGGTCGGACTTCTCCGTGAAACCCTAAACGATCGATTCGATGCACTTCGTGTTCCTTGGGCGAGCAGGACCTACTGGTCTACTTCGGCACGCGACAGGGACGAATGGAAACGTTACTGGCACCCGCGTGAGCAAATCGATGATCAACGGTACGGATCACACAGGCAATATTTCATGGCTGCTAAACGGAGCTGCCGCTGGTTGAACTACGCAGAATATTCAATGAGACTATGCGAAAACAAAAATGAATTGGCCTTCACAGGAATTCTCAAAAAATCGTGCTCTGCAACGAAACGAAAGGAGTCATCGCATTGGTCTGTTGCGATTTAGTCGCCCGACGGCGGTAGGGTACTGTAGAGGAGAGAACACTGGGTAGTTAACGTTTTCTCAGTCGCTGAGGGCTCGAAGAAGGCTAGCATCATTTTTCCGACGGCTGCGATTCGGTATGATATAAGAAATTGAAGTAACCCACGGTAACCTCCTTCCGGTGTTTCTCCAAATTGACATAGAATATTTGTAAAGTCTTCAACACGTCGTGTTTCAAAACGTCGCGCTTTGGTTCCAACTCGAGATGCTTGAGGAAGTCTATTATCGAGTAGGAAATCTTTAATGAGGAACCTACTAATAAATAAGCGAAACCACGATGTCTGTTTGTGAACTCTAGGGCCCCGCCGCTCTTGCCCGTTACCGTACTCCCAGTAACGTATTTCATCAGTTCCTCGCCGTCTTTTGCTGCATGCTTTTTGTTCTTCGTTTTATTTTGTTATTATAAAGTAGATTTAAAAATAACGGATTTTGACTATGCAACGCAATGGATTGATTTCAAGAGCGAGATGGACGAGAAGTTAAAAGCTTAGGCTCGTTATCTCTATGATCAAGGCTCAATCCTGTCCTAGGTAGAAACCCTTGCCTTACAACTGTTACAACTTACTTGTTAGAAGTAGCTGAAAAGGGTGCAGGAACCAGCGTCAGACCCAGATGACAAGTCGGCTGATGGAAGGAAACTGGCACAATCACAAGACAGGTCGATAGTCGCATGAAAGAAAAGAACCTGCGTTCGAGGACCACGCAACATGGAGCTTTGGACCGAGAAAAGTTGGCAGTGTGGTAACCTCAAGGAAGCGGGAGCAGCACCAAAGTGGAAGAAGACGAGGCGATCATCAAGACGTAGACGTACCTAGTAACTTAAATCGTTGTGGAATAAAAGTTGTACGAATTGATTTCAGGGTGATTCACTTGCTGGTACGGTAGTGTTCGGCCACATTCAACCTACGATCCTTGAATATACCAAACTCGTTCTTCGAATGGCCATCTATCGTCGAATTCGTTGAAGGTGTAGCAAATGAAGAGAGGGGTGATTCTTCACACATTTCCCAAGCTAGGTTTGGGAAATGGTGCATTTTACTGTTGATGATATTGAAGAACCATCGAAGGCATAATGGCCCGAATGGTATGTATAAGAAAAGAAAAGTGTCGAAATCAGAAAATCACCTGAACGGGAGAAATGAAAGAAGCATGTTATTTGCAGAAAAGCATACGAGTTACTGGGGAAGAACTGTTGAAAGAAAGCGACCCTGCCTCATGCGCAAAGAACGCCGCTTTTGTGAAAGGTAGCGCACTGATTGCCCAAACTCATACAGGTTTAGCGCAGCCCCATCGTGACAAAGTATTAGGGCTTGTTCAGACGACGCGCGTCGAAAATGCAAAATCGAAGCTCAATCGATAACTAACGCCCTTGATCGAATTTGCTCTTTTGCATTAGTGGCGCAGTCCGGTTGCGCCTCATATAGGCAAACTTACTGGTCGCTCGGGTTTTTTGCTGCTATTCTTATTAATGGAAATTTTGACAAAATTCACTTTTTTCGTTCAATTTCTTTCCTATGTGATTATATGCCTAATTTTTTTTTTATCAACCGGACTGCGCCAATAACGCAAAGGAGCAAATTCGATCAATGACGTTAATTATTGATTGAGCTTCAATTTTGCATTTTTGACGCGCGTCGTCTGAACAAGCCCTTAGGTTGTTCCACAACGGTTTTATCAGTTACGGCGCAAGTCTTTCTTGACAGCTGTCTCGCCTTCTTTCCCTTCGGTGCTGCTCCCGTTTCTCTGAGGTATGATTCTTCCGTCCAGTTTCGGTCTAGAGCTTCTCTTGGCGTAGCCATATTTTCTCTGGTTCTTGGGCGCCACTTTCTCGCACGCGACCATCGATCAGTATTGTGATTTTGACGGTTTTCCTCCCCCCAGCGGACCTGTCAACTGGATCCGACGCTGGTTACGACACCCTTTTCAGCTACTTCTAAGCTAAAAGCAAACTATCTGTAATTTGATCCTTTCTTTCCCTTCGTGTTCTTGTTGCTCTTACAAAGTTTGGCTTCTTGAATGTGTTTTGTTTTCTTTTTTTGCATCTGATGCTATTATTCCTCGTTGTTTTCCGTTATAGCCGACCTATGAGGATTCTACCAATAAATAAGCGAAACCACGATGTCTGTTTGTCAACTCTAGGGTCCCGCCGCGATTGCCCGTTACCGTACTCTCAGTAAGGTATTTCATCAGATCCTCGCCATCTTTTGCTGCATGCTTTTTGTTCTTCGTTTTATTTGTTATTATAAGTGTTTTACATATGCTCCCTACTACTCATTAGTTCATTTGACGAACTGCAGGCCGCTGAATGGCCTGTATGTTGAAAAATTAATGAGAGGCTTAGTGCATGGTATTTGAACTTGTTCCCGTTACCTAATCAATAACTTACCACATTATAGCGATTCATATACTCCGCATCGTAGAACTTTTCTATGCCCAATGCTTCGATGAAATTTCTGCCGTCTCTACAAAGATGAAGGAAATCTCTGAAAATTAAGAGTCGAAAAAAGAACGCTGTCGCCGCTAATGGAAGAACAGCACTCACAAGGAGTCCATCTCAGGGTGTGCCAAGCTTTCGTGATGCAACTTTTACAGAATGTAGGGTCTCTTGTAGGTACTCGAAAACTGCACTTCATTTTTTCTCCAGGCACCTCTGTGATGGGAAAAACGGCTGCCGAAAAAATGGAAGGCGAGCTCATTACACAGACTGCCTGTGCTCATTATAGGCCGCCATATTCGCAAGTCTGTGGACACTTGACCCAGTGGTAGCGGTGCGGCTTCTTGTGCGGAGCTTGTGTGTTCGGTACCGCGTCCTGCATCAAATTTTGCACTCATCCGGCTTTTGTTATTATATGCTTACGCAATCATTGGATACAAATTCTACGTGATTAATGCTTTTTGTAAGTAAATAGTACGTATTTCTGCGTTTATACGAGTCGTTTTCGCGAAAGTGATACCACGATGAACTCTTGTTCAGCTCACCAGTCAGAGCTCAGGAAACGAGAATAAAATTCATGATCAGCAGTTTAGGTGAGACTTTCAGGCAGTTCCTGGGACGAAGGTAGTGGATGCTGAAGGGTTTCTGACAGCTAGAGTCTGAGTGGTGTCAAAATATTACCGGTGGTTCATTAGAGACTGAACCTTGGGCTACCGACACCTGACACGAGGCTCGAGACATCAAGGTCACCTATTTCGCGCAAACTTCGCATGTGGGGGTTATTTGGGTCGCTGATCACGAATCTGACACTAGTTTCGTGATTTGCAACAGGTGAGGGTTTCGTATGGTTGGTTTGGTTGTGTTTGGGCTGGTGAGCGCTAGCCATGGTAAGGGTGGGTGAGTGAGGCGCCTGGGTCAAAACAACCGATTCTGTCCAAACTTTGCATGTGGGGGTTATTTGGGTAGCTGATCACGAATCTAACATTAGTTTTCAAATTTTCGTACGTTTAAGGTAAGTTACGGTGGATATCAGCTACCTATAATGACGGTGCCATTTGTTGAAATTTGTGCGTTTTAAGTTGCTCCAAACATGATTTTCTTCAACCTGCATGACAAAGTTGCAAAATGAGCACGGTCAATGCGATCGAAGCAAAACAAAGGTGCACCAACAGGATCCAAACCTTAGACCTTCTGAACAAGAGTTCATCGTGGTACCACTTTCGTGTAAACGACTCGTATAAACGCAGAAATACGTACTATTTACTTACAAAAAGCACTAATCGCGTAGAAATTGTATCCAATGATTACGTAAGCATATAATAACAAAAGCCCGATGAGTGCAAAATTTGATGCAAGACGCGGTACCGAACACACAAGCTCCGCACAAGAAGCCGCACCGCTACCACTGCGTCAAGTGTCCACAGACTTGCGAATATGGCGGCCTATAATGAGCACGCGAAGTCTGTGTGATGAGCTCGCCTTCCACTTTTTCGGCAGCCGTTTTTCCCATCACAGAGGTGCCTAGAGAAAAAGTGAAGTAGAGTACCTACAGAGTTTCGAGTACCTACAAGAGACCCTACATTCTGTAAAAGTTGCATCACGAAAGCTTGGCACACCCTGAGAATGACTTGTCAGAGGATATTAGGCTTCCCCGTACCTGTCTCGTTCTTGGAGGTGCTTGTGCGTAAAGTTAGAAATTGCACCATTTTGCAAAAATTTTACGATTAAATTATTGGAAACCGGTGAAAATTGTCCATTAGTTGGCCTCTGACAAGTACTGTAAGCAGAAGGCGTTTGTAGCGAAATCATAGAACAGGCCACTTTCACTGGGTCGGTCTTTTGATCGCTTCTCGTCCAGGGTTAACTTATCGTTTCAGCTTTTCAGCGGCAAGCTGTAGGGACAGATCGGGTGGGGGACGTTAGGTCCCTGAGTCGGCTCGGCAAAGGTGGTCCGTGCGTCCCGTGGATACAATCAACGGAGACTCGCATCGTGGCATCCGTGTCGTACGCAACGGCATAGTGCGGCGAGTTGTGATCGCGTTCACCGCCCATAGTGACCCGACGACGATCCGTCGTCGATGGTCCACAGCTCGATCAGATTTTCCAGTAATTAACGTCTCGTCGCCTAAAGGGTCTGGGTGAGGCTGTCGCACGCCCACTCGCCGAGAGTCTTGAACGGACAAGCGGTCTTCGAAACCGCGGCACAGCCAGAACCAGACGGCATAGTCGATGAGAGATTGCGTTTAACATAGGAAGTTTAAGATAAGTAGACAAAGGTGGGCGGCGTTCGGGCTATATCTCGTGGTTTATCGGGGGTTTACCAATGATGAATCTGCGCCCAGGTTTCGTCATCTTCAAACTCAAGCTTTGATGATGCCATTCTTAGGTCGCTTCCTTCTACCCTTCGCGTTTTTAGGTAAACATCTTCTGGGTATCTGAGAGCTACCACAAGCAGACCTTCCCGTCGTCTTAAGAAACCATCATCCTCCACCGTTGAAAACTTTCTGTTCACTGCTCGTACCACTTGAGCAGTGAACGCGGACTTTCTGTTATTATATTTATGAAACCCTAATCATGCAAACGTAAGAAATGGAAAAAACCGAAACCCACGAAACGTCTCGTTGTTTCCGATTACCTCCCCATTCGGAAGTATTCACTAGAGGGAACATTTGATGGTTGAATGTCTTGTCGATAGTTGCGACCACAAATCCCCTATACAATGCCATTCTGAATGATTCTAAGATTCACATTCGCACTACTACACTGCACTGATTTTGCATCATTTTTATACATTACATATCTCGCGGATCTACATTACCATGGTCACTCTTGAATGTTTTGTTGCGTTGGAAAAGTTTCTCGCCAGTTTGGTTGTCAGCAGAAATCTTGGAACTTGATCCGTTGATGCTTGCCAAACATATACGGTTACGGTCGCGGTTCTGCGTTTCAGGTGTGGAAGAAAATCGATCTCGACTGCTTGCATACTTTATTGCCTTTTTTTGGGGTGTTCCATAAATAACTGGTCTATCCTACCATATTTACTTCAAATAATTTCAACAAGATAGCGATCAAAGGTGATCAACCGATATAGTCAGTGAACAAGTCTGTTGTAATTGTTTGCCCATCCGGTAGAAGCGAATAGTGCACGACTCCGCGACTACTGAACCAGAATGAGAGCAGAATCGCCATCACATGAGGGGCCGGCTTTGGAATTCGTTCAGGCTTCACGTGCTTCGGAAGCCACTGGATCACCCGTATGGTGTTATCGTAGGTGCACCACTTGTTGTCCTGTGCCACGATTGAGCTCAATCACAAAGTTGTTTTGGAACGGTTGAGATGGTTCTGGCAAGTGACTACTCGTTGCCGTTCCTGAGCCGGAGTCAATGCATGGGGTATCCATCGTTGCAAGACTGCTCTTCTTCCACTCCGTTTCAGATAGCGATAGACAGTGGTACATGGAGTGTTGGTCACCTTCGATATCATTCTTACGCTCAGGGCAGGCTACCTTCTAACTGCTGCTAGGACAGCACTTTTGTTCGGCACAATCGGACT
This sequence comes from Nippostrongylus brasiliensis, assembly GCA_030553155.1. Lineage (NCBI taxonomy): Eukaryota > Metazoa > Nematoda > Chromadorea > Rhabditida > Heligmosomidae > Nippostrongylus > Nippostrongylus brasiliensis. The sequence continues at coordinate 32,546,736 of CP130734.1, forward strand.
TCCAACACGCTTCTTATCCGTGATGTCAAATATTCCTTTTTGAAAGCGCCTAAACCAGCTTTCGCCCAATGACTTGCAACAGGCATCCTTGCCTAACGAAACCACGATAGCCTGATAGGCAACGTAGGCAGACAGACCAGAACAGTAGTTATGAAGAAGCATGTTGTAATAGTTCGATCTTTGCTGTATTTTCAACAAGTCACCAAAGTGCAGACAAGGGAGCAAAACAGAAGACTAATATGCCGTTGGGAACTATCTTCAAACACCTTCATCATGCAAAAATTCCATCTCGTTTGGATCTTACATGAATTAGTTATAACATGTACAGCGTACAGGGTCCAAATAGACCAGAAACTTATGGAACACCCTAATATTTACGAAACGTAATGCCGGGTGCTCAGTCGACGGCACATGGGTCCTTCCGCTTTCTTCCATTTTGCAGCCAATGTTTGCTTTTGAGAGTTCAAGAACGTTCAATTTGGCATGAAGGACTGTCAGTTCGATGTGGAGGACATGAATGGCGCTCAGGGATGAGGTGGAACTACTGAAGCTGGCTCACCAATATCCAGGGCTAATTTTGTGGGTGATGAACAATGCACATTCTCTGACGAGGAGGGTCGTTGAAGTGATGGTGAGCTCTAGCGATGCAATTTCTATGGGATGTAGGGCTCCTCATCGGATATCCAAAAACATGAAAAAAATTTCGGAATCGCATTGTATGGTACTAAAAAAGGCCGGCGAAAACGTGGAAGCGCTACACATTAAAGCGCTCATCTCAACCGTAACTTACCTTAAACGGACACAAATTCAAAAACTAATCTTAAATTCGTGATCAGCGACCCAAAGAACCCCACAGACGAAGTTTGGACGAAATCGGTCATTTTGAACCAAGCACCTCACTTGCCCACCCTTACCATAGCAAGCGCTCACCAACCCAAACACAACCGAACCCACCATTAGATAGCCTCACTAGTCGCAAATCACAAAACTAGCGTTAGATTCGTGACCAGCGCCTCAAATAGTCTCACTAGCAAGGTTTGGGCGAAATGGGTGACCACGACATCTCGTACTTCATGTCAGGTGTTCGTAGTGTTGCCCAAGGTTCAGTCTCTGATGAATTTCTGGTAATATGTATTATGCCTCCATTCAGACTTTAGCTGTCGAAAATCTTCAGCATCCACTACCTTCAATCCAGAAATTGCCTAGGAGTCTCACCTGGACTGCTGATCACGAATTTTACTTTTGTTTCTGGAATTCCGACTGGTGGGCGTTAGCTATGGTAAGGGTGAGTAAGTGAGGTGTCTTGGTCAAAATACCCGATTTCGTCCAAACTTCGTTCGTGAGGGTTATTTGGGTCGCCAATCACGAATCTAGCACTAGTTTCTGAATTTATTTCCGTTTAAGGTAAGTTACGGTAGGTATTGGTTACCCATATTAATCTTGCCATTTACCAAAATTTGTGCATTTTCCGCTGCTCCAAACATGATTTTCTTCCACCTCCATGACAAAATCGCAAAATGAGCACGATTTGGTATCAATGCGATTGAAGCAACACAAAATTGCACCAACAGGATTTGAACCCATGGCCTTCTGAACTAGAGCCCAACCGCTTACCCACTGCGCCTCCGAACACATCTCAAGAACGAAATGAGCGCTTTGATATGTAGCGCTTCCTCGTTTTTGCAGGCCTTTTCAGTACCATATAATGCGATTGCGAAATTTTTTTTCATGTTTTTGGATATCCGATGAGGAGCCCTACATACCATAGAAATCGCATCGCTAGAGCTCATCATCACTTCAACGACCCTCCGAGCTCATATGGTCGTGCTTTCTCCAACAATAAGCTGAGGCGGAGCGACGACACCCTGCTGGAATTCGTTTCTGCCCACATAACCTTGGCACAAAAGCTGGAGTCCGTTCCTCAATAGTCATTTGGAAATGAAGCGGCTAGCGTGATGCAGTAGTAAGAGGCTCTAGCGATTCCTGCACAGTCGAGAAATCGATCTCGGCCCGGACAAACCAAGCCTTCTATCCCTATGGGGTCAGGCAAATTCGTACCAGACCTGTCTGGTAAGGTAGAAACACTAAGTTGTTATAGCGGCTGGTCCCCACAGGTCATTGTGTACACCAAATACATTCACCGTGCCTCTACGATTCTGAATGCGCGTGCTGAAGACGCTCATCTACGTCGATACTTTTACCTTTTTACCTTTTATGGCTAGCGTACTCACATGTAGATTATGAACAAAACAATTGCGAATAGCGCCAGAAGAACGGCCAAAGCGACCAGTACGCCTATCAAAAACGCATCTTTCTGTCTGGACCCATTGCTCTTCCAGGTTGACGTGCTTGTGGTGTGACCTTCTTTCGTCGAGGATTTATTCTTCTTATCTCTGAATGCGATTGGATTTATAGTCTTCTGTGAACACAATTTGAAAATAACCTTCGCCATCGTGACCCTTATCGAGATTTTTCCTGGGGCCATATCGTTTATTTCAAGAACTTGGGAAATTGTCGACGTTGTGCCACTTTAAGGAATCTCCATCATTTTGTGCCGTAATGTGATCTGAGTTTCCATTTAGTTCCTCGAGAGCACTACAAGAATTCCGAATGCTATGGATTCTGAGGTGCAGGGTACTGATCGCGTGCGTCAACACCTTGCCGTTTGAATTGTGAACTCTGCTAAATTGTGCACAGCATCAGCATGAAAGCAGGTAAAGATAAAGGTAAAAGGTAAAGTGTTCGATGTTAATCAGTGCGTGGAATTAGCGTTCCATTCAAATTATAGAACCATTGTGAATGCGTATTTTATCTATACGATGACTTGAAGTGGTCATCCTTTTTAACAAATCGGTGTTTCTTCGCTCCAAGTCATGTCTGGTGTCAAGTCTGGTACAAAACCGCGCGGGTGTCAATAGCGCCTCCTAATACTGTGTCTCCACGCGAGCTGTATTATAAATGCAATGAAAAAGTAGATATTACAGCGATAACAATGGTACCTCACGTGAACTCCCAAGATAATGCCGGATTCTGGCCGAGTCTGCTTGAATTTTTTGTTCAAATATTTTTGAGGTTGAACAGACAGGTCCTTTCAATTCAATTCTACATTTTGCCCGAAAGATCGCCATAATAGCTGGTTTGATACAGTTAAATCGATAAATATTTTCCAACTAACTACGCTACAACTTTAGACATGATCAGGAATGAATAAAATTATAGGAGGCGTACTGACACCTATGCGGCTCTGCATCCAATCGTCGCGCGGAGCAACGAATCCTTCCTTCTTCCGGGTTCGGGTAATTTGTTACCAGGCTTGTCCGGAAAGAAGAAGAAACTGACACCTACAGCGTCCGTAATTCATTGTACGCGCTAACCAACCACTCACGATATCATAACTATTCCGAATGGAGGAGGACATCGCTCATTTTAAAAGGATTCATCAACGCCGACCACTTCACCTTTCACCTTTACAACAGCCCTAATTATCGATTTGCATCGCTTTGATTTACCAAATTTGATTCGCGGTTTGGGTCTTCTTTCAAGAAATATACACTTTGAAAATACCTGATGATGAAAACGCCTCTGATCATCAAGCAAAAGATTGCCACTAAAAACGCACAGGAAACAGCAAACCATGATAGAAATGTTGTTGCAGGGAAAATCTGGAATTTCACTGCCTTCCAGTGTATCCTATCTACATTTTATATTTATGATTTCGTCAGCTATTCAGGTGGGACTTTTGAGATTGGGCAGTCCGCAGTCTTTCAAATACATCACGCTGGTTGCGCTCAAAGATATTAAATAGCTGCCACTATTTTATGTCTCCTTCGGTTTTGTCCATTACTGATTGAAGTTGAACTTTCCATTATTGTCGAGTAGTCTTTTGTATCATTGTTGGTGTCTGGCACCGATCAGACGTTGTACCACTTTTATCCGTTGAAAATTTGTTCGGGAGGATGATGGGGGCTTATCAGTGTCAACACACTTGGTCGGAATGTTGGCAAAAAATTTCCTTGGACCACATCGGGTCAGTGAGGTTGAAGCTCCCACGTGTTGTCGAAATATTCTTAGCGCTGAATTCTAGAAAACACAAAAATCGAATCAGTTTCACACCGTCGTCTGTCAAGTTCCACTATTTCTTTGTGGAAAGTTTCTTCTTCTGTCTGATTCTACGATTCTAAAACATGCCGCGAAGAGTATCTTGCCAATTACAAGTCACTAACACTGATCCTGTGCTTTATAGGGTGTTCACCAGAAGCCTTGCGTAGTTCAGCCCATATCGTCAGCGGAGTAATCGAAAATCTCACGAGTCACTGTTATTGACGTTCATTGACTACGAGTGTGCATTCGATTCAGTGGAGTCTCAGTGAGTATGGGATGCGCTCAACGAGCAGATTGTCGCACCGTGCCACACAAAATTGCTGAGAGAATGCTTTGTGGAAGGCGTTACTGTTCTGAAACCTTTCCATCGCGACGTAGAGGTAGCCGTAGAAAGAGGTGTACAGAAACGAGACTCGACCACTCCAAATCTCTTCTCAGCCTGCCTGCACTGCACACTAGCCATTGCGATAGCAGCAATCACGGTATCGATATCAATTGATAAGAATAAAGCACTTGAGAATTGTTCATTTTACAGTACCGGACATGCCTTAGTAGCGTTCCAAAGCGGCTTTTTTCAATAGCTTTGTTGAAACTCAATTTTTTTAAAAATATACATATATTTGAGCTCAGCGGCTCGAGCTCTATCGAATGATGTTCAAAGATCGCTACAAATGCAAAATATGGCCCCTTTTGCCAACCCCCCCCCAACGCCTGGTCGGTCCCTCGGGGGCTTTTTGGTCCGTCGGGGTCGTCCAGGCGAGATTTGAGGGGTCGGCAAAGTGGGCCATATATTGCATTTGTACCGATATTTGAATATCATTCGATGGAGCTCGAGCTGCTGAGCTCAAATATGTGCATATTTTCACGAATAATTGAGTTTCAACAAAGCTATTGAAAAAAGCCGCTTTGGAACGCTCCTAAGCGGCTTTTCCGGGAACTGAACAAAAGGCATGTCCGGTACTGTAGTTCATATTGGGTTGACAGTTAGCCGAAGTTAGTCGAAGAACAGTTCTATGAGAAATGGGTTCAGAAACGCTGCACTAATGCAAGAAATTCCTTTGGAAGAGGTCCTCAAATACGTTTACATTGGTCTGAAGGACGACCTCAAGTCTGAAATTTGCCCTAGGAAGAATGCCGGCTGGGCAATTCCGCGATGAGTGTGATCAAAAGCGTTCAGGATCGTGCTCTACGAAAATCTTCAACTCCGCAATACTTCCACCATTGTGCTACGCAGGCAAAAAAAGGACCACAACAAAAATGTCAGAGGGTCAACATGCAACTGCTCCACTTCGGCAGCAACCACAGCGGTGATTACATGACGACCAGATAAGGGTTCTTACAGACCAGACGATAAAAAATTGAGCGACGAATTCGCAGTCTTCACCACGGCGGTGAGCGCGCGTTGCAACGCAGCTATCGATTAGAGCAATGCGGCCGCTGCAAACGTCGCGTTGGACGAGAATGCGCGTCGTCGTGTGTTTCGCTCAATTTCATTTATAACGGTTAATTCGTCGCTCAAATTGTACATCGTTGGGTCTGTAAGTTCCCTAAGACCAAGGTCCGTAGTCTGGGACATCATCATGGTTCACCCAGAAGTGGATTATGAAAAGATGTACCTATCGGTGCCGGAGTGCGGCCATAGTACTTCGACAACCAAAAAAAAACGGGCGGTTGGTCGACTATCGCTTCGATAGCAAGACTCTGTCGCTGAACGGAACAAATTCTGAGGTTCTGACCCGATTGAGATATTCGTCCAGTGGAAAACAGTGGCTCAAGACCGAACAAACTGGAAAAGAAGCTAGGAGCCGCGCAAGATGAATCGTTGCTAAGGAGCGCGTCACACGTATAAGAAGGTTTAGTTGGCGTTTAGTTGAATATTTCATAATAGTAAAAAGTTGCAATAGTTTTAATCGTAGAAATTTTGTCGTTGGGGAGGTGGAGGGGGCTGATCAACCCAAAATTCCTCCTTTGTTTCAACGGGAAATTTTCTCAATCGGTATTTGACGAAAAAGTTAGTTTGTTTTGAAAGGATAGAAATCCGAATATAGCACTGTGACATTGAGATTCCATTCGCCATCTATAGGAAAAGGGTAACGAATATTGTTCAAAGTTCTTAGTCGGTGTTGCTGTCTTTTTTCCAACGATTTTTTCGGCTGTTGAGGAGAGTTGAGAAAGTACATCTTTTTTAGTGGAGTGATTTTTTTCGAATTTCGGAAGGGGAAGAAACTATGTGCGTTTATATCATGATCTCTCTCGTTTACTGAAAGCGTACCTTCCTGAATACGGCTTCATATTGGCTTTCGGCGTTTTCTGTGAAAGAGACTGTTTCTGAAATCATCTGAAACGAAGCAATAACTTCATTGAAAATCAAATAAAAGGTGAACATCACCTTGTCTAGAGCTCTGAGAAAATTGTTTTCCTCGGGATCAAACGCTCCAGGAACCTGTAAAAGAAATATTAGTATACTGCCAGAATGACAAGGTCCGCGCTAGTGTCTCAAGACATTGTTGAGAATGGAGAGGACTGGCCCCTAAACACCTGTTGAAAACATTAATGCACTCGTTGGAAGTTTTCCACTTCTTCCTGAACATTTTTTATTTGCATTTTCAGCAGCCGAATGAAATTAGTCATCAATATGAGCGATGATGTTGTTGATCATTTAGGCTGTTCGCAAGAATAGAGCTGCTCAGGTAGCGTTGAACCCTCGCCAGTGACCGTTCCGGGGCGCTGTGATATTCATGATCTGGGTGGCTTTTCGTAGCTCATCCGAAGGGCTCAGTCGTCTAATTGACCAATTGACGACCGGGACCTGTGTAATCCGCCACCGGGCTACGCTTCGCTGTTCGTGAGATCCCTTGTGGGCTGACAGTGGGGAGTCTGGGCAGTGTTACTACCCATGTAGCCCTTCGGCGGGCCTCACTTTAGGGTCGCGTGGGGCATGTAGCCCAAACTAGCGCGATAGTACCGCACGTTAAACGGATTGCCATTGCGCGTCTAGAACTGCGCGTTGTGTGTGACTGCACGATGTTTCTGGGGATGTGCCGCATTTTACGAGATGACAATTGAAAGCAGAGTGACGGTTGAACCTTAACTAAGAACTGCAAAAACAACGCGCCGGGAAGGACTCGAACCTGCAACCCGCGAACAACAATAACCTTCACTATCCACTCAGCCATCCCAACCACCATGAAGACGGTTCTTGGTTCTCTTATGTCAATCCCACCCGTATACGGCGCCGTACGCTTGAAATCCATAGAGCCCTGTGCAGTCACACACAACGATCAGTTTCTGACGCGCAATGGCAATCCGTCTAACGTGCGGTAAAAACGTATCACTGTCGCCCAACGAGGGGCTACGCTTCCTCCCTCTCGGTAGATACTGTGGATAGGAGTGTCCATTCAGGGAAAGTTACTACCCATTGTATATTTTCCGTTTTTTTCAAAGCTTCAAGATATTCAACAAGTGAACGACCTTTCGACAAGCTCAAAAAAGGTCTGAAAATCGTTTACTTCTCATGTTTACATAAGGAAGTTTCAGAATCAGCAATATACACAGAAAAATTATGCACTTTTTACGATGATTTTGAAAACAATTAATGCAAATGCGCGCCACTGAGGCACTCTCATCACTGTACGTGCGCGCGGTCGTCTACAGGTTAATAGAGCTCAAGGATTCGAATTCGCCCACATAACGACCGCAAAATGTTACCGGCTCAAAGAGGATCTCACTGGATTAGGTGTTTCCATTCGTTTCGTATGTGTGCGAAACGTGCGTGAACACTAATGATTATCGACAAAATATCATAGTGTTGGATCTGTGCACAGTCGACGACTAACGCGACACGACAAATCGCCGCTCTGTTCGCCGCGCGCGATGCCCTGTCCGGCGTGCGTACGCTGCAACGGCGGTCATGTTTTGAGAATAGAATAGAATATGCTCCGCCCACCTTAACCGCCGTCTTAATGACATTCTGTCGAAGGCGCTATGTATAAATACAACAAAACTATCAAAAATTCAATCAATACCTGAAGCAAGAAAAATTCAAAAGTTTGCCAAATTCAAAAGTGCGAAAAAAGGATGCAAAAGCGCGTGTTTCTCGCACGCAATTCCACACGTGTACGACACGACGCCGCACACGCGGTGTCCACTCGCCGCATGCGGCGACTTCGGCACCGCAAATGGCTTGTCGCACTTGTCGTATACGACAAGCGCGACACGATCAATGCGACACCGGCCGCTATCTCTTATCAGTGCCGTGTTGCGTTGGTCGTCGACTGTGCACGACCCTATAGTGTTGGCTCTTTCTTGATCTCTGCCCGGGACATTTGTTGAGTTGTAGAGTTTGTATTTAAAAGACTGACCTCTTTGAAGTCAACAGTGGGCACATCAAGGAACTTCAACAACGTGAGATTGAGCTGCCTTTCCACGAATTTCTTAAGCTGGAAAGTTTGTTCTCAAGATGACAGTTGTTGTTCTCAACATGCCAAGAACAATCGTCACGCTAGGCTCTAATTTTTATTGCTCAAGAAACTCTTTGTGAAATAAAAGTATACCTTTTTTACTGTTTCATTCGGATGTCGATAGTCTTTTATTTTTGGTATGTCCTCTCTCAGAACTAGTCGGAAACTTCTGCACCAATTCTTATACTAAACATGGTTTTGATTTTGAGCATTCTTTCTTTGGCTGCGAATCAACTACGTTGTCACTCAGTTGGTCAATGTCTTCGATATTTTGCACTAGACTATTCTCTGGACTGTTGAGCTACTATATTATAAGAAGAAAAGCCAATACAGCTATTCGGTCAGCATGCCCTTCCACCATCCAAAATGCCCTATTGGACTGTTACATCGGATTCTAGACTTGATTTGAAGTTCACGGATAACATGCTTGTTCTGCTTTGGTCGCAAACGGATCATATCATTGCGATACACTTGGGGCAGCAAACAAAACAACTCAGCTTTCGGTTAGAGACGGATTAGCATCACTATCAATCCCTGAGTGTTCATTTTGATTTGAACAGAAAAACATTGTCGTATTGTGCGAGTGCATCTTAAAGTGCACGTTAAACTTGTTATGTTTTTATGTTTTTATGTTTACTGCATAAAGCGGAACGCGTATCAGCGACATCATCTATTGGCGAACAAAGTGGAGCAAGCATGTCATCCGTGAACTTTCAATGAGGTCTAGAATAAGACGATTCGGGCAGGTACATGGAGCTATCTTCATGGTTCATACATTTTACATCCCTCTGAATTCTTTTCTTATGATTGCATCACGGTTGGAAGAGTTTTTGTTTCTCAAACAGTGGTTACAATTATTGATTGATATTGATGTTGTTCCATGCTTAACCAAAAGCTGCGGCAAGTAGATGTGTTTACTGGCTCAGGAGTAATTCAGCAGCAATATCACCTGTTTTCGACCAAAGTGGAGCAAGTATATAACCCATCCACTATCAATCCGGTTCAAAATCCGAGGCCTTTGTCGAGAACATGGCGCGATTCTCACCAAACATATACCAGAAAATTTTCTTTTTGCTTAGCTTTCATTTGAGCTATGAGTCGTCTCAATTGATTCACTTCCGCCGAAGTTATGGCAGTACAGTTCAAACAGTAGGTACATTTTTTGAGACACCCTGTATATGTATATATGCATATACAGTAGCGGTCAAAAAGATATGTCACTTTTCATTTTTATACACAAACAGCTCAAATCGAGAAGAATCTGATACAATTCGATAGTGCTGACGATTCTATAATATCTTAAAATAAAAAACTATCAAAAATTATATAACGACGACCCCACGTCCCCCTTACCCCGCCCCCTCATTTATACCTTTTTGTACGCATCATAATTTTATATAAACGGGAGCAAAATTATATGTTGGTCTGGTTCAGAATCCAGAGGAACAAGTCGATAGTGCTGACGATTCTATAATATCTTAAAATATGTCGAAACATACCGTCGTTGCGAATTCTATGTTCTTTTAAAAATATTTTGTAGTGATTTTCATATGCTATTTTAAACGAAAATATCTCAAAAATCGCTGGATTAAGAATCAACCTGAGATGATGTTCTGATAGAGCATGGTCTAGTTATTATGATGTGGTACAAAAATTTGATTCAGATCGCCGCTAAATAATAGATTTTCCGGAACAAACATTTTGGTGGTCAAAAACTGGTCGAATTTTAGGACCATGTTTCAAACAAAATTCTACATCTTTCTAACTGCGTAACGGAATTGCATCAAATTTAGGTATGTTATAGAGAATAATTCTCTCCTTGAAGGTCTGATTTTTGTTCCCAAGCTCTTATCTAAATTTGTGAGAAAATTCCTTTTAAAGTTGAAATTGCGTATGTTGCCATATTCAAAAAAGTTGAAGAGGAGTCGACTTCGATTTCTCTTAGTTGATAGCACGTTTACGGTACTCTTGATTCTGTACGGTATGCTGGAATAAATCAAAGTTCTTCTTGAAAATATATCGCTTTGACCATCACACGCTGTGCGCGCCTTTGCCCGCCCCGTACAATGTACTGGTAGCGACGGCGCTTACAGCGGGTGTTAGTCAAAGCGATGTATTTTCATGAAAAGTTCGAATTATTCCATCTTACGTTTATTATTGGAGGAACCATAAATGTACTAAGCACCGAAAGAAAATGGAGTCGATTCCTCTTGAACTTTTTTGAATATAGCAGTTTACGCAATTTCAATTTTAAAAGGAACTTCCCCACAAACCAAGAGAAGGGCATGGAAACAAAACTAAAGCCTTCAAAGAGAAAATCGTTCTCTATAACATGCTCGAATTTGGTGTAGTTCCGTCACGCAGTTAGAAAGGTATAGAATTTTGTTTGAAACATGGTCCTAAAATTTGACCAGTTCTTGACCACCGAAATATTTGATCCGGAAAATCTATTATATAGCGGCGATCTGAATCAAATTTTTGTACCGCATCATAATAAATAGGCCATGCTCTATCAGAAGATCAACTCAGATTGATTCTTCATTCAGCGATTTCTGAGATATTTTCGTTGAAAATAGCATATGAAAATCACTACAAAATATTTTTAAAAAACATAGAATTTGCAACGACGGTATGTTTCGACATATTTCAAGATAGAATCGTCAGCACTATCATACTGTATCAGATTCTTCTCGATTTGAACTATTTGTGTATAAAAATGAAAAGTGACATACAGTAGCGGTCAAAAAGATATGTCACTTTTCATTTTTATACAGAAATAGCTCAAATCGAGAATACCTGGTACCATTCGATAGTGCTGACGGTTCTATCTTAAGATATGTCGAAATATTCAGTTGTTTCGAATTCTGTATTTTTTAAAAATATTTTATAGTGATTTTCATATGCTATTTCCAACGAAAATATCTCAAAAATCGCTGAATGAAGGATCAATCTGAGATGATAATTTGATAGAGCATAGTCTAGTTAATATAATGTGATACATACATTTGATTCAGATCGCCGCTAAATTATAGATTTTTCTGAGCAAACATTTTGGTGGCCAAAACTGGTCAAATTTTAGGACCATGTTTCAAACAAAATTCTATATCTTTCTAACTGCGTAACGAAATTGCACCAAGCGAGTGGTAGGAAATGATTTTCTCTTTAAAGATCTCGTTTTAGTTTTTAAGCTTTTCTCTTAATTGGTGAGAAAATTCCTTTAAAAGTTGACACAGCGTAAACTGCTTTGTTCAAAAAAGTTCGTGAGGAATCGACTTCAATTTTTCTCATTTGATAGTACATTAACGGTACTCTTGATACTGTATGTATGCTGAAATAAATCAAAGTTCTTCATAAAAATATAACGCTTTGACTAACACACGCTGAGCGCGCCTTTGCCCGCCCTTATACAATGTACTGGTAGTGACGACGCCCTCAGCGTGTGTTAGTCAATGCGATATATTTTTATTAAAACTTCGATTTATTCTAGCTTACGTGCGTTATTGAAAAAACTACAAATCTACTATTAACCTGGAAAAAATTGAGTCGGTTCCTCTTAAACTTTTTTAGATACAACAATTTACGCAATCTCAACTTTAAAAGGAATTTTCTCCCAAAATAAAGAACCGGTTATAAAATGAAAACAATTACCCTAAAGAGAATACCATCCTCTACAATACTTCCAAATTTGATCTTAATTCTTCAAAAAGTTAGGAAGATATGGAATTTTGTTTAAAACATGGTCCTAAAATTTGACCGGTTTTTGACCACCAAAAAGTTTGCTCAAAAAATCTATATTTTAGAGGCGATTTGAATCAAACGTTCGTAGCACATTATAATAACTAGATTATTCTCTATCAGAATTTTATCTCAGATTGATCCTATACCAGGCGATTTTTGAGATATTTTTGTTCAAAATAGCATATGAAAATCACTAAAAAATATTTAAAAAAAATAGAGAATTAGTAAAAGCGGTATGTTTCAACATATTTTCAAATAGAGTACTCAGAACTATCAATTGGTATTAGGTTCTTTTCGATTTGAGCTATTTTTGAATGAAAATGAAAAGTGACATATCTTTTTGACCGCTACTGTATCTTTTTGACCGCTACTGTATATGATGTTCAGAATCAGCCCAAAGCAGGAAAAAATGTTTTCGCGAGCACCTATCAGCTATGTTCGCCTCGCAGACTGTTCTAGGGGCCATGTTTGCCCTCAAACAGTCTTCGGACAGAGTTTCATAAATATTCAACCTTCGCATCACTTGCTAAAAGTTCCAGATCTGCGGACGGGGCTCAGATCAAATAAAGTTTTCTTTGAAACTTCGCCAGTAGGAGTTATTCGGGGCGCTAATCACGAATTAGGCGAAAAACTAACATCATAGTCGTTATCGGCCTGCAAAGTAACCTACATGGACGAAGTTTGCGCCAAGTCTGAAATTTTAACCTGACTACCTATATCGGCAGTATGAGTGGTCCTTGGCAGAAATTTGGCAAATCGGCTACGAATTCGAAATCAGCGCCCCAAATAATACCCATAAGCGAGGTTTCAGCGAAAATTAAATTTCTGACCCAGACCCGGTCGGCGGATGCGGAACTTTCATCAAATGCCAACTTCGGGGTTTTTCCTATTCGAAGCCTATTTTGGTTGGACGGCTCAAACGCTAAGGCGCTAGGGAAGAAGATCAACAAGGCTAAGAGTAGGCTGAAGAGTTCAAAACGTCGTTACTGCAGTGTCTTGATATTCTACAATCATCGAATTTTCGGTACTTTACCTATCGGGTGAATTTTTTCGGTTGTCTGCATTTTTGCCTGTTTTTTTTGTGCAGCCATGCCCTCTTCGAATGTTTGACGGGAGATCAGTGCCTCTATTCTCCGAGTGCCGTGATTTGAAAACGAAACAAAACATGCAACACTTACGTAATTCAAGACAGGCTTGGCATATTTCTGTATGAAAGCTAGCACACTCATTTTGAGAACGTGTGAGTAACTAGTTTCATTCCAAGTTTGGGGTTCTGATATATCGAAGGCGTAGCGGAACTGACAGCGGAGCATTTTGCGGTGTGCCATTATCCTTTCGTTTTTATCTAAATCAATTTAAATGGATTAAACAAAAGTGTTTTAGTTGATCAGTGAAGCTCCTATCATGCGTTTATTGGAGAGATAGCGATTTCGCTGTCATTTTTCCAGCTTCACTGCATAGTTGTTTCTACAGTACCGGACATACCCTTTGGTCACTTTCCGAAAAGGCCGCTTAGAAGCGTTCCAAAGCGGCTTTTTTGAATAACGTTGTTGAAACTCAATTATATGTAAAAAAAATATACGTATATTTGAACTCAGGAGCATGAGCTTTATCCATCCATATTAAAAAAGGGTGTGGTTCAGCGGTTGTTTCGTCTACTCCGCGGTTAGGTATCCACGCCAGTAACTCAGTAGTTTATTATCGACAGCAACAGTGAACAATTCCAGACGACAGAGTCACAGTTACAGCCGACTGTTCCTCCGTTAGAGCCAGAAGCCTCCTTCCCGCTCCGCCAAGCCTTTTGTTCCCTTGGACGCCTCGCCGAGTTAGATGTTTATGTAGATAATGGAAGAAGCTCGGCGAGACGACCGAGGTTACATGTATCGATTGATATATGAGCCTATGTTACTAGCGGATATGGTGAACAATACAGGAATCTTAGTGAGTATAATGAAAAATACATGAAATAATCACGATTCGTCGCGATAGTCCCCGCGCGGCCGGGGTGCGTTATGTTGCGTGAACGATATGAAAATGAGAACACACAAATTAATGAACTACCAACCATTGAAAGAAAGGGGGAAATTGAGAAATCTCAAACAATCAAAGAGAGGAAACAAAATAGGCAATTAAGAGTAGAAGTGGCACAGGTGAGTAAAAATAAGAGGCACAGGTCAGTAAAAATAAGAGGGAAATGACAAATTTGATTGGTTCACGTCTCCCTGCGTGTGCGGGTCGTTCCGTGAAAAAAAGGGTCGTCGTCGTCGTAGCGGATAGATCACATGGATTCCTTGATTTTGCTATGAGGTTGATCCGACGTCGAACATCCGAGGATGTGGCACTCGGGCCACTCCTGTGTGATCTGAAGGTGGTACTCCTGTGCGATCTGGCAAGCACAGGCTGTTGATTTTCCATGAACAGCGCCACGCCTGTGATCCGTTCATCCGTGAGTGGGGGAGAAGGTGATTATTGTCAAAACAATGAAATAAACATAGTTGGACATGAGTAAAAGATAGATATATAGCTGGATGGTAGGGACTCCGTGGATGTAATGGAGCGGTTATGGCGAACGGTTACGACGATGAATTTGTTTTTTCAAGTCGCTGATGATGTATGTGAAATTATCGATGGTCTCTCTCGTATCCCGAATTTTGTCTCGTGTTCTTATGGCGATTTCTGGTGTATCGCATAGTGCGTCGTGATGGCCGGGCTGTTTGCAATACCGGCACGGCTCATCGTGTTTCTCGCATCTGAGGTATTTCGAATGCGTTTTCAGACAGGTTGAGCATCTTCGTCCCTTGTCGATTATGTCCTTTCAAGTGGTTGAGTTTATAACTATTTGACATGCATCTGAAAAATGGCAACCCTGTCGCTCGCAGAAGGCACAGATTAAAGCGGAAGGGATGTTGTCGTCTGTTGTTCCGCTGCCATAAAAAGGGTGTGGTTCAGTGGTTGTTTCGTCTACTCCGCGGTTAGGTATCCACGCCAGTAACTCAGCAGTTTATTATCGAAAGCAACAGTGAACAATTCCAGACGACAGAGTCACAGTTACAGCCGACTGTTCCTCCGTTAGAGCCAGGAGCCTCCTTTTTTTACTTAGTAACTAAAGATAAGAATCAAGAAAAGAAAAGATAAGCGGGTAAAGGGAAAAGCAGAGACAGTAAGGATCTCAATGAAGACGGACGAACTATCTCAGGCGCGATGCAAAATACTGGAGTACTAGGAACTCTAAAAGTAGGTACATACAGAGGACAAGCAAATCCGCATCTATTGACGCGTTGACGTGGTGAATTAAAGGGCAAACAAAAAAGCTTGTCCACCGTGATATCTCTAAGGCACAACCCTACCTTGGTGGCATTATTAACACATAGAGTGTCCTCTACATGACATTCATGAAGTGTGCCTTGAAAATGAAAATCACGATGCAAAATAGAACCAGCAGAAAACGACAGGGGACAAGCCGCGTCACTTCGAAGTTGCGGACTTACTTTTCCCGACGCCTGAGAGAATGAAGCCGCTAAAATAAGCAACAATGACAATTGCGACGATAACAAGACGGTGGGAACTAGAGCGAAGATGGAAGAAGAGATGAAGCGCAACCGCTTGAATAGCGTACTCGACGTACACGGCCTCGGGTACCAACGAAACCCAGACGGCGACGACGAGGGCAAGCGAAGCTTGTTGGCCGCGGGATGCGTCCACGATGACCGGCACAAAAATAATATAACCCGCGACCTTAACAATGTTAGAACGCGGCCATTTGACGAAAGAATTCGTCGAATCTTTCGGTAGTACGCTCGAAATTGGTCCGGCGTCAACATTCTTAAAAGTAATGTTGAATCCGACAGCCAACAGCAAAGTAACCACGAACAAAGGGTGACGCAAAGCAACGCCGATAGCACGCAACACGGCATTGAGAAAATCGACATCGCGAATTCGATGAAGCGGACGCGGTTTAGTCACTACACGAACGATTGGCCTCGATCTTCTTCCACGCGCTGAAGCGACTCCACGAAGCATGAATGTGAAAGCTACGAATACTTAAGTTAACATAATTAATAGACGAATAATGGTGACTAAAGTAGCTGCTACTAAAGAAGTTACCCAATCACGGAAATAAAACTGAAACGGAACAAACAAAATAGATACATCAAGAATATACGGTAAAATTAATTCGAAAAAAGGAACGTGATGTTGCTAAAACCTCGACAAAGATGGCGCTATGTCGAAAACCGAGGTTAGAAATTTTGACAATAGCGTCTCGAAAATAAATTCGAATAAATCGTAAACGACATTTAGGGCCAATACGCGTAAAACATCCATTAGGCCTACTCCATGATCAGCATACGACACAAAAGTTTCTTTCAGTATGAGTTTGAGTTGCGCACTCTCGTCTACTGGATTCGAACAGCTCCAATAGTCCACATGGTGGAAACCGCGCGAGTCGTGCTCGTCATAACTGATGAGTGTCATGTTCGAAAGCCGAAAATAGTGATTGTTGGACATTACTTCGTTAACGTCGATGTTTTTGGCTCTTGCTACGATGAATGCTACATTTACCGCCATAGGTGGGTAGGAGACATCTTCTCTGGTGTCGTTATTGGTGAGAGAGCGTTATTGTGCGGGCTTAAAGTATGGAGCATCCGTTTCTAATAGTATTTTGTCGAGTGGGAGTTTTTTTCTCAGGACTTCCCATTTGTTTTTGTGTTGTATGTTGTTTCCCATGAAGCGCAGATGGAAGTGAATCCAAAGTAGATGTTGGTGTATTCCTGTATCCATCTTTTTACTACCTGCCATGTCTCAAAAAAAAAACAATGGCGATGAATGAAGTGAGATGTACAGAATTCGGCTTGTTGCATTCCTTGTAGACAGTCAGACTCCGCGTCTCCTCGTGGGCCATTACGGCAATGTATGACGATTGGTAAGTCGTGCTCTTTTGCTAATAGGAGTTGGGCCCTGAACACTCTTTTCTGTGTTGTCGCTTCTACGTCATTCCTTTCGTAGTCGAGTCCACATTCCCCAATCGCCAAGCATCTGTAGCATTGTTGAGCCTCTAAGATTGGTTTGAGTAATTTCCGAATTTCATGACCGTATAGGTGCGAGAAGTGTGGGTGGCAGCCATATGTGGCCCCTAGGACTAAGGGATTCTGTAGTTCCTTTTTCAGCCATTCAGGGTCATACCCACCAGAGTGTTTTGTAAAGACTGCCGGATTGACAAAGTTTGGAATACATCCTGAGAAGTAGGGATGCCCGAATTTCGAGCTACTGTTGTTCCAGTCGTTCGAGCCGTGACGATTGTGAAGGAAGTCGAGGTGACAGTGTGAGTCGATGAATGATTGTGAGACTTCATGGAGTATGTCGGAATAAGTATGGGTCGTTTTTGGATCTTTGTTCTCGTTGGACCGACATCGACAGCAACAGTGAACAATTCCAGACGACAGAGTCACAGTTACATCGGTAGTACGATCGAAATTGGTCCGGCGTCAACATTCTCAAAAGTAATGATGAATGCGACAGCCAACAACAAAGTAACCACGAACGAAGGGTGACGCAAAGCAACGCCGATAGCACGCAACACGGCATTGAAAAAATCGACATCGCGAATTCGGCGAAGCGGACGCGGTTTAGTCACTACACGAACGATTGGCCTCGATCTTCTTCCACGCGCTGAAGCGATTCCACGAAGCATGAATGTAAAAGCTACGAATACTTAAGCTAACATAATTAATAGACGAATAATGGTGACTAAAATAGCTGCTACTAAAGAAATCACCCAATCACGGAAATAAAACTGAAACGGAACAAACAAAATAGCTACATCAAGAATATACGGTAAAATTAATTCGAGAAAGGGAACATGATGTTGCAAAAACCTCGACAAAGATGACGCTATGTCGAAAACCAAGGTTAGAAATTTTGACAATAGTGTCTCGAAAATAAATTCGAAGAAATCGGAAACGATATTTAGGGCCAATACGCGTAAAACATCCATTAGGCCTACTCCATGATCAGCATACGACAAAAAAGTTTCTTTCGGTACGAGTTTGAGTTGCGCACTCTCGTTTACTGGATTCGAACAACTCCAATAGTCGGCATGTTGGAAACCGCGCGAGTCGTGCTCGTCATAACTGATCAGTGTCTTGTTCGAAAGCCAAAAATAGTGATTGTTGGAGTAAGCACACTTCACCGTACCGTTGGCGTTGGGCGTGACTTGAGTTGATGACTCGGAGAAGGTGTTCTTTTTTCCGTGGATGCGGTACACTCGTCGTGCGTTTTCCGGGGCGGTTTTGATTACTTCGTTAACGTCGATGTTTTTGGCTCTTGCTACGATGAATGCTACATTTACCGCCATAGGTGGGTAGGAGACATCTTCTCTGGTGTCGTTATTGGTGAGACAGCGGTATTGTGCGGGCTTAAAGTATGGAGCATCCGTTTCTAATAGTATTTTGTCGAGTGGGAGTTTTTTTAGGACTTTCCATTTGTTTTCGTGTTGTAAGTTGTTTTCCCATGAAGCGCAGATAGAAGTGAATCCAAAGTAGATGTTGGTGTATTCCTGTAGCCATTTTTTGCTACCTTCCATGTTTCAGAGAAACAATGGCGATGAATGAAATGAGATGTAGAGAGTTCGGCTTGTTGCATTACTTGTAGACAGTTAGACTACGCGTCTCCTTGTGGGCCATTACGGCAATGTATGACGATTGGTAAGTCGTGCTCTTTTGCTAATAGGAGTTGGGCCCTAAACACTCTTTTCTGTGTTGTCGCTTCTACGTCATTCCTTTTGTAGTCGAGTCCACATTCCCCAATCACCAAGCATCTGTAGCGTTGTTGAGCCTCTAAGATTGGTTTGAGTAATTTCCGAATTTCGTGACCGTATAGGTGCGAGAAGTGTGGGTGGCAGCCATATGTGGCCCCTAGGACGAAGGGATTCTGTAGTTCTTTTTTCAGCCATTCAGGCTCATAACCAACAGAGTGTTTTGTAAAGACTGCCGGATTGACAAAGTTCGGAATACATCCTGAGAAGTAGGGATGCCCGAATTTCGAGCTTGTTCCAGTCGTTCGAGCCGTGACGATTGTGAAGGAAGTCGAGGTGACAGTGTGAGTCGATGAATGATTGTGAGACTTCATGTAGTATGTCGGAGTAAGTATGGGTCGTTTTTGGATCTTTGTTCTCGTTGGACATATCGACAGCAACAGTGAA
Organism: Nippostrongylus brasiliensis; assembly: GCA_030553155.1. Lineage (NCBI taxonomy): Eukaryota > Metazoa > Nematoda > Chromadorea > Rhabditida > Heligmosomidae > Nippostrongylus > Nippostrongylus brasiliensis. Next base: position 32,566,233 of record CP130734.1, read on the forward strand.
CAATTCCAGACGACAGAGTCACAGTTACAGCCGACTGTTCCTCCGTTCTCGAGGGCACTGGTAAGGAGTCTAGTGGATGCGTGGAGTTCATACACCTTGGCACTGATAGAGCCCGAATCGACAGCCTCTCCCCTTGACTGAGGGGTACCATTTGAGTGTTGAATACGTTCAACGATTTTTTGTAAGTTATTAGTATAACGTGTGACGAGGCTCTTTTTGGTTTTCAGTGTGATTGGACCAACCATTTTTAAGGAAGCGACTGTTCCTAAAAAATATGAGTGGAAAGTGCATACCTATCCCGCTCCGACAAGCCATTTTGTTCAGTGGGACGCCTCGCCGAGTTAGATGTTTATGTAGATAATGGAAGAAGAACAATTCGGCGAGACGACCGAGGTTACATGTATCGATTGATATATGAGCCTATGTTACTAGCGGATATGGTGAAGAATACAGGAATCTTAGTGAGTATAATGAAAAATATATGAAATAATCGCGATTCGTCGCGATACATATACACTTTTCCCAAATTCGTGAAACTTGTTTCCAGTTGGTTCTCTTTGGCTCTCGATTTTTGTATCCCGATGCCGTTTCGGTCCTTCGCTTGGTGGCTCATTACCGACTATGCTTCGCGCCCTCCTCGTTGTTGACGGGCCCACCTGTTGGGGTCCCCGTCAACGACGAGACAATCGATGGATACGAGAGAAACGCAAAATCGATTTCAAAAAAAATTCAGGTGTGGATGATTTATAACTAAACGATGGAGCTCGAGCTGCTGAGCTCAAATATATGTATATTTTTTTTTACAAATTATTGAGTTTCAACAAAGTTATCCAATAAAGCCGCTCTGGAACGCTCTTAAGTGGCTTTTTCGGGAAGTGATCAAAGGATTGGCTTTTTCGGGAAGTGATCAAAGGATATGTCCGGTACTGTATATAGAGTTGTTTTTGATGTACTGATGATGCTAATTTTACCGCACAAATCGCAACACAAAAACATCTTGCATTTTTGAGCACTAGGGGTCAGATCTCAATCCAGTGAATAGTTTCGAGAGTTTCATGCAAAGATACGTAGATCCATGACCACGTTATGAGTTCTTGATTTTGCGATTTCAAACGGGAATAAATCATCAACGTCCGCCGAGCTTGAGCTCAAGGTGAGGTCATTATCTGGTAGTGAATGACTTGTGCATCATAATAAGCTACAAAAGGGTGAACTAGATCGCGGCTACACTGAGGATTTCTCCAGAGCAAACTTCTTGTGAGAACTATGAACGCGGTTTCCATATAACGTAATGGCAAATTTTAATAGAAAAATACGCGTTATGAAGAACAAAGTATTGCTGGGTGAAACACCCGGGTCTTGATCTACTTCCGTTTCAAATTGCATGTGAAAACTACTGTGAAATTTCTCTGAAGCTGAAACACGTCTTGCCAAAACTCCACTCTCCATCAAAATAGAGGGACAGTTGTCGTACTCATAAATGTGGTGCCAGAAGGCACAAAGCCCTTCTTCTGTTCCCACGATCTATCTAGCTCTCTGGATTCTTTCTATTCAGTGGTACTGGACTAAACTCACACTCAGAGTCGAGTGTTCCTACAGACTGGAGGACATCGTTGTTCCATATCATCATTATTACAAACAATCCAACCAGGAGACTGATAAGTATCAGTGCAGCGTCCAAGATTGATACAAGCAGTTGACTACGAAAATTCTGTTCAAAAAAGGTGAGTTGAGTCGTTGCAGTGAAATAATCAATTCTAGCCGAAAATGAACACCTACAAAGCTTTTTCGCTTCTTGTGCCATACAAAAAGTGGTGTGGTTGCTATAGCTACGAGCCCAAATAAGCAAAGTGCCACACCAATTGCAAAGAATAGCATAAATTTGCTCTGCAAATTTTGAAAACGAGTCTCGTTTGGTTGTGAAATTGTATAAAACATTGTCCGCGCGGAATTTATTCGATCAAGTTAAAGAGTTCGCATTTCAAGAAGGTTAGCGACGTGGTTGGTAATCCGTATCAGACTTCGCTCGCCAAAGCGAAACATCTATCAGCGTTTTTGATTCACTGGAGGCGAAACAATGGGAGAACTTACTGATTTGAATGGCCGTATTTGTTTCAGATCTGTTCCAATTACCTGAAATGGACCTACAGATGAATAATTTTTTTAGCAACGGTAAAACAATTTTCCTGAATAATCGAAATAGAGAACGCAAATGCATCTAATCTGGCAAAGGCATAAGTGAACTTGTCCCGATAATTCTCGACAAGGCCTATGTGACCTTGTGAGGCTTTGAACATACAGAGATCACAGAATTTTGAATTGAATTCTGGTAAGTCGTCATGGACAGCACCACGGACTTGCAGTCATTAGGTTGTGAATACATTCCGTTTGCTGCGCAGGTATGGGATCACCTTTGGGTACACCTTTACCTCTTCGCGTTGATGAGAACATTGTGGAGGAATGTGGTGATCATGTCTGAAGCATTAGTGGAGCTGACGATGCTACTATGTGGGTTCGGGGGTACAGGGCGGGGATCTGCAATATTGCGTTAAATCCACGTCGATTAACATGTTACCACGTCTATGTACCATTGTATAGTTACCATTGCATAGTTGTGGTGATGTAAACAACTTCTGTAGTGTTTATATTTGTCAAAAACGAGGCTGATACGACGGATATTGCAGACTCACCCTACACCCCATTCCACATAGCGACAAGCTCACGAAGGGTCTTCACGTACTGAGCGAAAATTGCGCAAGGCCTCATTCAGTCGTTCTGTCTTAACAAAGACGAAATCCTTATTGGGATCGATCGACTGTGGCTGACTGACGACTAGTACTCTTGGGACACGACAATGAACATGGCGACTTTGTAGATTCAATCAATTATGACAAACGGTCTTTAGTTCAGAAGATTTTCTTTTCTCCATAGTCCCATCGATCCTTTTCGTAATAGATGGCCCGTCTGTATGTATTGCAGACTACGGACAGAAGTCGCGTAGAGGTAGGTAGTTGCGGATGTCGTGTGGTTCCTCTTTGCTATTTTGCAGCACAGCCTTGCTAATTTTTCGCATGCATGGTGCTTTGCATTCTGACAGATATCATGATAAGAATATGTCAGGAGCGTCGCTGGGGACTGGGTTCTTCAGATATTCGATCTGATCCTGTACTTTGGTATTCTTCATAAATGAATTCGTGGGACGAATTTAGATAGGGGGACCGTAGGAACATCACATCCATAGTTAAAACAGCATTTTCGAGAAGATGGACGTCGCTGCCAAAGAGGTCATGGTAGGAGTGCTGAAGAACCTTTTCCCCATTACTTCTGCAGGTGAGGTTTCCATTCGCTTGGAGGATAGTTCTGGTGGACTTGTTGTCAGGACTAGGCTGCGACGTGCGTTACCTGCTTCAGCCACTTCATCGATCGCTGCAAACTTTCCCCTCCCTAAGACCGTCCTTCACCGCTCGTAGGTGCTGAATAAAAATTTTCCGACGAATCAATATCATAGTGACGTTTTCTTGTATTCTTATGCTCGTCTTCACCGCTCGTAGGTGCCGAATAAAAATTTTCCGACGATTCAATATCATAGTGACGTTTTCTTGTATTCTCGTCGATGTTGACCTTCAAGGAATCTTTCCAACAGAAAGAATGCAAAATAAATATCATTGAATCATTTAATCAGGAGCGCGTACCGCAGCAAAGCGTAATATTATCCAGCATGTAAATGACATAAAAATATAACCATTATCATAGAAACTAGTGCGATAAAACAAAGCCGTTATGGTTCCGGAGAAGTGAAAGAAGTACAAAAGCCACATCGAGAATACGAATGAAAATCTGGTTCTCCAGTCATTATTTTCACGGGTGCAGCCAAGGTGAGGTAGGCGAGGCTTAGCGCGCGCATGGCAACCAATCATGGCAATGATCAAGACAGATCAAGAACGATCAATGGTTGTCGTGCGCGCGTTAAGCCCCGCCCACCTTACCTTGGTTCCACCCGGGAAAATAACGACTGGAGAACCGAATATAGGCTCTTTCAAGGTAGACGTCATCCGTCAAGCGTCGTGCGCTGGGGTTTCGCAGCTCGGTTCGCCGCGCGCGAACTGCTCGTAATGTCGGTGCGCGTGTGGTGCGACGTCGATCGGACGAGTTACTCGTAATGACGCGTGATAACCCGATCAACCGATGACGCTGACCTACCTATCCTTCATCACACACGCGTCACGCGTCACTTTATCGACGCGTTGTCTGAAAGAGCCTAATATCTTCCAAGGTCAAAGACCACATTTCTTAAACTTCTTTGACGAACGAGCGGTTGAACGCTGGTGAGTTCCAACAATGCTGCTGTGTACGGGGAGTCGGAGCAGTGCTGCCCGACCATCGCAGGCGGCGCCGGCTAGTCGCACCCAGCTGCGACGAAAGTTAAGGTACTGTCCTGAGAGGATCTGCACCATCCTTTTTGCCCGTGCGGTGAACTATACGAGCCCTCGCACACAGCAGCATAAAAAAAACCCAGCTGCAGTGCTGTATAGAGGCAAGCCGTGCATTTTTAGCTCCGCAGCGACGGGCCCGTTGCAGTAGTATACCATAGACCTTAGGGGAGCGATCAACGCCGTCAGTTTTATCCGCCACCTTCAAGGAGTCGCGATAACAGTATATTCTGTAATTTCCTAACGGCCCCAAAACCTCGTGACTGCTAGTCCGTGGTTCTATCTATCAAGCCTCTATAGTCGCTTCGCAGCCACATAGCGACATCATTTTTCATTTTTTGAACAATCCACAGCCACTCAGAAATGTTTTATTCACGTTTAAATAAAATTCGCCGATGGTTCTCATCGGTGGAGTTCATCGACCTCCTTTGTAAGAGGAAAGTGTATGAATTACTACTTCTCGTTCAAGCACTTGTTGTGCGAGCAGAGCCCAGCTGTCGTCGTCTGAGATTCATAAAACTCGTCACGTTTATCTCGCTCGGAACAACGCTGTATCCCCTTATTGAGCACACATGTACCAAAAGGCAGCGAAATCCCAGAGCCGATTTCTGCTAGTGTGTCTCATCATGGAGTGCGCACCTCAGTTTTTTTCTGAATGTCTCCCACAATCCATTCCATAATTCTCATGCTCGGTATATTGAATATCAAAACGGGAGCAAATTTGATTTGTGAGTCGTCTTGCCTATAGTGACACTCTGAAAGTTGGGTTGTGTTTATTTACTTTTTTTTGTCACACAAGTTTATTTATTATAAATTGGCACTGCATGTTAGATCATCTATTAATGGCTTGTCGCTATTGCAATTGACGTCCGAAGTCCCCGTGGCACTCGCGAGAGCTTTAGATTTAATGGAGGACAGCGCATCGACGGCAATGGCTACATAGAGAAAGGGGTGGCTACATCATACTTTTCGGTGACAACCGCGATGAAAAATGTTGCCAGACAATTGTTGTCTCCGCCAGATATTTGCAACCCGTTGCGGTCAAATGCGTGAAGAGGGATCGCGCAAAATGCCATTGAAGAATTCCGCTTCCAAGACCGACTTTCCAAAGAAGAGTGCGATGCGCAGCCTCACCAGACGATCGGACCTCAGGACTCACGAACACCACTCAGCGTACTGTACAACGTTGCAAATAAAGGCTATTATACCATTGCTACCACTGTCTCGGATGAATTCCCTATGCCACGATAGAGAACGACAAGGGCCATTCGTTGCAGTCGCCGCAGAAATATGGCGTTAATAATGAGGCCACCTTATAGTACTTGCCATGAGACGCCGGCGGAATCAATGTCGAGCGAGCTGATTCTGTTGTGCCAGACGGTTATACAGGGTGGCTACAAAGAATGTTCCGCTGGATTTTTTACCATAACTGAAGATCGGCAACAGATATTTCAATATGATTTTTATTCGTGATATACAAAATGATTATAGATAATTCAATCCATATACTGTTCAAAATGATCTCCTTCTGGGCGGATACAAGCTTCGAGACGTCTGGTGACTGCTTCGACTGTGGGCCGCAAGTAGTCGACATCGATCTTCTGCCATTCTCTGATGAGGGCTGTCTTCAAACCGTCGAAACTTCGGCGACAATTTGACGAGATCCTCATTTCGGCCCATGTGCAGAGGCCCAGTCCTGCTGAAGAACAAATTTTCTACCTCCGAAGTGTTCTTTTGCCCAAGGGAGTAAATTGTCTTTTAAAATAACGTTCTGGTAGACGTGAGAGTTTATTTTGATACTTTTATCCACGAAAACAAGCGGTGTCTTGCCTTCCGAAGTTATACCACCCCAAACCATCACAGACTTTGGGAATAAGACCTTTGTATGAAAACGGGGTTTTTAAGATCTTCTCTCAGTTGCAGACAGAAGTTGCCGGTGATTTTGACTGTTGCGCGCGACTTTCACAGTGAAAATTTTTTCATCAGTCCAAACGATGTCGGATAAGCGGCCCTCATGAATGAAGTCGAGAATTTTTCTACATTTTCGACCCTATCCTTTTTCGCCGACTCAGTGAGTACTTGTCCACGGAAGAGTCGATAACTCCGGAGTCCTATCTCATTTCGGACAATTTTCTGAACACTTCGTCGTGAGATGCTCAGGTCAGACCTGTATATCCTCACGGAGGTTATCTGCGTGGCCTAAAAACTCGCATTCGGTAGACACAGAATTATAAGGGAGACGGGTCGGGGTCGCCGTTAATAAATAAACCTTAGCTCCAGCAGGATAGCCTGGCTAGTTACCCGCCGCATCCAACTCGTGCGGCAGAGCCTGGGAAGCTACCCGTGCGCCGCTCATATGCCGAAAAGAGTAACAACGAGTGGCCTCATTCCCCTGACACCGAAAGGGTTCTCAATACGACAGCGTTGAGAAGGAGGAGTACTGAGAGGCTGTTAAAATCTCTGGTCCTAGACAGGCTGTCAAAACAAAAGAAGGACTAGGATGACGGTCTGCAATTACAACGCGCGAACGCGTGATGGGATGTGTCTGTCGAAAACCTGATGATGCAGTCCAGGAAGATCAACTACAGCGTCATCATACTGCCCGACACGAGAGGAGACCGCCCACTACACGCCATGTTCGACATCGAAAAAGAACTGTTCCTCGGAACGTGCGATAGCAGAGGCGTGAGAGGTGTCGGTGTCTCCGTCAACACGAACTTGGCCATGAACATCAATTCGTTCAAACAACTTACAATCCGAGTCGGACGTTTACAGCTGATGCAAGACCGAGATGACTGCTTTTCTGCATCCAGATGGAACCCTCACGTCTTCCAGAAGAGCTATGGAGAAGGTCATCTACGACTTCTACTCCGATCTCTTCGACAGCTACGTCTTTATTTAATTATACCACAACGTTTTTATTCCGATCAGTTACGGGTTACGCCTTTTATGATAGTCGCCTCGTCTTCTTTCCCCTTGGTGCTGCTTCCGCGTTTGTTGGGGTGCCACACTGCCATCTTGTCTCGATCCAGAGGTCCATGGAGGATGGTCATATCGTCCTCGATCGCTGGTTCTTGAACGCCGTCTCCTTGCATGCGATCATCGTTAAGTCTTGAAATTGTGACAGTTTTCCTCAATCAGCCGACCTGTCACCTGGGCCTAACGCTTCTAACGACACCCTTTTCAGTTATTTATAAGCTGGGCAACGGTTTCTCCCAATTCGGCAAGGTACACGTAGCTTCGATAGCTACGTCTATCTCCCCGAATAATACTGTAGCGAGGAACTAATCAAACTATAACGCAATTGTGCAGGAAGCTCAGAGCGGCGTGGCGTTCTCGCTGATTATTTCGAGGCTCAGAGCTCCTCAAAGAATCACGTGGAAGACTGACAAGCCGTGAATTTTGGGAGGACATACTCCACCCAATCCATGAATATAGCAGAAGCGGACGGTGAACACACTACTGGGGCATGGGATTATTAAAAGGAGGACGGACCGACAAGATGATGTTAGCTGGAATAAGATGTCTAAGCAGCTCCACCTTAGTTGCAAATTGGTTCACTTCATGCCTGAAGAAGAGGTTGGGTTTTGTAGTTATCATATCTGGAAGGTACAAGTCCTCACCTATCAAGAGGAGAAAAATCGGAATAAAAAATGTAGGAAATTGCGGCATTTTGTCTGGGTGCGCCGCAACAAGGGCGTCCTTTGGCTTTAGGTTGAAATTTTTACCAATGAGGTGCCTAGAAATTTTCACAATCGCCACCATCTTACTAGCCCAATCCTCGCGTGCAAGAGTTTCATATATATATCAATAAAAAAGATATTAAATCATGCTGAACTACGGATATGTCATCCCTGGGGTCATTCCTTCAAAGGTTTGTTACGCGATTTCATCGTCGATGTTTTGGAAGAATCGTACAACATTTCGACACGAAATATGGAGCAACGATTTCGACAGGATACGAGTCGAACATTTGAAGAGTACTCCTATATATAATCATATTTGTTTTGATATTCGTTGGCGCAGTCCTCATCAACACCCTGGCCATGCCCTTCACACGATACCTGACTGCAAAGTACCAGCAACCTTGAAAACTAGCAGGGCTGTGCTGCTACATAAGAAGGGGAGCCCGCACGACATCAGCAACTATCGCTTCATTTGCCTGCTTTCTGTGGCCCACAAGCTATTCACACGTCACGTGTCATTCAGAATAAGATCGACCGAACAATAGACGAGGGAAAGCCGTACGAGCAAGTCGGGGTTCGACGAGTGATCAGCACAGTCGATCATATACAGACAGTGATAGCCTCATTGAGGTGTCCCGAGAGCACAAGACGCCGTTTTGCCTCATATTTATCAATCCGAAGAAGACCTTTGACTCCGTCGAAGCGAAAGCGGTGATTGAGGCTTCGTGAAAACAAGGCATCTCCACTGAGTACGTGAAGATCCTCAGGGAGCTCTTCAAAGATTCACGACCGTGATCACACCATTTTACAACAATGTTCGCATCAACGTGAAAAGAGGTGTACGCCAAGGTGATGCAACATCGCCGAAGCTGTTCAACGTCTCTCTCGAGAACATCATGCGAACAGTAGAATGTGACGACATTGAAGAAAAGGTCAACGGCCGGCAGTTACGCCAACTTCGTTTTTCGGATGATATCTTACTCACAGCACATTTAATCAGCCAGGTAGAACGCATGCTCGCCGACTTGGACCGCGCTTGTAGGGAGATCGGCTTGCAGCTGAACTTGACGAAGGCGATGTTCATGAGTAACGGATACGTTTTTGATGCTCCACTTTCGCTCAATGGAACGAATATCTCTGAATGCTCCAGCTATGTGTACTTGGGTCGGGAAGTCAACATGACCAATGACTTGAGTCCAGAGCTGGGCAGGAGGAAACGAGCGGCCTGGGGCCCATTCAAGAGTGTTGAAGAAGTAGTGAGGAAGACGAAGAACGCCCAGCTCCGCGCCCATCTCTTCAACTCTACGGTTCTCCCTGCGTTGACGTACGCTTCAGAATCCTGGGCGTTACGCAAGCAGGATGAACATGCGATTTGCGTCGCGCAACGAAGTATAGAGAGAAGGGTGCTAGGAGTGACTCGCTTCATCTAGGCGAGAGACGGCATACGGAGCTCCGAGCTACGTCGACAGTCGAAGATTAGAGACGCAGTCGCATGGACCAAGTTGTCGAAGCTCAGGTGGAGCGGACACGTAATGCGATTTCGTGACGACCGTTGGACGAGAGCCGTTACTGACTGGATTCCACGGGACGTCAGAAGAACAGCAGGTCGCCCACGTTTGCGTTAGTCGGACTTCTTCGTCAAATCCCTGAACGATCGATTAGATGTTGTTCGCCATCTTCGAACGAGCAGGACACATTGTGGTTCTCGCGCGCGGTAGAGACGTATGGAGACGTTTTAGGCACCGACTCGAGCAAATCGATGATTAATGGTGCGGCAGGTTATAGAGGTGAATTAAGAAGTGACCGCTGCGGGGAATCGAGTACTTGTGCCTTGTGCCACACCGTTCCCTTCGAGAATGGCCGGTTCCCAGTTCCAAAGTACCGTTTCCAGGTATGCTTGGTACCATGACAGAGTGTGAGTGAGCTCACTAGACCGGCTCATGCCAGCGGCGAAAGTGAACCGTTTTCTGACAAGACCAGAACACACACCCATTGAGGGCGGTGGAGCTGTCTGCTTTTGGAGATATTGTCCTCCTATACCTTTTCATGTAACACTCAAATTTTCAACCACTACCTCCGTCGAAGGGCTCCGCGGTATGCAACGGTAAGAGGAGCTACTGACACTCACACGGTTAAGCGATTGATCCCTGCTCGGGCTAACCGAGCCTTCCATCCCTCCGGGGTTGGTGTCAGACTTATCTGGGAGGACAATGACACTGACTTGGGGCCGTATGCTCGTCTCACCCGAGATTGCTGGGGGATGGGGCAAGGGGAGGAGCCAGCTAGTATGATTGGAGTCGGCCCGTGTTTCATGTGCTCTTATGCCTCATCCCCCAGCAATCTCGGGTGAGACTTGGTATAGCGTCTCGCCCCCGCAAGTCATCATGTAGGCCAAATACGCATTCACCATGCCTCCTCGATACTGCATTAAATTCGAATGCAGCGGCACGTCTTTAAGGGACTGATCAACGCCGATACCTTTACTTTACCCTTTTACCTCTGCCGTATTTTATTGCGAAATCTGCTGCACCAACGTCATCCAACTCATCAATCTAACCACCGCGGTGGTCGCGCAGAGGTCTGATAGACCAGACCGACGAATGAGTCCTATAGCGAATGTACGACCGCTGAACAGAGGAATGGATGCGGAGGGTGGTGCTGCCCCTCTGATTGATATCCAGATCATCCCTGAGATTGTCGGCTGTGATATCAAAGCATGTTAAGTGAACGGCTCCTCAGAAGCGGCTGATCCTCTCGTTTTCCACAATTTGCCTCAATGAGCAACCTCGTTGCTGAGGAAAAACGCTGTTTGGCTCAAGATTCGGTGAAGTTGATTCAGCTAAGTATCCAGTTCAGTACCCATCTATTTTTTCCAAGTCGTTGATCCATGACAAGTCGTATAGATAGAACTCGTTATCATTAGGCAACTCAGTGTAGCCACAAGAAGCCCTGAGGACGAGTTCCATACTTTTGAGTATTTGAGAACTAATTACACGCTTCATCCTAAGCTATGGGGTCCACTTACGATGTGCAGCAATTCCAACAGGAAAAAGATCGGCATCGTAATCCTCCGCTTCAGCTGGTAAACGAACTCCCGTGAGAATCGACGAATCCATGCAGGACTCTCTTGAGTGCCGTTAAGCATAAAATGAAACCAACCACAGCCAACGAAATAATCGTACTCATTGATAGTGATTGCCATCTGATAAATTTTATTCCCTTCACGATCAGACTCGCTGTGGCACTGCTGCCTAGCACTTGCGTTGTCTCTCAACTGGATTGGTGGCATTTTTGATGTTTCCCGGGTGGAACCCGCACTGGTTCTGCCTCTTTCAAAACTCCAGCGTTGATGGGTTGGTCATTCAGGCTAGACCAAATTTGGATCATGTGTGTGATATGAATGTAAATGGGTGTGATATAATGTAGCGGACTGATTGATTGATTTATTACACGAACACAGTCGTGCGTAGAAAAAAGTATAAAACGACGCCCCGGAGAAACATAACATCATAACAAGAGGTACATATTAATAACCGAAGGAGACCTGGAACAAAGAAAAAGTACGGGAAGAAAAAAGTACATTTAGACGAGCAATTACAGCTCTAAGGCGAAAGTAGTTAAGGCATCGGGAAACTATGGGCTTAAGTGGCGCTACAGAAACTTTTTGAATGCAGGCGGGCGAACAGGAATTTTCCCTTTGGTCCTAGGCTTTTGATATAAAGGTGCTGCTCTACAAGAGAATCAGTAACGCCTACAGTTGAACTTGGCTTTACCAGGATCATATCTAACACAATCGGCTCTGGTAGAGTTTAACCTTACAGCCATAAATTCTGAAGGCTTAATACCGCTCAGTGATGAATAATTTCATGGTAAAGAATGGCATCATTTCGCTTCCTCCTATGTTCCAATGTTTCCAAACCAAAATTGATATTTCTCTCCATACTACTAGGTATCTGGTCATAAAAAAACCCAATTGTTTGACCATAAGCCTTCTTGTGAAGTTCTTCTGGACTCGCTCAAGCTCTTCACTGCTATTCCTGAGGTAGGGTACGGGTGTTCCGTACTCCAAGATGGGCCATGTATTTATACGTGTATGTGTATTTTATACGCTTGAAGGAAAACAGTCGGATTGTTTGTGGAGAGCGCTCGAAACAAGAACATTGCACTAGAAGCTTTATTAGGTGTTGCAGAATATAGTGTTTATCAAATCTAATCGTAAGATCTGCCGTAACTAAGAAGTCCAGATCTGATTTCGTGTCCACTACTTTAATGTCTGCTCCATCCACAGGATAGGGAAATTTGTTGTTCTTCTTCCCTCATTGAAGCACGCAGCATTTTTCCTTGGATAGCGGTAGACAACACGTACAGGACCAGAGATGAACCTTATTAATCGCTTCTTGAAGAGCAAGAGATTCCGTCAAGTTATCAGCAAAGCTGTAAATCTTGAGATCGTCAGCGAAAGCGCATAATTCCATGAGCGTTTCCGAAAGCAGGCTCAATAAGGCTCAGTAGGACGGAGCCGCCAGAATGTCGTTTCTTTCCGGAATATGACCTGCTTCACGCGTGGTACAACAGTGAAAGGCATCGACACTCGTACGATCAAGGGATCGATCGTCCATGAGCTGAACAAGCATTTCATCTCTCCAGGGCCAACCAAATTAGTGCCGAGGAGCCGACTGAGAAGACACTGCCTTGAACAGAGGGTGGTCCTTGTAGATCACTGTACAGACCAACTACCCATTAACGTGCCTCCACGATTCTGAATGGAACACGAATGCACGCCGCGCTCTTAGGGGCCGAATCATGAGAGCTTGTAGGGCGCTCAACGTCTTCAAGCGGTGTGTGGCTAAGTTCTACCACTCCTTAAGACCCGCCATGACAGCGTGTTGTTTTTGAAAAAACAAAAAGCTGTAGAAAGGCGAAATCATCAGTCACTTCAGGACGCGCCTTGCAATCGCCTGCCACTCAAAGTCGTAGGTGTACGAGCACGTTCCTGGGCAAGTCTGGTAACAATTTACCCCACGGCAAACAGGCGTAAGGCTTAGTAAAGTCGACGAGGGTCGATCGGTCGGCCGCGTTGGCTTCACTAGCGAAGTGAATTATATCTTTATTATATTATCTTTGTCTTTGTTATTATCACAGGAAAGAGGAAACAAGCATGTAGGCATATTCTTTCGGTTGTATTCAACTATGTACATTTTTTGAAATTTCCTCTTTATCTTTCCTATGGGATAATCTAAAAGTCGAAACAATCATAACCACACACTGGAATAGTCTCGAAGAATTCAGTTTCGATTCAACTTCTGCTATAGTTGACCAAGGTAATAGTTGAAGATAAAGCGTTAGGCGCTGAATAGTCCACTGAGGACACGCCGCTGCATACGTGTTCCATTCGAATTGTATGTAGAAGTGTAGTGCATGCGTATTTGGACTTTACAATGACTTGCGGGGCTGGCCGCTATACCGCGTCAGTGTCTTTTTACCTTCTCAGAGAAATCTCGTACCAATTTAGGGAGCGATGGAGGGCTTGGTTAGCTGGGCGGGGATCGATCACTCCGCCGTGGCTGCGTAGGTAGCGCCTCTTATCACCCTACCACGCGCGGCTTGACCAAAATAAATTTACAAACCAAATTAACGCCAGGATTGATTAATTATTATAAACACAGGTAAAAACTACCTGCAATGCTGCCCGTGAACTCTTCGGTGCGCCATGTTGGTGTTGGTGAGTTGCTATAGCAACGAGGACGGGCCGCACCAGACCTTGCATTCGTCTGTCCTTTCATTGTCATTGACATATGTTCTGAGCCTTTCCAGAAACTATTCCGTCTATCCGATTCATTACTTGTTTTTTTTAATTTGATGGTTTAAAATACATTAAAATACCACGTCAGACAAAAATAACCACTTCTGGTGTAATTTTGCAACTGCCCTCTAAGCGGAATGAGAAGCGGTTCCTCCTTAGAATATTGCCGTACGACATTCATAAAACACAGGTGGATATGTCATTTTGGATTTGTGTGTACAAATTGCTTAACCCGGAAGGAATCTTTATCAAATATAGTATTGATATCTAACACTGTATTCTGAAATTTAACGGAATTCTTGAATTTATTATAATAGAAATCCCAAAGTCCTAAAAATCATGTCGTTAATTAACTCACTTTTCTTGTTCAATAGCACATCCACGTTTAAGGATGTAACGATAAATAAATAAACAAATAAATAGATAAATAAATAAAAAGGAATGCAGTGCTGAGGGCGTTATAAACCGACCCTGCTTCGGTCCCCTTTCTTCCTTTTTCCTTTCTTTCTTCCTTTTTCTCTTTTTTCCCATTTTCTCTGAAGTCAGGAATCTCCTCTTTACCATAATCTGCTGCAGTAGAGGAGACCAGATCATGACCGACTATTCGGACAGCCTTATGAAGACTATCGCCAGTGTGCACTACTTTTTACGGTGAACAGTTTTTCTCCATTCATCCACTTTACATTTTTATTTTCTACGTTTTTTTTTCGAACATTTCCGAATTAAAGTTTATCTGTGGAAGGAGAACCAACTTGTTTGAACTTCAGCGAAGGGCACTATGGCACGGCTCTCAAAGTATGTAGTGGATCCGATGCAGATTCGCAGCATGTAAAGTTACTGAGAGGAATCGCACTAAATTTAAATGGTGCGTTTATTTGTTTATTTGTTTGTATCGATAAGTAATTAGTTGAACAACGAAATTGAACTTTTAGGGAGGCTTTCGATGCCTTCATAATATTATAGAACGGCACATGTTTGCGCGTGGTTCAATTAGCTTTGTTCCTAGCCTAATCCTTTTCTTCCTTCGAAAGAGCTGTGATATGTTGCAGATACAAAATATTCACCACTAGAATTTGGAGCAGTTGGTCAGATTTCAGGAAAAAGAAAATATTCTAAGAAGTTTGCAAATTGTTGAACATTTAGTTGAGCACGCTTTTAGGCAAGCCTAACGAGGCTATGCGGCTGCTGGAAACACTTCGAGCAGGTGAACTGGGCCTGGGAGCCCTCTATGCTTTGAAATATTCCCATCTTCAGGCTGAAAATCCTGGTAAGTTTTTAATTATTGAAACATTTGGGAGACAACTAAATTGAAGACTCCCTCAAAAGATTGAGCTGGTGGGCTTGAGCACAACTAAATTGAAGACCCTCTCAAAAGATTGAGCTAGGGGGGAGGGGCTGGTGCCACCAATCGTTTTGTGTATTAGTGTTACTCCACATGCCCGAATCGGCTGTGGAGGATTCACGATGGAAGAAAAAATTCCTGAAATTTGGTAATGTAGTGCAGGTGTTGTATTGTGCTAGGATCGTCACAAAAATCGCGTATTATCCCGGACGAAATGAACCCGGTGTATCCCCGGAAATTCGCATTCATAACAGTCGGGTTTGCGACACCCGACGTAAAGCAATGCAACGACTGTGGGTATGACTGCCATGGGTAAGCGGCCGTCAGCTCATAAATCGATAGGTACTATTAGGTTGTCCAATAAGTTCTTGCGATTTTGTGTTTTGACCTGGCGTTCCTGGTTGAGACGTATTATCGTTTAGCAGTAGGGTATATAAAAGGTCAAAAGTTAGCTTATGCGTACACAACATTTTCGCTTTATATCAGCCGGTTGTTTACAACTATATGAGTCATCAAAGATTTATCTTCGTCACGGCCTTCTTCACGGATTCCAAGCTTGTCGCTTTGACTCTCATAGCTCTCGCCGTTTTGACTGGTTGGACTCACTCACTACAGGAGATGAGAAGTGGGTGTTGTAGGTCACGTACAACCAGACATGCATGGGTCCCAGCAGAGAAGAAGCCACCAGCAATTCCCAAAGGTGGGCCCAAACCGTGGAAGGAGATGCCGGGAGTTTTCTGGGACGTCCGAGGAATTCTGTACTGGAAGCTCTGTCCTTCTGGTAGTACCGTCAACAGCGAAGTGTATTGCAACCAACTGCAAAAACTCAGCGACGCTGTCCGTGTTACTCGTCCAGAAATCGACAAAATATATTTTCTCCATGATAATGCTAGACCGCACACTTCCACGTTGACCCGCCAAAAGCTGCAGATGCTGGGGTGGGAAGTGATTCCCCACCCACCCTACTCACCAGACCTTGCCCCTACTGACTACCATCTTTCTGGAAGGAAAACGATACGATGATCGAGCTGCACTCGAAATCGACCTTCGCCACTTCTTCGAATCAAAACCTCCGGAGTTCTACCGCAACGGTATCCATTCCCTACCGAATCGATGGAGGACAGTCATTGACAAAGATGGGCGGTACTTCGATGGGTAAGGTTGATTCAGTCAAAATTTGTGAAACTTTGAAAATTGTTATGGAAATCGCAAGAACTTATTGGACAACCTAATATTTTATCAGAAGTTTTTCTAGCATGTACAGTACCGGACATAACCTTTAATCATTTCCCGGAAAAGCCGCTTAGGAGCGTTCGAAAGCGGTTTTTCTGAATAACTTTGTTGAAACTCAGTTATTCGTACAAATATACATATATTTGAGCTCAGCAGCTCGAGCCCTCCATAAGCACTTTTTCCAAATTCGTGAAACTTGTTTTCAAGGTTAGGTTTGCAACGCTCCTAAGCCGCTTTTCCGGAAAGTGATCAAAGGATATATCCGGTACTGTGTTTGGTTGCTATTCGCTTCGGTTTTTGCACTTTAATTTTGACTGTGTTCTCTGTTTGCTAATTAGCAACATTATTTTCCCTTTGAATGAATTTAAAATGAAAATTGCGCGGCAGCCGATGTGCGGGGACTAGCATTGGAGCGCTCTTACTATAGCGGGGTGTTCGATAGGCACTTGTTATACCTTCGCTCACCCCCAGCGTAAGTCGTCCATTCAGTATCAGACACCGTGGGGCCAGACACGTTTGTACGAGTCATCACGTTGACGCTGGCGTGGTGACGCTCACGGGCTGTTATGCAGACGCTCGCGAACCTTCCACGCTCTCGCCGCTGCGCATTGCACTGCGATTGACCCTTTCGCTGGGGGTCGGTCGATCACCTCGCGCATTGCTCTGTATGCTTCGGGCGCGTGCGTGCGTGCGTCGCGTGCTCAGCGACTGAGGTTAACGGCTGGGCGCTCACCGCTCGCAATGAGCTGACGCTCACCACGAGCGAAGGTGTAACAAGGGGCATACATCGCCGCACCAGCGTGGCGGAATGTACCAGCCATATCCCCAGAATAAACTCCATTCATGAATGCGAATATGAGCGCCGAATGGGCTTTCTTCGTGGATCTATAGCGCCGATACCCGTCATGAATCTAACCTCAGTTCGGTGTCTCTACCTTTCCAAACAAACCTGGTACCAATTTACCCGGCCCCATAGGGATGGAAGGTTTGGTCAACCCTAGGGATCGATCGCTCGTCCGGGCGAGTGTCAGCAGGGCCTCTTACCACTATACCACGCGGGGCCATCACCCCTCTGGGGTCGGGTAAACTGGAACCAGTCTTCTCTGAGATGGTGAAGGCACTGTCTTGGTTCAGCGACGGCACCTGCAAGTCATTGTATGGGTCAAATACGCTTTCTCTGCGCCTCTACGATTCTAAGTGGAACACGAATGCATTGTGTTGGGGAACTGATCGACGCCGACACCTTTACCCTTACCTTCATATCTACTAGGGAAAATGACGAATTGCGCATTTGTTACGTTTCCAGATCGTCAGTCTCTATTGGAAATCGAATCGGAGATGTCGGCACTACGAGATGCCCTTCCGAGTGCTCAGCTCAGCGCAGCGGAAGCGCTCTTCTTCCAGAAAGACTACTCTAAAGCGAAGATGATTCTCGATAAAATTGTGAAAACCGATTCGGATAACCCTCTGGTAAATTCTGGTAAATTCTTTATGTGCTTTAGAAACCTACTAGAGAAATTCGTCCCTTCATGAAGACACAATTTTTCGAGCTTTCCCCACCGGCAACTGAATCACCAAGTGAACTCCCTTTCCTTTGAACTCATAGACATGTTTTTATTCCAACTTTTTCGAATTCCGAAATTTTCTTTCTGCTCCCTGACATTATTCCA
This sequence comes from Nippostrongylus brasiliensis, assembly GCA_030553155.1. Lineage (NCBI taxonomy): Eukaryota > Metazoa > Nematoda > Chromadorea > Rhabditida > Heligmosomidae > Nippostrongylus > Nippostrongylus brasiliensis. The sequence continues at coordinate 32,584,397 of CP130734.1, forward strand.
AGATCATTTATGCAATGGTGAATAAGATTTATTCTGCCCTATTATTTATATAACTAATTAATTCTGTTTCGGCCTACTTTTCAGTTGTATACTGAGGCGAAGCAGAATAAGAATTAATATCTTCTTTATCCTTGTGGAAGGAGAAAGATGAGAGCAGCGAAGCTAATTGTGGATGAATTACAGATAGTGTGCCTTTACGGGTGGACGGAGCTGCTGTTAGGCCGCGATCAGAAATCCACTCTCGAAATGTTCGAGCGGGCCATCAGCAGCAAATATTTGGACGGTTACGTCGGAAAAATGGCTGTTTTCATGTCCAGACAATTAGCGAGCGACATGAAAGCCGTATCAAAGGTTTGCGCACTTGTTCGGCTCTTTGAATACTTCTCGAAATTTTGGCTGATAAATAACCTCCTTGTTGGTCCCCCTCAAAGAATAAGAGCTAAAGGGAAAGGATGCACGAATGCGTATTTGGCCTATACAGTGCCTTACGGGGACAAGACGCAAACCAGTAAATACCTTCCCAGACAAGCATGGTACCTATTTACTCATCCCCGAAAGGATGGAAGGCTTGCTCATCCCGGACCACAGGATCGACCGCTCGACTATGCGGGTGTCTGTAGCGCATCTTACCATGGCACCTCTACGGTCCGCCACAGAAGAACCATAGAATAATCGCAATCTTAATGCCTTCGTTGTAGTGCTTTTGCCGCAGTGAAGTTTTAATCCAATGTCTTTATCAACATGTGTCATTTATTTTGTAGTGGTAGGTTGGTAAAGGTATATGTACCGATCAGTGGGTAGCACCTATGCCAAAGAATGTTAAAGATTTTCAAATAGTAAAGAGTAGAAACAATAACGAAAATGAAGCAAAGGAATAACCAGGGTTGAAAAGAGGCTCATGTCTTCAGCATAAATGAGTCTCGGCACAGGAAAATTTTAATTATTTATTGTAGACACGTATGTTTCCACACGTGTAGAGTAACCCAGGCGAAAAAAACAACAAAATTCCAAACTAACAGAAATTCTACTACTAAAGGACTGAAGACGACAAGAAATCCAAACAGGGAAGAGCTAAAAGAGATTACCAAACACAAAAAGAAACGAAATAAACAAAACAATACGCATGGAGATAGACGAGGGAGAACAGGAACTAGTGAAATCATCAGAAGAAGAGGAAAGAAGGAGGGACTGTATTCAAAGCAGGGTTTCCCAATAGAGCAAGCACCGTGCTGGGCACTGAGTGCAGAGAATAGCTCCTCAAAGAAAGAAACAAAGATAGGAAGGAGAAGAAGAAAAACGAAGAACGAAGAACCAAGAACGAGGGCGTAAGACATTAAAAGCTGGACGGTCCTCTGTTCTGTGAAAGTCTCGTTTGGTTGATTTCCACAATCACACAACTTGTGGTGGAATAATCTTCACCACGTTATAGATTCGCTTCTGTGCGAGGTGACTGGTTCAGTGGAATAATGAATTTGGGTGACCAGCCTTGCCGGTCTACAACATCAAGAAGCGTGAGAACAAGTCCCCTACAGTCGACGGGCGAACCTTTCCGAAGAGCGTCCGCCCTCAAATATGCCAACCGAGGTCCGAGGGGTTGCGGATTCCGACACAACTACTTACCTGTTTTCCAATTGTGGTGTAGTGGAAGGAGGCGACACTGACATGGTCGAGCGATCGATCCTCGCCGGGGAACCATACCTTCCGTTCCTTCGGGTCAGGTAAATTGGTACTAGACACGTCTGGAAGGGTAAAGGCACTGGCCTGGTATAGCGGCCGGCCCCGGCAAGTCATTTTATGGGCCAAATACGCATTCACGATGGCTCTAGGATTTTTGAATCAAACACGAATACCTCTTTACCTTAACCTTTTCCTATTTTTCAATCAGTTAGAAGTCAAAGCAGAACCGAAACATTCGCAATTTGTATGGTTACTCTGAACAAATAGCAGAGAGGACCCAACTATTCAGGAATTTTGAAAGAATTCACGTTAGTTGCTTTAGGAAGCAATCGCAGTTTCATTCGGTCATCTGCCCTTTCACATCGAAGCAACTAAAGCGTGCCTCTTGGCGAAGGAATGGAACAATGCTTTACAAGCTATTCAGAATTCCAATATCTTGGAGGTAGCGTTGAGTTTTTTCCTTCAAATTCGAAACTTTCGACTTCGTTAATATTTTGTTGCTTTTTTTTAACACTTTTTTCAAGGCCATTTCAGTCGGACAATGTGTACATACTGTTTCTACTTGCGATTCACACCATCTGCTCAAGCGGTACCAAGATCGAACAGACACTGGGCGAATTACAGGTTTGGCGCTACCATGCACGATTTTCTAAGTGATGAAGGCATAAGTTATGATAATCGTTCAAAATTCATCCAGGAATTTTTGGGTTCAATAAACTACTTCTTGTCTACTTCTGTTATCCCATACAGTGTTTGTCCGCTTGGGAACGTTTAATCCAATAGAACAATTTTTCGCCAAAACGCTGCCAGCGCCACATGCCGCTGCACGTGCCGCCTCGTCATAAATCTCTTACATTCTATTTATTTTGAATAAAACACATGTGATTTGAATCAGAGCGGGATGATCGGTTTCCTTGACTTATAATTCTTCCATAGAAACGTAAATACCAATCCGCTGCAAATAATATTAATAAAACAAAAAGTGCGGGGATGTGGTGAGGTACCTGCACAGGTATCGATTTTGTATTGGTGAGAGTATTCCCTAAGCATAGAAAAATTCATTCTAAAGAGAAGAGTTCATTCCTAAGGGTCACTTACCTTCTCAGAAACTTTGATTTACCTAGGAGTTCCACCATCGGTGGTCCACAGAAGCTATTCAACCAAGTGTTAGCATACTGTATGTACCGTACGGCTACCGTATTCGAGTGCATTCTGAACTCTGGTACCTTAATTCGCAGATTAGATATCGCTTGAAGTGATTATTTCAGTCAGCTCTGGACGCTACTGAAGCGGACAATCACGCTCTGCTTGGTTACATCGCAAACTGTCTGTACAGAACTGGGGCTCGAAATCGTTCTGTGTTAACATATGCAAGGTCAGAGCAACTTCAGAATAAGTTCACATCGTTATCAATATTATAAATTCAAATTCTGGCACATCCAGAGAGCGAAATACTCAATCGTGAATACCGACAGGCTAGCCTATAACGTAAACATTCTTTTCACGAAGAACGCGATATTGAAGCAACACCTTATTCTTAGTATAAAGGTGAAGATAAAGGTGAAGGTGTCGGTGCTGATTAGTCTCCTAAGGGCGCGTCCCGGCATTCGTGTTCCATTCAGAATCGTAGAGACAGTGTGAATGCGTATTTAGCCATATAGCGACTTGCGGGGCTAGCTGCTGTACCAAGTCAGTGTCGTTACCTTCACAGACAAACCTAGGCCCGGATTCACGACGGGTATCGGCGCTGTATACCCCGAAATATTCCCCGAATGACGCGCAAACCGATATTCGTGAACGCGCGCCGCGGTTTAGACGGGGTTAGGAGGGGTCTCCGACACCTCGCGATGAGGCAGGGTTTCGGAGACCTCGACGGGAGACCTGCTAGAGCCAGACGGTAGAGTCGATGAGAGATTGCGAAAATTGTGCGGAATTTGAGAGGGACAGACAAAACTCTGCTACACAGCTCTGGCAGTTTGCCAAAGAATGGGTAATTTCTTTTATTGTGTAGTTTGCATCTTCAAAACAGTGAAATTTATCTTTTCTGTGATGGAGAGTAGTGTAGTCAATTTCGACGTACAGTGACTTCATAAATGAATGTCAATGAGCTTCTTCGGAAAGGATTTTTATAGAAAGCAGATTTTTATTGAATAATTGTGTTTTCGGAGTTCATTAATGTCGAAACAAAAACAACAGCTGCCATTAGACGAGCTATCATGCTAACTTTTTCTTCAGAACTGACCAAGGCTGATAATGAAATCGTGATATTTATCTCCGTCGTGTCTCCGGAACCCCGATATTCACGAATCATAACTGCCCGCAAACCCACGGTATCGAACGGGCGTATCGCCGACGGGGTTTTGGAGACCGCTCATCCGTTCATGAATCTGGGCCCTGGCATCAATTCGTCCGACCCCGGAGATATGGAGGGCTCGGTTAGCCGGTACCGGAACCGATCGCTCGATCGTGCTGGCAATAGTTACCCTCTTACCTTTGCATCACGTGAGCCGATACGTTTAAGGTAGGACAAGCGAAGTATCAGAAATCTAAATTAAGAAAACGAAATAGATGTGGTATAATCTTATGATTTCTGTAACAGTTGTTTTTCGACAGTTTCGAACATGTGCACTGTTTCGAACATTGGAAATGCAACGAGGAACGCTGAAAAACATTAAATTCAATATGATGTCAAGATTTAGAAAATTTTTAAAAAAAAACAACAAATTTTTCAGAGAATTACTATCCCAAGCGATCAAGAAATCGAATCGAGCAGCATATTTGGTGGACGAATTCCGAGTAGCAGTCTCACTAGAAGACGTGAAGGAGGCATCAAGTAAAGTCAAACAGCTGATGACCGTGGACAGCGACGATCCATACGCTGCCCTGGGTATCGCGTTACAGTTTTGGGTTAGGAACCCCAGAAGGGTAAACCCAAAAGGCAATTTTCAAAATGTATTAGAGGCAAATTTCAGGCGTGACTCTGTCTAATCTGATGATTGGCAAAGTGGACGACGCCGCTGCTCAGCTGACGTTCATGAAGGAGGCTAATCCCAGCATTTCAAGCCATGCAGTAAGAACTTGCAAAGTTTCCTTCTCTGATTGAGTGCTTTTCTATTTTTTATTTTTTAGTTTTTATTACACAACGGTTTCCAAGATTTTTTTACTCAGAACGGAAGGCTTGGCTTCAAGAATTGTCCCTTTAACCCTCTGCAGTCTCGCAATCTCTGAGCGTTTTACCAAAGGGTATCCTATCCCACCTAAGGGGAAGCTTGATAGTATCGACTGCTTTGAGGACACAGGGAGACCTCATGGGGGCGGAGCAATGTCACAGAAGTCGCTCTTAAGCACTTTGCAGTACTATAAGTATTCCAACCAGATGGCTTAATTTCATCAGGAGCCCGCTGTGAAATTCCTATTTCTTTCTGTTTCCGCATTGAACATAAACGTAATAGACCTTTTAAAAATTCTATCAAAACCATAATTTTTGTTCAAGGGCCGTTGTAACTTTTATGGCAAATAATAGCATATAATAAAAATTTCAGATCTACCACTTCGCCGAAGCCGTCATAACGAAGTACAAGAAAAATTCCTACGAACAGTTCATGCAAGCTATCAACGACGCCATTATCGTCCACTTCGACAAAATTCACGTAAGAAACATAATTAAACTCTTTCACATTTTAAATTTTGATTAAATTAATGCGAGTGCCAAGCCAACATGAAATCAGGGTATCCTTCAGGGCATCCCGTTCGGTGTTGAGTACCTTCGAGCGTTAGATGCCGACTTTCTTATGGGTATCGTCTATCAACTCATGGACTACGCTCCGGTTATGGTAAGTGGGTGGGTTAACGATTCTACCGTGGAAATTTTGATGAAAAGTCCTTATAGCCTATGAAATCGCCCGACGAGACGCTGAAGACTGCAGAACGACTGTTGCGGATAATCATCGATAATAGCCCAGGTGAGAACTTACCTCGGTTTTTCTAGGCGGTTTTTTTGGTTATGTATGTTTAGAGAATGCTAGTAGCAGAAGATGTCGTTCTCCTGTCGTGGTTATATTCGTTGAATTCTTCAAAAAAGATTCAAAATGTCAATCTTTACTGTGTTATCATTTCTTATAGTATGTGCAATTCATGGTAACAATGCTCGGTGTCAATATAAAGCCAATAAATACTCAGAACTTGAAAAAAGGTCAAACTTGTTTCAGAATTTTCAGATCCGCCTTCCTGGAGCAATTGGTAGAGGAATTTTTGGTGAAAAAATAAGGTCTTCTAATTTTTGGCTGCATCTCCTCTAGCTAAGTTGACATCGTTTTTTCCATGTAGCTAACCATGCTTATTTAGGAATAAGCCAAGCTTACTTCACCTTGGCTCGATGTCTGTTTCTTCACTCTGAATGGGACGCAGCCGATCGTATGATTGAGGAGTGTCTGCAGCGGAATGAGACTATCGCTGACGCATATCTGCTTAGAGCTGAGGTAATGACTCCATACGACCGATGGTAAACAAATATGGTAGAACTCAACAGCGGAGCAGATGGCTCCCTTCTTATTCGCCGCGCGGCGAAAATTCAAAATTGAAGCGCAATCAATAATTAACGTTCTTGATCGAATTTGCTACTTTGCATCAGTGGCGCAGTTCGGTGTCGCCTCATATAGGCAAACTTACTGGCCCTCCGGGTTTTTTTAGAAGGCTGCTGTTGCTTGTTAAAGGACATTTTGACTGAATTCACTTTTTTCGCTTAATTTCTTCCCTATGTGATTATATGCCTATTTTTTGCTTAGACGCAGCGCCACCGCACTGCACCACTGATGCAAAGAAGCAAATTCGAACAATGACGTCAATTATTGACTGCGCTTCAATTTTGAATTTTCGTTGTGCGGCGTCTAAACGAGCCCTAGCGGCGTGCTGAAATCACACACAGCCTTCTGAGGGCCAATAGCTCTACAAGTCACTAGACAAGTCAAACAGTTACAATGACGTAGATAAGAGTGTGCTCAATTATAAATAGATTCCGAACGGATGGAAGCCTTGCTCAGGTAAGGATAGATCGTTCGATCTTGCCAGCGGAAGTACCGCCTTCTACCCTTGGGCTCTTAAATGGTGCATATAAGTAAACCAGCCATTCACCAGCTTGCAGGCCTCCTAAATGAACTAACGAACAGTAGGAAACATATATGAAACATTTACAATAACAAATAAAACAATGAACAAAAAGCATGCAGCAAAAGACGGCGAGGAAATTATATACGCCACTGAGAGTACGGTAGCGGGCAATCGCGGCGGGACTCTAGAGTTGACAAGCGGACATCGTGGTTTCGCTCATTAATCAGTAGGATTAAGATACCGGAACAGAGATAGCACGTATAAGGGCAAAGCGTTAAGAGTTTTTCAGAGTTCGAAACCTTGCTCTCGAGGACTACCATAACGAACGAAGGGGAGCAGTGGTAAGAGGCGCCACTTGCACCCGCACGGTTGAGCCATCGATCGCGGCCGGTGCTGACCAAGCCGTTCACCCTTCTGCGTAAATTGGGACCAGACTTGTCTGTGAAGGTCAAGACACTGACTCTCACAGCTTCTGGCACTGCTAGTTATTGAGTAGGCCAAAATCGAATCCATTATATCACTTCGATTTCGATTAGAATACGAATGCATGGCGCGTCTTTAAGAGACTAGTTGATACGAAACACTTTCCTATTCCTACAGCTTTTGCCTAAACCTTCGCAATATTTATAAAGCTTTTTACATTTCAGATCAAATCAATGCAAGGACTAGTGGCCGACGCAGACAGTTGTCTGAATACTGGACTCAGTTTCAATTTCTCCATTCGTGACAGCACTCTATTTCATTTGATCAAAGCTAAAGTGCACAAGGTTAGACTGGAAATATTACCAAATAATCTTCTAAATATCGTTGGTGATGTTTAAGCAAAGAAACGAAATGGAAAAGGCGGCCGATCTGTTGAAAGCCGGACTAAAACTTCCTCAGAAGGAGCGATCTACGAATCTGTTGGCGAAGAAAGAGGCTGCCGATGGTCAGCGGATTTCGATCCAGTTGGAATTGATCGACTGTCTTCAGTCAATGAAGCAGGCGGTGAGAACTGGTAATTTTCGATTTAAAAATTAAAACCAAAACTTAAAATTTTACGATTTCAGCCTGAAGCCGATCGTATAATGATCGAAGCTCTGGAGCAATGGAAAGGAAAACCAGAAGAGCAGCAATTACTGCTGATGAACGCTCAGCTTCATCTGTCTAAAGGAGATGTCGACGGCGCTCTGGCCGTTCTCAACACGGTACGAAGTTTTGGTTCCTTCTCATTTCAAAGTTTAAAACGCAGGTTCACTCTTCTGCTTGTTATTCTCAAAGTTTTGATCTGTTCAGGTCCAACCAGGACAGTCCAACTATCATGCCGCTCGAATAAAAATGGCCGAGATCTATCTCGAAGAGAAACGGGACAAGACGATGTTCACCGTGTGCTATCGGTTAGTTCCGAAAATATGAACTTTTTACTTTTTGAAATAACTTGTACTTTATGGTTTTGTTAAAAACTTTTAGCTGAAGTACCTCTAGAAAAATTATAGCGGTTTGGAAAGCGCACCAATTAACTTCTTTGGAGGCTTATTTAGCAGAATTGGGTGTTCACAGTCCAAACTCATCAAAAGTATAATATAATCATAAGTAGTGTTAAAAAGGTTTCATGGGCGCCCGTAATACAGTGGTAAGAGGCGCTACTGACACCTGCACGGTCGTGCGATCGATCCCTGCCCAGGTTGGCCAAGCCTTCACTGTACAGGCCAAATAGGCATTCGCGTGTAACTACGATACTGAAGGAGATACGAACGCAGCGACAAAATTTTAGGAGACTGATTAACGGCGGGCACTTTTACCAATACCTTTATTCAAGATTTTTCAAGGTATAATTTCTCTGGTATAAAGAATTGAATGCTAGCGCACACTGTGTTGGTGAAGATGGTTATGGCAAACCCATAGTACATATTACCATTTTCTAGAGAATTGCTGAAGAGTGAACCAACGTCAGCCACCTATGCGCTGCTCGGTGACGCCTACATGAGTGTTCAAGAGGTTAGAATAAACATTTCCAAGCAAAACGTTTTTATGAAGTGTTCACCTGTACGCTGTAGTTTTACTGCATCGAATTTATTAAGAATTAAGAACGAAGTGTAATGTCTCTAATTTCTACTCTACCCGACCATCGATAACTCGTGGTGGAGAACATAAACTTTCGTTTTCCAAACCTAAAACTAGTGTTAGGGCTAGATCATTTACGTGCAGAGCGGGCTCGCCCTTTCTACGTTAAGGATTGACGTTCCGACCTCCTGCTTTTCGATTCGAAAGTTTGAGGGCTTAGCTAAGCGTGCATTGCTTACTTTTTAATTTGTTTGTTCTGCTGATGTTTACCGTCATCTTTTTCTTTGGTTGTTTCTTTTTCTCTAACGTGTGGCTTAAATTCACGTACATAAATGAATAAATAATAAATAAACTCCATTAAAACATCGATAGTGACCTCGAACCTTTGATTTGTGAACAATATGCATGCATTTTAGCCCGAGAAAGCCATCGAAGCTTACGAGAATGCTCTGAAAATGTCAAACAAGGACATGGCGTTGACGGAGAAAATCGGTGAAGCATACGTGCTCTGCCATCTTTACTCCAAGGTATGGAGATTTTCTCTACTTTCCTCACGACTATTTCGTTACAGCTACCGATTTAGGCGGTGAATTTCTACGAGTCGGTGATGAACTCGACCAAGGACAAGAAAATGCGTCTCAAACTCGCCGATCTGTTACATCGTCTTGGTAATACTGAGAAATGTATGCGCATTCTACGACAACCGCTGGACGAGGAGCCTAACCCCGTTGGTACGTGGGCTGTGCTACAAGGGTACAAAATTTCGAAATTTTGGACGCATCTTCAATTTTCTATCTGGCGACAGAAAGTGGATTGGGAATACGCTCCTCACTTTCATTTCGAGCTAAATCAAATCGTTCGATTATTTTAAAACCTTTTTATTTAGGTATATTTTTTATTTTTCTTTTATTTGCTCAATTGTCTTTATTATTTGTTTTTTATTTTCCAAAGGAACAGAGCGAGTTTTCTTTAGATCCCGACACGATAGCAGCCCATGTGCAATATCTAAAACTGCTGGCCGAGGTGCAGTTCGCTGGTGGAAAGCACACGGAGGCTCTGAACGATCTAGGAGAGTACGTTCTGCCAATTATTCTATTTTCCTTTTTCTCATATTTTTCTTTCTATTTTCGAATTTCTATTACATTTTCGAATGAAACGCGAAGGCAACCACTCTTAGCTCATCAAATCTATCTTTGAGGCAAAACCGAATGTATCCATAACCTTTACGTCCAGTTACAGTATCGTAGTTTTCTGTCGAATTGGCCACGAAAAAGGTCAATTTCGCTGTTAAATCTCTTCGACTGAACTTTTTGAAGTAAATCTTTTTGCGCCATTTGGACCTATTGTTCTTCTCTAAGATTTCCTTAATTTCTTCTCGACGATTCTTTATAAGCACTACATACATTATTAGGGCCGGCGTGGTACAGTGGCAAGAGGCGCTGCTGCCACCCGCACGGTCGAGCGATCGATTCCGGCCCGGGCAAACCAAGCCTTCCACCCCTCCGGGGTCAAGTAAATTAGTACCAGACTTTTCGACGATTCTTAATAAGCACTAAACATTATCATTTTCACGATTTTCGGCGGACGTCAATAAAAATTTCACGATTTTCGGCAACAATAAAATTCAGCTAACTAATCGTCAACGCCGCCTTCAAAACTTACTTAGGTACTTGGATGGCCAGACTTCACTGAATGTGCGACCGACCCCCAACAGAATGTGGTTTCCTGCACGGAGAAGATCGGTAGAGATCTTGTCTGGCCTTGAAGCCGTGCCGCTATTTATAAACCTAATCGTGACTCGTAGCTCAGATGGTGGTTTCCTTGGCTGTGTTTCACCAGCGGAGATATCAAGGTCTGGTGCAGGCTGTGTAGAACGGAACAGATTGTTGTGAAACCTCTCTGTGATAGATCATGGGAAGTGGTGACAGTCTCGTCTTCACGTTTCAATGCCGATAGCGGAATACTGAACTCGTTGAGGTCCTGTCGACTTTTCTTCAGACTTCATATTTCTTGTGCCGCTTCGAAAATCCTCTTCCTCCTTCGTTGAAAAAGATCCTCCTGCTAACGCCTTTCTGGTAATGGTATTGGCAACCAGCTGCTCCAAGTGGGTTGCATTCGAATCCATCCTCAAACTTTTCTCTTCTCAAGCAGCGCCTTGGTGTTCGAAGAGATGCGGGCATTTCTTCTTGGTAGTGAAAGACAGTCAGCGTCAGCGCACGTCAGCACACGCTCGTAGCTCGGTCTGGTCCTAGACTCGCCAGTCATAAAGCGATAGAGCTTTGTTCAGAAGGTCTCCGTCGAACACGGCTTGCTTCCCTCCCGTCGGTCTATGACAGGTGTTGTTCTCCAGACGGTGGTCGAGAATGATCTTAGCCCGAAGGAGGCGGTGATCGAATCCACTGCAGAAAGATGGTACCACGGAAGTGTCGTAAAAGCGCTATCTTCTGTTGGTCATGATGTGGTCGATTTCAGCGTGAGTCGTGCCATTAGGTGATTCCCATGTCCGACGACGGTGTTCTTTCTTCTCAGCCAGCGAGTTGCCGTAGAAGAGAAGTACAGCGGATATGAGGTCAGTGAGACGATTTCCATTCCCATTACTGTCACCTATCCCAAATCATCCGATCTTGTGATCTTCGCCATTGCTTTTTCCGATCCTTGCATTGAAGTCACCGACGACGAACATGTAAAAGGACTTCTTTTCTCGAATGACTTCTTCTAGCTGTCCACAGAAAGCATCTAGCTGCGAGTCTTCTGCATTTGGTGAGTAGTAGTTGGTGATTGAGATGGCCTTCTGATGAGACGGATGAAGGCGCAAATGGTTAGGCGAGAAACAGAATTGCGTGAGAGTCGACGGGATGGACGACAGACGGGTGCACGATGCATCCAACGCCACCGACGTTCCGAGATGGTATTCTATTCCCTCCGCGTATAATAAGAGTCCCGTCGTTGTGTTGACGTATGTCGGCTTTCCTGCTTTTGGTTTCTTGTAGCGCGATCATATATTCTATGTGACCGGCAGCTTCGAGTATAGCGTAGAGGGTGGCGTTTGAGGAGCAGCATAGCAGTAGCATTAGTCTTCATGTCCTGCTCCAAATGTGACGAATCCATGTCGACCTACGCAACTGGAGATTTCTTCGCCTGTCGCCGGTTCCCGTACCATCCGACGTCGGAGACGGCAGAGCTCGATGTGCAGGGTACTGAGGCTGTTCCTCTGTTGGTCGAGCATAAGTGTAACCTGGTATCCGGCCGAAACGGTTCATTCCACAAGCTCGTCGCTGCGAGTAAGACTCCGTCACAGCAGATGCCCTTGCCGAAGGCAGAACTCCTACTGGTCATCATTGCCTTACACGCATTGCCACCCCCTCGCCGCGTTGAGGCTACGGATCAGAAGGGCGCTCACATAACATGCTGTGAAATTCTTCTTTGGCGAGAATCTGTGGAATTTCTTCTTTTTGTAGGGCGAAAAATCTGCAAATGAAACTACTGGCGAGAAACGACTCGGCTGTGAACATTCAAATGAAGAAGGAAATCTCAAAGTTCGTCCTTTTCAGCTTGTCTGATAATCCTTTTCAAATTGACGCTCACAACTTTCGATTATTAACTGTTCAGAATCCTCTGCAGCCAGGCGGAGATTTACAGCAACGCACACGACCACCGCATGGTGATTGAGTGTTACAGAGAAGCGCTGACATACTACGAAACCGACATCAAGGTAGCGGTGATTGTTAAATAGTTCATTTATAAATGGATTTACCTATTTGTTGAATTTAACGTGAGCTCCTGAATGGCGCGATCATTCAGACAATACTAGCACTAGCCAACCGTTACATGAACATCAATCGCTTGGCCGAATGCAAGCAGATGTGCGAGATGGCGCTCTCGATCGACAGAAACAACGACGAGGCCACTTTGGTACGTGAATTGCTGGAAGATAAAATCTTGGCTCAGAATAAGAACTAGCTCAGCTGCTAAGGACACCCGGTGAAGTCCAAAGGAAGGTGATCTCATTGTGAGAGATTACCAAGCTGATTTTTTGACAGCGAAGAGCATCTTCACAAATTCGATTCAATATGTTCGAATGTTAGAATGCAAACTACCTGACCGATGCGAACTCAAGTATTAGGTTGTCAAGAAATAAATTGCGTTTTTTCGCACATCAAATTTCAATTTGATTTTCTGTATAACTTTTCTTCAATTTTCAAAATGTTGTATATTATTTAGAAAGCTATGCAACGGTCTTTCGATTATTATTTTTTGTTTGTTTAGAATTTCATGTTTCGGGAATTTCTAAACGATTTTTCAAGGAGATCTTCAAGGAGCTGATTCGTGTCTTTTTGCTTTATGAATTCTAACTTGGGCGGAAAGCTGTAAAGGCTCAGGAAAATAGTTTCCAAACGTAGGGCCCAAATGTCGTTCTGGGTTCAAAAATCCCGATTCATAGAAACAAACCTCCAAAGTGAGCCTAGTCGATATAGGACCTCTGAAAATGGGGACTAATGCCTGAAGTCTATAGCGGAGTCTGGTCAACAGAGAACTATTCGGTAGGTAGCGGAAGGATCTCAGCTATCATTTGCGACCACCAGCCAGCATGTTGATAAACATGGAACGGTGAAAATGAAAGATCATTGGGCACCCCATGAATTTAGCGCACATCAAATGTCAGTCATTATCTGCTGCTCAACCAGAATCTTTTCATTTGATCGAATTGCGATTGCGATACGATTCATCTGTTTAATATCTTCCCATGCAGATCACAGTGATTGACCAAAGATGAGCCCTCAAAAAATATTCCAAAGCCGACACTGCATGAAAAGATGACTACAGTCGCCGTTCAATGGTTCAAGTTTTACATCGCGAGTTCATTTCGAGCATTGCATGATCCATGTAGCCAATTCAGTCAAATCTTTGTGAAGCTGGCGTGTGCGAATCTAGGAATGGTCGAAAGAAATATCCCAATCGGCCTTCACGGCGACGCCAAACCTCACGTCTCACGAAAATAAATATGATGAAAACTGCCTCATCCTGCGAACTCATCAGACCTTTCGTCAAAGGATGGCCATATTTTCTACCGCTTCAACAACTTCGTCAAGGACAGAGTGCTCAGGAATCAGACAGGTTCCAAAACTGACTTCGACGGATTCGTAGCTTCCAGAAATTCAGATTTTCATCGATAGTGTATTTAATATGTTACATATTAATGTCGAAAATACGGCGATTCTAACGTTATTTAGCTTATTCAAAAATGTTTTGTATGAGTGGAGTTATGGACATTTGAAGTTACGCGTCAAAAAAACGCAATTTATTTCTTGACAACCTAATATTTTCCTTTTGACAGATGTGTGGGTGAAGGAATGAACCCTAAACCCCTATCGTTAAACCTCACTGGACTCGGTTCAATTCAGACACTACATTGTCGTTTTCTGCTGCTGACCGTCTTCGGTCAAGGATTATTTCAATGAATCCACCAAGTTGTTACTAACCCTGCTTTTTATGCTTTTGTATTTTGCTAATATGACTGCGTTACGTTTTTATGTGCTTTTTGTGTTTGTGTTGCTTTTTGTACTAACATCACCTGAAATATCTGTTATCGATCTTAAGTTATGATAAAAAATCCAGCGGAACATACTTTGTACCCACCCTGTATATCCCAGTTTGCTGTTTGGCTGAATTTCAATGTTAGCTCACTGGGGACTGAAGAAAATGAATAGAAAAAAATTCTCAATTCCTGGCCATCTTTGGTTTAAATAAACCTGTGCTTTCCCGTTTAGACAAAATTTGCCTATGTTTAAACACATTTCAGATGGTTGCCGATATGCTGTACACCAACAACGACACCGACAAGGCGATAGTGCACTTTGCTCAGCTGCTGGGGAAATATCCCAGTGGGTTTTGGCTTGTCTATTTTCCACCTTCTTTTTTATCTCTTTCCGATGTTGTGCAGAGTTGCCGCTTGCCCTTTCAAGCAAAATATGGTACGAATAGAAATGTAAAGATTATTTATTTATTTTTTGATTTGTTTGTTTGAAACCCATTCGAGGTGTTGACGTTCTTATTCTTTTTGCTATGTGATACTTTTCTATTCTCGCCTGTCCGATTTTAGGCGTCTTCTGAGGTTTTTGAACTCTCATCTGTTTTTCATTCATCTTTTTCTCCACTTTACTGCAAGATCGGCAGCGTGGCGGACAGTGATGAGTGATGCATTCCTCTCGCGGCATTTACTTTATCTGATCTTCATTTTCTTTTCTTGAAATCGCACGGAAGAATAGCGACAAAATTCACAGAACGATTGGTGTTTGCTAGTTGAAGAATTCCTTTCAAATTAAAATCCCGTCTGACAATTGATAAAATCTGCATTTAAACATCGAAACTTTACGCAGAGGTTGGTTCCTGTTCATACCCTTGAATAGTTAATTTTTTCCACTCTGTGAGTTTTCAATGGGTATATTATCTACACCACGACATGCGAGAACCAGCCGATGGACACGTTAACCTTCAAAGTTCATACAACTTTGGTGCTAACATGCCGAACCGGGAGGTTTGGTCAACTTGGGTGAGAGTGCGTCACTTGACCAAAATCGGAATCATTCCAAATTATCACAATAACTATTAAATTGAACTTCTCGACTGATTAGCAAAATAATGTTGCACAGTGATCGATACCTTTGCGTGGATCTATTTTTATTTTTGATTCAATAGCAGCGAGAAACACACTGAAGCAAAGTAGATGATAATGTGAATGGCTATGGATTGTACTCAACACCAGAAGTTTATCACCGATTTCACGTCTTTCCTATGAGTTCTGATAGCGTCCATCTCATGAAAAGCAAAAATCAATGTTCGGGAGATAAATTTGCCGAGTCGGCGATTGTTTGGCGACCGAGTGGTACCAGCCACGGAACAAAAACACTCCGACAAACGCATTAACATCTCATTCTGATAGCCGTCATTCATTCTTTTGCAGTCCGTCGTCACAAATGCTAGCCTGAGAGCCTTTTAGGCGTAGACTTTTCCTGGAATTCTTTTGTGTTCTCAGCAGATGTGGTTTTCTGGGTAGGACGGCAAATCACTGTTTTATGGCTCACAGATCAACTTTGAATTTGTTATGTTATGACTTAGGTTTCAAGCAAAGATAACTACTCGATTGGGACCTGATCTGTAGTGATCCAAACCTGTCTGAACATATAGTTGATCTATTTACCAAAACTGTTCATTTGGTGTTATTAACCATTAGTTGTGGCCATTCTATAGCCGCGCGAGAGGGTAACTGGTGGTTGACACCGCCACTGAAGTTGGTGTGGCGCTTTGCTACCAGTTCTATTGGTCTAAGAAGTGGTGTTCGAGAGGGAGTCTCAGGTGCAATTTACTTTTTCCGAGGTAGTTTTGCAACATGTTGTTTTCTGACATTACATTGGGGTACCTTTTTTGACATTACATTAGGGTACCTTTTTTGTAGCAGACTCTTTTCTGACATTATTTCGCACCTAGAAAACCAAATTTCACCTTTTTTTGGTGTCGTTTCATTTTTATTGAAAAGTTCATGGAAAGTGCTTTTTAACTTGAAGTTTCTCGAAATTGACACGTTGACGACAGTGTGGCGCAATGCTGCGCCACGCTCAAGCGGCCGCGCGGGACAGTGTGGCGCAATGCTGCGCCACAGTCTTGTATCGTATTTTTCCCGATACAATTCAGAATTTCGAAGAATGTTTCTGTGCCACTTTTCAGTAGACCTTTGTACATTGTTATAGGAAGCATGATCCATGAAAATAATTCTTAGCTTCTGATTTACTGGAATTTCTGATTGTGCGCTAGTTTTCTTTACAAGTAAAAACAAATAATGGTTATTGTAAGAAGCAAATAAATGCGAACAAATACTGGTTACTGAAACAAACACATAAATACAAACAAATATTGATTATTAGAATAAACAAATGATGAACAATAAACAAATAACAATTTCCTTTTAACCTGGATTGGGAAAAAGGACATTCTAAAAGCTTCCAGCTGTTATTTTTCTATTTTCATTGCAAAAAGTAATAGTCACAATCCCCGATATTACAGGACTGTATATGTAGTCTTCGAGATTTACTATTCACTTCCATTTTGAAAAAAAATTCGTCGTATGCCGGCATCATGCCACAGCCTCGGCGCGCCAGAAAATCGGTTGGTCCCACGCGCCAGACACGCGAAAAAGGCGCTGTCGTCAACGTGTTAAAGTTGTTGTGTTCAAGGTTTTCGCTTACATCCTAGACCTCAATAAGGATAAAGACTCTGTTTCTGTATTGCGAACCCGTTCGCATAACTTCTTTCATCCACTTTATGGTTGTTGAATTTCCGACATCTGCACTTTATTCTAGTACACATGTACTGAGCTGTATTTTCGGGGGTGCAAAACTCTTCAAAATTTGTGGGCTAAGCCTCGGTTTGATGGATACTGCGAAAGCGTTGTTGTCGTAGTATCTTATGCTGCCATCCTTGATATCAGCAGATTTAAATTACTTGGTTTGACACATCGTGAAAAGTGTCCTTCATCAATTTTCTGTTGCAGTCAAATCCATGTTTACTCATTTTTAATCGTGTTTGGTGTTGAAATGATCGTCTTCACCTCCATTCTTCGAACATGCCGTATAAATTTGATTTAGTTGAAGTGTTGAAAAATTTTGTTGCGTTTCAGTTCAGGGTACAAGTAACCGGTGTAATAATCTAGGGGGAGATAATGAGGTCGACGTCGTCGTTGCAGAGGTCAGAGAGCGCTCAACTCAATTTTAAAATTTTCAAAATTTCTAACTGTCTTGCGCACCACAGCCTAGATCGTTCTATTCTGATTCTGACCATGTATTTTATATCTGAAATGGTTAGGTTTGAAATGAGTCATGGCGAATCGATATTTAGACAGTTTCGTCCGTCGCCGACCACGTCTTGGCGGAAAATGAGCGACGATACTGTACTTATTTTACATTGTGCTCACTCTTCTTGTGGCTCCCGATAGCTAACTAATATTTTCTCTTAGATTGGTTGTGTATCCACAACAACCGAATAAAAAGGCTATATCAGTCTCGGATGTCGTTAAGCAAGTTCTTGGAATTTTAATAGTCTTGAAAACTCTATTTTCGTGACTTGTCGATTTATTTCGATGTTACGTACGCAGGGTATGTGTTTGCGAAGCGGTGCTGCAGCACAGCATCGATCGTTTACAGCAGCGACCGAGTTTTTTCATCGTTGGCGGCCGTCAGCCATCCAGCCTCCCCCCCCCCGCGAGTCCCTCGTGTCGTGTGTGTGTGTGTGTGTTCGTTCGTACGGCGCTACGGCGCTCTTCTCATGCACATCGTCTCTCGATCAATCTGCACGGTTTCGTAGAGTTTCACTAGCACTCATCCACCGGTCAGTCGTCTGGCCACCTTCGATCTGAGCATGTTGCTGTACAATTTCTCCGACAGCCCGAAATTTTCCTTCCCAAGGGTTTGTCATGATATCGTAGCCACGTCAAGTAGCAACGCCTCACTCCGAGTTCCAGTAGCCAGTCTGACTTTCTGTTTAACAGCGAAATTCCAATTATGATCTATCCTTGTCCTTCATGTCACAGCTGTTGCGTATAGGAGAACTTAATAATATTATCATGAAATCCGTGTTGTACAACCGCGTTTTTGTGGGTTTCTACTTGACATTTAGAAGTAATAAAGTTGATCAGATTACAACATCCTTATATAGTTTAATAATAATCTATTTATATCTATAAACAACCATCGTAAAAAAAAACAACAGTAATTGAGCCACTAGAAGTCATCTCACGTTTAGCTTTCTCTGCATTAGTCAGTATTCTGTGCGCTTGACTCCTTATTCATCAACAGTTTTAGGTATATTTTAATGATTTTTAACGTTCTGTAATCTAAAAAGGAGATCAAGCCGAAGCGAATGCCATTCAAGGTGGTATAACTATAACGAAACTTTATAACTTTTTTCGCAGAAATGTCTGGTGAATGGGAAACTACCGAATGTTCTATTTCAAATACCCCTTTCTTAGATTTTGTCCTCCGCAGAGCTTATTTCGAACATTAAATTTAGAAAATTTGCAATCCATCACCAACACTATGATCTGTTAGGAGCGCCACCATCCATTCTATTTCTAGAATCGACTTTGGCGCTAACGTAATTTATTCATTCATTTATACAAAAGAGAGAATTTTCTAATCCTCTCTGCCGAGCAAAAACGATTTTTAGAAATGTCGAGATTCGGACAAATTTTTCAATATATTTCACCAGTTGTCACTTTGGCGTGCTGTAGGAACTTAGTCATCGATGACCTTTTCACCCGTCCTCTTTCGCGAATTTTCTAGACGATGACTTAGCTAACTCTATCCCAATATTTTGTCAGGTATATTGATATATTGCTCAAATGCTGTACGGAGGAAGATGAGCTGGTTTCACTGAAAATGCGTACTGAAGATCTAGAGTTACGACGTTCTGTTACAAATTATGTAACAGAACGTTTGAGAGCAGTTGAATGTCTTCTGGTAGTCTTGAGTTCGTTGGTATGCAAGCCCTCTTCGAATTCAAACAACTAGAGCGATCGTCCATAACGTTTGGCAGATATTTCAATAAATCTTCCGGAAAAATATTTTGCTGTATCTGTCATTTTTGCATCAGTCAGTTTTCCACGCTCTTCAGCGTTGTTGAATCCTGTTGTTGTCGTTCCTGTTATTGGGCCAATACTCTTTTTCTTCTGTGGAGGAGAGCAGTCAATTATTTAATTTATAAGCCTTTTGAGCCTTCGGAATTCGTAATGCTTCGTACACTCGTTTCATTCTCATTTTAAAAAGACCTTGCATTGCACAAAGCAGCAAGCACCTTCTATTGATCGAATCCACATCACCCTCTTTTAGCCATTGAACTACTCGTTGGAATTTGTTCTGTCTTCTTTATCAGCTTTGCTATCTTCATTGTGTCATTGCAAGAACGATAGCCAACTACTGATAGGCATTTTACGCCTTATCTGCTATATAAACTCTTCACAACTGTGCACACTGCCACAGTCAGTGCTGCTTTCCACTCCTCCAGTGGGAAGCAGTACTGCCTGTGGAAAGTGCACATCGTCAGCCACTATTGAAACCCGGAACTGCTGCCGATTGGTTATTGATTATTTACCGGAATGAACACGTCCATTTTTCGCGGGCGAACGGGTGCTTGTGGTGTGATGACCTCGTATGAAGGCTGGCTGACCATGTCAAAATCTGATTGAACGTGTTAACTGTCTCCTACGTCTCGAAAAGGAGGCTTCTCGTAGATCATTCCACCGAGCCACTGCTCACGGATGGTGGTCTCGCATCGAATTTCGCCACCACTTTCATTCCACTGTTTCTGACGACTCTGCAGAGCCTCTATGGAAGTTTTCAGTGATACCCGCCTCAACAAACCCGCTGGAGCTGCGTGAATTCGACCTTGAGCCTGTGTGGTCTCTCATCGTGATCAAGCCCAGGAACGAATTTGTTATGGATAGAAGCTAGAGAACTTGGAGAATTCCACATCACGTACCACCACAGTCCTTCTCTATGGCGCGCGAAACTCTATCGCTTTATCAAAACGCGGATCTCCCGCGAGTCGTTGAAGTTCCTCCATCGATGCCAGACAACCGACGTGCTACCGACCATACTTCATCAAGAGCAAGAAGATCGGTGCAACATGTGGTTTGTCCTAAAATCACTGGAGAATATGGAAGATATAACGTGAAATGCTGCGTTGATCAAGGAGAAACCATATTTGTTGTACTCGTCGTTGTTGAAGTACATCTCGAAAGAAACTGAATGCCGGCGTCTTCTTCCTGGACCGACTTGAGGAAAGGTTGAGAGTGGATCGAAATGGATCTGGGACTATATACGGTTTAGGGTTAAATCGTCCCGTTGTTCAAATTATGATAGACTTGTTTATGTGTCGCTCGTAGAAGCAGCTTGGAGTTTTCTAAAAAAAAATCGGCTTTTCGCGAACTTGATAACAGGATATTACTCGAGAGAAACATTCGGATCATTTTATATTAACTCTATCCCCCTTCCGATGGCCGACATCTGAGAAGCTTACAATTAAAAAACCTAGGATGCATTCATCAGACAGTCAATCACACGGAGAATTTCATGAAACTCGCGAATGGAGTACACTTTCAACGTGAAGAGTGTCTTAGAAGCCAGATAAAGCAGAAGATCAAGCTCATATACGGTTTTGAAGGAGCGCTATGGAATGGCTACCATTTTGAAGCTCTGCGGAAGTGAGCCTTGCCTAGTTGCGATAATTGTGTGCTACATTGTTGGAGGTCGTTATACTACAGACGTACATTTTAGCCGACGTCGCATTTCTTTTCCAGCTATTGAAAAGAGAGATTGATCTTCCAGCAAGTACATAAGTACTAAACTTCGCGCCTGTGCAGTGCAAGGACAAATGTGTTTGGAATGCAAAGCCAAAGGAATTTTCGCGAATTATATCAAGCGGTAGTAGATGTTATCTACTTTACGCTTGGAGCTCTTACTGGATGTGTATAATGTTTTTTTGATTTCCACTGCCTCCTTGTCTTTATCCCTTTGTTATGGAAAAGTGGACGGTAGTGCCCTTAGGTTGGTCGTCGAAGTTTCAATTTTTCCTACCACGCTTTTCTAGATTGTTAGCGGGTTGGCCGGCAGCGAGTCTGTAGGTGTGAGAATGAGGGAATGTTTTCAGATAAGTCGAGGAATGGTTGAGGATAGGCAAGGATAGTCCAGGATGAGGAAGAACGGACCGTGCGTCAACAAGTCGTATATAAAAGAGCTGTGGAGTATGAATAAAGTGTCATACCCCACTCTGGTCTTCTAACAGCCGCAACTTAGACCACTCTTGAGTGAAAGCCAGTTCAAAGGGGTTTGCAAAATATTGAGTCCACCTCAGTGATGCGTGTCTAAGACGCTTAGATTATATAACTTTTGACTGTTCTAGCTTTTTTAAACAGTCAGTTTCTCAACGGAAACATCTGTGTGTTGGCCACCTCAATATACTTCAGTCCAGTTACCGTGTAACTTGGTTTAGGTTTAGGGACAAAACGGATTGTTTCGTGTATTTTTTCTTTTCTTTATATTGAGTTTTTTTGTATTAGATGTATAATATATACTATACCACCAAGGCTCCTTGAATAGTGCCATGCTGTATTTGTCTGCTACTCCTTGTTCTTTGAACGGAGTAACTTTAATGTAATGAATGCGATATAATGAATAAATAAACATCTATCGACTATCGTTTCTTTGGAACTAATTCATGTTAGAGAATTCAGAATTCTTCATAAGTTTTCAATAATTGACCTGACTTGGTGATTGAGTCAACAGCTGCTACTCATTTCTGAAAAATCTCACGATGTCATACACCGGTGCAAAATTATAGGTTTACTCCGCGATTTGTCCATAAGTTGTAGGCTTAGAAAAGCATCTCTAGTTTGTCGGTGATATTTTCCGGTGAGAAAAATTGGAATCTTGATGGGCCCGACGGCGATAAGCACTACTGAAGAGTCCATTCTCTAGACGCAACATTGGCGGTGGAAGTGTTATGTTTTAATTTTCGGATATGGACTTGTGACTGTGTTTGTTGATTATCTCTAAAAGTTCCTATTTCATCTGCACAATCTCTCAATTGTTTACTGTCAATTGTTCTCCAGATCTGAACCTGTTCTTGTTTGTTTACAGTTGATCTGAAGAACGCCATTCCTGATGCTTGAACTCATGTACAGCAAACAGTTCCTGATAATCTTATTCGAAGTATGCCACATAGAATGTTTGATGTTGTTTATAACAAAGGTAATGTAACAAAGTACTAAACTTAACTTGAGTGTTCATATTTTTTAAAGCAGGCAGTTTTTTAATGAAGTGAACCTATATAAAAAATTGTAGTATCTTACAATGACAAGACATCCCGCCCAGACTTTTCATACCGAGGTTTTCGGTGGTGAGGAATATGACGTTAAGGTTACTAGATCCGCTCAATAGGTTCGTTGGGCAATTATGGACAGATCGAGGGGTGGACCTATAATTTTGCACTCTATTCTGTTTTGCAGTCTCTTTCCTATTATCTGTTGATTACTGTCGCTTGCTTTCCTGTTTGTAGCTTAGTATCCTTTAATTGATGCGCCACTATACTCTGTGGTTATTAGAACGTCTAAGAATAAGCGCCATATGAAAGAATAAATAATTTTCAGATCACTATCATGCATTGGCAAGATGTTTGGAGTTGGCGTGGCGAGCTGGACATGTCGACCAAGCTGATAAATACCTGAGAAAAGCGATTGAGAACAATCCAAGAGCTTCCGTCGATGCTGGCTACAACTACTGCAAAGGCTTGCATGAATGGTACGAAAGCAACAGTCAACAACTCAACATTTTGTCTACCGTACGCTAGACTTACAGCACCATTTCGGTGTTGTTTTTTTTTGAGAGGGGGGGGTGCATTGGGTTGGTTCGTGCCGTTTCTTTTTCAAGCGGCCGTTGTAGGCTTGCTATGAAAGCTTCTGAAGAGCTCGATGCAGCATTCGAAAGAGAATTATTTGTTCTTTCAGGCAGTGCTCTAGCCGCTTGTCGAATTTCAAAATTTTATGGCTGAATGTACAAATATTAGGTTGTTGCAAAAGTAATTTCCGTTTCGGGGTATGTTGAAATAGACAACTAATTTTCTCGGGGATTTACCAGCTTCAATAGAACGGTAACTACTATAAGGTAGATTTTTTTCTCCTCTTTCAGAATATGTCTTCAAATTTCACCTATCTTCATCGTGGGCATTATTATGGGGGTCCGAATGAACGATGAACAGACGCGAAGTACTGTATGAGTTCAAGCTTGGACATTCTGTAGCCGAGGCAGCGCGCAATATTGGCGCTGCATTCGAATGCTACCGAACGCACGGTACGTCTTTGGTTCGGAAAGTTTACCTTCGGAGATTTTAACATCGAAAACAAGACCAAGCCTGGTCGGAGGACGTCGCTTGAAGATGGGATTTTGAGAGTAGCCGTAGCTTCAAAGCCGGACGCAACTGTCCGGCAGCTAGCGACAGATATGGGTGTCCACTCTGCCACGGTAGTAAGACATCTGGATTCGATCGGCATGGTGAAGAAGAAGCAGGAGTGGATACCCCACGAACTGACCGACGAGCAGCGCCTCACCCGATTCAACAGCTGCTTAACCTTCTCGTCCGTTTGGAAAACGATCCGTTCTTGGAACGATCAATAACTGTAGATGAGAAGTGGGTCATGTACGATAACAGGAAGAGAGGATATGTCTGGGTGGATAAAAATTGCCCATCAACAAGCTTTTCAAAGCCGAATCTCCACCAAAAAAGAGCTAGGCTAACTGTTTGGTGGTGTAGCAAGGGTTTGATCCATTACAGCGTCCTTCAACCTGGTCAGATAATTACAGCAGAAACGTACTGTTGTGATTTGGTACTAATGTTGGAAAAGCTGCGAAAAATGTGGCCGGCAGTCATGAATAGAAAGGGGCTTGTCCTACTTCAGGACAGCGCTCGGCCTCATTCTTCGAAAGTCACCCGGCAAAAATTGAAGGAGTTGGGCATCGAGGTTTTCCCTCATCCTCCTTATTCACCAGACCTCTCCTCAACTGATCATCACTTTTTCCGGGCTTTAGACGGCCACCTGCGGCAGCAGCAATTTGATAATCTTGACCACCTCGAATCAGAACTCCGTCAGTTTTTTGATTTCTGTGATGTCAGTTTCTATCACAGAGAAATATACTCGCTGAAGAATCGTTGGGCAAGATGTAAAGAATCGAATGGTTTTTATTTCGATCGATAAAGTTGTGTTTAGGCCAAGATATGATAGTTTGAAGATAGACGTCCGTTTCGGAAATTACTTTTGCAACAACCTAATAATTCTCTTCCGAATGCTGCATCGAGCTCTTCAGAAGCTTCAATGACAAGCCTACAACGGTCGCTTGAGAGAAAAAAACGGCTCGAACTTCCCTAGAACCTAAATGCCGCGATCAAACGATTGATCCACGTCCATCCGCTCTTGTTTGAAGACACTCAGAAGTCTGTAGAACCAAATGCCGCGTTGAAAGTGTCCATCCGTTAAATTGCCCAATTTTGAGGCTCTGACGAGAACGGTTGCGCCGAAACGTAGGCAGTTATAAAGCAGTATATCAACCTTGGTTACAAGCTCGAGTATGATTGTTATATTGTATTCAACGTTTTCGAGTTTTTCTAGGTATTCTGGAGAACCAAATGCTGCGCTGCAAGCGTTCAATCGAGCACGTCGAGATCTTGAATGGGGCGAGCGAGCTCTATACAATATGATCGAGATCGTGCTGAATCCGGATAACGAGATCATTGGTGGCGAGGTGCTTGAAGACGATAGGTGAGAGCAGTTGTGAATGTCCCTATTTTAAAGAAAATGAATTCTATGCATTATAAAGGCGAATAGTAAAATCCATTTTGCGTTTTCAACACAACAAAAACGAAACGAAAAGTGAAACACAGAAATCTCATCTCAATTTTGTCGTTTTCTGCAAAGCTAGAAATGGTCGCATCGATCGAACTTTTTCATGCTTCTCTGCCACAAATATTTCAGTTTCTTGTATTTTAGGGGTGACGAGGCTGATCGAGAAATGGCTGCGAAGACCGCAGAACGATTTCTGAAAGTGAGTTTTATCAGCCATTGCCATCAAATTTGAACAAAACATTTCCTGATAGGTTAGGGTCTGCTGTTTTACAAAGTTTACAAAGGGACGAGCAATGCTGAAATAAGGATTATTCAGGATATTAGAGAAGAACTGAGCGAAGAAACGTTTAGCTCCATAAATAAGGACGACGCTAACGCCTTCCCCTGTTACACATGTTGAAATAAATAAAGCGCGAAGTAATTGATAAATAGTTAGATAATATTTTCAGGAGGTCACATTCAAAAATAACAACTCCAAGTACATCCTCATGGAAAACTCAATATTGGTGGCGAGCGGTGTGCGAAACAATATCCAGAAAGCTCTCGATCGATTACTGCCAGTTGTTGGAAATGAAGGAGTGAGTGCTTCGTCGTCCAATTGATTTCTTTTATTCGTTCGGGACTTCTTTAGTTTCATGCAGAACTACAACCACATCGTTACCCCTTGCGGCTTCAATCAGATTGCTGTGAAATTTATCCTCCACCAAAGTTTTTAGTTTTTTATGCATCGCAAAAAAAGCAGAAGCGAACCTGCACTGAAGTAGACGTAGATAATTGGCCATCGGTAACCAGATCTCTCCTGTTTCCGATTTTTCAGGACTAAACTGTACAGTGTCGTTGAAATTTGCTCTAATCCGGATCAGCGTCATCATTAGGTGGCAGCTCATAGGCGAGATTACCGTAGTTTTATTGTTTGGTAATTTTGAATTGATTGAGAGAATGAAACCTCGTCTTTCCTTCATTTTGTTCTTTATTGGCTTTTGCCTTCTACCCAACTTCCTCAAAACAACGGTACTAAAAGTAATACATTTCTTCACTTCCTCTTCACCATCACCCAAGGAACTTTTTCTCGGTTCTTTTTTCGCTCAGTAATAAAACATTCAACACAGTATCACACAAAATGATTGAACATGTTTTTTTTTCTCAAAAATTCCCAATTCTTAGGAAAAAGTGTCGAGCGTCGGTGCGGTGTTGGTGGTCGCTCGAGCGTACATGTTGATGAAGCAGACACAAAAAGCTAAAGCGGTGCTGAAACGAGTTCTCGGTCATCCGTGGTCACTAGAAGATGCCGATTATCTCGAGAAGTGTACGTTTTATTATTTAGTTAATTTCAATTCCATTCTTATTCTATTCTGTTGTATTCATCTCGCTCTCGTTCTTTTTTGCCTTTTTTCACCCTCTATCCCGAGCCGACTCGGTACTCGCTATGACACTTCTGCGAGAAGGGAATTCAATGTCTCCCTTTCGCCGGGTGTCATGGCCTGGATCGTTGTGTGATTGCGGTCCCTTAAACGTCTGAACTTCCCACGTCATCAGCTTCTTGAATTTTCTCTTCAAATTCAATTCATCGTTTTTTTCACTTGAACGTGGAGATGTCATTCTAGGCTGGCTACTGCTCGCTGACTTGTACATTAACCAGGGTAAATCCGAGCAGGCGAACTCTGTTCTACGGACTGTCCTGCAGCATAATGCGGTTTGTTCTCGGCGTCTTCTCCTACAATTTAAGATTTTTAGCTAACTTTAAAAAATTTTCTCCCAATAAGTGTTGTATGGTTAGCAGACACGAATATGGGTGAAAACGGAAGAAGGAGGATATGGAAGAAATGAGTGGACCAATAAGATGTGGGGTGAGCGTTACCTCTGCAAAATAATGTGAAAAATGCATCAATGAATATAGACAAATTAAAATACATGTAAAAGGGGCAGCTCGTTTCGTCCCTTAAGCATAGGCGAGCAAAGGAATCAGAAAAAACTCCGGGACTCGTCAGTAAGCGA
Organism: Nippostrongylus brasiliensis; assembly: GCA_030553155.1. Classification (NCBI taxonomy): domain Eukaryota; kingdom Metazoa; phylum Nematoda; class Chromadorea; order Rhabditida; family Heligmosomidae; genus Nippostrongylus; species Nippostrongylus brasiliensis. The sequence goes on from CP130734.1 coordinate 32,611,659, forward strand.
GAGGAGGTTTTATAAAAAATGAAACTGAAGAATCAAAAGAAACGGAAATGGAAGAATAAACTAACTTCGTATTCTCCGAAATGAATGATACCAGACTCGCAAGCTGATAGCTATTATCTAGCTTACAGATGAGGCAACAAAGTTACTCTACTGAAATGAACTCATCTTAAAACAGTGAATTACCCATATGAACTACCTCAAACATGTACTGTCTACCATGCACTTGCCGGCTTACTTAAGCCCCATTCAGAGGCTGCGGCATTGCGGCGCGTCAATGCTTAAGGATAGGGCAGAGACGCAGACTCTGCCACTCTGGCGTCATTTTCCGCGGCGTCAACGGCGTCAACGGCGGCACCGTAAACTGAGTTGTGCGCGGTGCATCTGCAGCCAGTGCACGACACGGACGGCATCCAAAATCCACAACTTACCTACGACCGGGCGTCTATCGATCGGATAGCTTCACTTGGCAAACGTCCAAACGTGAGAAGGGTCCTTGCGCGAATGCGTCAAGCGCGTCAAATGACGCAGAAATTTGCGTCAAAATGACGCAAATTTTCGCGTCATTTGACGCAGCCTCTGAATGGGGCTTTACATTTTAGATATAGGGTGCTTTAGTGGCTTAATCTTTTAAATATCAGTCGGCTAGTTCTTTACTTACGATAATAACACAATAAACATAATAAAATCAATATCGGCAAGATAAACCAAACTACGACTAGCATATACAAACACCAAGGATAATACTATCAAGGGATAATTGTAAGAGAGATGGGCGCTAGAGAGGAGTTGACGAGGAAGATCTGAACAGCGGTGTCCCTGGCCGGAAAGACGAGGTTCTACCACCATGTAAGGCAGCCGCCTTACTTCCCCTTTTTATTATTCACCATGTTTTATGAATAAATATGCTGTATAGAACTAGCGTACAATACAAAGATCCAGTCTCCCGTAAAAGCATCATGTAGGTCTCGTGCACCCTTACACGATAATGTTGTGAGGCCGTGATCTCCTGATAAGAGCCCGCCGTGAAGATTGGTAGAGGTTGTGACTGCTGGGAAAGATAGGAAGATAAGGAAAAAAAGATAGGAGCAGCTACACGAATGGAACTGCCGGAATGACTGTCAAGTCCTTTTATGCTGGTTATCGTAGGCGGAGAAAGATTAGTTACTCTCTGCTGGCAATATCATAACTGTCGTTCCCCCCTAAGCCAAATTGCGAATCACTGTCGTGAGGCATCTCCTGATAAGAGCTCGTGTGAAGATCGCCCACTGGCCGGGAAGACGAGGTTCTACCACCATGTAAGGCAGCCGCCTTACTTCTCCTTTTTATTATTCACCATGTTTTATAAATAAATATGCTATCCAGAGCTAGTGTACAATACAAAGATCCAGTCTCCCATAAAAGCATCATGTAAGTCCCGTGCACCCTTACACGATAATGTCCTGAAGCATCTCCTGATAAGAGCCCGCCGTGAAGACCGCCCACTGGCCGGGCAGACGAGGCTCTACCCTCATGTAAGACAGCCGCCTTACTCCCCCTTTTTATTATTCACCATGTTTTATAAATAAATAACTTATACAGAACTAGTGAACAATACAAAGATCCAGTCTCCCATAAAAGCATTATGTAAGGCCCGTACACCCTTACACGATATCACCAAGAACATGCAAGTATGGAAGTAGACTACAATTAACAACAGAAATAGAGACAGTCTCTATAGCTCAGCTTCAAATTTCCAGAGCTCCATAAAGGCATTCGAATTTCTTGGGCATCTGCGGGAACGTGAGCAAAAGTTCAACGATGCAGCAGCAAACTACGACGACGCCTGGAAGCTGAGTCGAATGAGAAATCCAGCAATCGGTTAGTTGTGCCATTACTGAACCGTTTCTCTTTTCCTACTATTCCAATCCGATCTTCTTCAGGATATAAACTGGCGTACAATCTTCTGAAATGTAAACGACTGTTCGATTGCATTGAAGTCTGTCACCACGTACTCAAGCTTTACCCGACATATCCGAAGATTAAGAAGGAGATTATGGACAAGGCGAGGATGAGCATACGGGCTTGAACGATGCGCTGTGGAGGGCACGATTTCACTATCTATTCTGAAAAAAAAATTGTGAATAAATGAGCTAAATGAGCTAAAGAAAGCTAAAAAAAAACCAGCCTTCTAACGCAAAACACATCCGCCGGGTACCGATTGAAGCCGGTAACCAAGCAGGAAAGTATTCTAGAGTGTTGAGTCTGCCGTGCCGCTTCTTCTACCCTACATATGCTTAGCCATTGTTAACTATTAGTAGCCCTATGCAGTTGGCGCTGTAGTTTTCACTGCTCTAATGACTAGTAGACTTTCCTTGTCGAGGGAATTGTACAAAAATAAGTCATGTGCAGATATTTCTTGTTGTCTTGATAGTGCAGCAATGGGTAGGATGCTACTGTTTATGGTTGAAATGAAGCACCTACTTATCGGCAACTTAGCCATGAATGAAAATCCATTTCAACTGGCTAGCTAATCATATCATTGAGCGAAAAAGTCGGTCGGAAAGGTTCATTTTTAGGCGTGTTCTCATCACAGTTTGTTAATTCACTTTCACTGTGAGTTTGTCAAGGGATGTCTTGTATTGAGAGTTTTATGGGTAAGGCAAGGGTAATGAGGTCGGCGGGGATCGATCTTCACGCCATGGAATTACCCTCCACTATCCATGGTCAGTGTATTCGGATCACACAAATAATCGCTGGACCCGGCCAATGTTCACGTCAGTGTCTCCACGTTCCCAGGCAAATCAACTCGCGTTTAAAAATACACCCTTAACCGTGAACTATTGCCAATGCTCGCTCTATCGCCGTGGTCAATGAGGAAAGCAAAGTGAAAAGACATTCTCCGCTATCTGTGTAGAATTAAACAGTAGTGACAAGTCATATACCAACTCAACTAGCCTAGACTAGGATAGTACATTCGACCTTACGGATGGAAAGCACCTCACACCATAGAATTGATGGTAGGCAAGCAGGCTTCAAGCCTACATTACACACTCGTTGATCGGTCGACGATGGTCGGCCACGGTAACGGCAACTGGCATATGTAGATCACTTCTAAACCCACTCTCTTTTTATTCCACACCCTTTTTTCCCGATCATTCCCGGGGTACGTCTTTCTTGATAGTCGCCTCGTCTTCTTCCTCTTGGTGCTGCTCCCGCGTTTGTTGAGGTGCCATCTTGTCTCGGACAAGAGCGCAATGTGGGGTGGTCATATCGCCCTCGATCGCAGGTTCTTTGAGCGCCGCTTCCTTGCATGCAACCATCGATCCGTCTTCTGATTGTGACAGCTTTCCTCTACCAGCCGACCTGTCACAAGGGCCTGACGCTGGTACCGACTTCCTTTTCAGCTATTTCTAAGCTAGGCAAGGGTTTCTGCCTGGGACGGTATTTAACCCTGATGCTCAACGCACTCTAAGATGCGGAAAGTGATCTGTGGATTGAGGGTGTAGCATGCTGGTCTGCAATATTGTGTCGACTCTATACTGACTATCATTGTCATATCTATCATTGTTTCGTTGTGGTGTAAACAATTGCGCAGTGCTCACATGTCAAACATGCTAAAACCGACCGGTTTGATCGTAAACAATTGAAGATATGACAACGATAAAGGCCCATTCAGAGTGCTGCTGCGGACAGCAGCAGCAATGATGAAGGATAGGCCAGCAGCAACGCGGCAGCGCTGCGCAGCAAACCCGCAGCAGGGGGTCATTCAGAGTGCTGCTGCCGCAGCTAGCAGCAAGCAGCAGCACGCAGCAGTAGCAACACAGAATGATCTCCGCCATTTTTCGCTGCCGCAGAAAATCGAGCGGTAGGTCACGCCAGACGTGGCGTCATTCGTGCTAGAGGTCCTAGCACGAATCGCCTGAAAATGACGTCAGCACACGTCATTTTCACGAGAACCTGCTGTTGGGGCGTGCTGCCGAACTCAGCAGCAAACCGGCAGCAGAGCGGTGGTCCTGGGTGGAAAGGCGCTCCGCCCCTTTTTGCTGCTGCTGTCAGCAGCGACACTCTGCATGGGCCAGTGGAACGTCTTTGGTATCACCGAACGGATTCTCATTGCGCGTAAAAAAACTGCGCGTTAGGTGTAACTGTACGGCGCTTTACGGATTTCACGCCTACGGTGCCGTATACACCGGTGGGATCGACATAAGAGATCCAACAACAGATTGCATCGTGGTCGGGTTGGCTGAGTGGATATGGAGGGTGATTGTTGTCCACGGCTTGAAGGTTCGATTCCCTTCTGCTTCATGATTTTGCAATGCTTAGATCTTCGATTCCTTTCTGCTTCATAGTTTTGCAATGTTTAGATCAATGTTCAGCCATCGTTCTGCTTTCGATTGTTATGCTTTAGACCCTCCATCTGCAGCGAAGTAGTGGTTCACGCACCCCGGATTTCCTCTAATAGCCTGACCGCGTGGCGAAGCCACGCGGTTTCAATACAATAGGCCTATGAATTATCGTCCTGTTGCGTTTAGGTTTTGGACCCTCCATCTGCAGCGAAGTAGTGGTTCACGCACCCCGGATTTCCTCTAATAGCCTGACCGCGTGGCGAAGCCATCGTGCTATTGCATGGGCCTCAACACGTTAGAGTCGACGTAATGTTGCGGACTATCACTCCTTTCCCACAGCGCCTTGGGGCCGTATGCTCGTCTCTCCTGAGCGCTCGGGCGTGGGCAGGGCTTGGGAGAAATGGGCGAATAGGAGCGCCGCGGTACGGGCCGATTCCGCTCTTACTCACCCGTTCCGCGAAGCCACGCGGTTAAGCATTTATTAAATAAATAAATGCAGAAATAAGTGAATATTTGTTTATTATATTTATTATAGAAATACGGGAATACAGAAATAAGTGACAATAATGGAAATGACAACAGACACGTTTTCACAGGTGTGATTTGATGTTCGACAGTGGGATGCAAAAAGTTCTAAAATTGGCGAAGGCTCAATTTCCTATTTCGGAGTACTCGTAGACGCCCTCATCGTATGGACAGGAAGATCCGACAGGTGCACATGCTTCGTGTGCCCACATACCACAATGAGTGCATTTCACCCACTCATCCACATCATCATTTCACTCCAGAACGCGTTGAGAATAATGTATTGTCGTAAAATGCGGCACATCCCCAGAAACATGGTGAAGCCACACACAAGGCGCGCTTTCTGACGCGCAATGGGAATCCGTTCGGTGGTACCATTATCGTGCTATTGCATGGGCCTCAACACGTTAGAGTCGACGTAATGTTGCGGACTATCACTCCCTTCCCACAGCGCCTTGGGGCCGTATGCTCGTCTCTCCTGAGCGCTCGGGCGTGGGCAGGGCTTGGGAGAAATGGGCGAATAGGAGCGCCGCGGTACGGGCCGATTCCGCTCTTACTCACCCGTTCCTCCCAAACCCCGCCCACCCCGAGCGTTCGGGAGAGTACGGCCCCTGTTGATTTGTGGAGAATGCGACTCCACCAGTTGCCGTTACCATTGCCGGCCACATGCGATCGACGGATGAGTAACGTACGCCCTCAGGGGCCGTATGCTCGTCTCACCGGAGATTGCTGGAGGATGGGGCAAGGGGAGGAGCCAGCTAGTATGATTGGAGTCGGCTCGTGTTTCATGTGCTCTTACTGGCTGGCTCCTCCCCTTGCCCCATCCCCCAGCAATCTCGGGTGTGACGAGCATACGGACCCAGATAAGACCGAAAGGGTGCTTTCAAATGTAAGGATGCCTTCAGCGATAGACGGTCGTTCACTCCTCCACTGCTTCATTGCCGCTGCCGAAACCGGTGGCTCTGCTGATATCGGTTGTTTCCATGAATGACTATGGCTATCGGTGTCAGCATGAAATGCTCACTGTGCGCACTCATTCTCAGAGATCATTCTGTCCTGCCTGCCCATGATGGTCCCGAAACGAATGCTTGCCGCGCCCCGCTGTTTCCCTGCAATATAGGAGGATAAGTTTCCTACAGTGCCGGACATACCGCCACGGTGAAACAGCGCCAGCGGCATTTTTCTGCGTAAAAACCGCCGTTTTCCCATATTTCCTACCAGCCATTCAGCGGCCTGCCGACCGACAAACGGCTGCTAAATGCACACTAAAAACAAGAATACATGAACTGAAATAAAGATTTTAAACAAAACAAAAAAGATTTGAAACAAAACGCTGAACGAATGGCATGTATTATAGTAAAATACGTCGAGCTGAACCGATGAAATGCGTCCCTGTGAGACGTGCAATCGCGGCGGAACCCATATGAGCCACTCATGACAAACATCGCTTAGGTTTCGCTTACTATATAGTAAGATATTATATTCTGAAATTGCACGAGTACTGAAGTTGGAGCATCCACAGTGGGGGCAGTGAGAATGAGGATGAAGATTGTGGAGAGGCTGCGAAGGCACTGCAGTTGAAGGAGAAATCAGTGCGATGAACCGATAAAGACTGATACAAGGGCTATAGTTGAAGAGAGTACAATGTTTCAGATGAACAATCTGTTCCTTCTCGCTTCCTTCATCATATCTGTTAAAAGCTGGCACCAAGTCAATGACAGTGCGGCTACTAAACTCGATGCAATTTGTGGTAGGTATAAGTATCAAAAAATAAGGAGCAGTATCGTGAAATTATGTTATCGCTCTACAATTCAAAAATTTACTAATTCAGGAACGAGCGAGCAGGGCGTACAACATCCGTCGACAATAAGTCTCAGTTACAACCATTACGGTGAGGGAATCGGAGCGTCAATAAATTGATGAGAAAGCTATGTGCGACGAATTTCTCCTGGTTATTTAGATTTGATGATGTGACACCATTCAGCGACCCTTTTACTGACCACTTTTTCAAATTCTGTTAAGGATTCCCCGACTAGTCACCCATCCTATTTTTTATTCACAGTGCTTTCCGGGGTTGTTGGGGGCGGGATAGCCGAGAGGTTAAGAGCTTAGGCTCAAGATCTCGATGATCAGGGTTCAATCCCGTCCCAGGCGGAAACCCTTGCCTAGGTTGGAAATACCTGAAAAGGGTATCGGTACTGCTGCATGCGTAGGCACTGCTGCATGCGTAGGCTAACCGCCAGTGGGAGTAGCGGGGGTGAGCCATCCTATCATAGAGACGGTGGCCTGGTGGATGGTGCTATGGAGTCGCAGTCTAATGGTCGGGGTTCGGACCCTTTGACAGGCTTTTCTTTTGTTTTCATGATCTAGATTCCAAATTACGCTCCTTCTGCAATTTTGTCGAAGTTTCGGGATAGAATCGCGTTTGCGACGAGTATGGCCAACAGAGTACGCACAGAAGACAAAACCTACTAGCAGTTATGTAAATGACCCATACTTACCGTTTCCAACCCAAATCCATCCCAAATTCAGAAACTAATGTCAGATTCGTGATTAGCAATCCCAAATAACCCCCGTAGACAAAGTTTGGGCTAAATCGGTGGTTTCGACCCAATCACCCTACTTTGACTACGAACCCTAGCAAGCCCACGTCAAACAACGTGAAAAGCCGACGTTAAATTTGTGAATTGTGGATTTGTCAGCTGCCCAAGTATTTTTTCTCGATGAATATGAAAAGAAACTCATCCTAAATAGAGTCTCTGTTCTTTAGAGTCGAGAAAGTGGAGCAATAGAATAGAGATATACTCGCCAGCTGGCTTTCATACCACTCACTCGACACTAGTAAGGCTGGTTAGGTCGAAATCACCGATTTAGCCCAAACTTTGTCTACGGGGGTTATACGAGGTGCTAATCACGAACCTAACATTAGTTTCTGAATTTGGGATGGATTTGGCTTGGTCACGGAAGGTATGGGTCACATACATAACTGCTAGTAGATTTTGCCCTCTGTGCCTCCTCTGTTGGCCATACTCGGCCCAAACGCGATTCCATCTCGAAACTGCGACAAAATTGCAGAAGGAGCGTAATTTGGAATCTAGCTCATGAAGCCAAAAGGAAAGGCCACCAAAGAGACCGATCCCCGCCCAGTAGACTGTGAGTCCGCAACACTATCCACTATGCCACCTCGCCTCTCTGGTGGAATAGTTCACCCCCTCTACTCCCGCTGGCGGTTAGCCTATGCATGCAGTAGTGCAAAATTTCACACGCCATTTCCAGATCAACCAAGTGTCCTAAGCAACTTGTGAACACATTGTTGCATTCCTCGTCCGAAGCCCTACACGCTCATATGGGTCTCGTTACGTATATTCACCTAGACTTAACAACCTTCCCTTGTCATTGCTCCAACTCTGCGTACTCGGGTCGGGAAGTCAACACCACCAACGACTTAACTCCAGAGCTGAGTAGGAAGAAACGAGCGGCTTGGGGCGCATTTAAGAGTGTTAAAGAAGTTTTGAGGAAGACGAAGAACGCCCAAAAAATCCTGGGCGTTACGCAAGCAGGAGGAACATGCGATTTGCGTCGCACAACGAAGTATAGAGAGAGTAATGCTCGGAGTGAATCACTTCATCCAGGCGAGCGACGGCATACGGAGGTTTGAACTACATCGGCAGTTGAAGATCAGACACGCAGTCGCATGAGCCACGTTGTCGAAGATCAGGTGAAGCGGACACCTAATGCGATACCGTTACTGACTGGATTCTACGCGTCGTCAGAAGAGCACCAGATCGTCCGCCTTTGCGGTGGTCGGACTTATTCGTCGAATCCCAGAACGATCGATTCGATGCTCTTCGTATTCCTCGAGCGAACAGTACTCACTGCTCCGCCACGACAAGCAACATGGACCATTGGAGACGTTACTGGCGCCCTCAAGGCAAGCAAATCGACGGGACAGGTGATACTAATGGTACAGGTGACCGGCTATTGCACACACGACAGTGGCAGTGGAGCAGTGAAATGGAGGCAGGAAAAGGACTCACTTCATTTCGTTACTGACGGATCACTGCCACAACACTGCGCCTCAGAGTGGTGTTCAATGTACGCGCGCACTATGCCATCATCCCACGACAATCTACGTCCATTACTAGCTCAGCTTTGCCAGTGGGAAAATACCTAAGTCATTTAAGAGAATTGTTGTCTCCTGAGGAGCGGTAGCCGAGGGCTAACAATAAGTCGATAGGTTTATTGGAGGCAACCAAATACAATAACAATGGTCATTGAACGCTATTTATATAGGCTGTACATGGTTCTAGAAATTCTAGGATGGGTCAGGCCACCTACCGCGGTCGTGATTTTGACCGCTGCGGTGGCTCTGAGCCCAACAAGAACAATCCTCTCCATACTTGTCAAGAATTTTAGGAACGTATCATAAAATTGAAATATTGTTAACGACAAAAATTACAAATTACCGCAAGCCCTCAGCACAAAGTTTTAGGCAATCAGAAGATGTGCAATGGAGCGTTGATAACATTTCGGCACATACTGACTGCCGCACACTGCCTAGTCGACCTGGATACATATGTCAATTCCGGACAATGTCAAGTTCCTAAAAAGCAAAGGAGGTTAGCAAACTGCTGAATCCCAGAGAGCTAACCTCAGTACTCTTTTGTGTTTTAGAACACCAGAAATTGAACCCTTGGATGGATGGAGTGTGACGTATAACGGCCAGAACCTTAACCCTGTAGTTGCTGAGGTGAGATCGATGAAAACTCTGATGTTGCACCTGAACGACCGCTCTTATTTCGAGGCAGAGATTTATTATTCCACCTTCAAGAGAGGCTTGCTACAGATTTTGCAGCAGCAGACGTCCGGTTCGTCACAGATTTGGAGAGTTTCAGGCGAAAATGTCACCGAAATATGACGCTTGTTTGTATTCCAACGATATTGCTGTATTAGAACTAGACCAGGACATTCTGTTTGATAATGCCTTGCCTATCTGTCTACCTGACGGTTTGAAATTCGCATTGTCAAATGAAGCAATATTATCCTGCTACACAGCGGTAGGTGAGGAACAGCTTGCGTTTCTTCTAAATAAATGAGAGCTCGGATCGAAGCTGCTTGGTTGAGTGAAACGTCTTTGATGCCAACGGAACGTGTTCCCATTGCGCGTCACAAACTGGCCGTTGTGTGTGACTGCACAGCGCTCTACGGATTTCATGCGCACGGCGCCGTATACGGAGGGATCGACATGAGAGATCCAAGTACAGTTTTCTTCGTGGTCGGGATGCCTGAGTGGATAGCGAAGGTGATTGTTGTCCATGGATTGCAGGTTCGAGTCCTTCCCGGCGCGTAGTTTTTGCAGTGCTTAGTTAAAGTTCAACCGTCGCTCTGCTTTCGATTATTATCCTTTAGAACCTCCATCTGCAGCGAAGTAGTGGTTCTTCCGCCCCGGAGTGGCTCCCATAGCCTGACTGCGTGGCGAAGCCACGCGATTTCAATACTGTAGGCTTATGAATTATCGTCCTGCTGCATTTAAGTTTTAGAACCTCCATCTGCAGCGAAGTAGTGGTTCATCCACCCCGGAGTGCCTCTCCTAGCCTGACCGCGTGGCGGAGCCACGCGTTTTTAATACTATAGGCTTATGAAAAGAACGCCTCTAGAACCTTTAGAACGCCTTGAGAATAATGTATTGTCGTAAAATGCGGCACATCCCCACCAACACCGTGCAGTCGCACACAACGCGCAGTTCTTGACGCGCAATGGGAACCCGTTCCGTTGGCAATGTTTTCGCGCTAGTGGTTGGTTGCGCGTTTGTGGAGGCCCTATAGATTCGTGTTTTTCTCCATTTCTTATGCCTCCCTAAGTCTTCCTTTTTACGCTCTCGGACTGACACGAAAATTTGAATTTTCTTCGTTTCCTCTATTCTGAAAAACGTCGCTTGGTCTCAGCAACTCTTCGTGATTTCTTTCTTGTCATATAACGTGAACACCTCATTTTTTTTTCTTGCAGATCCACTTCAGCCGTCACAACAAGAGCTGATGGTCGCAAACTACGTGGGAGTGAATAAGGACCCTGAAAAACAGGCGATAATGGTCTCCGACGACTCCAAACCCGATTACGTGAGTTTTAATTTATTTTCTACAACTTGTTTAGAATTCCTTCCAGGACCACTAGATTGCCTGTCAATAGTGAAGTAGGACGTGTGGTTTCTGACAGTGATAAGAGCACTCCATACGAAGGATCATTCTATAATAGGTTGCATGCATTTGAAGAGAAAATTTCTCGCGAATCTGCAACTTTTCCAAGAATTTTTTCTCTTCTCCGCCGTGTTCATTATTTGGTGAAACATTGAAACATCTTACAATTTATCCGATGAAACATGAATTTACCTGCTGCACCCAAAGTTTTGGCGTGTGGTCAGTGCTTACCACCCACTTCTTGATGCCAGTGGTCAGACTGTCAGTCGAAGAAAAATCCGACCGAAAAGTTGAGATGTTCACGCATAGATCAATGTGCACCTAGTGGAATCTATGGGCTCTATCTCCTTGTCTTTTCAACTTTTCAACTTTTCGTAAGTGGCCAGCTAGAGGTTTCTTCACATATATTAGGTTGGAAAGGTATGAATTTCCGCTGCGTTTTTTGACATGTATCTGTCCTGCAAGAAATGAGTCACAAATATGAATAGATCATTCTGAAGCACAAATCGTTCCGCATCGGATAGTATATGTAGCATCCCAAAAACAAATTTTTTTGTAGAAAAAATATATTCAGAAAATAGAAAGTGGGAAACTGCGAGTGCGCATCTGCATGTGGTATGACTTCAAACTGGGGAAAACGGCAACAGAATCACATAGGACCTTATGCAGGGTTTTTGGTGAGCAGGTTCTATCGAAATGTCAGGTTAGAAATTGGCTCCTGCGTTTTCGTGACGGATACGACAGCCTTGAAGACGTGGACCATGAGCGTCGACCAGTGTCAGTGAACAGTAGTGCCCTCAAGGAAGCCTTCGAACTGGACTCGCGTCAAACCACAAGGGAACTGGCAGTACAGTTCGGGTGTAGCCACACAACAATTAGAACCCACCTACAAGCGATTGGAAAAGAGAGCAGGTGTGGTAGATGGGTGCAGCACTTACTCAGTGAATCGAACAAAGCAGCGCGAGTCACCGTCGCAGGATTTCTTCTCAATATGGCCAAGAGGAGCAATGTTTTTGACTCCATTCTGAAGACGGATGAAAAGCGGATCCCTTTCGAGAACGCAAGCAAAGAACGCCAATGGTAAAGCAAGGATGAGCAGCCAATCCCGACTCTCAAACCTGACGAACACTGCCAGAAAGCCATGCTGTGTATTTGGTGAAATACAAAAGGCATGGTGTACCAGGAGGTGCTGAACCCTGGTCAGATGGTTACGGCAGACCTGTACTGTCAGCAGCTGTGCTGAGTCGAACTATGTAGCGCTGCGTCACCAATGAGTGGAGACATCAACGATTAAAATCCTGCACGACAACGCTTCACACCGCACCGCGAAAATCTCTCGGGAGAAACTCGAGGAGCTAGGCTGGCAGGATCTGCTCCATGCGCCTTACAGCCCAAACCTTGCTCCACCCGACTACCATTTATTTCGGTCGATGCAGCACTCTTTAGCTGACAAGAGATTTCGAAACGTCACTGAAGTGCTAATGTGGGTGTCGAGTTTTGTCGATGACCAGTTTTATACGGATGGGATTTGCTCCTTACGTCGGAAGTGGAGGAAGGTCATAGACAGTAACGGAGAATATCTCTTAGATTGAGGTGCAGATTTGAGGCTTTTTGCAATAAACTTTCCTTTTCACTCGAACGGCAATCCATAACTTTCCAACCTAATATATTTGGGGATGCTAGATTACTCGCGAAACACTGATATCAGACGGGAATTGAACCGGCGTCTTTCTGTTTCCGGCAGACAGCACTAACCACTGTGCTACCGATGTACGTTACGAACCTCCTAGCATCTTTCTCAAGCCCGGTCGGGCTGTTGCTATCAGCACTCACTCGTAAACACGGGAATAAGCCGGTAAGCGGTTATCGGCAGTTACCAGTTGAGCTGATAGCATTTTTGATATAACACGAAACCAGACTTCTGATTGCCGTTATTATATTGCAGTCTGCCGGGAACAGAAGACACAGGTTGAATTCCCGTCCGATGTCAGTGTTTTGCGAATAACATAGCATCCCCAAATGTATATGTCATTCAAGTAGTTCTTGTCTATAAACCGCTAAACAAAAAGCGGCAATTAACAGACTAGGTCTCTTCACACTTTAATGTGTTGCTGCCGACCGTCGGCGTGCGCGGTAGCTCTGCAGTATCGCAGTATCCAGTTTCTAATTTCTTTCTGAAAACCACCCATATCGTCAACTATGCACTAAACATGTATTTGACCAACGACAGTCCGGTGGACGGCCGGAGGAGCGCGCAGCTGTTGCGGAAATAAGCGCACCCCACTTTTTACTGTTCTACTTCGGTTGACTGCCGCAGTAGAGTCCGAAGGGACCCTAATGTGGTATGATAACACCGGAGCTCCTCTGTCAATGGATGGGTACTACCCAGGGCATCCTCATGAGTCTATTCCAAAGGGCGCAATTTATCCAGTACGATTAGACTCTCTGTGACTGTGCATGGTCCCTTATGTCAAGGCGCTCGGTTTTTAACTTCTGAAACCAAACGTGATGGAAGACAGTGGAAGAACTCATCGCATCGTACATATCATTAGCTGAAGCTCCTGCATAATTGTTGTTTATTTTGGTTAGCTCGAAGGAAAAGTGGAGATAGTTTTTTCTGCCATCCCCGTAGGCCGTATACCTCGCAATTGAAACTGAAATGCCACAAGAACTAAACTATCTCCCAGAAGATTCATTTGGTTTAGCCTGACGGAACGCCCTTGGCTCAGTACGACAAACAATCGCGTCAGGTTAACATCGGTATTCTGCGGCAGCGGACTTCAAAAATTGTAGTGCGGTCAAAGGGCCAACGAGTCGAAGGTAAGTCACGGAATAACAAAAAAATAACAGCAAGGAACAACTAATAGCAATAACGAACAACAAGAAATAAGTTTTTGATGGCTAATTCAAAAAACAGGACCTAACTCGAATAAGAGCATCGCTATCATATCATATCAGTTGTGACCCACAAGAAAGACGAATTCAGAATGTCAGTCATCCGAGATGATCGGCTATTCGTTTCAGTCACTGATCTCATATTCGAAGATGTACGCTATGCAGCGGACTGGATTCACGAGGTCACTGGGGACAAAGGTAAACTAAAGGGCTTAGCGGTTTCATACCATCATTTTTGGGTTTCCGCTCCCCTGGTCCTCAAGACTTTATTTATTTAATGAAATGGAGTACAAGGGCGAAGGTCTCGAAGCATTTCGAAAGGAGAAGGCTCAGGTGGCCGTGATGCAACAATAAGAAAAGGATTTAGTGATGTAAAATGTATGAACCATAAAAATTGCGCCATGCACCTGTTCGAGTCGTCGGATTCTAGATGATTGAAAGTTCACGGATAACATGCTTGTTCGCCAACAGGTGATATAATTTCTCAATAAGCTTGTTGAGGATACACAATCAGTTATATATATATAGCAGCTATATATATATATATATATATATATATATATATATATATATATATATATATATATATATATATATATATATATATATATATATATATATATATATATATATATATATATATATATATGCGCCATGTACTCGACCGTGGCCTCGGATTTTGTACCTGATTGATAGTGCATGGGTTATATGCTTGCTCTGTTTTGGTCGTAAACAGCTGATATCGCTGCTATGAGTTACTGTTAAGGCAGTTAACACATAGAATTGCTGCAGCTTTTAGTTAAACATGGAACAACATCAATATCGATCAATATTTGTAACCTGTTTGAGAAGCTAAAAATCTTCCAACAGCGATGCAATCATAAGAAAAAAATTTAGAGGAATGTGAAGTGTGTGAACCATGAAGATTGCGCCATGCACCTGTCCGAATTGTCGAGATTCTAGGCCTGATTGAAAGTTCACGGATAACATGCTTGTTCTACTTCGGTCGCAAACAGGTGATATCGCTGATACGCGTTTCTCTTGATGCAGTTAACACAAAAGAATCCAAAAGTAACAAGTTTAACACACATTTTGGAATTCTTTTGCACAATAGTGCTTACTCTGTTAAAAATCCAGGACTCTTGTAATGAACATGTAACAGCAACTGCTATGTTGTCAAATTTGTTATGTTTTGATGTTTTTATGTTTACCGCTTCAAGAAAAACGCGTAACAATGATATCATCTCTTGGCGACCAAAGTAGAACAAGCATGTTATCCGTGAACTTTCAATCAGGCCTAGAATCTCGACAATTCGGACAGGTGCATGGCGCAATCTTCATGGTTCACACACTTCACATTCCTCTAAATTTTTTTCTTATGATTGCATCGCTGTTGGAAGATTTTTAGCTTCTCAAACAGTGGTTACAAATATTGATTTCAAACAGTGTATACATCTTTTTGGGACACCCTGTATATATATATATATATATATATATATATATATATATATATATATATATATATATATATATATATATATATATATGTATATATATATATATATATATATATATATATATATATATATATATAAAATAAGTAAAAGGGTGACCCAAAAGTTCATGTGCATTTCAGGTTCTGGCTAACTTTATTAGCAACTCAAGAAAAACAAATAAATGATCTATAAAATTATCATGAGCAAGCACAATTCTTTACCGAATCGCTGACAATGAGTTATGCTCAACTATGATGACCCTATTTGTCATTTATTTGTATTTTTTGAGTTCATAGTAAAAGAAGTCAGAATCTGAAACGCACACGAACTTCTCGGTCACCCTATTATCTCTAGAGACGACTTTCTACGCGCGACCCAGCGGCACACCGCGAGTGAGCACTCAGGAACCTAATCTGTAGCTACACCCAAGTGCGACATCATCTCAAGAATTTACCCACTGGGTCTCGAAAGTAGCGCAATGGGATTGTTTGCTAACTACGCCCACAAATGATGCGAATAAATAGGATGTTTGATGTGACGTTGTTGATATTTTATACAGTACCGGACATATCTTTCGAACACTTCTCGAAAAAGACGCTTTGGAGCGTTCCGAAGCGGCTTTTTTCAATAACTTTATTGAAACTTAATTCTTCTTAAAAATATACATATATATGACCTCAGCAGCTAGATCTCTATTGACTCGTTCTCAAAGAACGGTACCACGGTAAATCCATAAGAAAACTTAAACCTTCCATCGATCCGGGGTCGGGTGAATTGGCACCCGATCAGACTGAGGGGATAATATTTCGAGAAAACGTTTTCAGGTATGGATAATTCATATACCAAATGATAGAGCTCAGGTAGCTGCACTTCACAATGTGTCTACATTCACGAATAGTTGACATTTGAGGGAGTTATTCAGAAAGCCGCTTTGGAACGCTCCTAAGCGGCTTTTCCGGGAAGTGATCAGAAGACATGTCCGGTACTGTAGTTGTTCAATGTTGCAAACTATCGAAGAGATCCCCATTGTTTTACCCATCAGAAGTGTGACTAGCAGAAATTCTGGTTTGGCGGTGTTTTGCCCTCTTGCACCGTTTTTAAAACTGAGTGCTACAAAAAATTTCAGTTTTTCATTCAGTTCTAGATTTTCTACGACTATCTGTTGCAGGATCACATTGGCACCGTCAAGAAAGCCCTGCTAGATCACATCAATCAGGAGACAGATATCAACTGAAGGACAAAAAGGATGATAATCATGCAGCATCCCCGTTCTTTTTATCGCTTGTTGTTATTGCACTCTGGGCATCGACACTATAAGTTAAAAATTGAGTATAAAAGGTTATTAAATATAGGCGAGACTTCCACATGAAGACCAGTCCAATTCTGAAAATTTGTGCACATGTTCAGCTGCAAACTTAACAAGCTCTCAACAACTTCGTCAAAGATTTCACAAACGAGTTCTTCAAGAAAAATAGAAACAGACTATGGGGTCAATACAAAGGGTTTCATACTAGTTTTTCGAGAGTGGTGAGACTTTTTTCCCTGAAGCGCGAAAAACAGCAGAGAGACAGATTGTTTTATCTGAGACCACGTGAAAGGCTCATGACAAATGCTGATTACGACTACTGATTTCTAAAGTTTATCCCATTCCGTTCTGTAAGAGGTAACCAAATTTGGTATTGTTGACAGCTTTCTGCTTTTTTCTTCTTCTAACTAGCTCGAGGTCTCTGAACACTGTGAATTGGAGATATGCCGGACCCATTATAACCCCCAACTAAAATGGGAGTAACCGTCAGAGCGACTTGATGAATCAGGGTTTAGTCTACTCAAACAACTCCGCTCTAGGAGTTGAGTTAATCCGTGTCAAACTCGGAATAAACCCAGAACGAGCCTCGCTGCTCATCTTGATTAAGCGGAGTGTACCCGCCATTAAGCGAATATTTGTATTATATTTCGGGGTCTATTTCAGGTACACCGCTCATGAATTTCGGCCCAAGTGACTTCTTGGGGAATAGTGGATTCCAGATTAAAAGCATTGTGTAGCCAAGGACAATGTAAACATGTGCTGAGCTTTTTTTTCTTAAAAACCCTCGAGTCATCAGTCCTGAACTGGCAGACAATTTTTTTCTTATCTTATCTTCTAGCGAAAAAGCGTGTAAACTTCAACTGCCTTTTTCAAGCATATAAAAGAATTCCAAGCATACGCATCAGGCAACCTTCCTATACCGGAGAGGAATATAATTGCAGGTCGACCCATATTACTCACTGCGCGTCGGGGATGACGTGGCTCGGGGATCATACCATCCACGTCATCCCCAGGGTTAGACGAGCATGCGCCAGAGAATATAATTGCAGGTCGGCCCATATTACTCACTGCGCGTCATGTTAGGCGCTTACGCATCTTTTTTTCATTTTTTGAGCGTATCATATGATAAACAACTACTGGTGACCACTACGTATCATATCACCACTACTGGTTCACCCACCCCGGATTTCCTCCCCTAGCCCGACCGCTTGGCGAAGCCACGCGGTCACCCGCCCGATCTCGGTCACTCCTCTCTGTGCACACTATTTCGTCATGAGTAATTTGGGTCGATCTGTAATTATAGTCGTGTCTATACCGGTGGGTCTTATCGACGAGTACATGTATAGAACCTGACCTCGGGTACGTCTCGACTAGTTTACGTTCCTACTCTAGCATATGCTCAATGGGCAAATCTACTGCAATCGTTTATCCATCTGCTAGAAGTTTGCAGTGCACCACTCGTCTACTTTAAAACCAAAGAGCAAGTCAAACCGCCTTTCCTCGTGCGGCCGATTTCGGGTTTCGTTCTAGTCTTATGTGCTTAGACAATCGCTGGATCACATGTGATCGTACTGCAATACCTCTCGTCCTGTCTCACAACTGCGCTCAACAAGGTTCGATTGCGATTGAACGATTAAGATGACTCTTGCAGTTGACCAGCCTGTCGTTCCACGAAGAGATCAGCACAGGAGGGATTCATTATGGCAAGATTGCTCTTCTTTCGCGCTGTCTCAGGGAGCGAGGGCTGTGAGCAGTGCCACGTGAAGTGTTGGTAACCTTCAACATCACCTTTACATCTCTAACAGATTACCTCCAAACTGCAACAAGCATATCACGTTTTTTCGACTCCAAGTATTAGGTCGGAACGTTATGGATTGCCGTTTGAGTGAAAAAGAAAGTTTATTGCAGAAAGCCTTAAATCTGCACCTCAATCTAAGAGATAGTCTCCGTTACTGTCTATGACCTTCCCCCACCTCCGCCACAAGGAACGAATCCCATGCGTATAAAACTGGCTGCCCCGATCATCGGCAAAACTCGACACCCACATCCGCACTTCAGTGACGTTTCGGAATCTCTTGTCAGCCAATGAGTGCTGCATCGACCGAAACAAATGGTAGTCGGATGGAGCATGGTCTGGGCTGTAAGGCGAATGGGGCAGAGCCTACCAGCCTAGCTCCTAGAGTTTCTCCCGGGTGATTTTCGGGGTGTGGGGTGAAGCGTTGGCGTGCAGGATTTTGATGTCTCCACCCCTTGGCGACGCAGGGCTAGTTCGACTCAGCACAGCTGCTGACAGTACAGGTCTGCCGTAACCATCTGACCAGGGTTCAGCACCTCCTGGTACACCATGCCTTTTGTATTTCACCAAATACACAGCATGGCTTTCTGGCAGTGTTCGTCAGGTTTGGGAGTCGGGATTGGCTGCTCATCCTTGCTTTACCATTGGCGTTTTTTGCTTGCGTTTTCGAAAGGGATCCGCTTTTCATTCGACTTCAGAATGGAGTCAAAAACATTGCTCCTCTTGGCCATAATGAGAAGAAATCCTGCGACGGTGACTCGCGCTGCTTTGTTCGATTCACTGAGTAAGTGCTGCACCCATCTACCACACCTGCTCTCTTTTCCAATCGCTGGTAGGTGGGGGGGGGGGGTGTGGTTTGACGCAGATCCAGTTGGATGGCTTCCTTGAGGACACTACTGTTCACTGACACTGGTCGGCGCTCATCGTCCTCGTCTTCAAGGCTACCGTATCCGTCACAAAATGCAGGAACCAATTTCTAGCGTGACATTCTGATAGAACCTGCCCACCAAAAGCACTGCATAAGGCTCGATGTGATTCTGCTGCCGTTTTCCCCAATTTGAAGTCATACCACACGCAGATGTACACTCGCAGTTTCCCACTGTCCATCTTCTAAATGTATTTTTTCTGCAAAATATTTAATTCTTAGGTATATCAAGTATACTCACCGATGCGGAACGATTTGTGCTTCAAGATGAGCTACGCCAAATTAACAATTTAATTCTTACAGAATAGATACATGTCGAAAGACACAGCGGAAATTCATAACTTTCCAACCTAATATCATACTATCTCTTCATTGCACCAAGAGAACGTCTCGTTTTGATCACGCATGAACGAATTATATTATAATTACAACACTCCGGGTGCAAATGGACATACATGTATGAACCAGCACCATATGGGACTTCCTATCGCGAAGTGAACAGATAATTACGCGTCTTTGTTGACGTAGTTAACTTTCCTGTTGTTTAGTTCATGTTTGAATTGATTACCTTAAATTTATGAAGCCCCGGGGAAAACTAGCAAAAATATTTTCATCATCAATTTATTCAAGTTATCAAAAAACAATCTTAGATCGCTAGCTTCATCGCGTAGCTGCGATGTCTATTTCTTGTAGACGCCAAAAAGTAGAAGAAAGCAAAAAAAGTAAGTAAAAGTAAAAAAAGTAGAAGAGCATTTTGATGTGTCACTAAAGAGCCAGCCGGCTCAGCTGTGCCCGCTCTCTAGACTGTCCATATAAATGTACCGCAGTTTCGCTGCACTGATACTTAATTGATCAGTTATTTGATTTGTCTCATTTTAACTCTAATTTTTCTAAATTAATTTGTATACCCAAGTTTGAGGTTTCACTACGATTGCAGTTGATGTTGGCTCGACATAAAATGTGCAAAAACACAGTCTTGCGATCAATAGAAAACCTCTAACACAATCCCCAATAATCAATTATCTGATGGAACATGCAGACACAAATGATCGCTGAGTATGCTATAAAAAATCCTTTTTTAGGCTCTTTAAGGAACGTTTCTCCCGTCTTCAACAGGAGATAGGTATTGAGGGTAGTTCGCAAATGAAGTTCGATGCAGCCGTCGGTGCCGCCGTGTTCCACACTCCGGTGAGGACGTCCATCCAAGCCACACCAGGAACAACTGTCACTGGCTCTGAATAGGAACTTGATCAATGCAGCCAAGACCTTCCCCTCGATCGGAAATAAGACATAAGTAAAAACAAGTAACAGTTTTACAATTAATCAACTTAAAACTAACCACCAGGAGCCCAATTCGTGTACCACGACGGATTTCCATCACTCCACGTGAAGCCGTACATCATTAGATTCGAATAGCCGAGGATCAGTTTTCCGCCAGTGTTTTTGCCGAGAAGCTCTGCAAGATCGGTTCTTACTGAGTGGCTCTAATTTCACCAAAAGGACCTTGGATATCAATTAGACAGGCTGATTTATGCTATCTATGCTTCATGATTAATGATATTTTGAAATGAATTTTCAAATTAAAATTTTCAACGTACTGATAGCCGCATCCTGTACTGCTGCATTCTGGAACGCGTTCGAAATCGACGGCAAATGTCCGCCAATTTTCATGCATTGCTCCTCAGCGTCACGGTACACCATCATTTTTGCTGGACTTCCAAAATAGTAGCTGAAAATATAATACCTGATGTTCTGTGCGCGCCACAGCAGACCCCACGGTTACCTTTTTACAAATGCCCGTTACTTCTAAGGGGTCAAAACATTCCGAGATTTTGCATTTAATTTTCACATTAGAAGAACTCCTTTGCTTATCCATATTTCTTGAGAAAACACAAGGCAAGAAGAATGAAGGGCAAAATATTTGCCTCGAAGAAGTTGTGGAATATTAGGGTGACCCGAAAGTTCGTGTGCATTTCAGATTCTGACTTCCTTTATTCACAAAAGAATCTATTTCTAGAATCTCTAAAAGTATTATTCCATTATTATTCTCTAGAATTAATTATTATTCTCTAAAAACAAGTAAATGACCAATAAGGGTAGCAGGGTTAAGCACGATTCTCTAACGGATCACTGACAATAAACTCTTCGTAAGCGCGATACCCTAACTGATTATTCGACTGTTTTTCTCGAGTATGAATAAAGTAAGTCAGAATCTGAAACGCACACGAACTTTTGGGTCACTCTATTAAAAGCAAAAAGTTTGGTTCGGGACAGTTTTGATGCTGGTACATTGCTCCTTGACACGATCAGCTCTGTTCCGTTTTTAGCTATCATAAGTGTAAGAACCTCTAGTTTACTATGACGAGAAACACAACAAAGATCTTAGAATCTCGCAGAGAAAACCAGCCATTCAACGGCCTGTGGGAAGAGGAACGTTTCTTTCGTTCATTAAACAAATATGTACTCAAACCTATATCGCAACTTAAAACTTAGATTGCGATTATTTGAAATGGATCTGGCGACACGCCGCTGAATGACTGGTAAACGAATTATGGGGACTTCATCGTTCGTGTAATATTCGAAGTGATTTCCGTAATAAACGGTGATAAAAATAGGCGTATTTCCTGAGACACACCTCTAGCCGCGTTACCGCAAGGTAATCATTTCTGGTCTAGCCCTTTTTTAAGGCCCTTGTTATACGTTCGCTCACTCGCTCACCCCCCAGCGTAACTCGTCCATTTAGTATCAGACACCGTGGGGCCAGACACGTTTGTACGAGTTCACCACGCCTTCGTTACCATGATAACTCGTACAAACGTGTCTGGCCCCACGGTGTCTGATACTGAATGGACGAGTTACGCTGGGGGGGGGGGGGTGAGCGAACGAACGTATAACAAGGGCCTAAGGGAAGATCTGCTATGGCCTACTTTGAAAGTATTTACTTCAGATGGTGTCACTAACGATTTCTGTTATGTTAATCGTTTTAGTTTTCTAACTAACCATCAGAGTTTATCTTTATAGTTTTGTGTTACTTAGTGTTTTTCTATCTGTATTCCCAACTATACTTCCACAGATAGCACGCCTAAGTGCGTATCGAATGAATATATAAATAAATCAAACCAATTCCAACCGCTCTCAATTGGATTCGTAACAACTCTTGGCTTCCGTTTTTATATAGGGTGAATCCATCTATGTTATAGCTCCCACTAATGAACTCAATTTCGGAAAAAAATGTATTTTTTGCCTCTTTTCGATGTCATTGCTATTCTTTCGAATCCTCTTGTTCTATCAGTGCTTATTTCGGGACATTATTCATGCCAAATGGCAGGCGTCACTCGGTCTTCACGAGCCGGCGAAACTGTGTAATATTTTCTTTCCAGTTCCTGCTTCAAGATATGCCCGCAATTTGCTTTTTCATTCTCGGAACTTGTAGTTCTTTTAACAGATGTTTTATGCAGGAAAACCATATCAGACTATTTGAATTTTCAAACACAGTGACGCTGATGGGTCAGAGATTTTAGAAATCAGAGATTTCTTACTTAACACGTTGACGACCGCGTGATACAATGCTGCGTCACACGTATTAGGCCGCGTGGGACCGTGAGACGCAATGCTGCGTCACAGTTTTGAAATTTACTTTTCTTACTGATCCCGATTTTTTGGGAAATATTTGTTTGGCCACTATATACCTCATGATTAGAAATCATAGTAAGCCTCGTGGTCCGCAAAAACAATTCTTTGCTTCTGATTTACTGGAATTTTTGATTGTGCACTAGTTTTCTTTACAGGTAAGAACAAATAATGGTTATTGCAAGAAACAAATAAATGCAAACAAATACTGGTTACTGAAACAAACACATAAATACAAACAAATATTGATTATTAGAATAAACAAATAATGAACAATAAACAAGTAACAACTTCCTTTTAATCTGGATAGGGAAAAAGGACAATCTAAAAGCTTCCAGCTGTTATTTTTCTATTTTCATTGCAAAAAAAGGAATAGTCACAATCCCCGATATTACAGGACTGTATACGTAGTCTCCGAGATTTACTATACACTTCCATTTTGAAAAAAATTCTTCGTATGGCGGCATCATGCCACAGCCTCGGCGCGGTGGAAAATCGGTTGGTCCCACGCGCCAGACACGCGAAAAAGGCGCTGTCGTCAACGTGGTAAGAGAGGATAAACAGAGTGCACCAGTCAAATCCGGGCAAATCCGGACATTTTAGCCTCAAGATGTTCTAGCCCCCGAAAAGCCCGTATTTGAACCCACATAGATTACTACGTTTAGAGCGTTGTTGAGAAGGTTGCTATTGAGACAAGGCACCATAACCCCACACTCTGCAAACCCCCATTGAAGCAGCATTTGCAAATTTGGACCGAGCTTTTTTGAAGAGGGCTTGCCAGCGCGTCAGATTAAGGCTGGACGCGATTATTGCTGTTGATGGAGGCTACATTGAGCAATTGTAATCTCAATGTAGCCCTCTACCAATATGCAAAAGGATTCTGAATTCGTGTTGATTTTGTGTTCGTAGGGCTGTTTGAAAAATTGTGTCACGCTTGTTCAGATTTACCTGGCGCACCCTGTATATTTCATCTTGATAGCTAGAGCTACTTATCAGCGCTACACTTGTTTTTGAAGTTCGGCTACGCTAGGTTGAGAAGAACTTGACTGCACTAGATTACGGTACGTTGGTGTTACCCAGCCGTACTATAACGTTGCAGCCCAGCTTGTTTTTTTTTGAGTCCGAACAAAGGAGCAGTGTCCAGGGTTTATTTATTACTTATTCATGTATTTACTAATAATGCAATGTTATATGCTAAATTATAGCAAATCTAACAATAAGTAGCCTGTAGCAATAGTTCTGTGCCTATCTATGGCTACAAACTAGAGTGTAATAGAGTGAAATATTCATTTTGAATCTCTTAAATTTTCATAGACACGAATCTGCTCTAACAAGACGGTTGTCGTCCTAGATACCCTCAGGCTCCGCTGTCTTCTTTTTGAAACAGTTTATTTTCTACCTTGTTTCAGCAATTTTCTTCCTATCAGTGTGAGCGTTATACAGTAATCACATGATTCTCTCACAATTTTGTGTTCATACCTCGTCACTTTTCCTTTTCCCATCGCATATTCATGTAGTAAGAAAGAAAGAAACTCGGAGTAACGAACGAAGCAACATACTACGTTGTTGTGCCGTCGGAGTAGGAAACGGTGGATAAGCTCTTCGGAATTTTTCGTTCAGTTGAAGCATGCAAGCAGTCTGGGACCTGAAATCGAGTGAATCACAATCAGATCATTTACTGCGATTGGTACGAACCCGTGGGATATTTTTTGGCAAAAAATACATGAGTTTTATTTTTTTACTCTGACAAATCGCTACCTGACATGCGAACGGCAGAGATACCGGGAAATAAGTTGCTGATAGGATTTTCCATAGTCCGAAATTGGCCGCAGTCAACATCATTGCAGCCACATCACCGGGGTCGACCGTAACCTGCCCTGAAACTCGTATGAGCACTATTGTGCACCAGGAAAGATAATCTTAATTAAAGTAAAAGGGAGTGAAAGCTGGTAAGAGGCACAAGAGGCGCTACTGACACCCGCACGGTGGAGCGATCGATCCTCGCACGGGACAGTCAAGATTTTCATCACTCCGGGGTTGTGTTAGTCGGTACCAGACCACTCTGGGAGAGTAGATACACTGACCTCATGTAGCGGGGAGCCCCGCAGGTTGTTGTCTAGGCCGAATACGGATTCACTACACCTCTACGATTCTGAATGGAAGACAAATGCATGGCGCGTCCTCACGGGACCGATCAATGTCGAAACCTTCACCTTTTACCTTTATCATTACATACTTAAAGTTATGGAATTAAAACAAAACGAGGCAAATTGGTGCTGCAATCGTTTTAGGAGAGAAGGGTCAAGAATTACGCGATAGCTATCTCACAATCAGGATGCGTCACGCAATTGTCACTAATTTGTAATCACGTAGGCATCTACAATATGAACCCACAATATTTAGCCCACAAAAAAGAGCAGGGCAGCCAGCTTCTGTTCACCGTCTCAGAAGAAACTGGCACCAATACAAATTTTGTTACATACCCCGACGGGTTGCCTGCTTGGTTGGCCTGGGTTAGGATCGGCCACAAAAAAACAAGGGGCAAATAGTGATGAAGTACAGTACCGGACATAGCTTTTGATCACTTCCCGGAAAAGCCGCTTAGGAGCGTTCCAAAGCGGCTTTTTTCGATAACTTTGTTGAAACTCATTCATTTGTAAAAACATACATATATTTGAGCTCAGCAGCTCGATCTCTATCGAATGGTATTCAAAGATCGATATAAATGCAAAATATTGCCCCTTTTGCCGACCCCTCAAATCTCACCTAGTCGGCCCCTGAGGGAATGACCAGCCCTAGAGGGACCGAGCAGGCGAGATTTGAGGGGTCGGCAGAAGGGCCATATTATGCAATTGTACCGATCTTTGAATACCAGTCGATAGAACTCGAGCTGCTGAGCTCAGATATATGTATGTTTTTACAAATGAATGAGTTTCAACAAAGTTATCGAAAAAAGCCGCTTTGGAACGCTCCTAAGCGGCTTTTCCGGGAAGTGATCAAAAGCTATGTCCGGTACTGTATTTTATAATTTTGAAGCGCACTATGCAAGGAGGTCCTCTCAAAGAGAATATGCAGAGATGGCTCATACAAGGCCACTGGCTAGTCCTACGAGTTACAGTAACCGTAGGCGTGGCTTTCTGATCTACTTTTGATACTGTACCGTAACCCGCTGGCTAATTACAACTCCCCTCTGTGTACCGTGCCGTGCTGTACTAGTAAATATAATGTACCGTATCGTTAAAGGGGCTTCGCGAAATACTCATCGAAGGCAATCTTTCTTAGGTACAGGCTTTCCTATCACAGGTGTGGTGATAGGGAAGCCTTTACCTAACTAGGGAGGTTACCGAGCGTGACCCGAAGATTCTGAACGAGACCTACATAGTTTTGTAGAGCGTCGAGCGGGGATCACAGCAATGTAGTTCATTTTTGTTGTGCGCCACTGGGTGGTCCAAAAAAGGCAAAAAAAGCAATCTCCGTTGTTGCATAGGGGGCCTGCTGTTGCGAATGGGCTACCGGGTGCCACCCTCCCACGTCAATGGTGCGGTGGCGCAGCGGCTAATGCAACGGATTTGCAGGTGACGGTCTGGGGTGCGGAATCCCATTGATGCATTTGCCGAAGACAGTTTTGCCTCGAGTTCTTTTAACTGGTGCCAAATCCATATGTTTTGATTGCTTCGTTTTACAATATCACAATTGCTAGCAAGGTAAACTTCTTGAGTTCCTTATTTTTGTTTGTTAGTATTGTTAAACACTGAAAAATAGGCAATATACAGGGTGCGGCAAAAGTTCCTGGACACCTCGTCTCAAGCTCTTTATGTATGCGCAGCGTACACCACCCAACCAAATTTTTGTATGGGACAATTGTCTTGATAATACTCTCGTACATACAAAAATATCGTGGTTAATCATCGCTCCTTCACAGAGGGTAGGTTCAAAAAGTTTGTGCACTGCGATGATAAAACCGACAACGAGGGAGTGTCTGCTGCAAACATTACCAAAAAACTTGGAATACCGAGATCCACGGTCAAGAGCGAGCTCAGTCTACTAAGGAAAACGGGAACACTGGATGGCAGACCGAGAATAGATAGGCCAAGGACTGCTTCTTCCTGCGAGGTTGTCAAAAGTATTCGTGAGAAAGTTCGCCGGAAACCACGAAGGTCCATGAGAAAATTTGTTCGTACCGTAGGAATTTACGGGCGATTCGCCAGGCGGACTACGAAAATGAAGCTTGGTACGCGTGCCTACAAAAATGAAAAACCACAGCTTTCGAGAGAGCCTGTGAAGGGCACGAGACTAAAAAGATGCAGAACGCTCCCGGAGCGCTTTGGTGCGGCACGCCACCGTAGGACCCTGTTCACCGACGAGTCTGTGTTCACCAACGAACCGTTTGCAAACCACCAAAACGACAGGACCCTTGCAGGAGACATAGAGGATTCTAACTCGAGCGGAAATATTGCGGAAAGATCAGGGCATCCGAAATTCGTTGTTTTTTGCGGAAATAATCGCAAATACAAAAAACACCGCTAATTTTTGTTGAAAAGGACATCGAAATTGACAGACACAAATACCTCGAAGACGTTCTCAGAAGAAAAATTCTTCCCAAGGCTTAGGCCTTCGAAAACACCAATTGGACCAATCACCAGGGCTCTGCACCTGCCCATAGCGCCAAAGTCGTACAGAAGTGGTACGCCGACAATTTCCCTGGTTTCACCTCAGCAAAAAAAGTAGCCTCCCCAATTACCTTAACCTTAATCCGGTGAATTATTTAATCTGGTCTATGTTGAAGCCTGCGCAACATCCTGCGTAAGCAATGATCCTTTTAAAGAAGCCTTGAAGAAAGCCTAGGAGGAAATTGGAAAAAGAGCTCCTGCGTGCCGCCGCAGACGTGTTCTTCAAGAGACTTACAATTAGGGCCCGTATTCCTGCGGAAGGAGGTCATTTCGAAACTTAGATGTTTTTTTTGTACGCGTATGGTCTACGACAATAAATGTTATAAATTTCATCACATTTGCTTGAGACCTGTTGTTTAGACGGCCAAGTATCTGTGTCCAAGAACTTTTGCCGCACCTTGTAACTATTGATGGGGTGCAGGGAGTGAATACAAATGAACACTTCGCTTACTTTGTTGGGATGGTTATAACGCAAAATTTTGCTCAAATCGCAAAGCTTTGCACAGTTCCAGTTAAAAGAAGTCGAGGCAAAACCATCTACAGCAAACTCATCGATGGGATTCCTAACCCCGGACCGCCTCCTGCAAATCCGCTGCCTTAGCCGGTGCGCCACCGCACGACTGGCTTGGAAGGGTGGCACCCGGTAGCCCATTCGCAACAGCAGGGCCCCTATGCAACAACGGAGATTGTTTTTTTGCCTTTTTTGGACCACCCAGTGGCACACAGCAAAAATGAACTACATTGCTGTGATCCCCGCTCGACGCTCGACAAAACTATGTAGGTCTCGTTCGGAATCTTCGGGTCACGCTCGGTAACCTCCCTATAAGAAAGGCCTGCTACCAATATCCCCGAGAATTATGTAATGATGAGTTGGACTAGGTGAGGATCGATCGTTTGACCGTGAAAGCGAAAGTAGCGCTTCTTTACTTTGCGCAACCTATTAGAAAGTGACGTAATCTGCTGTATTTCAAAAAAAAAATTAAGAAACTAACTTGACACCTAGAAAATCAGGAAAAAGTTGCACAACCTTTGAAGTTTGCATAGGAAAACGTCGCATTTCTGTTGATCCACTCCCATGTACCTCCACCGACGTAGGCGCCGATGTACAGTTCGGGTAACGACGGTGCTGGTAAAAAATTATAAGAGAATGAAAGTAACCTGAATTAAAGCGGTCCCACTGAACGACCTACCTCTCACGACCCTCGAAAAGTAGTCGTTCTCTTCGTCGGATTCGATGGAAACCAGATCGCCACCCAGGTATTGGCAGACGGATTCGGCTGATTCCCATGTTGTCGCTATGCTGCAAAATAACCGTATTGGATTGGTTACTGATTGAGGCCTTCAATGATTTGCTTTTGAGAAAAAAAATTCGCCAAAAACACTGATACATCCTAAACATGCAGCTGGAGAAATCTCAACAATTTGGAATTTCGATGTTTTGCCTTTTTGAATACAAATTCTTTATTCATCTTAGTGGTGGTAGCACCATTGCGCTATTGAATAGGTCCTTTTCATACCCACTATCTTAAGATGAGGTAGTTTATTATATTCTAAATACCCTCTAGACAAACTGGACTGGAACAACTTGGTCATATGTACAGTACCGGACATGTCCTTTGATCACTTCCCGGAAAAGCCGCTTAGGATCGCCCAAAGCGGCTTTTTCAAATATATTTGTTGAAAATCAATTATACAGTGCATATGTAGAGATAGGGCTCAAGCTGCTGAGCTCAAATATATGTATAATATTGAAAATAATTGGGTTTCAACGAATTTATTCGAAAAAGCCGCTTTGAAACGCTACTAAGCGGCTTTTCCGGGAAGTGATCAAAGGACATGTCGGAACTGTACAGCCACTTTGTGACCCCCTGCCAAAATTTTGTAATGTATAGCGTTGTCCGGGCCCGTGTGGTACAGCGGTAAGAGGCGCTGCTGACACCCGCACGGTCGAGCGATCGATCCCGGCCCGGGCTAACCAAGCCTTCCATCCCTCCGGGGTCGGGTAAATTGGTACCAGACTTGTCTGGGAAGGTGAAGACACTGACCTGGTATAGCAGCTGGCCCCCGCAGGTCACTGTATAGGCCAAATACGCATTCACTATGCCTCTACGATTCTGAATGGAACACCAATGCGGCGGCGCGTCCTCAGCGGACTGATCAACTCCGGCACCTTTACCTTTACCTTTTACCTTTATAGCGTTGTCAGAAGGGGCGGGCGCGCGTAATGCAGTGGTAAGATGAGCTACTGACACCTGCATGGTCGAGAGATCGATCCCTGCCAGGACTAACCAAGCCTTTCATCGCTTGAGGGTCGGTAAATTGATGCCAGACTTGTCTGGGAAACTAAAAACTCTGATTCGGTATAGCAGTTGGTCATTGTATGTATACAATCATTCCTCCACAAGTCATTGTATAGGCGAAATACGCATTCACCACGCCTCTATGATCTGAATGAAACACGAAAAGATTGAAGGTTTCTGTGTAAGGTTTCAGTTGTGTAACAATGAAAATGGTTAGGTAAAATCGAGAAGAAAAACCGTAGTTTGCAAGAAAGTCGAAACTTTCCCAATCCTTCTACAACATCTCAAAGATCAAATAGTGTTGTTGAGAAAGTGTTTTAACTTACCCGGAGACTGTGTAGCATTCATAGCGATTATAGGATTGAACGGCGCTGTAGGGACAGGAGGCTGCGTTAAGCCGCCCGAAAACGACTCCAAATAGGAACAACAGCAGCGTTCGCAGCATTGTCGCCGATTCACTGGGCCTATCTAACTTGCCGGGCAGTAAAGCTTATCACCGTCACCCATTCACAGTGACATCACATCGAGGTGACGAATTGTGCTTACTCGGCAAGTCCGCTAGGTTTCAAGCGATATAAAGCGGTGTATATATTATATTTGATCATTTTGAAGCGAAATTTTCTTGAAGGATCTACAGCATTGTCGATAAAATTTGTCTAAAAAGTTATGAAAACGATCAACCACTTTCCTATTACATGTTGTAAGGGGTAAAGGGAAAGGTAAAGGTAAAGGTGTTAACCAGTCCTCTAAGGACGCGCCACGCATTCGTGTTCAATTCAAATCGTAAAGGCATGGTGAATGAGTATTTGACCAATACAGTGACTTACGGGGAGAGCCATTATACCAAGTCAATTTCTTTAGCTTCCTGGATAAGTCTGCCACCAATTTACCCCACCCTGGAGAAATGGGAGGCATGATAAGCCCTGACGAGGATCGAACTCTGGGCTGCACTTCACCGACGGTTTCCCTTTATCATGAAATGATCAGAGAATTAGAGCCTTTTGTTGAGCTTCCTGTTGTTTAACCCATGCATAATTTGATATCTTACATTTGTAAAGCTCTGAGGAAAGAATCTCCAATTTCTTTCTTCTTAAAAATTCTCGAGAAAATTCTCCAACTTCACTATTTTTGAAACCTCGGATTGCATGAGTTGGTCAGAGATGCTTGGAACGATGCGGCGCTTGGTCGTGTAGATAAAGGGTCAAGAAGTTTCAGGCCACTTTTTAGGCCTCTGAAGACGACGTTCAAGTCGAAACGTTAGGCCAATAAGGCTGATTCACCCTACTAGCCTCGTTCGGCACAACAACAGTTATAATTATCGAAAATATCTTTATCACCAAATTATCAGAAAACGATGTCAGATCGCTAGCTCCGTTGCAATGTCGATTTTTTGTAGTAGCCAAAAATTAGAAGTTTGATGTATCATTAAGGAGCCAGCTGGCTCAGCTGTGTATCCGTCCTCCAGACTTCATATAAACCGCAGCGTCGCTGCACTGTTAGTTATTTGATTAGTTATTTGATATGTCTCATTTTAACACTGAATTTTTACTTTTGGTTCGGTTCGAGGTTGGTTTGATATAAACGGGGCAGTAACACTGTTTCACGACCCTCTAACGATCCCTCAGTTTTTGCAGTCTGATCTAATCAGTTGACGTTCTTAGTGCTCAGTCGGAGTTCTTGGCTCCACTTCTCTACCTAAGTATGAAAATTCACACTGGCGTAGGAAAATGTGCGAAAAGAGATTAAACTGAACTGAAATCTCATTCTGCTCCTCGGCCTGCAGCACAGAACACTCTACACTAGCTGAGAAAAGCGGAAGGCCTAATGCTTCAATCGTCTCACTAACCATCCGAGTTTTCGTTAGTTCAGTGTTATTCCGTAGCTCCATGTTTGTTTGTCCTACTAATCACTTTCACTTTTTGTGAATCTACACTTGAATAAATAAATAAATAAATTTCCAATAAATAAATAAATTCCTATCTTTGTCTGTCCTACTAACACTTTCACTTTTTGTGAATCTGCAGTTGAACAAATAAGTAAATAAATAAATAAATAAATAAATAATGAGGGCCACAACTAGTTTAGCCACTCAGGGGGGGGACAAAAATTCGGTAAGTGCAGAAAGAAATAAATTTGGGCTTCGAAAGAGCCTCGGAAGATCATTTTCACGAATTGGATATGTATGCTACTGCCGTCCCATGAGTTCCATTCACATCTTCTGAAATGTGATCGGCTTAGTCAGATGATCAGACAACCCTTGAAGAAGCTCCGAGCTTTTTTTATGACGATGCGCATGCTGATAAGCGACGAGCTCTTTATACAGATGGCTTTTTTCGATAAGAATTCAATATTCGTGCGACATGCTGTTCTGACGACGCATTTGTTTTCACGGTTCTTCACTGTAGTTCTACAATTTTGCATGTTTTTGTGGAAAAATTGAAATGCAATAATACTCAGATGTCCTCTGGGTCGTGTTCTCTTGTAAGAATTTCACCTGCAGTGCTCAATTAGACATCTGAAGTTTAACGAACTTTTTTTGTACTAAGCCTCTTCAAAGCTGTTCGAGAGAAAAATGTGGAATAGGAATAAAATAAATAAATGAGTCATCCTCCTTATGTCGCTGCTGACCGTTTTTCTTAGTTCCCTTGTAATTTGTCGTTTAGGGCTCAGAACGTCTGGTAAACCCACTGCTCGAGTAACCCTATTGCAGATGGACTCCGACAGGGTAAAATTCGATGTCGGCGGACATCTCTTCGAAACAACCTTACGAACCATTCGAAAATCCTCGAAATTGATGGGGTAAGTTGACTCTAAGTACTTGATCTCAAAAAATCTTCCCGATGCGACTCGAGGTTGGTAGAGGTCGACCAAAGCTGCAACTATCATGCTTCAGAACGAAATAGTTACATCAAGGTATAAAAATAGTTGAATATTCGAAGCAATTGTAGAAATTAAAGAGCAGTTTGGGATCTGTTGTAATTGCTGGCGAGGCGACTGACTTTCTCTTTCACGGTGCTCTAAAAGTTGTAGCCCTGTTTTGAAACTATCACTTAAATTACTTTTTTGAATGGTGGCGTTTTCTATTTGTATAGATCTCTGCTTCTACACTGCGTCCAGAAAAGATAGGGACACCCCCCAATTTCTTGATTCAAGGAACTGCTTGATACTATTTGATTCCAAATCTATACTAGTAAATCCAGCACGGCAAAAAACATGGGATTAAGCGGTTTGAGCTTCTGGTTTGAACGGTGAAGGTTTTGAGGACGATTCTTGCAATGAGTGCGACAGAATCACTGTCCAGAAATGATAGGGACACCTTCAAGGAAGAGCCGGTTGAATGGGTAAATTGATGAAAACTAATTTTTTAAACAATATTCATTTCAACAAAATGTTTTGTGTTAGGATAGACCATAGAACGTCGTGCTCAATAAAATAACAAAGCCAAATTAAGGCTATTGAAGAAATAATGCCTAGTGTCGCGAAATTTCGCTTGCGGTGAAACTTCGAGAATGATTATCGGCGTTTGATGATAGATTATGAAACGATGAGTTTTCCCGGAGGTTATACGTCTTCCTCCGATCTAAAACAAGCAAACGCTGGCCAAATAATATCTGATGTACAGCCTAACTGGAGCAAGTAAGCAAGAGCCTACCATGAAAAAACCCAATAAATTTATCAGCTATTGTATGAAACGTTACGGAAACGTTCCTTACATAAATTTTAGGTTCACTTCACGTTTAGCAGCAGCGCACAAGGAGAGCAGTTTTGAATTTCTCTAGAGAAACAAGAAGCCGTTCTTAGGTTAATGCACGATAGACGTCCACTTGGTTCCTAGGCTAATTATTTTGAGATTGAAATGATTTTTTTCCGATGCGAAGCGACTTTACTGAAGCTATCCAGATGGCGTACAGTAACACAACGCGGCTTAGTCAAGAAGAACTAGTTTTTACCAAGGAGGGGCTTAAGGTCCGGTGCATCCTCAATGTGGGTGGTAGTTTTACTCTGAATAAAAAGCCTTGATTGAATTTAGTTCAGCAAATTCGAATTGATTTGAGGACCAGCAGGTACTGGCAACTTAACTGTTGCCGTTCCTAGAGGATAACGTGCGGCACAGCTTGTCTTTCCAACAGGAACATGGCCCGCTTCATAAAACCAGGTTGACCCCAGGCTTTTTAAGGGCCTGTTTTGTCGATGTTCTCGAATTACCAGCAAGTTGTTTTAAGATTGTTCTAATGGTAGACCCCTAAGAACACCTCTATTGGATGAATAATGCGATTAACAGGATATACTCCTTCGTTGAAGAGCTCAAGACAGCGATCCATCGGTCTACGACGACTTAATTAATAAAATTCTCCAAAACTCCGTCGCGTTAATCCCAACTCCACTTGATTACGTTACACTGAATAGTGGAGCGTCCACCAATTACTAATTTCAGTAGCCTAATTAGTATCTGGTTCGTAAAGTTGTTTTTTCTCGGGTGTCCCTATCATTTCTGGACAGCGATTCCGTCGCATTGATTGCAAAAATCGTCCTCAAAACCTTCACCGTTCAAACCAGAAGCTCAAATCGTTTAGTCCCATGTTTTTTGCCGTGCTGAATTTACTGGTATAGATTTGGAATCAAATAGTATCCAGCGGTTCTTTGAATCAAGAAAGTAGGGGGTGTCCCTATCTTTTCTGGACGCAGTGTATAATTGGTGCGACCCTTGACAGCGTAATATTTATTTAAACAAATAGTGAAGAAAAGGTATTTAGGAAATAAGGAAAAAAGGAATTTATAGGAAATAAGGAAAAGAAGAGTTTATTCTTACAAAGGAAGATATTTCGCTTTAGATTAGTCTCAGACGCTCACAGAAGTGACGACAATACCGAGCCTGTGTTCATCGACCGAGAACCTGAATACTTTACCGACGTGCTGAATTATCTCCGAGAGGGAAAGATCAGGCTGACGCAGAACGCCACAGATCTCGAGCGAATACAAGAGGAAGCTGAGGTGACTTTCAGTCCTGCATCGCCCAAAGGGGCTCAGTGGTAAGAGGCGCCGCTAACACCCGCACGACCTAGCGATCGATCCCGGCCCGGGCTTACCAAGCCTCAGTCGGGTGAATTTAACTACTTATTTATTTTCGCTCATCAGATTTCCAGTTCGATGAGAAGGCCAGAGTGCCATATTGACCATCCTATTAGTGATTAGTGACTACCCTCAAACTTGGGTAATTAACTGGAAAGGGCCCGCGTGGTACAGTGGTAAGAGGCGCTGCTGACACCCGCACGGTCGAGCGATCGATCCCGGCCCGGGCTAACCAAGACTTCCATCCCTCCGAGGTCGGGTAAATTGGTACCAGACTTGTCTGGGAAGGTAAAGACACTGACCTGGTATTGCGGCTGGCCCCCGCAGGTCATTGTATAGGCCAAATACGCATTCACCATGCCTCTACGCTTTGAATGGAATACGAATGCGGCGGCGCGTCCTCTGGGGACTGATCAACTCCGACGTCTTCACCCTTACCTTTATTTCAAAAATGGGTAACGTAGAGTTTAAATGGGTAGGCAGAAGAATATAATAGACTCGTTTGTCTTCATATACTATTAGAGGAGTTTTTTCTTCAAAATCATTCCAACTGTGATGTGCTAAGCACCACCCTCATGGAATATAACCTGCCTTGCGAGGTCTCATAATTGACTGGTCCGTTTTCTTCAAGATACGGAAAACTGTAGAGCCTCCGAGGTTCAGTGGTGAGAGGCGCTACTGACGGTAGAGTGGTCGATCGCGACCCGGCTAATCAAGAATTCTATCCCACCAATGTCGGGTAAATTCCCACTAGACTTGTCTGGAAAGGTAAAGCTGCTCGCTTAATGTAGCGTATGGCCACCTCAAGTCATCGTATAGGCAAAATACGCATTCACCTACGAATTTACGATTCGGAAAGGGAGACGAATGCAGCTGCGACCTTTACCTTTTGCGGAAGAGTACTATAGTTTAGTCTCTGCGGCAAAGAGTACAATTCCAACCTGAATGACTAACTCATGTTGAAGCACAAGCTCTGAATGACTGGTATGAATTTCAGTACTATTGCGTTAATTCCTTGGCAGAACTAATAAGAGCAGAGCTGTCGCTTCGAGGGCCGTTCTTTGTTGGGGAATCGGTCGTTTGGAGGTAAGTAGCTGCTTTTGAACCTTGAATGTTCTGGAAAAAAGTCCTTTCAAGCACCTGAAACTAAAGTACTCCTTTCAATGAAAATCCATTCAGAATATTTTGAACAGCCCTGCCTCGCTGGCTCTAGCTGACATCCCCTTTTTTGCTGCCTTAACCAAAGGCTAGGAATAAATGTTTCCGATTTTCAGAGACCCCGACATCCGAAGACTCTGTGCTGACATTGGAGTGCACTTCGACGGCTCTACGGAGAAGTTGCCGCTCTGTTTGAATGCCTTTAGAGATATAAAAGGTAGAACGACGAAAATAGGAAAAAGTCGATTCAATTTCAAATTCTTTCGAATTTTAAAACAAGGACCTTCTCTCATTGTAGGTGTGAAGGAGCATACCTGTCCGTGGTGCCATGTCACGAGGAGTGTGGAATCGAACAACTGCATTTTCGATTTTCCTTACCAAGTTACCCATCATTCAGGAGTTATAGTAAAAGTGCGTTGGATTCCACTATACCTTATATCTAAACGATTGATTGAGATTATATATAATAATTTCATTAATTTCCAAACTCACTCGTTCAATGGTAAGGTGCGCGTGGTACAGTGACAAGGGCCGCAACCGACACCCGCATGGTCGAGCGATCGATCCCCGTCTGAGCTGACCAAACCTACCATACCTCCAGAGTCGAGTTAATTGATACCTGACTAGTCTGGGAAGGTGAATACAGTAACTTGATATAGCGGCTGGCCCCGCGATTAATTGCACGGGCCACGTACGCATTCACCATGCCTGTACGATTCTGAATTGATTACAACTGCGTGGCACGGCATAGGTATTGAAATAAGAGGTGACGGTAACGGCGTCGGACTTCATCAGTCCCCTAAGGGCGCGCCACACATTAGTGCTCAATTCAGAATCGTAGAGGCATGGTGAATGCGTATTCGGCCTATACAATGATCCCAATGGTGACCAGTCGGTATACTAAATCGGTGTTCTTGAAAACTTTCCACACAAGTCTGCTACCAATTTACCTGACCTCGGAGGGACAGAAGGGCCCGTTAGCCCGGTCGGGGATCGAACGATCGCCTGTGTAGGTGTCAGTTGTGCCTCTTACCACTGCAACACGCTGAACCTATATTAATATTGACGTAACGTATGAGAAATTGAGGAATTTCAGGTTTATGGCGACCCATGCTGCTACGAGGTACAATTCAACTGTGGACCGGAACATTTTCATGTCCGCGCAGACATGTTGCGTTTAAAGGAGGAGAGGAAGTGCGAATGATGATGATACTCGATTTGAGAATAAATATTGCTCCTTTAGTTAGAATTCCAGTGCTCTTGCTTTTCGTAATATGCATTTTATGAGTAAAAGGCAAGGGTAAAAGTGTCGGCCTTGATCAAGCACCTTCAGAATCGTGGAGGCACGGTAAATGCGTATTTGGCCTATACAATGACTTGCGGCATTACATTGACGCTTTCCTTCAGTTTTTGATTCAGATGGCGTTCTTCGTGCTCAGTCGGAGTTCGGTGGTTCCATTTCTCTACCTAAGTATGAAAATTAACACTGATGTTGGAAAATATGGGTGTAGAGGTTGAACTGAACCGAAATCTCTGCGCTCGTTCTACAGCATAGAACGCTCTATACTAACTGAGAAAGTAGTGGAAGGCCTAATGTTTCAATCGCTCCACTAACCATCCGAGTTTTTGTTGGTTCAGTGTTGTTCCGTATTTCCATGATTGCTTGTCCTACTAACCACTTTCACTTTTTGTGCGCCTATGTGCGCAGTTGAATAAACAAATAAGGTCTACAACTACTTTAGTCTCTCCAGAAAGCAAAAATTTGAGCCTTGAACATGCAGAAAGAAATCAATATAGGCTTCGAAAGATGATACTCGATTCGTCGGAATGAGAATAAATATTGCTCTTTTGGTTACAATTCCAGTGCTGTTGGCTTCCGTTATATGCATGTCATGGTGAGTGAAAGGTAAAGTTTTGATCAGTCCCCTACAGAATCGTGGAGGCATGGTGAATGCATATTTGGCTTATACAATGACTTGCGGGGGTCTGCCGCTACATCAAATCAACGTCTTCACCTTCCCAGACAGGTCTGGTACCAATTTACACGACCCCGAAGAGATGGAGGGCTTGCACCTCTAACCACCGTACAACGCGCGCCTTCTCTGGTGAGCAACAACCAAATGTGGACGATTTCCCTTTATAAACGGCAGCATTTCAACCTTAAATATTTCTGCCCAAATTTTATCTTATCGTAGAGGCTTGTCTAGTGACACTAAGGCACTTTGCTGTATAAAATTCTAAAATTTGTGTATTTCGTCGGACAGGAACAAACACAGGAAGTTGCATTAGAAACATGACCTCTAAATTTCACCTATTTCCTGCCACGAAAAATGTTTCTCTAATAAAACTGTCAAGAATCTGAATTTGATTTCTTCAGGCTGCTATGATAAACGAATTATGCCATGTCAGAATATTTTCGTAGATTTAGTGGAATACTAGCGGTTCTCTATATATTTTGTTTGAAAGTTGCATATGAAAATCTCGGTAAAATGTTTTTTAAAATCCATAATTTGTATGTCCACTCAAGAATACATCGTTTTCAAAACTACCTACTGAACTAGGATTCGCTCTAGTCTGAGCCAATGGTTCGCAAAACGACGAAATAACATTTATTACCGAGTTTGTACCTGCGGAAACGTTCTCCCGCTGCGCCTCTTTTTCAAATTCCTTCTGTCTCAATCACTTGTTAGTGGTCCTCAGTCGTTTTATTTAACGGAGCATTCTTATTCTGCCACATAAAGGATTTCGTAATCGAGGCACGCCCTTTGACTCGTACGATTTCATAAGATCCCATGGTTTTACGAAATAGATGGTCATTTCTTTCTGTCTTGTCTAGCTGTGCGCTTGTGATGCGCTTCATCATTTCGCCTAGATCTTTCCATATGAGTATACTTCTCTCTTTTGTGTAATATCCGGAAAGATAGGATTGCTTGACCGTTTCCCCCTACATCTACCATAAGCTCCAGTATCTC
Organism: Nippostrongylus brasiliensis; assembly: GCA_030553155.1. NCBI lineage: Eukaryota > Metazoa > Nematoda > Chromadorea > Rhabditida > Heligmosomidae > Nippostrongylus > Nippostrongylus brasiliensis. Next base: position 32,650,920 of record CP130734.1, read on the forward strand.
GAGTGTGGTAAAAAGAGCATTTTTGGTGCGACTGTTTTCGAACATTGGAGGAGCCTTTCCGAATAAATTGACTGTATTTTACCAGATTAATGGTCTGTATAAAAGAAAAGAATGGTGTTCTGATGATGCTAAGTTCGATCGCTCAAATGGTGGCTCAGGCCGGATTCGAACCGTCGTCTCGGGCTTGGATAGATATTTTCGACTCTACTGGAGCAGTGAATAGCGTTCTCAACATAGAAAATAGATAGTCGTGGCGTTTTGGATTTCTCAATAATGGGGGTGCCACTGTAGGCGACCAGATCGTCACCTGCGGTGCCTTGCGAAAGTGCGGACCATCCGCCCCGGAGCCGGGGTCACGGTATACCCATTTCATCTGTTGGCAGCTGTAGGTAGGGTACGACCTTATCGATTAGATGAGGTGATTGCTAGATCCTTTGGACCGTTTCCTTCACGTTTCTAAATGTTTTCTTATACCGATTGTTCTAGCCAATTTGGCTCTCCATAGCCGAATATTGGTTGTTGAGGTTCATGGTAACCAAGCATTCTTCCTCAGCTCGATAGCAAAATCTTTTCTCTTAGTATTCGTACACGAGAGCCTGTTGTGCAGGCTTATTTAGGGTCTTGCTAGCTAAGTGTTGTACCCGTGTGCTTCTCCAGCCACAAACAAATGCCGTTCCGGGATTTTGTTTCACAAGGCGCAGTGTCTAGAGTGATTTCAGTCTCTGTGACATAACTTCGTTGCTGGATCCCGTTCCAATTCGGTTAGGCACATTAATCTGCTCTTCATTTTCTAAATTGGGTTGTGGGATTTCATCCTCTGTGTTGTGCAGTATTTTGTTTTTCTACGGTAAAATCTCTTGCAGTAGTTCTTCCATGTCATGTCACCTTTAAAAAATCTTTTTCGGCTTAATCTATGTCCTCCATAGCCAAATGTGGTTCCCGGCCTCGCCTTACTTCTACCGTAAGTTCCAATATCTCTGGGTGGTAAGGAGCACATTTTTGGAGCGACTGTTTTCGCACATTGGGGTAGCCTTTTCAAATAAATTAACTGCATTTTAGCAGATTAATGCTTTCCATTAAAGAGTATGATGTTCTGATAATGCTAAGTTCATCGCTGAAATTGTGACTCAGGCGGGCCTCGAACAGATATTGTCTCCTCTACTGGACCAATGAAATAGAAATTCATTCGGGGACTTTGGCTAGTCTGGCTGGAGTTCTAACTCGCGCTTTTTTGAAGAAAAAAAAACACTTCTTCGAGCACATTTCTCGTTTCATTACGACATGGTACAATGATGATGTTGTTTTCTCAACTTTGCCAATCTCATACGATCCATAACTGCTATTATAACTGTTGCAGTCGGCTCCAGACCTCTCCAGGCCTTCGAAGGATATCGTTTTCAACAAAAACGAGAAATGTGCCAGTCAGATCGCGAAAATGTAAGTTGTGTATAAAAATGAGTGAAGTAAAATTTCGCTTCCCATTATCCATTCGTGAAATCAGCTGTTAACTGTTGATGTCGGGGGAAATTGGCTGTTCCAAAATTCGTTTACCACTGCCGGCGGTTTTGCGACCTGTCTTCGGGCACTTTTATATCTCTTCCTCTCCTGCCCTTCGATGGATACAGTGAATAGAAGAACTAAGACGAATATCATGATTGATAGGAAATCAGCACAGTACTATTCGAGGCCCCTTTTAAAATTGTCATCCTGTTAAAATTTTGTTTCCATCTGCTCTGACATTACGTATTATTATTGCAGATGGACTCGAAGAAGGTAAAATTCGATGTAGGTGGCTGTATCTTCGAAACAACTCTACGAACCATTCGAAAATCCTCGAAATTGACCACGTAAGTTGACTCTAAGTATTCGATTCCAAAAAAATTCCAGAATCGACTAGATATAGATTTCGATTCCGACCGAGATCTAACTGTTTCAACGAGAAATACAAAAGTGGAGCTGTACAATAGCCGAGTCCTTTTAGCTACGTATTTAGAATTCTTCCATCGAGGGTTAGACGGTTTCTACCGAGGGCAGTTCAAGGACTATTCTTTTGCGAATCAGCGAAGATTCTCTTTCCCACTTTGAAAAATTGAAAAAACATTTTCTTAATGCCCTGGTGCCATTTTATTAAATGATTTTCTTCTCTTCAGACTGGTCGCAGATGATAACAGTGACGACGAAGCGAAACCTATTTTCATCGATAGAGAGCCCGACTACTTCGCTAGCGTTCTGAATTATCTGCGAGAGGGAAAAATCAGGCTTACACAGAACGCAGCAGACCTCGCACGAATTCAGGAGGACGCTGAGGTGACTTTTTGTGTCGAATTACAGCAACCGTGGCATAAGATAAGCTCGGCTTTCTTAGTATAATGTAAGGGCCAGTGCTCAGATACTTCATCAAAGAACCCTTCAAATCCAAAATCGAATGTTGTTTCACTGCTCACTACTGGTGGCTTTTTGTAGGAATATTGAAAGACCTCGTAGGTGTCATAGGGGCCATTTGCGACGTAATTAGGTGAAAGGATCTTTCTTGGCCTATACCGTGACCTGCAAGCGCCAGCAGCTGCACACGCCAAGGCATTCAAATTTCTCCAAGGCAAGTGTGGTACCAATTTACCCGACCCCGCAAGGATGGAGGGCTTGACGGACGGGACGAGGATCCATCGCTCGACCATGAAATGGAAACGAGCGTCTCATACCACAGTACCATTTAACAAGTTCTAGAAGGAATGCAGAAATAGGGTAAAGCAGCCTATGCATTCCCTTCCACCATACCCCACGTAATTCTTGCTTTGCTTCTGTCGCCATTGTCACTTCGGAATTTTGACTTCCCTCATTTTTAACAATCTTCTTGTCACTTTTAACCCACTTTAATTGTTTAGTACTATGGTGTGCATTCGCTAGCGGAACTGCTAAGAGCGGAGCTATCACTTCGAGGGCCGTTCTTCGTTGGAGATACGGTTGTTTGGAGGTAAGTTGCCGCATAGAGCTCGGTAATTTCATATCTATGGCGTTAGCGTGCGGCATAAGAAAAAATATACCGTATTTCAGAAACCGCGACATCCGGAAACTCTGTTGTGATATCGGGATTCGCTTCGATGGCACCACGGAGAAACTCCCTCTATGTTTGAATGCATTCCGGGACACAAGAGGTAGAAGACTAAATCAAATTGAATTGCAGATAATGCACGTGTTTTTTGCAGATAAGAACGAGTGTCCATTTTGCCACATAGTGAGAAATTCGAATGACAACAAATCTATCTTCGATTACCCGTTCTGCACTACGCGTCATCCAGGAGTTATTGTGAAGGTGTGTCTGATTCGATTGAGCCTAATATTACATTTTGAGGAATGCTGTGGTTGGATCCGAATAATTTCCCGCGTTACGTTTTGGCACTATTCCACTTGTTACACTCCAATTGTCGAAGGAGATTTTTCCTTTCCAAATTGGCTGAAACGTTGCCCATGAGGGTTTTCTGGGGTGCTGATCACGACTAACCAGCCGTTTTCCGGATTTCGGTAGGAGACCGCTCACGTAGCTTGCAGGCGGTAGCGAGGTAGGTGGTCTGGGTAAGATCAACGCCGATTTTGAACAATAGTTTCGAATTTCGCCGGAAGACCACCCATTTCTTGACTATGGTGGCCGAGTCAAAATCACCGATCTGGCTCAAACTTCGTCTAGATAGGTTATTCGGGATGCCGATTGCGAATCTGATGACTTTTTCTCAGATTTCGACTGTTTTCGGCACATTTAGGTAGGTACTCCGCGCCGCCATCGTACCCTGTACGTTCACCATCATTACTCGCCTAAATCTATCCGTTACGCTCGAGATCGGGCGAAACTGGAGGAAGCAACATCATAATCGTGATCAGTATGTAAATTAACCCGGATGAACTTTGAGCCAGAATGGAAATTTCGAACTGACCGCGAATGTTGATAACAGGTTATCTCCGATAGAAATTTGAAAAACGTATATCAAATTCGTGATCAGCGTCCCAAATAACATTGAAAAGCTAAGTGTGGGGAAAATTGGTTGATAAATTTTTTCTCATGTTTCTTCTTTTTCTAATGTAATTGAAGAACTAATTCGTCAATGGTACCTTTCGATCGGGAGCAAATTATTCTGTCTTCAAACAATTCTAGCGACTGTTTCTGATGATTTGCGAACTCAGAAAACCGTGTAAAGAAGGATTTAAACAAAGTTGTGGTGTGCTCTGTTAGAGAAATCTGTCCCGTTTTTTTTTCTGTCAATTTAGTTCCGGATTTTGAGAAAAAGCGAAGCAATAGAGCTATTAAGGAAGAAAAACTACATATATTATACATATATTCTAGGTGTATGGAGACGCGTGCTGCTATGAAGTTCAGTTCACTTGTGGAGAATCGAAGCTGCAGTTTCATATCCACGGAGACATGCTTCGTTTGAAGGAAGAGCGGAAGGAGCAATTTTAAATAAGACGTGAAATTTTTGAAACAGATACTACTGGTGTTGTTTCAACCACAATTGTTGCGCTCTTGTTGTTCCTAGTACGCACCTTATCTTGAGAAGTGCTCTAGTATATACCACTTCATCGCCATAATTTCTAGCTATTGGTTATTTCTTGATACTTTTTTCACGAATTTCTTATGTAGTATATCAGCCTTCTAGTGTTGTTGGTGTTAACACGAGGCCAAGTACCCAAGAAGAGAAGAATTCCGTCATTTTCACTTATCTTCTTCACTTACCTATCTATGTAACTCTGTGTATCGTTCTGAAAATAAAAGATGCCTTAGTCTCGTTCTTCGTGTCCAGCGATCGTCTTCTCTATTCCTGATATAGCCAGTTGTCGATGAGCAATGAGGGTGAACTCCTTCTAATTGGATGACAGAGGTTATTCGATCTTATGCGAGGGAACAAGACCGACATGGTGCAGAGGTAAGAGGCCGTACTGACATCCGTCCAGTCGAGTGTTTTGGGGGAAGGACGTTTGGGCCGAATCGTAAAACGACGCTATGCAGGTGACAATACCTGCGGCGCTTCTCCGTCTGCGGACCACGTGGGCTCAGGTTGGCCCGCCCACTATGGCCCCGCCGCGATACGGCGGACCATGCCGCCCTCCGTCACGGCGCTGAGATGACCCGGCGTCGTGGAGTGAGTGAGCCACGCAGGTCGACCAGGCTCGATGCTTTGGTCACTGATTTCTTATCTTACAATTAGAACAATAACAAAAACGCTATTAACGCTCGAACCAGTACAAATGCAACAAGATCTCGGAACAAAATTTTGAGCCCTATCTAATGAGCACATCTGCAGGTTTGCTTAAGGTACCGTAAAGTAGAAAATCTCACGTTTGGAAAGCAAACGTGTAGATTTCCGGAAGTCTGTCATCAAGCGGTGAATCTTTGTTATTTTCGACATCATATCACCTCCATGTTGACATATTTCAGCTTCTCAAAATAAGAATTTGGTCCTGACATACTACTAATGTTACGGCAGTCTTTTGTTCTTGCACAACGTGACACGACTCATATGAAATTGACTATGGATCAAACTCCATGGGAAATATACATTGCTATGAGCTATACAAGAATACATTTACATTTCAAACGGTCTTACTTGTGATATGCAGCGACTGCTTGGAACAAAACTTTCGATTTTCTCTGGTTGTTACCCTTCTAGTGCGGTAACGGCCAGCGAGTCTACAAAATTCATTTAATTTTAGGTCTCAAAAAATTGCAGTTCATGTAATACCTCAAGATTTCCCTATCAATAACGAGTCTCCTCTCCGCATCTCGCCTTCTAAGGCGTTTCATTTCATCAAGTCTGTGTAAGCAGATCGATCTATCCAAATATTTTACAGGATGACACGCTACTTTACAATCTGTTACCACTTTTTTCAGCGTTAGCGAGCAATTACATTCCAGATCTAAATTCAATAACGTTCTCGCTTTAGTGTTAAAAAGAAGGCGTGAACTTAAATAAATTCTCGCTCAAGTGTAAAAAAGTAGACGTAACCTACACGTTTGCTTTCCAAACGTGAGATTTTCTACTTTACGGTACCTTAAGCAAACCTGCAGATGTGCTCATTAGATAGAGCTCAAAATTTTGTTCCGGGATCTTGTTGCATTTGTACTGGTTCGAGCGTTAATAGCGTTTTTGTTATTGTTCTAATTGTAAGGTAAGTAATCAGTGACCAAAGCATCGAGCCTGGTCGACCTGCGTGGCTCACTCACTCCACGACGCCGGGTCATCTCAGCGCCGTGACGGAGGGCGGCATGGTCCGCCGCATCGCGGCGGGGCCATGGTGGGCGGGCCAACTTGAGCCCACATGGTCCGTAGACGGAGAAGCGCCGCAGGTATTGTCACCTGCGTAGCGTCGTTTTACGATTCGGCCCAAACGTCCCTCACCCGAGTGTTTTCACCCAACCAGAGGACGTGGGAAGGGCAGTGAGCGATTTTCCCAGCCCCTACACTCCTCAATTTGTAGGAGAGGGATCTCTCATCTGCCCATTGGGAAAACCGCTGTTGTGACCAACGACGGTGCTTAAATGCAGATTTGTATGCAGATTTAAAAAAATAAAGAAAAAAGAAAAAGAAGGAAAGGAGGCAGGGGAAAGAAGAAAAGAGAAGAAAAATAGTGTCAAATAGCCTGCGACATTTTTCCAACCTATATTGTTGCTCTAAATTGGTAGTGTATCCGCCAAGAACCATGGACGCTTGGCATTCGATGCGTCCTCCGTGAATGTCCCATTTAACAAAACGGAACAGTAAGCTACAGTACATAGGTACAGTAATCGCGGAAGAGGAAAGCTTGGACAGCGACGTGTTGTGATTGGTCAGTGTTGCGGTACTGTAAAAAGTAGATCACTAGGCCACGCCCACCCTTACTGTAACGTGTTGGATCAACCAGTACGTTAATTACAGTAATTCGTTTCGTTTCCGCTAGTTCTATTCGAGAGCATCTCCTCGCTTGATCCTTCTCTAACTTATAGAATACTTGATCTCCATTTAACCGTTGTTTTTGGCTATTTTGCGAGAAAACTCCGGGCCTATAACTATCATGCCCTGCACATTCCACGTCCGGCTCTCGATGAATCATGCCCTGCGCTTAGGGGAGAAGTGCAGCGAGCGAGGACTACCGTAGTGGTGTTGCCTTTAATAAATCATTTGTGTAAACTATAGGCACATTACGTAAAGCAAACGAAGCGCAACTTTCAATTCAATAGCACTTTACAAAACAACTGCCATGCGGAGATTTCGCGCCCCAATCGAATTCTGAGCCCGGTCCTTTAATTATTGATCGGTCTGTGCACCTCGAGGGCTGTGCTCGCGTTGACGGACATCTCGTTCACGACACACCAAGCCAGCGCGACCGCGCAGTTTTTTGCGCGCCGTCTCGCACCCTCTTCCCCCTACCGCTACTCTCACTGCTGCCTTCGCCGCCTACTACCCTCTTTGTCTATCTTCGGTCCTCATGCCACTCTCGTCGTCGGGTTACTCACCCGCCGCTGGTGTCTGTCGGTGAACGAGACTGCTACAGTGCTCCAAGTAAGACAAGAAACAGGCAAGAGAACATCGCTGAAGATTTCGAGAAAGACTTTAAGGGCTTGAAAGAGGTTGACACGTCCGAAGCGAAACAGTTCATAGCATTCAGTGTTGACTTTGAACTGTTATGGATTCAACTCTGGAGGGATCTCACCTTTCTTCTCATTCTTTTGAGTTTTTCACACCTCATTTGCATTTAAATTCTAACATACCTCTACTTACGACTCTCTACTCATACATTTAAGTTTTACATACATATACAGGGTGGCAAAAAATTACGTGCGTGCTGCATTCGTTTAATTTCAACTGTTGTACAGTACCTTTCTGCATACGTTTTTCTTCTAAATAAAATAAAATAAATAAATTTATTTGATGCTCATTATCGGTTTCTCAAAGGAAAATTTTGATTTCCAATCCATTTCGAAAAGCTGTTCAACTCGAAGGTTCAACTTCTAGGGTTGGTGTTCTTCTATGGGCCGCCCAGGAGATCGTGAAGCAATGGGATGGCAAAGTACATGTTCATCCAAAACCCAGAAGTGGGCGTTAACGAACTGTCAATATATGAGAGTGGCATGGTATCCTTAAGAAGAGGATAGACTAATAAAATGACGTGAAGTTGATAAAAATGGCCGTGCAGCTCGAACATTTTTGCAAATCGGTTCAAATGATAATACGTAAAAAGCTCAGACATTGAAGTTATCGGCTATTTAGAGCATAAACTCTTATCAACCAAATGTAGCACGAATCGAAAGAAATTGTGGGAATTTTACAAGGTGCACCGCAATAAGGCCGCAATGAGGACAACCTCTGTCTCGATGAGAGTTTTTTTTTACTGTCAACGTGGTTTAAAACTTTAAAATCACTCTCAATCTTCTAAACGCAACTCCATTGAATTACTGCAATCGAAAAACCACAGTGAGATTCTGATATCCAATAAAGTTAATGGTTTCAGGCGATTTCAGTGCTTCAGGCAAGACTTTTATTTCTGTCGATAGAAAGGAGAAAAGCAATGCGAAATTCTATGAAGAAGAGATCACCAAAGAAGCTGTAGTGTCTCTGAAAAATCTTGAGGCAGAAACGTGAAGAGTATAAATTTATTCGAGCAATCGTCTTAAGAAAGATGAATTATGAACACTTTTTTATGGCGCACGTAGTTTTTGCCACCCTGTATTCATGTCTTTACACTAATTAAATTACATTTATCGAATAAATTAAGACAAAACAGGTACTTGTTCCAAAAAACACCCTTATAAATATGGGAAACACATAGTAGAATAGTGCTCCAGGCACATTGTTATTTTTTTAATTGTTGTGTTGTTGTTTTTAATATGAAAGAACACCCTTATAAATATGGAAAATACATGGTAAAATAATACTCCAAGTTACTCCGGACAAAACTACACCGAAGTTCTTTTCCATTCCCCATCACATTATGGTAGTCAGTGATGAGGGCAGCCATCGGTGGCAAATGCGCTCTGTGCCATGCCATCCGCTGCCAGATATACGGCAACGATAGTCGCTAGCCACAAGGACGCAGAGGGTACTCTCCCCACCTGGCTCTAGCCGCTCGCGCGAGGAGGAATATATGGTGAACGAGATGTCCCGTAATCCTGTGCTCGGTCACATCGTTGTTTTGTTACTTTAGTTTTCCTCATCGATCGTTAGTTACTTGTTATAAAGTTGAAATCAATGGTTTGCGGCTGTAAGGCATATCATTACCATTTGCTGGGAATTATTCGCGAGAGAATTGTCGCCGTTCCTCCTTTTTTCGCGTTTTCGAAAAACCCAGTGAAATGGGAAAAGTTGGACAAAAATGATTGGAAAGAGGTCATTCTGAGGGTTTGATTACTAACGTTGTTGTACTGTCAAATATACTGTCCGTGTTTGGAGTTGATGTTGTTTCATCCAATTGGTACCGTTTTGAGTTTTTATTTCGTTGGGTGGCGGCCACGAGATTATCTTTCTTTATCACCACGAATTTGATACCCACACAGTATCCATGATCTCCGACATCGAACATGTCGATGGGTTGAGCATCCACGATTACCCAGTTTTGAAGAGAACCGGAGAGAGTATCATGAGTTCAAAGACACTAATTGCCTTAAAAGCTTACATTAGACCGAATAGGCAATATTGGTATGGGTATAAATGCATTCCTCGTGGTAACCTGTTGTGTGTACCGAGAAGTTTGAGTGAAACAGCCCCAAATAAAGGTAAGGTTCAGCGATTGGGTATTGCTTACATTTGCTGTCGAAATTTCTAAGGAATTGTTGGGATGCAATTGTGATCTTTCGGATTACTTTTATCTGTAAAATTATCATTAGTGTTGGCTGATTCATGGCTATCTTTCTAGGTGGCATCTTCAGGAATAAACTTTGAGGAAAATTCGATGAAGATTCCCTCAAAAAGAATACGGCAGCGTTCACGGACCAATTTGAATCCTTACAAAGCGAAAATCACCAAAAACAACCACAGCTGCATGAATATACAGTGGTTCTTCTGAGTTTTCTTGTTCTTCTTGTCCTAATTTCCCACCGCCTTCATGTTTTGCCATTTTCCTTGCATAGTTTACCACAATTGCTGCTGCAAGGTTTATCGTGTAATTCACGTCAGAGATGAGTGTAAACAAGTGCAATGTATACTTTTCAGATTCTCTTAGCGGTTGATCATTGCAGGGCGAAGAAGTACAGCTCCATTTATGTTTTCCGACGGGTGAGTTTCTGTCCGTATTCCTGGGATTTGTCCCAATATTTTGCCTTTCTTGCCAATAAGGCTACATTTTTAGAACAGTTGTTATGTTTTTTTTTCTGTCTTCTATAAGGTCGTCCTTCTTCTCGGACTCCCACTTTCAAATTCGGCATATTTGCCGTGAAATCTTGGTCAGAAGGTAATTGGAGAGCGTTAGATGCTCACCCTGATATTCAACGTGAAAGGGAAAGCTGCAGAAACTTGTCGTTGTGACACTTATTCCTCTTTGAAGTATAGAACGTGAATCCGAAATTGTCAGCAGTATACGGAATACTAAATTCTCAAAGACACCAGGATACTGTATGACAATCGTCTTTACTCCACTTGATGCACACCGGGGCGTCAAGGAAAACTTTTTCTACTTAATACGGCTTAAAGTTCGTTCGTGAGGGGTGGATCACCTAGCACCGCCTTACTAAAGCTTCATCTAGAATTGTTAGAGGTGCTATGTGGGTTGGGGGGTGCAGGGTGGTGGTCTGTAATATTGCGTCGATTCTATGCTGGTTAACATGTGAAGGTATGAACAATTCTAAAGAGTTTTCATGTCAAACATGTCAAAACCGACCGAGTCGATCGTAAACAATGGCAGATATAACCATGATAACACGTTAAAATCGACGTAAAGTTGCGAACAACCACCCTGCACTCCCCAACCCACATAGCGCCTTGTTAGAAGCTATTTGGAATGCTGGTTGTGAATCTGACGTCTTTCAAGAAATTTCGATTGATTTTGGCAGATTCATGAAAGTACTTCCCAGCGCCCCACCATTACCCTCCCCACGACTTCATGGCTCATCTGCATATTTCCGTAGGGGCCGAAGTTTGAAAGAATAAGAGCAATATCGCAATCGTGTTCATCTTGCAAAATATCTAATCTGGACGAGTCAGGCGGATCTGAAATCCTCACCTAATCACCCTGGTAGACAATTTGGGTGGTCCTCCATTGAAATCCAAAAAACGAATGCCATAGTCGAGATCAGCACTACAAATAACCCCCATGCGGTGTTTAGAAAGTATTCTCCGAGTACTGGTGCACAATATGTTGGATAGTGCCGGTCGTATTCATGATTAGGACAGATTCCATAGTAGTAATTGCCAAGATGGTTTCGAATTTATTTCCTTCCTTTTCAGTAAGGATATGTTGGCTTCAATTCCGATGCCAGGATCGGCTCCACCACCTCCGCCGCCGAATGATGGAAATGCGGCTTGGGAGAAAGCTCAGCAGGCATTGAAGAAGGTACGGAAGTTTTGCGTTTTTCCCAAATTTGTGTGAATCCTGCTTTGTGAGGATTGACTGTTGCAAAGTTGTACTACGCAAGGTTCCCTAGGCTGCTTATACCCTTGTCTTATTATTAGATGATGAATTACCTGTAATTCTCTAATTATTTCAGATTGGAACACAGACTCCAACGAAAACGACGAACAACGGACAACATCCGCCTCCTCCTTCACCATCAGCTAATCCGCAAGCACAGAATGTGCACGCCTTAATGATGCAGTACTATCCGTGGATGGCTCATCAATATGGTATGCAGTATCCTCCAACTCCAAATTATTCCACGGGGTACGCACAGCAGCCGCAACAGCAAAACTACGCGGCCTCCTCGACAACACCAAATCAACCGTGGAATCAACAGCAAATGTGGAACAACAAGAAACAGTGGAATAATCGACAGCAGCAACAACAGCAGAAGCAACCTCAGCCACAGGCTCAGAAGAAGTTCGTGCCGTTCTCGTTAGCGACGCGTACTACTCAATCCACAACTCCGCAAAAGATCGTGACACAGGCGCCGTCCGTCGTGGCCAATCAATCACCTGGCGGACTTGGTGTGATGCCAGATAACGTAAGGTACGTAGTGTATAAGGTTATTCTTTCAGGCTTCGTTTTCAACTTCTCTGAGACTCAAGACAAAGTTTCCAGTATTGTAGTGGACGGAGAATTTTTTTAATTACTTCTGGAAGTTCTCTACTTTTCTGTTATTACTATAAAGTTAACGCTTTCTTCCGCGAAGTTTGGAGGTTTTAATGACACTAGAGTTGTTTCACGATTTGTAGTGCAAACAATGAGGCAGGGACAGGATTGAATGAAGTTGGTTGATTCATCAAATATGCTAATTTGAGTGTCCACCAGTTGGGACCGCTATTTCTGGAAATATTTCGTTATTGTAAAAAGGTACATCTTCTCCACGTACGATACCTCTACTGCCTAGTCTGTCGAGCATTTGACAGTTTTCCTATTGCTCTTGCCGCGATACCTATATGACCCGATTAGTCATTGAAAACATTTGGACATTCTTTAACAATTTGTTAGCAGCGAAAAATGGCTCAGCCTTTGAGGGAGAATTATCATGTTAAAAAAATAGAATAAGCAAAAAGTTGGAGGTACTTTGTGGGTGCCGGCGGTGCAGTGAAAAAAAATGAACGTCTTTTTCCAAAGTGCTTTGTAAGGTATACTAGAATATGATGTTGTAATGGTGGTGCTAGGTTCATAGCGTAAATCGCATATCAGGCGGGATTTGAACCCGCGTCTCGAGCCTTACCGGGGCTGTGCATTAACCGCTATGCTACTGAGACGACGGCTCTCCTCGCCAACTGCGACGTTCGTCTTCGCTCCCCTAGCACCTTTTAAGGTTAACGTGAAATTCTGGTTTTATTCTAGCTTTGTACTGTTTTTGAGTTGAAGGAACAAGATGACTTCCTTTGAAATTCTCTTTTTTGTGACGTTTTAAATTTCTTCTTTCGATATTCGCGTCACCTATTTTTGTGGCCGCGATTAGGCGTAACAGTCTAAATTGCGTGCAAACACAAACGGTTTAACAACTATGTTAACAAAACAATACTGTCGCTCAAAAGGTGAGAAATCCAACATGTGTAGTGACCTTACCGATGCAGTACCAGTAAGTCGTTCAGAATTTTATAGAGATGCCACTCCTCTTCAGTTCGTTCTTGATTTTCTGCTTGATTTTTAAGCGTGGGTGTTTTCGAAGTCTCTGGAATCGAAAACCGAAAAGAGTGCATTTATTTAGAAAATTATTTGGCCTCGGGAAGATTCTTTTCTACTGCACCCGCAACCCATACAGCTTCATGTTGAGCGATGTAGACGTTATCTCTATGTGCTTATTCAAGTTCTCGTGTAGTCATTTATTAAAGGGCGTGCTGGGATACGGTGGTAAGAGGCGCTACTGATACCTGCATGGTCGAGCGATCGATCCCGGCTCAAGCTAATCAAGCCTTCCATGCATCCGGGGCCAGGGTAAATTAGTACCAGACTTGTCTGGGAAGGTAAATATACTTACTTGGTATAGTGGCTGGCCCGCGCAAGTCGTTATATACCATTTTCACTTTGAATTGGACACATTTCAAATCACGTCGGACGTTTTTCAAACCAAATTGGACACTTCTCAAGTCACTTTGGCTTGAAACACGTCCGACGTGGTTTGAAAAAACGTCCAGTTTGGTTTGAAAAACGTCCGACGTGGTTTGAAAAGCGTCCAAATCAAAGTGAAAATGGTATATAGGCCAAATATATATTCACCGAGCTTCTGTGATTCTGAATTGAATGAGAATGCGTCGGCGCGTCCGAGGGACTGTTCAATGCCGACCCTTTACCTTTACCATTTATTAGAGCTATAGGATATTTTTAAATAGCTTTCAGAGAATGCTTTTCATCCTTTTCTTTTCTGGTATGTATTCTTTTCAGGCGCTACGTGGAAAGAGCGTATCTGGCAGCACAATGCGCCGAAGATCGTCAGAAGGTACAGGAGTACCTGGAGAAGCGGCTACGGCCGCTATTACAGGCTGGAACCACTCGTGCCATCGACTGGGATCGTGAGCCGCTGCCACACGAACGCAACTACGAACTACCAGCGTCTTGGACACCAGTGGCCACTCTGCGAGCTTCTATGCAGGCAAACGTCGTCGGCAAAAGCTCAGCGCATACGAAGCACGATCGGAAGCGGACGGCATCGCCGGACGCAAAAGTCGAGTCGAAACGCGATCGACATAGCAGTAGCAGTTCCAGTGATGTGGAGATTATCAAAGTCAAGGTGTCGCGCGGTGGTTTACTATTGGGTTGTTAAAAATGCGACTAGATCATGCTGTACCAATAATAACCAGCTTGGCGCTGTGTTATTACATAATGTAGTCGGTCTGTGGTTCCCTGTAGTGATTGCCGCATCACTCCTTCCTGGGCTTTGCTTCATTTTTAATGGATTTCATTGAAATTTTGCTTTGTTTTGGCTCAGAATATCACCCTATATCGATATCTGTTTCAGTCCATCGTTTCGAAAAAGAAGTCTCAGAAAGAGCGTAAAAGAGAAGGGCATTTATCGAAGAAGGAGAAGAAGAGGCAGAATCATGCCGAAAAACAGCAGAAGAAGGATACCGCTCGTTGGCATGTAGAAGAGGTGGGTATCAACGAAACTTTGAAAATTTTTAGCTTGGTTCACTAATCTGTAATAATCAAATCCGTATAGCCAGAAATTTTTGGTCAACGTTAGCATATTTCGTTAGTGGCGTTGTTCTAAATAGACGAAAGAACCGATCTCGACCTTTTCCGTTGGTCGAATCGGGACTTTTGGGGATCGAAGCCCTTTAGTTACTCTTCTTGATGTTCTTTTTTTTTGCATGAGGAATATATTCACTTGCATCTAAGGAGGAAGAAGAAAGTATTTAGTGAATATTCGAAATATATGTTTTTCTAGGATTCCACAAGGATCGAGGAACGTGCGCGAAGGTTCGCGGATGATGCACGTGTAGCAGCTGTTTCAGCCGTAGCTGCTTCGCGTCCCGTTAGGATGAGACTTGTCAAGGGTACTTGTCAGAATATAGAGAAGAGCTTCTTCAGGCTGACAGCGGTTTGTTGTTACAGCTTCTTTAAATATTTTTAAAATTCTATATTTTTTCATTAACTTGCTGCTGTTTGGCTTGACATTCGGCCTTTCACCGCTTCGTATTCCGCTGTCTTTTTTTTCACCCTTAAGCCTTATGGTGTGTGAGAGAAATTGAAATAAGTGGCTTGCTTTCTGAGACCCCCGTCAATTGGAATAATTATATCTGACTATTTCTCTGTTGTTTTGAGTCCAAAAGTTGTTTCAGGCACCGGACCCAAGCCAGGTTCGACCGCTCGAAGTTCTAGAGAAATCGTTGGAAAATGTGAAGAACAAGTACCGATCGAAAGCACCGTATCAGTACCTTTCAGACCAGCTGCGGTCAATAAGGTAAGCATTTCGCATATTTTCCACATACCCTAAAGTCTCATAGATAAGGCCGCCTTGCGCGAACGGCAGCGCGGCGTATCGATCGGTCGCCTTCCGTAGTAGAGCGCTACACATTATCTTTTTGGTTTTTATTTTATTTTATTTTATTTATTTTTTTGCTTTTCATCCGAATTCGCCCCAATTTCGCATAGGGGCGTTCTCGTAGGTGCTGATTACGAATAAAATGTTCTTTTTTGGTACTTCGCTAGGATTGTACGTTATGATTATTTTAGGATTTGTATTTTAGGCTTAATACCACCCTGGTTGTAATTTCTCAGGCCCTCCAACTGAACTCGACAGCACAAAACAAAATTAAAAAGAACCAGTCAGATTTTTTAACAGAATAACCGACAAAGAGCACTTATATATCAACATGTAAAACTATCTTTCCAACAAATCTAACAAAACAGCACTTTCCTAACAAAACCTACTTTGTAAATGTACATCTGAACCAAAAGAAACGGTAGAGTATTCTGACGCGAACTCCAAATCGCTATTGGAAAATTTCATGCGAATTCAGATAATATTGCTGAGCAGTGGGAGAACACTGTTTGCACCTATTTTCCCTGGAAAAATTAAACTAAAATTGGCCGATAAACAGTATGATACAATCATGCAGCAACAAAACCAACTTCCTACTAACTGCTCATGCCATTTCGTACAGATATCTAATCAAATGCCGGACACAAAAGGTCAGTTGGAGGGTCTAAGGTGTAATTTTAGGCTTAATACCACCCTTCCACTCGCAGCGCGGTGCCGTAGCGTCGCGCGCGCGCGCGGTCTTATCTATGAGACTTTAGGGTATATTCTTTGTCTGCTCGGCAGTGGTTTTCCTTTTTCTCTGGAAGAGCTGTCTTGAAGTTGAAGTTTGGCCTTCTTTCTAAAATACTTTGCAATACCAGCTTCTAGCACATGACCGATATTTCTAGTTGAAATGATCACTACTATTTACCTTTGCTCTTTCTCTCTTTCGTTCGTTCTTTCTTTCTCTCTTCTCTTTCTTTCTTTCTTTCTTTCTTTCTTTCTTTCTTTCTTTCTTTCTTTCTTTCTTTCTTTCTTTCTTCTTTCTTCTTTCTTTCTTTCTTTCCTTTCGAAATTGGAGTAGTTAGGGGTTAAGCAGATATTTATCAATACGACTTCCAATCTAGATAATTCTCACGCGTTTTCTTTCTCAGCATTTGCTTCGAATTCCAACTAGAGTTTAGCTTTATTCTCGGATCTTTGACTGGTAATGTGTGTATTTACTTTTCGAAATGTTTTCGTACACAGGCAGGATTTAACTGTGCAGCGAGTTCGAAACAAATTTACTGTTCTGGTGTACGAGATAAACGCACGAATTGCCCTCGAAAATAAGGACAGAGAGGAGTTTAACAAGGTAAGCGTTGCAGGTGAAGCTCGTCGTACTTGTAGTTTATATAGGAATTTTTTTCAGTGTCAAAGTCAATTGAAACTGCTGTATAACGAGATCCCGGATTGTCCAAATGAACCCGAGTTCGTTGCATATCGTTTGCTTTACTATATAGCAATGTCAAATACACTGGACATCTCATCATTGTTGAAGGGTTTGTGTATTTACTGCTTCAAACAAAGTTTAATTCGAATGACAAGGATTTATATTTACGACACCATTAAGTTTAGCTTTTGTTCAGGTTTACCAGACGCGATGCGCAGCGATGAATGTGTATCTTTTGCTTTGCGTGTGCGTCGAGCATTGAATTTAGGGAACTACCCAACGCTTTTTAGGTTATTCAACGTGAGTTTCAATGTTCTCTGTTTGAGTTTCACAAATATTGTCCATGAAAAGTAAACGAGGTCATGAAAAGTGCTTCTTGGTGACATTTTTTGAATTAGGAGTTTTTATAAGTTTCGCTTACATATCTTTGAAGTACTGTCATTATTACGAATTTTTCTCTAGGTTACTTACTAAGTGCATTCAGAGTGCTCCAAAAATGTGCTCATTCATAATGGATCTGTTTGTGGAACGGGAGCGGAAGGCGGCGTTGATGCAGTTTTTCAAAGCGTAAGTTTTATTCGTCAAGGGAACCATTACCTATTTTACTGCGGTTGCGTGATGCAGCGGTAAGAGGCGCTATGGGCACCTGCACGGTCTAGGGATCGATCCCGGACCGGGCTAACCAAGTTTTCCTTTTCTTCTGGGATGGAATGCTTGAGTAACTCTTCGATTTCTTATACCCGACCTTTCACAATACTCTGAATATGCTTCGAGTAAATGCGTTGTTTGTCCCTACAGAGAGAAATCCTCTCCTCGCGTTCTGGAGAGGTGAAGATGAAAAACTATTGAGTCCATAATTTTTCAGGTTCCGTCCGACGCTGCCGACGGAAAAGGTGAGTGAATGGTTAGGCATGTCGGAGTCGTCGCTGGTCGAATGGCTGAACCTGCTTGAAGTCGACTGTGAAGTGGGCGGTACCATAGACTGTCGCGTATATGCGACGAAGACATTTTAATCTTTCAGTGTTTTCAAATATTGTGGATCCGCTCAAGGGTGTTTTTATTTTCCTTGTGATCAGGTGTTTTAGCCGCAGAGTAGCGTTGATGCTGCTCTTGCTGTTGTTGTTCTTTGGTCGTGTTTCAGCGAGAGACAGCGTTCTAATTGATCTCCGTGTCGTCATTTACCGATGGAGAACGACGATCATCGATCCTGATTCTACGAATCAGGTTCGATGATCGTCCAAATCCATCGATTATAAGTTGCAACATTTCTATTCAGTGTATGTGTATACGTGGTAGTGTACATAGTGTACGGTTATCTCTCCCTCTCTATGTTAAATGTGTTACACAAAGATAAAAATAAAAACTTATTATTAGATAACGTGGACTATACATTTATGATAGAAATATAACACAGACTCAGTGAGACAGAGAGCGAGCGAACGAACGCAAGTGTGGTAGTGTTGGGGTGGATGTAGGTGTGGCGTATATGATGAAGTGCTGCGTGTGTGAACGCGAAGACGTCACGACGAAGACGTTGACGACGACGACGACGACGACACAGTTAGTAGGGTGTGAACCGAGCACCACCAGCGGCTTTGTGTGCGGAACTGGCCGGCGAATTTGCACTTTTCAGCAGCGGTGCACCCATCAACACACTGAACGTAGGTAAATTTGCGGATGGTTAACTGAAGGCATAATGGAATGGAAAAAAACAATCTCTATCTGTCTGTGTATGTCGGTGGATTGAGAAACAAAAGCTGCTAGAGATTAATAAGAACGTTAGGAATTTACACAATTCGGTGGTTATTGCATTCTAATCGGTAGCGGGCTCAGTTCCCCATCGCCACAGACCCAGATTGGTGACTATTTTAATGCACAGCCCCGGTTAGGCGCGAGACGCGGGTTCGGATCCCGTCTGAGATGCGATTTCTGCGATTTTTGCCCTGTACCACCATTACAACATCATGGTCTATTTTGATATTCCCGCGCGGAAAAGCTCTGCTCGTGGTTTCACTGTTCCTCAAGTGAGCCCTAAAACCACGAGTAGAGCAGTAACAGAAAGAGCAGGCACATCTTCGCAATAACTGCGCCCCATTGTGACAGTGCTGCCGGGAAACGGTAGCTTTCGTGTTGGGACCGACAATGACGTATGGATCACTGCCATGCTACTGAATGGGGGTGTGCTCACTGCATTGTTGTCGTGTGGATGTCACGGGTCGTTCTTTGCTGCGGCAGCAAGTCGCATCTTACCTCGCTCAAACTATTTTTCGCTGAAATTTCGCTTTCTTAGGGCCCTTACACACCCGACGACGTGCAATTTGAGCGACGAATTAGCCGTTATAAATGAAATTGAGCGAAACACACGACGACGAGCATTCTCGTCCAACGCGACGTTTGCGGCGGCCGCATTGCCCTAATCGATAGCTGTTGCGGTCACCGCCGCGGTGAAGACTGCGAATTCGTCGCTCATTTTTTTTGTCGTCGAATCTGTAAGGGCCCTTAGGTTATCGGGGGCGCTGATAACGAATCTCACATCCCTTTTCAAATTTCTTCGTGAAAACCACCCATATCGTCAATTGAACAGTTTTTTGACCAACGACAGTCCCGTGTACGGTCGCGGAAGCGCGCGGCTATTGCGGAAATACGGACACCTCCTTTTACTGCTCCATTTTGGTTTACTGCCACAGTAAAGTGTGGAAGGGCCTTCATCCTCAACAATTACTGCCTTACTGCCGATCGTGATTTATTACATTTTTCCTCAAAAAATAATCCAAAAAGTGGTCATCGAAATTTGTGACACATACGAAGTCCACATGAAAACAAATTTGATGTTAAATCTGCGCAATTTTTGGTTTATTTTTCCCCGTAACACACCACTCTTGATCAAGATAAAGTAAAGACTGCAGCAGGCAGTGCTTCTCCCCACTGAGAAAATTGAAAAAAACACCAAAAACCACTAACGAGACGAACGTCAATTTTGTCGTTCTACAGAAAAATTGCCTTCTGATCAAATGAGATGGTTCTAGAAACTATCACAACTAGCTAGCCTTCCTCAAACAATGGAAAAACCCCTAAAATTGCACCTATGCTTTCTTAGCAATATGGAGAGTCGAAAAATGAAATTCCACATTTATAAATTTCACAAGAAATGGTCCGATCTTTGTGATCACTTTGCTCTACCCACTTTTTCATCTACACCCACCTGCAGTACCTCATCTTTACCGATTTGTGGATACCACAGGTGATACGAAGGCGTTTCAAAGCGTTTCAAACTAAGCGACTGACTGCGATAGATTAAACAAAGCAAAGACACAAAGGGATAGGGAAGTCGAAAACCGATCCGTCAATCAATCGATCGACGGACTCAATCGAAAGTGAACACATGCAAGAAAATGCGGAAATCGAAAGCCTTACCACACCACTATCACCCATTCCATTACAAAAAAATTATAAAGAATAAGTAAAGGGCTCGTTTCGTCCCTTCTTTACGTTGACAAAAATACCGGTTCTTGTACAGAATTTTTGTCGTATACTTTTTCTGATGTGTACGTGTGAAACGCTTTATTATTATTGTTATTATTATTGTGATTTTACACTAGAACTCTCTCTTTCTATGAGGAATGTCGCTTCGATGCCTAGGTGTCTCTACCTGCTGTTGAGTGCCGCGTATTGATTGATCAGTTCGAGCTGTCGATCATCGTTCCATAGACCGGCCATCATCTTCGACTGATCGGCCGACAGGGCGTTATTCGCAGCCGCCGCTTGCTGTGCTGCAGACGGATAACCGGCTAGAATCAGACCACCGCCAAACACTGAAACAGACGCGATATTGCAGACTACGTTCGGGTGGCGTCACATGTTGAAATCATAGGCCCGGATCGCGTCGCCACGCGACCTTCGCTAAAGCGACGCACAGTACTCTGCCTTATTGTGTTTTCTGGGAAATCGCGGCGATAGCCTTGTGGCTTCAGGGCGGTCGCGTCGCGGCGCGACACTTACGTATAGGCGGTACCAGGCAGATGCTGGTAGGCAGCATTGTAAGCTTCTACTACTGTGAAAGGATGCCACGAGATTACATCAAAGGTAGGGGAGCTTGGTCGATCGGTTGAAAAAACTTCCATAATTTTGGTTATTCCAAATCTATACACCGAAAAAATTATTATAATTTATTATATGTAATTTATTAATATTATCTTTTGATATACCATAGAATTTATACCACAGGGTAATTTATTATCTTCATTTCCCCACCTAAGGTGCTTCCGCCCAGAATCCCCCAGAATCTCTAAGCGACTTAACAAAAGTATAAACTGGGGTTTATAGTCCCATCAGCGAGAACCCCTAAACTCCCCCAAGAAGTGGTGTGATGCCTAGAGAGGGTTTACCCGGACAGCTGACACCAGGGACCACATTCATCATTGGTAAACCCCGATAAACCCCGAGATATAGCCTGTGAACGTCACACACCTTTCTCTACCTATCCTAAACTTCCTATGTTGAACGCAATCTCTCATCGAGTCTGCCGTCTGGTTCTGGCTGCGCCGCGGTATCGGATACCGCTCGTCCGTTCATGAATCTGGGCCCAGGATATTTTCGATACAGCATTTATCACCCGTACCACTTCCTTACTTTAGAGTTCGGCTGTGAATAGGAACTCGTCCCGTTCTCAAAGCACTTCTGGTCAGACTTTGATTCTGCCCGGAGTTCAATTATATTTTTGGTAAGTCATAAAATACAAACACCTTTTTGGTGCTGCCCTTTACGCAAATTTATAGAGAACGATTCCCTGATAACGTAGGCGTAGGCGACTGGAGAATGTTCTTGATGTTCACGCGCCAGATGGAATTTTATAGTTCTTAACAAAACGAGCTATAAAATATTGATTCGTCATCAGATCAGATCCCCCGATCGACCTGGCTCCACTCTGCCTTGATCAGATGTGCTCTCGTGACTGATTGCTTAGCTAGCGAGCTAGGTGATAGTAAGTCAAGTCTATTCAGCCGATGTGCAGATTGCCACACTCTCTTGACGGATGCATGAATGAACATAGGAACAAACGGCCGGCTACAGCCTCAAGGGTAAGGAAATGGGATGGAAACCAAAAGGTGTGTGTACAGAAATCAGAGGATCCGGACACACATACACACGCACATACACGATTGATGGTCGCCATAGGTAGGGAGAGAAACGGAGCCGATTGGCACAGGATCGGCTGGCTACGATTATCTGAAGGCATCCTACCAAGGGAAACTGTTACCTTAGTGGATTTAATGGAAAAAAAGTAAACAAGTTCTATGGATTCCTTAAAATGTGAGAACTACTCGGATGGTTCTGTGCCATACGAGTTTAGCAAGGTGGATCAAAATTTATTTCGGCCTGACGTTTCGACCCTTTCGTCGTCTTCAGAGGCCTGAAAACAAGCTTGAAATTTCCTGACCTTATAGAACTAGCCGGCGAAACGTTCGAGCCACTTTAAGGCCTCTGAAGACGACGAAAGGATCGAAACGTCAGGCCAAAAAAATTTGATCCATCTCACTAAACTCGTCTGGCACAAAAGCATTCGAGAAGTTCAACATCATGCCGAGGTTTCAAGAAGAGGGAACCTGGGAAATTCTACTGTGGGAACTGTGAAGGGTGGTCCCAATTGGCGGTTCATTCGTTGTGAGGATCTGAGATATGACCTACTTTTCCTCAGGGCTCAAATCTGCTCCCATTCGTGTGCAGCTGGTTTTTCAAAGATTAGCTTTCTAAGGATTCTATCTCTGGAAATTCAATGTTCTTTAATTGGTTCGAAATACAGTGCCACCTTTTAACATCCTCAAAAGCGCAATATATGATAATATAAATAAGCCGTTTTCACCGTTCTCCTACCGTAACTACCTCTAACACTACTTCTATTGGCTAAAAAAGGTTTGGCTGGAATCGGAAGGGCCACCTACCCAGCGGTAAAGAAAGTGTAGGATGAAATATTCACAACTATGCTGCTCGACACACGCGAATACTCACCACTATGTCAAGGATGTCTTTAAGGGACTCAATAGCGCTCCTTCACCTTTACTTTACCTATACAGCTAAGCCCTTTTAGAACCGGACTGTGAATCTCGGGTAAAGGTTCTTCAGGGTCACAGGGGAGTCTGCAAGTTAACAATATTTAGTTGCTTTTAATGTGAATTATACGTAAAGCAGGATCACAGATGGGTTTATGATGCTGAAATTCCGACTGTAGAAATACTCGATGAATTTTGAAATCCCAGAAACGGTAATTTTTAGGACGTCCCCATCAAATGAATTCGCAAGTGGGGCAACGAAGAGCGCGTGGTAGGAGGCACTACTGACACCGCACGGTGGATCGATCCTCGCCCGGGTCAACCAAGCTTTCCAAACCAGTAAATTGGTACCTAACCTGTATGGGAAGGTAAAAACACTGATCTGGCTCAACGGCTGGCCTAGCAAGTCATTGTATAGGGCGAATACGCATTTACCATGACTCTACGATGTGAATGGAACACAAATTTATTTTATTTATTTATTCATTTATTTATGTACGTAAATTTTAGACCCACGTTAGAGAAAAAAGAAACAACCAAAGAAGAACGATGACGGTAAACATCAGCAGAACAAACAAAAAGTAAGCAATGCACGCCAGCTAAGCCCTTAAACTTTTGAATCGAAAAGAATGCGGTGGCGCCGGGACCTTTACCTTTACCTCAGATAGGTAAATGTGAAGGTAAAGGTGCCGGCGTTGATCAGTCCATAAAGACGCGCTGTTCGTGTTCAAGAACCGCAGAAGCATGGTAAATGCGTATTTGGCCTAGGCAATGACTTGCGGGGCTGAGGGCGCCGCTATACCAAGTCGGTGTTTTTTACCTTCCTGGACAAGTCTGGCACCAATTTACCAACCCCGGAGGGATGGAAGGCTTGGTTAGACCAAGCAAAAATCGATCGCTCGGCCGTGCTGGTGTCAGCAGCACCCCTTGCCACTGCACCACGCGCAGTCTACCATTTACTATGCAATGAAAATCTGTTTTGAAGAGAGTGGAAGAGCTCTTATGTACAGTTCAAATGTCTTCATGGGGCATTTTAAAGGACGGAAGTATGTGCATGTGTGTGCGTCGGTGTCTGCGGGAATGACAGTGCTAGAAATGAAGCTCGAAGAACGAAGATCTATTGTTGTTATTAGTGTTGTAGTAGTTGTTTTTTTCGCTTTTCCGACTCAGTATAGGACAGAAAACAAGAAAGCAGTTGTTGAAAGTGAGATGATGCAGTACCTTGGGGATTGAGGGAAGGAGCGGGAAAGAAGGCGGACGTCGGCCCAAACTGCGCCGACGCTGGAACACCACGTGCCAGCTGAAAACACAGAAAACAATGGATATGTATGTTCGGCAATCTCATTCCGACGACAATCTCTCGAACATCACCACTCAAACACGATTTGGAGGCTGGAACGTTTACATATATCATAACACTAGTACAATCCGTACCAACACTTCGGGTTCAAGGTACAGTTCATGCTTCGATGCGGCGGTGCTGCAGCGCGCAGGATTTACGCGCGCAGAGAGACCAGTCGATAATGCTGAGTTTGCATTAAAGCGATTCCACTAAGCCATCCGCGAGCAGAAATAGCCCCTAACTTTCATAAATACGCTCATGGCTCACATAAATTAAGAGCAAAATTGCCGGCAGTCGCTTAAGCCCAAAAGCCCATTCATACTCAGCGGCAAATCACTGCTGCGTTTGAGCTAAAAGAAAGACCCTCTAGCACCTAATCTTCACCCTTTGCCTACGGAGCTACGATGTAAGCTATTTTATTGATAACATGTCGCTCATTGCATTGCCGCTACAAAACCTCGAATCCACTGCTATGCCGCGTCCTCTGTGTCTCTGCCCCATACTCGACCACTGATGTGCTGTTCCGTTGTTAATATTGAATAAACGCCTATTCATACTCCACCGTTAAGCAGCAAAATAGTGAACAGGCGCAGGTCAGAGACGCAGAGGACGCGGCATGGTGTCACACTGCTGATAGACAACAGAGAACGTGCCCAGCACCGGATGCTTCTCGTCTATCGTCCTCTCGAAAGGAAGAAGGGGCGAAGGATTTGCCATGCGAATGGAATACGAAAGAGAAATCGGGGGAAAAGCTGGCTGGATTGACATTGCATAACCGGAAACAGTGGTGATGGTGGTGGTGGAATCTACAGTATGCACAATACAGCCTCAGTTACGGTAACGGAGATATAGTCAAGAACACCATTGAACAAGGTTTCTATACAAGCTTTGCGATATAGTTTAGGGTTTTCCACATGGTTTATATGGGTACTGATCCTTAGACACAGACTGGATCATAAGGTATGCGTCAAATATGCATGCATCTACCATGACACTCGGATCCTGAATTTACAACAAACTCGTGAAGTACCCTCAGGATAAGGAACGATTTTATCGTAGAGTCCATTTGTCTACCGTGACCCGTCGTCAGCTCCGTGATTTTTTCGTGAATAACAAATTGATACCCTTGACATTTTTTACCTTTTATATACGTTCTCGTCCAAGAACTATAAAATAGCCATGATATCGCGTCGATTTTAGCCCATATACAAACCCGCAGACGTAATTTGCTATGCCCCATGACCGAATTTGCACCGAGTTCGCGCCAAGGGCCGCATTGACACAAAGTCGGGGCGAGGTGCCTGTCGCATGCTCTGTAATGGCGAATTACGGTAGACAAATGGACGCCATTCGATAGTATCGTGCTTGTCGCCAGGGGGCTGATCAATGCCGATCCCATTATCTTTTCGCCTATACAATTATTCCTGCTGAAGACGGTGTTTTCTACCGACACGTATGTCCAAGACATGAGCTACAGTGTCTCTCGTCGTTTTTTTTCAGCGGTCCCAAGCAGATAAATAGTTCAAAGCCCAACGGTTCTCAGGGTCTTTTTGATGCTGATGTTAACCCGCCGATTCAGGTGTTCTCAACTATTTCATCGCTACCGTAACCAGTTCGCATACGAAATCATCGCAATCACGACCACATCGCACCACACGACGTACGTACCTCTGACGGCAGTAACTGAGCGAGTTGTGCTTGTTGCAGCAGTGCCGGCTGCAACAGCGCGGCCAGTTGTTGCTGTTGAGCTGCAGCAGCGGCTGCTGCTGAACTCGCAACCAGCAACGAGTTGAACGTCGGTTTTGGCCGGTACGGCAGCGTGGCGCCTTTTGGTGGAGCCTGAAAACGGATGAAATTGAAGGAACGACGTATAGTTCTTCTTCCTTATCTTATGTTGGGTAGTATCTTGTTTAATCAAGTTGTGCTACTTTAAATTTTCACTGTTGATGTTATTTCTTAATTTCCTTCTTTTTGCATTTTGTTACGTTATGTTATTTCCTTTCTTTCTTAAGGCTGCACAAATAACGACGATAGAATTTGTTGTAGATTCTACTAGCTTTTTGTGCCTGAAGCGTGTAATAAATGTTATGTTATGCTGCATCTTAAAAACAGCAGAAAAGCGACAGCAGCCTCTTTTCCATGCATCGCTCTTTGTCAAAATCTATACCGCCACTAAAGCTTCGCTTTTCTAGTGTCGAACTATCCCCACAGCTGACGATATCAGTGATGGTGTCACGATTATCAATCCTAGTCAATATTCTTTCAGGAGTCACTCTATGTGATAGTCACAGACCAATCGCTTATTTTAATATTTTCATCTCATTATGTAGACTACATTACGTACAGTACCGGACATGTCTTTTGATCACTTCCCGTAAAAGCCGCTCAGGAGCGTTCCGAAGCGGCGTTTTTGAATAACTCCCTCAAATGTCAACTATTCGTGAAAGTAGACCCATTGCGAAGTGCAGCTACCATAGCTCTATCGTTTGGTATATAAATTATCCACACCAGAAAACTTTTTTGAAATACTATCTCCTCAAATCTCTCCTGGTCGGGTACCAATTTACCCGACCCCGGATTGATGGAAGGTTTAAGGTTTCTCATGGATTTACCGTTGTACCCTCTGAATACCAGTCGATAGAGCTCGAGTTGCTGAGCTTAAATATATGTATAATTTTACAAATAATTGAGTTTCAACAAACCTATTGAAAAAAACCGAATTAGAACGCTGCAAAGCGTCTTTTTCGAGAAGTTATCAAAAGACATGTGTGGTACTGTAGGACTTCATAATAGAACCAAGACTTCTTGAATCAATTGAAATTATTTCATGAAAGCTTCAGTATCTCCATGATCCAATTACTTCTCCACCGCTCCAGATAAAAGGGAGAAAGGAAGATAATTAGAACCTTCCTTACTAAGGAATAGCGGGATGAAGCTGAACATATCTGACTTATTCTATTCTGTCTAACTGCAGAATCTGAGGAGACAGGAGGCATTTTTCGCTCTTTGTATAGTTTTAGCCCATTTTTGGAGTTTCTCCCCAATGTGACGTATAGCGTGCCCACGTTATGCCCATTTAGCTCTCCAGACGCTCCAAAGCTCTCCACTCGAGCGACTCTTAAGAATCCCAAAACGACAACAATCGAGACGAATCGGAACGCGATTCTCGAACGCTCACTCGTAGACCGCTCACCTTTTTGTGGCAAAACCTTGGATGGTAAACAAACTGAAAGTAGAGAAAACGTAGAAAAAATGAAATTCTGGAGAAGTTTTCGATGTCTTTACGTTTTTCGAACCCCTGCGTCGGTTTGAAAACCGCTGTTTTCAGCGATGTCGAGCAAAATGCTGGACAAGTGCAAGATGACGGGTTGTAAGTGGTGCTAAAGAGGTTGAAATTGGGCGAAAGCCTTCGTGGCGGCGCTGTCACCTCTGCGCAATTACTATAGCGGACGAGATTGTCACATTTGTGCAAATCAACCCGAATCACAATAATTCTCATTCTCAAATCACACTCAATTAGGGGAGCGCCTGAGAAAGACAACTTTCTGCAGCAGATGAGAGCTTTTTCGCTCCCTTGTAGTTTTTGGCAGAGTAACAGTGCCCCCGTTCATGATTTCTGGTTTTTCTTTGACAGGTGCATTTCTCATGATTGATTTTTGTCGAGCACATGCCGCCCCTCAATTTTTCACAAAGAATCTGCAAGAAAAGAAAAAGTCGTGGTCGCAATAACGCACTTCATACTCTCTTTTTAATGATATTGAATCTTTAACTGTATTCCCATTAGTAACTCTTTGTACTTTCTTATTTCTGCTTTCAAGTTTATCGTTACTCCAATCCCCCTTCTTATTTTACAAATAAATAAATAAATAAATAAATAAATAAATAAATAAATAAATAAATAAATAAATAAATAAATAAATAAATAAATAAATAAACGAATAAACGAATAAATAAATAAATGAATAAATACAATCCCCCTTCTTATTTTACAAATAAATAAATAAATGAATAAATAAACAAACAAATAAATAAATGAATGCGATGTTTATTAATCCTGCAAAATTTTTCTTCGTCAGATTTGAAGCAAACTCATTTAGGGTATTTGTAGCGGACTTTTCTTTCAAATATTTCCTACGGTAGAACTTCAACGAAAACTACAGTAATGCAACTATCTTAAAGCACCGGAAACTCGAAGAACATCAAATGTACCCAGTTCGGAAGACTTTGCCGAAGAATTTTCTCCAATTCCGAGAAAAGAATATCAAATTTTGTAAAGTGGAATTTCATTAGATCGCGGGAGAATCTGAACTCGCTGATAATCACTGCAAAGAAAAATTCCTCTAACTCCAATTCCGAGGAAAAGCGTATCAAATTTGTAGAGCATAGAGCAGAGGAGCAGAATTTTCTTGGATTATAAAATTTTACTTCGCTGATTACCACTAAAGAGCAGAGAAACTAAAAAATACCGTACCTCAAGCAGAATCTGACAAACTTGTCCCATACACAAATTGATCGCGTCGGCTGTTCCGGATACGGTCACTGCACGTTCGGTCGATTGAGGCAGCATTTCGGACGCCACTTGAATGGAGGCGCCTGTTGCCTGAAAGTTGAAATTATATTTTTCAACATCTTTGTTATTTCCATTTTATTTTTTATTTTTTATTCATAAAAATGACATTCTTATGTTATTCAAAATCCTTAAAGGTATAGCAAACGTTGCACTAAGCGAATTTCTTGTTATAGAACAGGGTAGTACTAGGACTCGGCAGGGAGGAATGAGACTTCCTGAGCTCAGATCAGAGCAAATTTTTTCTCCAACAGAACTCTCCGACTGCTCCGTCCCTTCCTTAAGGACGGTGTTCTGCAGATGTCTACTGAGAGTTTCAGCAAGTATCTCGACCATCGACTATAACCTTTATTACCTCAGGTAACCTTCCCCATCTTCTCCATGTTTCAGCCTATTTTCACCTCATGCCGTTGCAGGGTCCTTCAGTTTCTGTTTTGCTCTTCTCATAATGTCTGTTGTTTAAATCCTTGAGATATTGTCCATATACATTTCATATCACCCAATAAGGGCCACTAGTTGTGTTTCTGTTCAGTTCAAGATTTACCGTTTGTTCTATTTTTACATGAATGTAAGCGTTTCACGTCTCGATAAAGTAAAGTAAATTTCACAGTGTACATGCTAATCACGGTGAGTACTTTAAATAAACCAACAGAATAAGGTTCCAAGAACAGCGCCGGTGGTTATCTCCCTTCGCTGGTGTCTAGCATCACGATGCCCCGGATAGGCCCGGGTTGATTCGCCTGAACCGCCATTTTGTGGTGGTCCCATCGTCATGGTTACAATATCAACTTCGAGTATATTGTAATGGTCGTGCTAGGTTCATCGCAAAATCGCATCTCAGACGGGATTCGAATCCGCGTCTCGCTTCCCCAACTGCGACAGTCATTTGCGCTCACCTGGCACCTCTCTCAAGCTCGAAGGCTTTTACTTTCACTTTACTTCTAGTAGCTGGTAGCAACCCGTGTAACGGGGTAACAAAACTAAAATTTCATGGTATCCAGCAGCTCCTTCGTTATCAGGAGATTTCGAGTAAGCAGTTGAAAACGAAAGGAAAAGAGCATTTCTGATGACATATGGAGCTGGATCGGAAGGTCGTAATCAGTTTTTTCGGAAGAAATCAGAGCTCGGCAATATCTACGTTGGCACCTGAAGTCAAATGCTCAAATATCCTAACTGAGAAAATTCTGGCCTACTCCATTTCTTCTGTTAGACGGGCTAATAAGTGCCTTGCGATTTGACCCATCAAAGAAATGGGTGGGTCGGATGCCACAATTGATCGTTTCGGTCGCTCCAAAATTGCGAAGATGGAAGCTGGGAGACTTTGGTTAATGCAGATTATGATACAGATAGAGAACTTCTTCACGAATAAGACTTATTTTGGTTTTTTCCTGCATTCTCTGGCACGAAGACGATCCAGCAATGAGGTGTACGTCAAAATTCATCTGAACGAAAACAATTTCCTTGAAAGCTCGGCGTTTCTTAGGAAGTGGAATTGGGCAGCTACCTGAGAATAGGGAATTACCTGTTCGTTTTAATGGTGCATATGGTGCATACATCGTTTGGGTAACGTTTTCCTTGATTTGATAACTAACAGTTTTGCTGGAGGCGCGAGAGAGTCCACGAAATTAGGTTCCAACCTAATAGTAGTGCTCCCCAGGGATCGAAACCTGTTCAGGAATCGATCATCACAGTCGTGGTCGACCGCGTCGAATGACAAGTTGTAAGCTGATACATGATCAGTGGTGTTTTCTTAGAGCACGTTGGTCGCCGCAGAATGACATCCGCGTGCCGCCGCATCAAAGGTTGTGTCAGTTGTCCGCCACAAAAACGGGCACTTTTCGCCGAGTCGCTGGACTGCTGTCCGTTTTGACGTGTGTTGTCCTCCACTGAACATGAAACGCCACCAGTACATGATGACATTTGCAGCGTCGTTTACATCCGCGACAACTGTCACAAAATAACGCCCTTCATAGGTAAAGGTGAAACGTAAAGTGGTACCGGCGCTGATTAGACTTCTAGGGACGCGCCACGCGCTGGTCTTCCATTCAGAATCGCAGAGATCTACTTGGCTTATACCATAACTTGCGGATGCCAATCGATGTACCAAGTTAGTGTCTTTACCTTAGCAGGCAAGTGTGGTACCAATTTGCCCGACCCCAGAGGGATGGCAAGTTATGTTAGCCTGAGCGGAGACCGATCGCTTGACCGTGCTGATGTCATTAGCGCCTATTACCACTGTAGCACGCGCCCACACAAAAAATAATCTATTTATTTGTGCTATTCAACTTGACTGCTAGCAACTGCTCCATGGGAATCATGTTCTACTTATGGTTGGGTAACAAAATTACCCCTTTTCTGGAACCCTTTCTACGACTTTATACCTATATTAACGGTAACGTGTCCTCACTTTCTAGACAAGTTTGGCGCCATTTTACCCAATCATAAAGGGATGGAAGATTTGGTTAACCCATACAAAGACCAATCGCTTGATCGCGCGGTAGGGTATAGCGCTTCTTACTACTGCACCGTGCACGGATTCTTAGAAAAACCACCAAATGTTTCTGATCCTGATTTTCAAGAAGAATTTGACCCTTAGACTGTCCGTTATGCTTAATTTAGCCAACTACTCGATTTCGCTCGCTGTTAGGTAGACAGCGGTCTATCCCGGGCCCAGATTCATCATTGTAAACCCCTGATAAACCCCGAGATATTGCCCGAACGGCGCCTACCTTTTTGTACCTATCCTAAACTTCCTATATTAAACGCGATCTCTCATCGACTCCGCCGTCTGGTTCTCGCTGCGTCGCGGTTTCGGAGACCGCTCGTCCGTTCTGGGCCCTGAATCCAACTTCAAACCCTGAAGAACAAACCCCTTCATACCAAACCCAGGAGACAAGTCGTTCGCCAGAAAGGTGATTTCTAATGCTCATATTTGAGCGACTTCTCATTTCTAAAGTACACAACAGCTCGCACACCGCTTCCACCATCCTACTATTCCATTCAAGCTCTCTCCACCGACACCACCCTGAAGCACGGCTTTGAAAACGAAAAAAAAATACGAGAAGTGAGAACTCCCGCCGATAATTTCTTGAATAAATATTTCTTGAATTTCTTCCCGGAAAACGTTCACATTGAATCAGTGGCAACGGTTCACACCGTGAAGTCAGATTTGCTCCAACTCATGCACGAGAGCACTGATGGGAATTGAATCGTTGTTGGTTTTCACGGCGTTTATCCCATAATCTCAAAAAAATCGATAAACAAGTAATTGATTCAACAATAAATCGCTAAAAAACCAACCTAAGTCGCCCTGAGAGTAGCATTCAAGCAATTGCTAATTTTCTCAAAAAATAAGCCAACGGAAAAACAAAAACGAATAGGCGGCCGAACATTTTTTTAGCAGAGAAACTGTTCAGGTGGACCTACCTCACGGATCTCCTTGATTTTTGAGCCACTTTTTCCTATTAGTGAACCGCACTGCGTCGCCGGTACTATCAACCGCATCGTAATCGGCGGTTTTGGTACGGAATTCGGTAATGCACGTATATCCTGAAAAGAAGGTTAAAGATTATCCATCGGAAGTGCTTAACTCGACAAAAAATAAGAATAAAAAGTGTATTCTCAATAGTGGAGACTGTTAACACGTTGCCGAACTCTTGCGAATCAACAATGCCTCAGTGACAAATCAGGTTGTCTAAAATGACACAAGGAAATTAAAATTCACTCATCCCGGAACAAAATTCTTCAAGAATGACTGTTTGATTTTAATAAAGTGGTATTCTACCTTTTCACCGTTTTTTCTTAGGACCGCGTGGTGCAGTGGTAAGAGGCGCTACCCATACCCGCACGCTCTAGTGATCGGCCCGGGCTAACCACCCCTTCCATCCATCAGAGGTGGGGTAACTTTGTGCCAAACTTATCTGGGAAGGTGAAAACACTGACTTGATTTAGCGGCTGGCCCCCGTAAGTCATTGTATAGGTCAAATACGCATTCACCATGCCTCTACGTTTCTGAATGGAACACAAATGCGTGGCGCGTCCTTCGGGGACAAATCACCGCCGATACCTTAACCTTTTTTGCCTTTTTACCCCTTCTTGTGGGAGTTGCATAATCTGGCGATGCCGTAGAGCTGAGATTCTAGGTTGTTTAGCTATTTCCAGTAATCTGGGCGCTTTTCTGTGACGTATCAAGGTTTTATTTAATTATTATACCTTTCAAGGTCGTTACGCGGTAAAGGTTTGAAAAGTTTGTACATCAAGGTTCGATTCACAGGAAACTTAGGGTTTGTTGATTTTTCAGGTTAGCGCTAGTGCGTTTGATCTAATTCTGGGTACTCGTAAAAAAGGTCCAGCAGCTCCGAGAACGGTTTAAAGGACTCATCGCAGCCAGCATTTTCTTGCATCATTTACACATCATTCAGCACATTTCGTCGGGGGTGGATGTTCCGTATCAGATGTGATTTATCGCTTCAGCGTAACCGCCGCTTTTCCGCTACATTGCCGCTCTTTATTGGCGTTCGTTCGTCGTCGTGTCGAACATGCGGCACAGCTGTCCAGCTGGCGGTGGTATGAGCCGTCCAACCCTCGCAGTTTTTCCACGGCTGGGGTTTTACGTATCCTCTCTCAACCGATACTCATAGTGAGGGTTCGTAAAGAGAGCAGTGAGAATAAAGGCTGCGGGGAGGTCTGGGTAAGCACTAACTTACCGTGAACCCGCCAAGTTAGGGCTAATCTCAGCGGCATGCCATTACTACTGCACCGTATGGAATACTCTGGCTCACCAATGGTGTATCCCCCTTGAACACTTCCATAAGGACGCGCCATGCATCCGTTCCCCGCTTATAATCGTAGAAGCATGGTGTATGCTTATTTGGCTCGAACAATGAGTTGCGGGTCTATCCCCTATAACCAAGTCAGCGTCCTTAGCTTCCTAGACAAGGTCTGGGTACAAATTTACCCGACCCAGAAGGGATGGAATGCTTGGTTAGCCCGGACCGGGATTGATCGCCCATGCTAACCAACAACGAAGAATACAACTCCGAAAATGGAACTTGTATTTTTGGTCAACACCCCTAATCTATAGGGCCCGCGTGGTGCCGTGGTAAGAGGCGCTGCTGTCACCCGCACGGTCGAGCGATGGATCCCGGCCCAGACTTACCAAGTCTTCAATCCCTCCGTGGTCCGGTAAATTGGTACCAGGCTTGTTTGGGAAGGTGAAGACACTGCCCTGGTATAACGGCTGGCCCCCGTAGGTCATTGTATAGGCCAAATACGCATTCACTATGCCTCTACGATTCTGAATTGAACACGAATGCGGCGGCGCGTCCTCAGGGGACTGATCAACGCCGGTACCTTTACCTTTACCTTTACCCCTAATCTATACTGTTAAGACTAAATAAAAAAACAGTTCTAAGTTTCTCGAACTTTCATGAGGATGCGCCAAGCACCAGTCTCCTGCTCGTAGTCGTGGAGACATGGTGAATGCATATTTGGCCTGAACAATGACTTGCGGGAGCCAGCCGCTATACCTAATCAATGTCTCCGAAGAGGGCTGGGTAAGAACTAACCTACTCTACACTGTGGAAAGAGGCGAAATGTTCATTCAAAGTACATGGAATGGCTATTTCGAACTTCATCCCATAAATCGCCCCGTTAGTCCCGAATTTTGGACGATCGATGGAACTTCCCCTGACGATAGGACATTCGATCCGACGACGCGGACAGGCGGACGACCAAACCGCCTGAAATCCGAGCCGCCGACAATTGGACGATAAGCTGCTCGGTCGGCCTATATTATTTCGCCACAACGACAAATACTCCAGCACTAGCTTACCGAAGCTGAAAAACTGGCTAAGGTGCCTTCCCTTTGAGCTAAAACGTGACATCGAATTGGTATAGAATTCCAAATTTCTTGTTATATTATATACTTCGCCCGATTCATGAACGGTCAAAGTGAGCGATAAACCCGAAATATAGTCCGAATGGTGTGACTTTTCGGCGGAGGAGCTACTCAGAGTATATTCTGGGTTTATTTAGAGTTCATATGTCGTTACCACCTCAAGGACTCTGAGCCTTCGCTGCGCTGGTGAGCAGGGACAGACCCAACGCAAATCCGATGGTCAGTCACGGCCACCTGGGCCTAAATTCATGACGGATATCGGCACAATATACCCAAGAATAAACCCCGGTCGCCGCGATTATTCGCATTCATGAACGCGCCGCGTAGTGAAATAGACCCGCGATATCCCCTAAATAAACTCCGCGGCACGTTCATGAATTTCGGCCTTGGGTATATTTCAGGGTGTATGTTGGAGATGAATCTATCCAATGCAAATCCCATGGTAAGTCACGGCCACCTGGGTATATTTCAGGGTATGTGGTGGGGATGAATCCATGGATCTAAGCGAGAGAACCGTCAGTATGCAACAATTTTCCCTGAGGGTAATGCACCATCATGTATACCCATGTACATAAATCGTTGACTTTTAGTATAGTGAACATGTAAATCAAGATAGTTAGCCTAGCTTCCAGTTGTAGCGCTATTTGAGTTTCTGTGAAAGATTACTAAAATCACCTATCAACCCGGGTGACACCCCGCACCCCGTAACACTTTTCCTCTAATCGATTTAAAATGATGGTGGGGCAAATGATCCTTACAACAATGGGTCGTCGACTGAGTAAGAAATATAGCCTCGGGCAATATTTTGGTAGTCAGCTCTTTCCAATTATTTACGTATTTGTTTGTTTACTTTGGCTCATATCAATTATAGAACTAATATGATGTGTTCTATTGTACGTCAGAATTTAGAAAAAAAGAGTGGCTAATATTGGCGATGAAAAATTAAGGTTGCTATTCGATCAATGATGCCCTGGTTTGCCCCAAAGCAGAAATTGTTAATCCGAAAAGAAAGTTAAGTAGAGTACGTTATTCTCCATGTCTCTGCCGAGCCGTTGTTCACGATTTCGCGCTCTTTTGCGATTACAGTGGGATACGGTAGATATGGATAGGTTCTTATGTAGAACCAACATCACGGCTCTGCAGGATAGAATTTCTCATTCGACACCATAAATAACCTCCTCAGGCGAAACTTGAGCGGAAATGGTAACTCTAACCACATCGCCCTTACTTGTCCACATCTACAATTGCTTACCGTAGGCATTTCTTAAAAGGGCGGATCGGGTTGCCCGGCCGCTTCGGTAACTGGCATTTTTCTAAGAGGATTTCGGGGTAAAAACAAGGTGAGTGGGGCTTTCAAATTTCCAGGAGAAATAAAACCGGCTGTTCTACAATTTTTAGCTAAATGAACAAACTTCTAGTGAGCAGCGTAGCACGGGTGATGCATATGATGCTCTAATTAAGAATAAGACCCGATCTTCTTTCAAAGCAATGATTCATGATGCTCATCACGAATCAATACGGTTTGGTTCTGAAGTTTTACAGGACCACTGCAGCGTAAGGGATACGGTAAATTACAGTATAACAGCGCTCTTCACTATTGGATCATTCCCAATCCGGCCAGGTGTTTTTATTCAATAAAAATAATTCTAGAGAGCGTTATGTCGGGGCAACCAAAAAACTCTTTTCATTTATATATATATCGGTTTTTGGCGGATGTTCACCGATGGTACTGTAACGAAAAATTACCGTAGCATACAGGAATCGCACCAATATCTCATTGTGAACATTCAGACTATCCAGGGCCTAAATTCATGACGAGTATCGGCACAATATACCTCAGAATAAACCCCGGTCGGCGCGATTATTCGTGCCGATACCCGTCATGAATTTATGTCCAGCACACCGAATACGCCTAGGGGGACGTATCAGTGAAATCTTTAATTCTGACCCCACTAACCTAGGCCCAGATTCATGAACGGATGAGTGGTCTCCGAAACCGAGACCCAGCCGGAACCAGACCGCAGAGTCGATGAGAGATTGCGTTTAACATAAAAAGTTTAGAAAAAATAGACAAAGGTGCGCACCGGTCGGGGTATATCTCGGGGTTTATCGAGGGGTTACCAATGATGAATCTGAGCCCTGGTCAGCAATATGGTTTGTCCTCAACATCTTTTGCCGATCAAATTTGGATCGGTGGAGTCAATAAATAACAAAAAAAAAGAAATAAATAACATAGAAAATATTAAAGTCGTCTTCTATCGATAAGAAAAACCACCGACCTCTTCGAATTTATTCGAGATCATCGCAAATGCTTTACTGATCGTCGTCAAACTGCCAGTGATAGTCACTATCCGTTCCGGACACGATCCGTCCGATATGTTGATTTTTGCACCGGAATCTTCACGAATTCTCTTGATTTGATCACCACGTTTACCAATAATACTACCGACTTCCTGTAAATCAGGCACAAATCAATCAAATGTCCCTAATCGATATCGATCGATAATCTACACTTACTTTTCCCTGCATGAGCAGTCGAATCGTGAGCAGGAGGTTCATATTTGGTGTGGCACCCGGCGAGCTCGACGACGACGGAGCGGCGCAGTGCTCGGATGAATTGCTGCAAGAGAGTACGCCATTACTTTACAGAATAAAATTTCAAAAAAAAGGAAAATAAAAATAGAGAACTAAGCAGAAGAAAAACATAAGTATCATTACTGAACAGCAGTATCTATTGTTGGAAAAATTCAAAATCCAAATTTGTCACGGTAAGACCATTAGACATCTACCGCGGATTCCGACTAATCACTTGCACGCATTTCTTACAAAAAAATTACCTTCGTTGAAAAATAAACGATAAATAAGTCTCCATACTCCAGATGACGAATTATTATTTAAGGACTTTCGAAGAAAATTGCAAAAATCGCGGGAGACTTTCGAAGAAAATCGAAAAAATCAGAACAACTCCTGTGGATAACGTCGCAAAGGGAACTCCTACAGTTGTTGTGTTGATAGCGAATTTGGCGACCTTAGATAACAAGTTATCGCTATCACCATAAGTACTCTACCGATTGTGTTCGATAAATTGAACCGTGACTCTTTCATTTCACACGATTTCTCTTTGGGCACTCCATAAGCAAAAATTGCCGGTGTAAAAACGGTCGCCAGGGAAATCGCGCTCGCCGCATTCTGTCGCGCGCGGCGACCAGGTGATAGCTGGATTGTTCTTCTAATTGTGTGCGATAAATAGCAATGCGACTTCATCATAATGCACAATTTCTCATCGATCCAAAAACGCGGCGAGAATACGTCGCGCGAAGGAAACGCGAAATCGCGAGCGACGATCAAGCTGGGGCTGGGATTTTATTGGAATGCAAGTCTCTCTATTTATTTCGTTGTTCATGGACATTGATTGGGGCACATCAGGTGATGATAAAACGTAAAAGGTAAAAGTATCGGCGTAGATCAGTTCCTTAAGGTCGCGCCACGCATTCGTGTTCAATTCAGAATCGTAGAGGGATGGTGAATTTGTTCTATATGTCTGGCTTGGGTCAGACGCTATACCGAGTGGGCGTCTTTACCTTCTCTGTCAAGTCTGGTACCAATTTACCCGAGTTCAGAGGAATGGATAGCTTGGTTAGCACAGGCCAAAATCGATCGCTCGACCGTGTGGGTGTCAGTAGCGTCTCATACTGCATCACGCGCGTCTTAGGTGACTTTAATCAAACTGAATAAATAATTAAACAAATAAAGACTAGATGATCGTTATATAGAATTTCCTATTTGTTATTCGTTAAATACGAATGAAAAATAAAATAATTTCCTTAAAAAAGAACTAACCCATTATAGTTCTGCGACGATGACATCGCCGACGACGCGGCGGCGTACGCCGATGTGGGCAGTCCCATACCATAATGTACATATGACCCGTTCAGTAAAGGATCCATCTGAAACGGGAAAAATTGAGAAACAATGAACTGGAGACAATACGGTAGGGTACGAACTTGAACGCGGACAGCAAAAATTGTGACATAGGAGGAGACAGAACCAGGAGGTCGACGATCAGTTCTCGAGAGTTAGAGAGCCGAAATGATGAACTATGAGCGCTCGTTTGTTCGACGTCGTTCACATAGGAAATCGACATGATTTTGTCGAAAAATGGAACACCTGTTCGTCAGAGATGAGTTGGAGAAAAAGCATAGAAATCACGACGAACCACAACAAAAATCAACAGGAAAAGATATGAAAGAGAAGAGAAAAGGAAAAATTGCTCGAGAAAAGGGAAATAGGAAACGTCGTCTGCAAATCGATCGATTAACCGTGAGGGCGGAAGTAGCGAAAGCTCCATAATATAGGAAAGCTCGAAAATGGAAAGAAATGGAAAGCGTGCTTAGAAATGAGGAAGAACGGCTAAAACAAGGTTTTAAGTCGCTTTGTAAGGAAACAACCACGTTATCAGTGCTAATCCAATTGTACAAGTTTGATTAGTCGTGCAAGTGGTCATTGGAATGCCATCTTCAGGAGCTGTGAATCAGAAATCATCAAAAAAGGTTGTGAAAAACCAAATTTTCCACGTAACTGCAGACAGGACACGAATATACTATAAAAAGCAACAGATAGGAAACGCGGAAGTCTCTAGACCTATGAAAAAGTAACTAAATCGATATGTCACTGAAAATACTTGGAATCAGCGATTCATTAAATTACTCTCCCAATTAATTTCCTGGTTTTCTTTTCTTTAATATTTATTTTTTGGTCAAGATTTAGATGAGCTCAACGCTGGCATCCGCTATGTACAGGAAGATTTGGATGTTCAACAGCAGACCATAAAGAAAGCCATAATAGAAACGAAGCTCTAAGGAGTGCCTCAAGGAAATACATATTTCCTCTGTTAGCAAGTTCGAAGAAATAGGGAAAAAGCTAATATGGTCAAGTATGAACAAAGCGAAGTTACAATTTAAAGTATACCAGAAAACGAGCGGTGGATTCACAGGAAAACGTAATTCATGTAAAAGGCACAATTTTTCAATGAAACTGAGGGAGGAATTCTAGGAGTTCTTCTAACAGCATTCTCTTGAACACAAGAAGATGGTTTGGAGACGTGCACTTCATACCAACTTTGTAGAACAAAAAAGTAAGAAAGCCAAACATAGGATATGGAAAATTCATTGTAAAACGAATTGAATAATTTTGAGCGTTCCAAAGATTGAGCCAAGAAGATTGATCAAAGCCGTTCTCTACAGATTCGAGCGAAACCTTTGGAGGAAACCGGTGCGCAACTATAGTAAGGTGAATCTCCTCGTGGGGTGCAATTTGCCGGCCGAAGCGGCTTTACGCCTTTCAAACGGCTAATTGGCTAGAAATAACTGAGAGTTCAAAGAAGCGCAAAATTAACGACCGAAGCGCCCACAACGCTCGAAAACTATATGTCGCATATAACAAAATGCCGAACAGTTGAGCGATCATCTCCAACTCGATTTTCCGGAAGAAATTCATCATACTATGCTGTTACAGTGGGTAAGTGGGTCAACAGGTAGACTTGCAGTGGGTAAACTTCCATTAAATCTGAAGAATGGCTAACAAATTACGACTCCATGCGAAAATGTATCCACATTCAATTTACTACATGCGCTTAGCTTCCTATCGAATTGTCTGAATGATATTAAAATCAACACTCCAACAATTAATAGACATAGGAAACATCAAAAATAGATAAATAATTATATTTCAATATATCAGTTGCGATTCAAAATCGTGGGTAATCTCTGAGCGGTGATTGATCGCTGCTGAACCTCGCCGCAGTTTCCTTTAGTTTTTTTTTTTGAATACTGAACAATAATTTACCTCACGACGACAAGCTTAGGGATATCTCGCAAAACAGGTCCGTAAAAATCCCGTAGAAATGAAAAGCTCAGCCGGAAAGCAGCCTGAATTCACAATGGACAAATCTGCAAAGAGACAAAATCGCACGCCCAAGGAAAAAATGAGTCACCCTAATTAAAAGTAGGTGCTGTAATAGTGGTGCTAAGGTCATCGCAAATTTCGCTGCTCAGGTAGTAAGGTAAAGGTAAAGGTAAAGGTGCCGATGCTGATCAGTCCCCTGAGGACGCGCCGTCGCATTTGCGTTCAATTCAGAATCGAACAAGCATGGTGAATGCGTATTTGGCCTATACAAGAACTTTCGGGGGCCATGCGCTATACCATGTCAGTGTTTTTACCTTTCCAGAGAAGTCTGGTACCAACTTACCAACCCCGAGGGATGGAAGGCTTGGTTAGCCCGGGCGAGGATCGATCGACCGTGCGGGTGTCAATAGCGCCTTTTGCCACTGCACCACGTACGCCGTGGCTCAGGTAGCAGTGGTCTAAAATCACTCCGGATAGGCACCAGATGATGGTTCGACACCCTGAGCCGCGAATTTGTGATGATGCTTGCACCGCCATTGCAACATTTACCACCAGAAAACCTACATAGTACACAAAAATGAGAAAATGAATAATAAATAAATAAATAAATAATAAAATGATAAAATAATAAAATAAACAAAGCTAGAGTTTCGCCCCATTTCTCGCTAAACTAATAGATAAGAGAACTTATAGTATTTGTTCGGAAATTAAAAACATTTTGAACTTATAACGGAGTTCTTTTATTCATTATGAGCGCCACGCTTACACGCCATGTGTTCTTCTATACCTCAGGGCGACGTGAAGAGAATCGATCGCACTGAAGGCCGTTTTGTGGGAGACTTTTGAAAATAAACTACGACAGATGGACCCATCTCTTTGAATCACCCATACGCTTGAAGCAATCAATAGCATTAACAGCGGCACTTAGACGATTTAAAAAGCAATACTTCAAAACTAAGATATCGCGAGCTGGACTGGCCTAGCAATAAATGAAGTCGAGATGAAGCAAAGTAAAGTATAAACCTCAAGTTGAATTAAAACCAAAGAACAAATGGAACCGGGCACAAAAAACAAACCAATATGCAAATTCAAAAGAATAATATTACAAAAATAGTGAAATGATCAACTCCACACCAACGCTGATACCTACACCCAAATTCCTCTCTTCCCCCTCCCACTGATACCTCTTGATATGCTAAGTTATCATTAATTGCCTTGCTCTAACTTCAAATTTGTGCAAATCGTCATCCTCCTCCTCAATCCGCCTTATTATGTACTACTCCCAGTATTTCATCCTCATGAACGAGAATTGTGATAATTCTATCGCGCAATCATTAATCATTTAATGAGGAAAGGATGTTAAGCAAAGAGATTTTTCTTCGAAGGTATGATGAACCAGAGGCAAACTTTTTATAAACGTTCCCTCCCGTCGAATGCACATCACTCACCAAGTGTTGCGTTCCGGCTCGGACTCAGAGATAGATAAAATTCACCTTTCGATGAGTACCAAGCACTTGGTCAGTGAAGTAAATCTGGGTAATTACATACAAAACCGCTCATACGTTCCCTCCTAAGAAGCGTTTTGAGACGTTTTTTGGCGTTTCTCTTTCCCAGCTTATTATTTAGGAATTCAAACACACATCAATTGATTCTTTAATATGCACTGAGTTCAAAAGCTCTGCTGTTTGTGACCCAGTTGGACCAGTTTCTTTGGATTGGCGCTTATTGCGAAACGAATTTAGAAAAAATCAAATTACATTATTGAAAATTTGAACTTGCGAATGAAATGATGTCAGATGTCAGAATAATTATCTGATTACAAACGTTTTCCTCCCCTAAATTATAGCCAAATCCAATACTATACCGACTGGACCATCTTAGTTAATAGAATCGATGGAATTTGAGCGGGTAATTTAGGAATTTGAACACATAGCAATTGATTCTTTAGTCTGCACTAAATTCAAAAATGTTGCTTTTTGTGACCCAGTTGAATCAGTTTCTTTGGATTGGCGCAAATTGATACATGATCCCCCACCAAAAAGTAGCATTTTATTTTACTTCATTTTGGCACTGCAATTGCAAAAAATATGTCACCTGTTCGAACCGAGATCGCTGATCCCAGATGAAAAACTTTGAAACGAATTCAAAAAATCAGAATAAATAATTAAAAATTTAAATTTCAGAACGAAGAGATGTCAAATGTCAGAATATTGATCTGCGTACAAACGTTGTCCTCCCTAACGATAAGTTACAACCAAATCCAATCCGATACAGACTGGACCATCTTAGTCAATAGAATAGATGGAATTCGACAGAAAAATTAAGATCAAGCGCTAGGATTCTGACAGGGAAATGGATAAAATTGTAGTTAATAAAAAATATAGGCGAGACGAAAGACTGGATGAAGGTAACATATAATATAAACAAACAAACCAAGAAAATAAAAAGAAAGGAAGTAAATTGAAAACTAGATAGCTAGTTCCATCCCTACCATGTACGAGCAAGGAGATATAAAGCCCTTTCCGGGACTCGTCAGCATGGCACGGAAATGGACAAAATTGCAGAAAATAAAAGAAAAAAACGAACAGAAAGAGAATGAAGGCAAAGGGCACCCTAAGACCATTCAGACCAGGATTCACTGACATTTCCGCGGCAGGATCTACCCAGAACAATAAATCTGTCAGTGTACTGGAGGAAACATGAACGTGAACAACTGAACTGACTAATCGAACACGCTCACACACACACACACTCCTGCACTCTGTGCACCAGACGCCACTCAGACAGCTGAGTGAACACACCTCCGCATGAGCTCCTCCAGCTAGCATCCACTTAACAGCTCGTTCCAACGCGAAAAATGTTTTTCACAATCACCCTGTTGAATTCCGCGATCTTCGCTTTGCTTTTATTCAATATTTCTTTAATTCAGGTCACGCGTAGTACAGTGATAAGAGGCGCTACAGACACCAACACGGTCCAGCGATCAATCCCGGCCCGGGCCAACCAAGCCTTCCACCTCTCCGGGATTCGGTAAATTGGTAGCAGACTCGCCCGCGGAGATTATAGGTGATGGATGGATCGTGTGGTGAAGTGGTAAGAGGCGCTACTGACACCCGCACAATCGAGCGATCGATCCCGCCCCGGGCCAACCAAGCCTTCCAACCTTCCGGGTTTTGATAGATTGGTAGCAGACTTGTCTGGGGAGGTAAAATCACTGACTTGGTATAGCGGTTTACCCCCGTCATTCAGTGTATAGGCCAAATACGCATTCACCATGCATTTTTAATTTTGAATGAAAGCGGGTGCATGGCGACTCCCTAGGGCCGAAACTTTTACCTTTACCTTTACCTAGACTGCACTGACACGTGCTCCAAAGTGAGACAGAGAGTAAATCTGGAACGAACATATTCTCCGCGCTTACAGTGCCAAAATGA
This sequence comes from Nippostrongylus brasiliensis, assembly GCA_030553155.1. NCBI lineage: Eukaryota > Metazoa > Nematoda > Chromadorea > Rhabditida > Heligmosomidae > Nippostrongylus > Nippostrongylus brasiliensis. The sequence continues at coordinate 32,695,095 of CP130734.1, forward strand.
AGTAAAATAAAGCCAATAAATACATAATAGCCAATAATACAAACGCTAGGCCAGTAAGTCTGATCCACCCTACTAACCTCGTTCGGCACAACAGCATAGAACAGTTGTAACATCATGCCGAGGTTCCAAGAAGAGAGAACTTGAGGTAAAATTGAATGTTACCTTTTTCATGAGAAAATAGTTCGAAGTGAACAGGAATGCGTCGGCGCGTCCTCAGGGAACGCCTCAACGCCGATACCTTTACCTTTAACTTTATTTCTGTCATCTCAGCTTCACATCCTAATTCTTGCAGAGATTTGGACGCACATGATGCAATGGAGAGAGGCACCAATTTCACCCAAATGGTTTCAGCCGGTCTAACCTAGCCTCCTATCCCTCTGTGGTCGGGTAAATTCGAACCAGACATTTCTGCAATGGTGGATATCGAAGAATTGGCAGGGGTGCTCACACAGATGAAGCGCGAATTTACAACAGATTTATGAGCTGTTTGATGCAGTAAAACCAGGATCGGACGGAATTTCAGCTGTAACAACCGATAGAGCCTTTTCACGCACGGAACGTGTAATTTCTGAGTAATACGCTTCCTCCAGCAGTCCGTATCTTTCTCTTGAAAACACGAAACATAAAATCACAACAGTAAATCATCAAAAATAGGTAAAATCAGAGGAATAGAAGCAGCTGTCTCCTAAGCGACAAAGAAGAAAGGCATAAAGGGTGACATCCTTCTGGGTAGCTAAACTCGCTACAAAATTGTTTCTTGCAAAATATCCACAGAAAGCGGATTATTTTTTGATTGTTTCATTTTACTTCAGAGCCAAATATCTTGACAAATTCATAAGGAAGAGAGAAAACGCCTGAGGCCGAGTTCTTTAGGGAGAATTGCTCATGCTAAACAGAAATAAGATATGAATGTGGAAAAAATATCAATGGAAAAATAGAATCAGAGAAAGTTGAATGATAATATCAAAAACTTCTCAAACGCTTCTGTGCCGAACGTCAGGCCATAATGAATCTTGATCCACCTTGCTAACCCAAGAGCATTTGAGAAGTTCAACATTATGTCGAGGCTTCAAGAAGAGAAAACTCAAGAAAGTTAAGAACATTCAAACTATAGATAAATATTGAGACTGCTATTTCGTACTTTAAAGCAGGACGATGGAACAATTATAGCGCTGGCTGGCAGCGTAATGAAACCGAATACGTTCCAGGACGGGCGGGGCAGGAAAAATAAACTTTCGACTCGACACGGGCGCGGCTTCAAGTTCCATTCTGGTCGGTCGAGGAGCCGTCGGAGTTTCGGTTTTTGTCGAGTCGGCCGCCGACGAAAACACTGAGCACGTGGCGTCATCGCCGCGCAGAAGACGAGCGCTGTCAGACGCCGACGGGACGAAGCTCTTCAGATGAACGGAATGCGCCATGAACGCAACCATAGCGGAAAATCCGAGCGAGTGGACAATCGCGACGAAATCGGTTCGTTATACCGGTTAGGCCTACCACCGGACCTACCAACGTCTCGTAGTCGTGCGATTGCCTCAGGCGTCTGGGAGTTGCATCCAGCCCATCTGAGCCAGAAAATAATCGGCTCGCCCATGAAACGCCCAGCAGCACGAGAAGCGTTTTAGCTTCAACAAAAAGCACAATGAAACACGTCCGCCTCCTCCTCCGCTTGTTCCGGTCGATTAAACTGCTACACTCGGATGTTTCCCTCTGGCCTGAATAGGGCAAGGGTAAAGCCATCCGCGTTGATTAGCCCCCTAAGGACGCGCCGCGCACTCGTCTCCCATTCAGAATTGTAGACGCATGGGGAATGCGTATTTGGCCTATGCTATGACTTGCAGTGCCAGCCGCTATCCCAAATCAGTGTTTCTATCTTCCCAGAGAGGTCTGGTACCAATTTACCTACCCCGAAGAGATGGAACGCTTGGTAGGCCCGGGTCGGGATTGATAGCTCAACCGTGTGGGCGACAGCAGCGCCGCTTACCACTGCACCAGCTAGCCATTTATGGAATACCCGAAATAAACCCTGAAATGACGCGTAAACCATGATTCATCATTCGCGTGGTTGTAGTCAAGCGAATTCGGGGCTCTTGCCACTGCACCACACGCGCCCTGCCATGACAAAAAGAAGGAAGACAGAACATGACAAAAATTGCCGTAAAATTATTCTTTAATAATCTTCCCCTAATTAAATTATCGTTAAAAACGAGCTGTAATGATAAAGTGGTCAGTGTTGGCTGTTCTCCGCGATCGCGCCAGGCACTCGTCTTGCATTCGGAATCGCAAAGACGTGGTGAATGCGTAAATGGACTACAGAATGAATTGCTGAGGCCAGCCGCTGTATGAGCCAACGTTTTCCCTTCCCAGAGATGCCTGGTACCAATTAACCCGATATGGAGGGATGGGAGGTTTGGTTACCCTGGGCGCTCGACTCAACAGAAAACGAACGCATGGCGCGTCCTTAAATGTATGATTAACGCTAACCACCTTACCTAACCTTTCTATCTCCTCTTTTTTGGCTTTACCTCCCTTACCTAATGGTGGGTATATGGTCGGCATACGGCACAACTCCTAGTTACTATGGGCACCTGGATTGTTGAATTCACCGACGCAAAGTTGACGAATTCTGGCTTTGTGGGAATGCAAATTCACTTACCTCTGCAGAATCGGGGAGGAAACATAAGAGGAAGTCGACATCTGACGGACCATTATGCACATTGGAAGAAGGACGGGTATTGAGGCTTCAATAGCTGTAGAATGTACCCATTGTTCACTAACAAAAAACCAGCATCTCTCAGCAAAGTAGCGATGTGTTCCACCAGACTTCCTCTCTTATAGCGCTTCTAGAATAGAGAACTTGGAGAATTCTTGTAGCTTCTTGCTGCCTTCGGAAGGGCGACAAAAGGGACCACAAAAGCCAAAAAACCAGCAGAATTTTGCTAATTCTACAGAGATGGGAACTTAAAAAATAAATCTGGCGCCAGCCCTGGGTGGAGCTTCGAAATTGATGCATTTCGTTTTACTTTTTCTATTTTTTTATTTCTTATCTATTAGTCAAAGGTCAGTATAGCACACTCGAAAATTTGAAACGTGACAAATGACTCTAAGCTAGGATTAGTGATGATCTTCGCCACAAAAACCGTTTTTTCAAAGGGTCCAAAGGAATCAAGGCGCTTCTGATGAGGATCGCCATACGGGAAATTCAGAGGCAAACATGGTGCAGTGGTAAGAGGAGTTACTTTCACCTGTACAGTCGAGCGATCTATCCCGCCAAGGTTAGCCAAGGCTTCCAATCCCTTTAGGCCAGGTAAAAGGTTATCAAACTCGTCTAGGATCGTAAAGAGAGTGGCCTGGTCTAGCGGTTGCACACACAAGTCATTATTGAGTCAAATGAGAACACACCATGCCCTACAATTCTGAATAGAAGCTGAATGCGCGGCGCGTCCTTCAAGAATACGACAAACACTTTGTCATAACCTTTCACACAGGCTGATGTGTTACGCTTTAATAAATGTCTTTCGACGGTGCACCCATGATGCCTCCAGGACTAAGATTCATGAATGTATACCATCTAAATACCCTCAAAAAATAGATGGAGCTTCCGTGTCACAGAATCGCTCCCAAAGGACCATAAGTTACCACTGGGACGACCGCCAACAAAATGGGCGGACTCATTTTCGGAGTCTTTTGGAGAACGGAGCCTCCCTCACTGGATGCAAGTTGCCAGAGATCGAGCGGTCTGGTAGAGTCGTGGTCCCCGCTGAGAAGATCTCCAGCTGAAGAAAGCACCATCAAAGTATCAAAGTAACAAAGTAAACACCCTGGATTATACCCCGACTATAGCGCGAACCGTGACCAAATATTTTTCAGTCGGCTACATTCTAGGTAGCGGCTACCTCTCCCAGAACCAGGTGCACCTACTGTTCCCCTCTTATCGTGCCTACTTATCGACTGGTCCTTTTTAGTAGCGCTCTCATTGTTTTTCCGGCCAGCACTCCATTAAGGCAAGCCACTCTTGGTGTGCTTGGCTTTCCGTCTTGGTGAACACCGTCCGGCTGGCTGGTAGTTGTCCTGTCCAAGTGAGTGGCCAAAAAATGAAGAACGAGGAAGCCGAGAAGCAGAGAACGACTAACTCTGAATAGTAAGGGGAACTCACGCCATAGTCGGTCTTTATGGAAGAGGAGCCGAGGAGAGCGACGGAGTGTGGTGGTAGTTTAAGCGATGGTGGACGGCCAGGGGGTCGACGGTGTCTGATAAGATAAGCATCGATTCTGGCAGCATCAAATGGTGTTAGAGGGCGCAACGAGTCGCGCGACGCTTTTCCTTCGGCAAACACCACCACGGTGCTAATCTGGTCGCACAGATCTTAAGACAGAGTCGATTCCTAAGGCGACGGAAAAGGAGAACTACGGGCTGTCCCGGGGTGAAAGTTACCAAGTGGGAAGAGAAGCTACTTTAGCCTCACTACCGGTCGAGTGATCGATCCTTTTAAGCAAGCACTTCTTTCACTACAGGGTGGGTAAATTTGAACCAAACTTCCTTGGAAGATAAGGACCCATTCTTCCCAGTTTTCCTCTCTTTCCTAACTCCTTCGGTCGTAAGGCTAAATATCAAACCAGTCGGTCTTCTACCATCTCGGCAAGGCGTACGTGGCGCAGTGGTACGACGAGCCACTTTCATGCACGATATGAGGCGATCGAACCTAGCCCGGGTTAACTAAGCCCTCTATACCTCCTGGGTCGAATAAATATGTACCAGACCTTTTCTTAGAAGGTGAAGGCACTGTTCTGGTATAGCGGATAGCCACAGAAGTAATTGTATAGGCCAAGTTCGCGTTCTCCATCTACGATTCTGCCTGGAAGACGAGTGCATGGCGCGCCCTTATGGGACTGATCAATGGTTTAATTACCCAAGTTTGAGGACATGTTCTATATTCGCGTTCATTTCGGAGAATGCAAGATTTGTTTATTTTCCATTTCAGTTTTCTTTTGATTTTTATGTTTCGTAATTTTATAAAACCCTCTCTCGCTTACTAACGAGACCCGGAGGGGGTTTCTTCTGATTCCCTTGCTGGTCTAGAGGGCCGAAACCAGCTGCCCTTTTACACGTATTTCAATCGTTTATATTTATTGATGCATTTTTCATCTTACAGTGTTACCTTACTTTGCCCGATTCAGCAGTTGATACCCTTCTTTCTAGTTTCTGATCGCCCCATTTCAACTGATCCGGAACTAATCGGCTTGGACAACTGTGCTACCGCTGGGACCCGTTTTCTGGGGACGATGATTTGGGCCGAGTTCTGAGTCATTCACTGCCGACGAAAACATCAGTCGTGCCTTCTAAATTAAGTCAAAAACTCTCATAAAAGTTCCTAACTTTTCAAACGCAAAGCTTTAATAAGGATGAGGAGATTTACAAAAATTTTCAACTTAGCAGGAGGTCAAAGAACGACGTGAAACGAAGATAAATATACGTAGCGAATAAATAAAAACAAAACGAGGGAGTAAAGAAAATTTTCTCACCTCATCTAAAAAAAACTGCGAAGAAGGGGACGGGCGGAGATTAAGGAGCCGTATGAGGACTGAATTAACTTAACACATTTAGCGAAGATTGGCTAGGTAAAGGGCAGGAGCAGTTGCGCCGTTGGAGACCAGCGACGCCAATTTTTGCGCTCAAAGTTTTCGAAGCCGCTAATTTTTTAACTTCTAAAAAGAGGTTTAAATTACTTTCAAAATAATCAGCCATTAAAAAAGGAGGAAAATAACTCTGAAAATCCAAAAGAAAAAGAAGGGATCTAAAAAGTGGAGTGGCTGAAGTTGTACAATTCGTTTTAGTTGGCCTGAGGAAACGAGCTGAAACAAACTATAATCTAACAAAAAAATAAGAAGCAAAAAATCAGAAATCGTAAAACTTCTCTCTACAACCTAGTCTCGACGGGAATGTCATAAACTGCATTTCTTTTCGTCGAGCATCGACAGGATATCAAAGAACTTTTCGAAAACTGTGCTAAATAGTCACAACACTTTGGAATTTGGAAAAATCCTCCTTTTGGTTTACATCAGGGCCCAATTTAGGAGAGGGCTTGGGTCACCTTTGATAAGGGACTCTGGTATGTACAATTTTTACCCATATTCGCCAAACAGTCCAAACTTTAGCAGATAGATTTTGAAGCAATTGTTTTTAAGCAGCACAACTGGACAACAAAATTTTACGGAACATTATAAAATAGTTAAAATTCTAATGAAATGCGCCAGAGAAAGCGGGGAAAACGAAGGAGATGTCCTCTGGTGATAAATATATTATTTAGAAATCAATATGCTGCTCAAAACCGACCAGCTCGACAGTAATTGAGCAAAAATGCTGTTCGAGAGCCGCCGACGGCAGGAAACCGTCCTTTCGAGCCGCGAAAAATTCAACGTTTAATCGATTTGTAATATTTGCTTTCCGCGGTTTGACTATCGTTCTGTGTATGCGCAAACAACTACAGGAACGAAAATCGATTCCGGGCGCTCAAACTACTTGAGGACGAGAAAAAGTGACAAAATTGAAAATGAGAAACAAACAGAACTGTGAAGGCTACGCCATGGATTAAAAGGCGCTTCGTGAGCAAGGGATGCGCCATGCATACACTTTTACTTTCATAAGCTTCAGACCCCTGGATTATTGAAGGCTCAAAAATTAAGCGTCTGCTTTACGAATGGCTAATTGCTCTTGTGTCCAGCCTCCAGCTAGCCAAAGGGAATGAATTGGAGCGAAGTTCACCTTAAATCTGTAAAAAAAAGAGACTAAAGAAGATCGCGATATAAAGTAACCAGCACTCCAGCGGCCTATCGGCCGACTCAAATGAAATGGAAGTTCTGGGAATTTTGGCACTATTCCGCTTAATAAGTCACAATCTTTAACGCAGCTTGAAAAAAGAAGCAATTTTATCAGCTCCCTTGCCGCTTGGGTGCATTTGGTGTACGGTAACAGACTGTCGCGGCGGGACCCACATGAGCCACCCATTACACACATCGCGGTTTCGCTTATCATACATATATATATATATATATAGTAGGATAGGCAATCATAAAATTCACCCATAACACTCAATATCGTGTAGCAAGGAACCTGGCAAGAAAACCATTCACTGAAATGTTCTGGTGGAAAACCTTTTATGCTTTAGTTCGTTTTACTAAACGAATAGATACAAACTAAATTCTCGTTAAGAAGCAAAAGAAATTAGAAATCGTAGAATGTCTCTATACAACTGAGTGAAATCTCGATAAAAATCTGATAGACTACAATTTTCGCCCGGAAATCTTTCACATTGTCAGCAAGGAAACAAGATACAACAAAAGTCTACCTAGAAGAAATCCTAGACAGTGATAGTAAAGAGGATGACGATGTTTACAACAACAAAAAAATGGAAATAAAAGAATATAACCGTTCAAGTAAAAAGTGAGTTAGTAACGCGACGAGAATTCGACAGACTACAATTTAAGCTGGAAACTCTTGAACGTTGCTAATAGCTGAATCCAGAAAACGAGCTAAGACAAGGTTTACCCAGAAGCTCTAAACATGGGGTAAGGAGGGTGGAGGAGCTGTAAATAAGCAAGAAATCATAATAATTATCCTAAAAATCCACAGAGGCCAAGATACTTAACAAGAGTCTGACGATTCACTAGAATTTTTGGTAAAATCCCCTCGAATCATTTTTACATAGCTGAACTGAGGAAACTAGATGTAACCAACAATTTTCTCATGAAAAAAGGAACTGACATTTTATTTTACTTCATTTTGGCACTGTTATTGCAAACAATATGTTTGTTCTAGATTTTCCCTTTGCCTCTTTTTGAAGAACATGACAGTGCATTATAAAGCTAAAGGTAAAGGTAGAGGTGCCGGCCCTAGGGAGTCGCCATGCACCCGTTTTCCATTCAGAATCGTAGAGTCACGGTAAACTGCCTATCTAATGATTTGTGTTGGCGAGATGCTATACTAAATCGGCGTCTTTACCTTTCCAGAAAATTCTGATACCCATTTACCCGACCCAGAGAGATGGAAGGCTTGGTTAGCCCGTGCGAGGTTTGATCGCTCAACCCTGTGGGTGACAATAGCGCCTCTTGCCACTGTATCACCCGCGCCTAGCAGACCATTATACATGAATAGATAAATAAATGAACAAAAAGGACGATGATGCCTTCAGGCAAGATAGATTCATCCCGAGTGGTCCAGGAAGAGTGGATGTGGGCCGTTGTTAGCCAGCTCGCAACCAGTTCCCCACTGGGAGAGCTTGTTGACGCTAATTGGACTAGGTCGTCGTCCCATACACTACGGTAGCAAACAAACGATGGATAGCTGCTGCTTCTGACCGGATTATATTCAAGTAAGCAAATATACGGCATGTCAAAAAGGCCAAGCACTGACATCGCTGAACCCCTTCGTGTTTACCCAGTCCCTTGGCAGGCCGTAACCCAAGCCACTCTTCGATAAACCGTCTGTGAATATCCGATTTATGACATCTAGAAGAGCAGATCATCGACATCGTTGCTGAGTTATTGAATATGCTTATTTAGTGCTTCTTTGGCCTATACAATAAACTGCAGAAGCCATCCGCTGTGGGAGTCAGCGTTTTCCCTTCCCAACGAGCCTGGTACCAATATACCCGTCCACGGAAGCACTGAAAGCCTAGTAAGCCCGGATGAGGACCGATCGTTCGACGGTGCAGGTGGAAGTAGCGCTTCTTACTGCACCAGCTGAATAAGTAAAGGTAAAAGGTAAAGGTGTCGGCGTTGATCAGTCCCGAAGGACGCGCCGCCCCATTCGTGTTCAATTTAGAATCCTTAACGCTTGGTGAATGCGTTTTTGGCCTATACAATGGCTTGCGGGGAAAGTCGCTGCACCAAGTCAGTGTCTTCACCTTCCCAGACAAGTCTGGTACAGGGCTGTGCGTTAAATTCTGGCCGTTAAATTTTTAAACGACTTTTTTTAACGGCAAAATTTGCCGTTAAAAACCGTTAAATTCGTTAAATCCGTTAAATTTTTGAAATTTTGCAAAAAAGTTGAAATTCCTTAAAATAATGGTTTTTTCACCGTAATATCGCGAAAATCAACGACACTAATATATAAGCGTTTATTTTACTGTTGTGCCGGAACGATCAATTCATCGGTTAGTACACTAGAGCGCATATTATTAACAACAGCTAACGAAAGAGCTAAGTCTCTTACAAAGAAAGCATATTCAAAGTCAGGAATGATCAACGGTCGAAGCCAATCTGTGGAATATTAAGTTTGAGAAACAGAAGAGCTGCAAAATTTGCAGGTGTTAGCGACTTACGAAAGTCGGTCAAAACTTGACCCGCAGATGAGAAAACCCTTTCAATTCCAACTGTTCCCGGAGGAGCGCAAAAGTATTTCCTCCACCCTCCAAATTTGACTTCGAATATGAACCTCCAAATTTGACTTCTGTTAGATGTTGGCCAAAAAAACGCTAAAATTATGAGCGATAGCAGAAAGTTTCCCTGCTTCAGTGCATGAACATCCCACTGTATAATCGAATTGAGGTGGAAGGAATTAGGGAAATTTGCCATTTTTGTTCCATTACTTATGGCCCCTATAATAGCTACCCACCGCAGTTAGCTAATTACAGAAATTTCAGTAGACGAACTCCTATTACAATGCCCAGATTGCTTCTAATGTTGTGGAAGAGAGAAGCTGGGTGATCCTGACACGATTGCGTGCAATTTGGACCTGCTGCCACTCCCGCGCGGGCAATTCAAAAGCCGTTAAATTTTCCGTTAAATTTCGAAAATTGGCCGTTAAATCCGTTAAATAATTTTTAACGGAAAAAGCCGTTAAATCCGTTAAAACCGTTAAACCGTTAACCGTTAAATGCACAGCCCTGGTCTGGTACCAACTCACCCAACCCCGGAGGGATGGAAGGATTGGTTAGCTCGGGCCAGGACCCATCGCTCGATCGTGCGGGTATCAGTAGCGCCTCTTCCCACTGCACGACGCGGTCCCAACTGAATAAGTAAAGCCCGCTAAATAAGCCGTTAAGTTGCCCAAAAAGGCTCTAAATGTGAGATTAAAGCAGGTTCTCAAAGTATGCATTGTCGAACAGAAGTCGCACGAGCAGCCAGGCGGCAGAGGTTCGTAAGCAGCTTTAGGAGAATTCCCTCTCGAAGAATCAATATTTGTAGTCAGTGTACGTGACCTTTTCGAACAAATAAACCAACTAATCCGCCTTAGCCTTTTCACTGAAAGGCAGCGTTTGTGCGTTGACTAGAAAACATCTATGTTATACCGGCGAAGGGTATAGTTGTACAGGAAACGTCTAATATTTCAAGTTTCTAGTGGTAGATAGCTTTCTTCATCCAAGAGAGACTGAAGGGGTAAATAAAATCGAGCAAGAGTTCAGCGGCGGTCGTATTCACAAGAAATGAGCTTTGCGCACAGTGCGATCAGAACATGGAACGTCAAGAGTTCAACAAACGTCTGCACTTTCATGAAAAAAAAACAGTGGTTTTTTTCTCACACATAGGAAAATTGCGGAAGAAAAACTATGAAACACTAGAGGAATCTCGTGTGGAAAAGCGGAACGTTTCCTGAGACAGATACGCCGTCATTTTCATAAAACTATTGTAGAGATAGTTGGTAACCAAAGAAGAGATCAGTCAATTTTTCACTCATATGGAACTTTTCTTCTACATTCTAACTTTTCGTCTTTGTTTCCCTCCTTTTTCCTTTCTTTCCCTCTTTCTTTCTTTACTGAACGCGCTTCAGTGATTTGCCAGGAATCTGTTATCCGAAAGTGAATGGAAGATCAGTCACTTTTGCACTCATATGGAATGCCTCTTCTACCTTCTAATTTTTTTCTTTGTTTCCTTCCTTTTTCCTTTCTTTCCTTCTTTCTTTCTTTATTGAACACGCTTCAGTGATTTGTTAGGCATCTATTATCCGAAAATGAATGGAAGAAGTAGGAACAGAAAGCTCAAGAAAGGCAAGTTCGAGCTTTGCTCGGCAGGTTCGATTCCAGGAACTTCACAAAACTCAAATGGGAGCAAAAAAAAAACATTTTTGTAACATTTACCTATCTCCTTCTCCTCAACTTTTAGTGCGCAGCAGTGAAGAGAAAAAGAAGAAGATTGGAGATTACAAAGACGACTTTTCTTCTAAAACCTCTGCCGATAACTCGCCGAATTTCTTATTGACATGCCCATAATCACCTGGGTATATTCAACCCATCGCGCTGAGAAAGCCCATGTTTAGTGCTATTTTTCAGCGCAATTTTGAGGTAACAATGAAATTTCAATTTTTTGTCGCCGCACTCAAACAGCGGAACGTCTCGAAAAACATACGTTGTTGTCGAAGTGAGCCACTCGTTCACGACTTCTCACCGAAAATCTCAAAAAATCGCGTGAGATTAGCGGATGTGCTTGGAGGAGTTTTCCATATTTCACTGAACTTCTATACTTCGTCTTTCTCTAGCAAAACTTCAATTTTCTTAGTAAAGCGGGTATAATATGGAGTAGAGAAAGACAAGAGAAGGAAGTTAGGAAAAAGAAACACGTGCAACAAGTCTCCCAGCAACGGTCAGAACCTTACTGCAGTCCAAACATGAATGTGAGGCGCTCGATTAAATGTGGCTGAATAGAAAAATGGAATATGATCAAAGGATTGAAGAATTTACAACCAACGACGTGCATAGCTTGTGAGAGCGAGGAATGAGGACAAAATGCTTGTCTGCAGATTCCCATGACCACTCCGCTATGTTTGGCGATTCACAACACCCCTTATTCCGACTTTTTATTTTTATTTATTTTATTTACTTGTACGTCCGAAGGCGCGCCAAAAACACTATTAGCACTATAACGCCAGACTAACTCAAACGAATTCAAATTCAAAAATGGAGTTATGACCGGACTTAAACTATCAACGAGATCTTCAAAATCATAGAAGTTCTCACACCTATATTTACCGACCTAACCCCTCAATCTTTCGACTTCGGAGGCCCGAACACAATTCGAAATGCTGGATGCTGAATTCGAATGGCATTATCGAACGGTGCTCAGGCCTCTGACGACGACGGAACGGTCAAAACTTCACGCCGTTAACTAAAGTAATTCTACCAAACAAATTTGTAAAGCGGACGAAAGTCGTATTGAAAACTACTAGAAAATCCAAACAAACACTCAGAAGAAGCTCATAAAAACATCCCAAGTTCTCGGTCCTTTGAGCATGGGCATTGATGTTTAGGTATTTACATGTTAGCATGCCTTTGTGCAGATTGTCAAATCGAATTCCTTATTAATGGCCTGATGTTTTGACCTCCTCATCGTCTTCAGAGGTCCGTAATTCGTCGTTGGTGACCTGAGAGCTTACACCGCCAAAGGCTGCATCCACTCTAGCATTTTTATGCGAGGGTATGAACAGGAGATTAAAATATCTTCGAAAGAAAAGTACGTTAGGCCGTTAATGAAGAATCCAACCAACAACCTTGACAAAGTCATAGTAACATCAAAATACTTAGAACAATAACTTATATTTTGACATCAGATGGGAAACAAAGGATTGGAGAACTAACGACTACGTATCTTGTGAGAGCCAGAAATAAGGATAAAATGCTCGTCTGCAGATTCTCATGATTGCTCTGTCATATTTGGCGATTCACAATATCCTTTATTCCGCAAATAAACTATCAACACGATCATTAAAATCGTCGATGGTAAACTCATGTTCCCGTCCGATGTCAGTGCTTTGCGAATAACCTAGCATCTCCAAATATTCAAGTCATTCAACTAGTTCTCGTCTATAACCCGCAAAACAAATAGCGGTAGTTAACAGAAAAGTTTCCTGTTACTGAGAACAATAGTTTCACTTGTCACTGGTGGTCCGGGAACGGAAGAGCGCCGGAGGGGCCGACGACGGCCGGATCGAGGAGGACGGCGACGGCCGTTGCCGTCGCCGCCGAAAGCTAAGTGCGCCGTAGTGAAACCTAATTGTGTGATGGCCTCATAATGGACGCTCCGGCAGCACACGGCACAACGGGAAGAAGGAGAAGAAGAAGAAGAGGAAGACATTCCACAGATGGCCTCGGGGGAACGCTCCGCCCCACCGGCTAACCCTCGGACTTCGTTGCCGTGTGCTGCTGCAGCTTGGAAGTCGGCCCCATCACCACCATCACCACGCCCACCCCACCAGTGGAGTGCTGAGTGCTGCTGAGATTGTCGGTGCCGGCTCTCACTCTCAATAAGAGAACTTGGCAGAGGACGGACGGGGAGACGAGGGAATGGATTTGTTCCCAGTCAGTCCAAGGAGCGGGATGGCCGAGACGTTAGTAGCTTAGGCTCATACTTCTCGAATGCTTCTATGCCGAACGAGGCTGGTAAGGTGGATCGAAATTTATTATGGTCAGACTTTTTGACCCTTTAGTCGTCTTCTGAGGCCTAAAAAAGCCACACCATTCTCGATCGCAGATTTTTGGGCTCCTTGCATGCGACCATCAATCACAGTCTTGTGATTGTGACAGTTTTCCTCCATCAGCCGATCTGTCACTTGGGTCTGGTACCGACACCTTTTTCGGCTATTTCTAGGTTAAGCACCAGTTTTTGCCCGGGACGGGACTGATCATCGAGACTATGGGCCAAGGATTTCTCAAGTTCTCTCTTCTTCAAACCTCGGCATGATATTAAATTCCTCGAATGCATCTGTACCGAACGAGGTTAGTAAGGTGGATCAAAATTTATTATAGCCTGATGTTTTGACCCTTTAATAGTCTTCAGAGGCCTAAAAAAGGCCTAAAAAGGCTCGAAATCTCCTGAATTAATAGAACTGCCCGTTTTCTTCGTGTGCGATGTCTCTGACCGCTGGGATAGTTCTATAAGGTCAAGAGATTTCAAGCCACTTTTTAGGACTCTGAAGACAACGAAAGGGTCCAACGTTAGGCGAGAATAATATTTGATTCACCTTATCAACCTCGTTCGGCACAGACGCATTCGAGAAGTTTAACATCATGCCGAGGTTTCAAGAAGAGAGAACTTGGGAAATCCTAGGCCCATAATCTCGATGATCAGCACCGTCCCAGGCAGAAACTCGCGCTTAACATAGAAATGGCTGAAAAAAAGGTGTCGGTACCAGACCCAGGTGACAGATCGGTCTACGGAGAGAAATCACGCAATCACAAGACTGTTATTGATGATCGCTTGCGAGGAAGCCCAAAATTCTGCGATCGAGGGTGTGGCCATCCCAGTGGAGATCTATACCTAGGGAAGATGGTAGTGTGTTACCCCAGCGACGTGAAAGAAGACAAGGCGGCTCTTAAGTAGGACGTGTCTCGTGAATTTTCAGGATAAAAACGAAGGAGAAAAAGAAGAGAAAAGAAAAGAGAAAAGGGATTCGCTTTGTCTCAACTCTCATCAGCAAGAGAGCTTGGCAGACGTTTTTCGTATGTTGAGCCGCGGCTGAACACTTCAAGTGGAATAAACGCTTTCCTACTCTACCAAGTATTGGCGCACCCAATGATATTTTAAATATATCCCTATCGGGTAAGCGAAATGTGCATTCACAGTATCTTCACGATTCGGAATGGAAGAAAAATGCGTGGCGCGACTAATCAGTGCCAACCACTTTAGCATTGACTTTAACATTTCAATCCCTCTAACATAGACTCCGTTTCGGTCACTTGTCACGAGAAAATGGCAAGTGTACGAAAAGCGCTGACGTCTACACAATCACAACTATGTGAGACAACTCGGTGCTCCTCTGGAAATACGAGACGAGTGGCAGTTGTCCGACCGACGGCAGCGGCCTGCACCACCAGCGACGAGCGGTTCCTATAGTTACTTTTGAATGGAAAATACGAGGAATTCTCCGAAGCTTCATGAATCTTTCATCAAGGGATCCTATAGGAGTCTGTTAGAGAGCTCCTCCGCAGTGACTTTTCATTTTCAAGCGGACACACAATAGGAGACCGGTGAAATAAGTGAAGAACACTCCAACGCTGATTAACAATGATATCACCATTAACTCTTCATATATATTCTTTCCGTCCAAGTCGGGGATCCACGATAGAGTCGACTCCATCGATCACTCATTAAAGAACCCCTCCAAAAGATCCATGAGGTAAAAGGTCAAGGTCAAGGTATCAACGCTGATCAGTCCCCAAAGAAGGCGTCACCGCATTTGTGTTCAATTCAGAATCGTAGAAGCTTAGTAAATGCGTATGTAACCTATACAAAGGCTTGTGGGGGCCAGCCGCTATACAAAGTCAGTGTTTTTACCTTCCCAGACAAGTATGGTACCAATTTACCCGACCCGGAGGATTGGAAGGCTTCCTTAACCCGGGCCGGGATCGATCGCTCGACCGTGCGAGTGTCAGTAGCGCCTCTCAACACTCCACCACGCGGTTCTGACCCATAAGGTGAGGAACCTTGAAGCGGATAAAGGCGATGGATATGGAGAATCAGTGGTTAGAAATGGTTAGAGAAGAAAATAACTTTGAAAAGGTTTTCCGATTGAGGCTAGATAGAGGTAACGTGAAAACCATGCCAATCTTGAAGAGACATAGAGCAGCGAGCTCCTTTGAGATCATTCGGAGAAATGAATCAGCTTTTTGCTCCCAACTTTCACCTGTACCTAGCTAGTCGATCGTTTGAAAACCCCATAATGGAATTTTACTTTTTTTTCGAATGTCGCCCTTTTATTTATTTATAGCAAGCCAAGGAGCAAGAGGTTCAACATCATTATGTTCAGACAGTAAGCTGTAGATTTGATTTTGAAAAAAAAACGGCTGAAAAAGTAGAGCGCTTGCTATGTATGCCGACGACAAAAAATCCTCCATTTGATTAGCAGCAAGGGTATCAAATATAAAGTGGAAAAGACTTACTGACCTTAATACTCAGCGGATATTTCTTTAAAAAATACCAAAAAGAAAGGCGAGGAACGTTGTCAAGCGGAGGCGGAAGAAACACTTTGAAAAAATAGTGGTCAAGAAGTCATTTCACATTGAAAAAATTCTCGGAAGGCAAAGACCCTGGAGGGTTGCTGGTGATCGCCTTCGCTATTTCAAGAATTCAGCATGAAATGAAAATAGACCTTTACCTGAACGTAGCAAAACTAGGAGGGACCATTAAAGACGGGAGGCAAACAGATCACCGGGTGTGATTTCGACGACGGCGAAACCTGAAAGGAAGCCATAAAAGTGGGTGCACGATGAATTTAATATCAAATGGTGAGCGACGACGCCGGCGAATTAGGAAACATTTCACATAAATAAGGCAGTGACGAGCAAGAGAAAGTCAGTGACGATAAAGTAACATTTTAAAAACAAATGAGTG
This sequence comes from Nippostrongylus brasiliensis, assembly GCA_030553155.1. Taxonomy (NCBI): domain Eukaryota; kingdom Metazoa; phylum Nematoda; class Chromadorea; order Rhabditida; family Heligmosomidae; genus Nippostrongylus; species Nippostrongylus brasiliensis. The sequence goes on from CP130734.1 coordinate 32,711,411, forward strand.
CAAAAAACAGAGGGAGCAGAAAAATGACCAATAAAAGACGAGTAGTCTTGATGTAAGTCAAGCAAAATGTGGTTGCTCGACGTTGGTTTTTGAAGGACGAAACCACTCTTCACGTCATTCCGAACCCTCTGAGGTCTGCTTCTAACCATTCCGATGAAATTCTAGAAACGACCTCATTAAGGCAACCAAAAATTTCCCGACAAGAGGTTTCACTGCTTAATTTAGTTCCTCGCCTCTTCGCTCGTCTAGAAAAGAATATCTTTATAATAATCAGGCCATAATATGTCATAATTTATCAATTTATTATCAGGCCATAATTTAAAAAAATCACAAATATAATAAATTTTGCGGGAAACTTTTTGAATTTTTCAGAACAGCTTTCGAGCATCCCTTCTTTTTCGAATAGCGATGTTCGTCAGTGGTTTGTCCGGAAGAAAAAACTCAGTAGATTTCTTACGCGAGTTCTTCAATCAGACGATAAGGTTTGCAACTCATCAATCATCGTTTGGCCATTCTTCTTCTTCTTCAAGTTTCTATAAGCCCTTGTCAGCCGCAACGACCAACATCTAAGCTATAAGGACAATTCGCAGTGGGAGGGGAGCTCATAGTTCTCGACGTTCAGAAAAACTATTTCAATATCGAAAACTAGAGTTTTTAATTGTTTTTAGATCATGTTCTTCAGAGTTTCATGTTTACATGTCCGACCAACCACCTTCGGTGTTAGCACGTTTACTTAGCTATGAGAAATAAATGTATAAAACCGCTGAGATCAGATTTTTGCAACGTTGAAAAACCTCACTAAACTCAAATATTCTTCGCCCAAGGAATTGCCCAGAAAGCTGTGAAAATCTCAATCTTTCGACCTTCTACCTCATGCAAAGGTGATAGTGGTAAAGGTTTTACCCTGTAGAACATCTTGAAATTGAACTTAAATTTGAAATTTGAAATTAGAATTGAGAAAATGAAATGAATTGTGAATTTAGAATTCAATTAAATTCAATTAGTTAAAAACTACTATTCGATTCAATTGAGGAAAATAGAATTCATTTTTAGAAGAAAATGATTAACAAAATTGATCAATGAAACATAGCTACGGCAAACTCTAGACTAGAGGTCGTCGCAAACTCGATGAATCGAATGTGCAGCGAAAAAGCAGCGAGTAAACATGGACGGTGGAGAAGTGAAAGTAATGTGCCAGTGAAAAGGGAAAAGAGCAGGGAATCTCTCAGAAACTCTTAATTTTCTAGTTGTTCTTAAAGTTCACCAGCTAATCTAGAGATTTTCATCGCTCCTAACCAGGAGCGTGCAGGAATTTTTTTTGAAAAAGCGGAAGGCGGAAGACGGAACGGAAATGGCCGAAAACAGCCGGAAACCGGAACACGGAGACGGATGTTACCAAACACTCCTGCCCCTAACTTTTTACTCGATTAAGTATCCATTGATTAGTACCGAACACGTCACTAATCAGCAACGGCTTCTCTGTTAAATTTGACTTCAGAAGCTCTGATAAAGCTCGTAAATGAATAGTTAGTGTGTTGTGAATAAAGCATTAGTAAAATGTAATGGTAAAGGTGTATATGTGGTGGTAATAGATCAGTCCTCTATGGATGCGCCATGCATTCGATTCGTATTCCATTCAAAATCGTAGAGGCATGGTGAATGCGTATTTGGCCAATACAATGGCTTGTAGGGGACAGCTGCTATACCAGTCAGTGTCTTTACCTTCCCAGTCGAGTCTGGTACCAATTTACGCGACCCCAGAGGAATGGAAGGACTGGTTAGCCAGGACGGGATCGATCACTCGACCGTACGTCGAGTGGACTTCTAGAGCTCGAGAGGAACTGCAGGTCATTTAGGAGGTGATGAACATCTCCAACAGCGGCGGCGGGGAGGTCGGAGCAACAGCCGGCCGCCACCGCGGCCCCTTCAGAAAGAAAGTGGCCTCGTGAGTGTTTGTGCGCAAGCTGGTGTGTGTAAAGAGTGTCGGATTTCATAGAAAAGAAAAGTTCTAAGCCTATGTGGGGTTGCGCATCGGCAAAGTCCAAGCTACTCAAAAAATTCGCCGAAAAACGGCCCGCTAGGACGAGTTACCCGGCGCTCTGAAACCGACGAAAATCTTAAGATTGGCACTGATTAGCATGTGGGTAGAATATAAAAGTTGCGACTTGGCGCCGCACTGGGTCTAGATCAAAATTTTCACCTCGAAACTCTGTCTATAGGGGTTACATAGGCCACTGATCACGAATCTGATGTCCGTTTCCCGGATTTCGATCGAGGACCACCCATATCGCTCGTAGGACCAGCAGGGTGACCTAAGATCATCGATTTGGTGGAAACTCTGTGTAGAGTAGTTATTTTGCATGCTGATAGACGATTCTGACATTTGTTTTTCGAATTTCGCCCGAGGGCAACTCCTTTCCCTAACTTTGGTGACCAAGTCACAATCACCGATATGGCTAACATTTTGTCAAAGTAGGTTATTTGGGATCCTGATTACGAATCTGATGCTTATGTCTCAGATTTTCATTGATTTCGGCAGATTCAAATAGGTTTCACCTGAATCTACCTGTAAATAACTAAATAAATAAATAAATGGCCGAAATCAGTCGAAATTCGAAAATCCAACATCATAGTCGTAATCAGCACGCTAAATAACACACCTGTACGAAATTTGGGCGAAATCTGAGATTTTGACCTGACCACCCAAATCGACAAAATAGGTAGTCCTCGGCCGAAAAATTTGAAACGGACGTCAGAATGGGATCTAAACGCCAAATAACTTTTAGCTAATGACGACATGAGAAAAATTGGGGAAAAATCGAAAAAAAATTGAGATTAAAAGAGAAATGAAACAAATGAAACGAAATGGAAAGGCAACCACGGTCGAACGGTCGATAGTGAACCGTCCTCGGGGTGGGTGAACCCCCTGCCTAGCGAAATTTCTATCGATTTCCGATGGTCAGGGGTAGACACAATTGTTGCCCGAGTTCTAGAAAACTCTTGAAGTCGAGAGAGAAGAGTGAAACTCGTCCATACGAGGGTGGAGCTCGTCCGAGAGCAAACCCTGGGTAATATTAGTGTGGCCGATCAAGGTGCTTAACCTCAGCCGCCCACTTTCACCCGGCCGGGTCACACTAAGCTGCACCAGAGGAAGCACTTGAGAGTGCGACAGACCAACAATTGAACGGAAGGTTGTACTAATATCGCCGGTGAACTCTGTGGGTGGTCTACGGTTCTTATCAATAAAAAAAAGTACAACTCCCAATCAGAAAGGTAAAGGTAAGGTAATCGACGTTGATTAGTCCCCTGAGAACGCGCTGTGCACTCACATCCGGCACTATTCAACTTAACGGACCCCAGTACTCGATTTTTTTCAGTCTCGAAATTAGCCGAAACTTTGCCTATGGCCGGTAATCGAGGGCGCTGATCACAAATCTGCTGTCCGTTTTCCATGTGGCGGTCTCGGACCACCCATATCGACTACTTCGGTGGTCCAGTCAGCATCACCGATTTCGCTAAAACTTTGTCTATGGAGGTTCTCTGTTGTCCTGAACACAAATCTAAGGTCCGTTTTTAAGCTGGTGGTGTTGAACCACCCATAGCCATTTTACCTTACCGACCTTACCTGGTGAGACTCACCTGCAACTATCGTATTTGGCCGCCATTTGTAAAACGGACTTCACCATCGTGTTCAGGACACCAGAGAACCCCCATAAACAAAGTTTAAGTCAAATCGGTGATCCTGATTGGATCACCAAAGTAGTCGATATGGGTGGTCTGAGACCACCAGGGCCCAGATTCATGAACGGGCGAGGGGTCTCCGAAACCGCGGCGCAGCCAGAACCAGACGGCAGAGTCGATGAGAGATTGCGTTCAATATGGGAAGTTTAGAATAAGTACACAAAGGTTGGCGTCGTTTAGGCTGTACCTCGGGGTTTATCGGGGGTTTATTGATGATGATTCTGGGCCCTGCACCCCAAATAACCCCCACAGGCAAAGTTTCAGCGAATTTCGACGACTGAAAAAACCGAGTTCTGGTGTCCGCCAAGTTAAGCTGAACAGTGCCCACCATCCATCAGGAATTGTAGAGGCATGTTAATGCCTATTTTGCCTATGCAATGGCTTTCGTGACCAGCTGCTATATCGAGTCAGCGTCCTTACCTTTCCAGACAAGTCTGGTATCGATTTACCCGACCCCGGAGGGATGAAAGGCTTGGTTGTCCTCGACGCGAGTCGATCGCTTCACCGTGTGGGTGTCGGTAGCGCTTATTACCACTGCACCTGTGCCTAGCCAAGTTGATAGAGGACTTCGTGAAAAAAGTCTAAAAAAGCGCTTTCCTGTCCTGGGCCCAGATTCATCATTCATAAACCCTCAGTAAACCCTGTGATATAGCCCGAACGACGCTCACCTTCGTCTGCTTATCTTAAACTCCTTGTATGTTAAACCCCATCTCTCATCGACTGCCGTCCGGTTCTGGCTGCGCCGCGGTATCGGAGACCACTCTTCCGTTCATGAATCTGGCCCTCGGGTTTCCAGATGAGCTAAAGCCATTAGCCTGAATTTAGTGTTATGCCAGCAATCTCGGACAGTTGTATTTGAAAACCCTGTGGTTTTTTAACATTACCCAAGGTCCCGAATTTTTCGATCATTTTGATTTTTTTTGTTTTGAGTCGATCATTCGGTCCCAACGCCCCAAAATCTCAGGCGATTTCTGTTGCATAACGCCAAAACATGTAAGAGAAGCTCCGTGAGACTGGGCGCGGTAGTGTTCCCACTTATGAGTTTTTGAGGAATGTGAAAAGCAAAAACAAATTTGATGAAGGCGCGGTGAGGAACTGCTTCTGATGCATGTTTACATAGGAATGCTAATAAAAACAAGAGAAGGAATTCAAACAGACGTATGGAGAATGGGTGGTCCAAAGGGGGGAGAGTGAGTGGTTTGCGATATACAGGTGAAACCTGGACAGTAAAGATCAGCCAAAAAATCGAAACGTCGGCCAGTTCTTTTAGAAGATTCCACCATTCCGGGACCTGATGGATAGCTGGCGAAATACCACGGACTGCTCTCGTCAAAGACAAATTTGGGCTATGGATCACTCTATGGCTGTCCTTGATAGTACCATGCGCATGATTAATAAGGCGTATGGAGCGGAAATTGGAAATAAAATGAGAATCTGTCATGCAATAGCCGCTTGGCGAGTACAGAGTGATGGTCAGATTTAACCGACACTCAATTTTTAGATGATCGTTGCTAAGAAACGGGCCAGAAATGGAGAGAACAAAAAGAAAAAGACTTCTAAACAAGTAGCAAGACTAAACGACTATAATTCTAGATTGATAAACGATTAGAGGTAGAAGTTCTGTAAGTACCAGGAAAGGAAAATACAGCGTTATGAATGAAAATTTCAGACGGAGATGTACAAAAACTAGTGTTCAACTAAATAATCAAAGAGGAAAAGTGGACGGACGAGATGATAGCAAAGAACAAAGAAAAAAGAAGAGGATAGCAAAGAACAAGGAAAAAGAAGAAGGAAAAGACAACGGAAACAAAGAAAGAGAAAAACAGACAAAGGTTGGTAATCAAGATCAAGGCTAAAATTGCTTTTGACCACACGCAGTCATCCCTTCCTTTTTCATTCCATTTTTAATTTTTGTTTTTGTTTTTATTTTTATTTCCGTGGTCAGTTTCGCTCGGTATTACTAGCTCTGCTGTTGTGTTTCTGTTAAGCACTGACATAAAGATTAATAAATAAATAAGATGGGAACCAAAAGAAGTGACATTAGTATCCATATTATTAAAGATACAAAGGGAACCCGCATTGGTGTTGGGACCCGCACGTTCAGCGAAACCAGGTCTAACAAGGGAGGTCAGTGAACTTCCCCCGACGATTCTTAACAGGACCTATATGGTCTTATAGAGCTTGAAGCGCAGATCACAGATATGTAATTTATTTTTGCTGAATGGCAGTGGGTGGTCCGAAAATTGCAAAAAAAGTGAGCACTGCTCTGACAACACTGCTGAGGGGCGCTGAATAGCCCCTGAGGTGAGAGGCTCACACATGTGTGCTTCGGTAGCGCAGCGGTATCGCAGTGGACTGTTGCTCGGAAGGTCAAGGGTTTGGATCCTGTGGATGTGTTTTTGTTTTGCTTTAATCGCATTGACACCAAATGGTGCTCATTTTGCGATTTTGTCATGGGGATCGAAGAAAATCATGTTTGGAGCACTCTATACCGCACAAATTTTGGTAAATGACAACATTAATATGTGTAGTCAATATCTATCGTAACTTACCTTAAACAGACGCAAATTCAGAAACTAATGTTGGATTCGTGATCAGCGACCCAAATAACCCCTACACACGAAGTTTGGACGAAATCGGCGATTTTGACCCACGCACCTCACTTACCCACCCTTGCCATAGCAAGCGCTCACCAGTCAGAAATCCAGAAGCAAAAGTAAAATTCGTGATCAGCAATCCAGGAGAGACTCCTATACAATTTCTGGAACGAAGGTAGTGGATGCGGACGATTTTCTGACAGCTAAAGTCTGAATGGTGCCATAATATTACCAGTAATTCATCAGAGAATCAACCTTGGGCAACTCTACAGACACCTGACATGAGGGTCGAGACGTCGTGGTCACCCATTTCGCCCAAACTTTGCTAATGAGACTATTTGAGACGCTGGTCACGAATATAGCACTAGTTTTGTGATTTGAAACAAGTGAGAGTATCTAATGACGGGTTTCGTTGTGTGTGGGCTGGTGAGCCCTTGCAATGGTAAGGGTGGGTGAGGTGCCAGGGTCAAAATAACCGATTCTGTCCAAACTTCATATGTGGGGGTTATTTGTTTCGCTGATCACGAATCCAACATTAGTTTCTGAATTTGCGTCTGTTTAAGGTAAGTTACGATAGATATTGACTACACATATTAATGTTGTCATTTACCAAAATTTGTGCGGTATAGAGTGCTCCAAACATGATTTTCTTCGATCCCCATGACAAAATCGCAAAATGAGCACCATTTGGTATCAATGCGATTAAAGCAAAACAAAAACACATCCACAGGATCCGAACCCTTGGCCTTCCGAGCAACAGTCCACTGCGGTACCGCTGCGCTACCGAAGCACACATGTCTGGGCCTCTCACCTCGGGGGCTATTCAGCGCCCCTCAGCAGTGTTGTCAGAGCAGTGCTTATTTTTTTTGCAATTTTCGGACCACCTACTGCCATTCAGCAAAAATAAATTACATATCTGTGATCTGCGCTTCATGCTCTATAAGACCATATAGGTCTTGTTAAGAATCGTCGGGGGAAGTTCACTGACCTCCCTTGTAAGTACCTAAGTAGATAAGTAAGTACGATATCATTTAAAGGATTCATGGAAAACCCGCAAGCAGACGGGTTGACAAAGGAAAAGAGAGGAGGAACTCAATAGTCATACCATTCTAAATGCAGAGAGTAGTGGAAGAGTCAGCAGCAATTTCAGAGTTGTATTCCGAGAGACAGAAGCCCTTCTCTAGGCGACTCTTGGAATCTTACCGTACCTCTATACCGTAATCCCACCAGCAACAAGCTTAAGCCCTTTGAAGACGTGATGCCTAAATCGATCGGTAGGACAACGTTTGAACGATGACGAGGCGCGGCGTGCATGAGAGCAGCGGTGCTGATCCTCCATGTAAACATAAAGGTGGGACGGACCCCCGTCACCCCACCCCCCGTCCTCCCATCTCCACTTGTTTGAGGTGCTCTGCGCGATGCTGATGATAGCAGCGGGCCGTCGGCGGACCGTTAGAGGCCAACCTAACCCTCTATTTGCCTACGAGGTGCAATGTTTGAACGTACGGAGCGTAAAAGCCGAGACAAACTGCAAAAACTACTTGTTGTCGTTTTCTGAGGTTTGTAGCGATCATACAACTAAAATCTATCCGCTAAAGGTAACGTGGTTTAATAGTCCCTAAGGACGCGCCGTACGTTCATCTTCCATTAAGAACGGAACCTGTGCGGGCTAGACGTGATTCAGGTCGGAATCTTCACTTTCCCGAACCGATCTACATACTCGATCCCGTAGGAGCGGAAGGATTACATTAGATTCATTTTGCCAATAACTACATGGGGACAAAGAGAAACGATTCACAATAGGTAATTTGTAAAAACTAGCAAATTGGCGATTACATCAGTAACAGGAGAAGCATAAGAATAGCAGGCACAATGAAATGTTAACACAGCTGGAGGCAACAGAGTTCGTCTCTTCACCCAGGCACAAAAAAAACAACTGAAAAATAATAGCTATCTAATCATGACAACATTTTCACAGATCAGTTATAGGAACGATCGGTTGGCCGTGTGGGTGGAAGTAGCATCTCTAACCACTGCACCACGTACGCCCTAAGACTTTTTGAAAGGAATTTAGGTAAGGTACCTGGGGAGCGAAATTTGGATGGTGCCGGGCAGCTTTTATAAGCGTCTGGCATCACAGTTCTTCCAAAAGACTCCGAAGGCAGGTCCAAATCCCATGTGAACAGCTATTTTTGCGATTAACTTAGCACTATTAAAATACAGTGCCCTACTGTTGGACCATGAAGGTCATTCATACTCGGTGGCAATTTGAAGCGGGCTACAGCCGCATTTATACCCAGCTCTTTGTGTACAGCACAGTTCACAAAACTACTACGGTAGCTATTTCATCTCCTTCAACTCTGCTGTGCGTGTCTCCTTGCCACCATAAAGTACCCAATGAACTCATCTGCCGCTATGTTTTTAATTTTGTTGATTACATATTTTGCTTTGAATTTGAACTGAATTCTGAACTTTTGAATATTGTTAATTTTTGAATTTCGTTATTGTTAATACGTCCTACGCATAACAGTCCTAGACCTATTTAGACTTAACAAAGTGCGATGTCGCCTTTTTATGTGCCCACCCTTAGCCTACTTAACCTACGTGCAATGCCCTACGGACATAGGTAATCGAAATAATTGAGCGGAATATGGTGGGTGATGAACTGTCGACGCTATCGAGCGGACATTTTTGTTGTCCAAATATAAATGATAGAGACAGAGAGGAAGAGAGAAAGATAGTTTACGTTTTCAAAGAGAGGACAAAAACGTTATGAATCATCCCGAATACGGACAGCACATGTCGAAGAGGAGACCAGGTCCGAAGTGACAGCTATTCGACCCATTTCAATGGAATTCTTTGTTAGCAAAATCTGGGATCATTGCGAAGAGAGGAAGTTCCTCTGTTGTTCTTTTGTATATCGATCATTTCTATTGGGCGTGCGTGCTGCAGTCGTAAGAGGCGCTGCTGGTACCGTACTGTTGAGCGATCAGAATTCTCTAAGGTTAACGAAGCTTTCCATCCCTGCTGGGGTCTAGTACATTGTCTGGCAAAATGAGAACATTGACCGCATTTTATCCACCAAATTCGCCGCGCCTCTACGACTCTGAATTGAAGACGAATGTATGGCGCATCCTTAGGGGACTAATCAACGCCGACCACTTTACCTTTACCTTCACCTACTTCACGTGGCACTAATGCAGCTTGCTCCCGCACGAATGGAGTCCTAACGTTTGGAATAACACAGCTTCTGACTTGATTTAAGAGCTACCCAAGAATTCCTAGTTCTGACGGCGGCCACCTAATTTTCTCTTCTTCTTCGGTCACATTCAGGTTAAGGGTTCTCTTTGAGTTGAAACAGCGCCTCTTGCAGGCAACCAACCAGCAGAAACATTTTCAAAAGGATAATGGTGCAGGAAGGCAGCATAGTCACATCCATGCCAATAGTTAAACAAGTTTAAGCAATACATTAAAAAACGTAAAAAAAAGTCAGTAGAAAAAAATTTCACTAGAAAAGTTCTAATTCGTATCCATGGATTTTTTTTTTATGAAAAATACCGTCTTACAATATTCGCAGCAAAGCTCTCGGTCTCGAGCATTTGTGGTTCAGAGGAAGGAAATTCGACTCGATCGTGTTCCATAAAGTCCTTGGGAAATGCGGGCTCATCCTCCATGATTTTGGTGTTTTGAAAACTCATGCACTCGATGGGCAGATTACAAATTACGATCTTTTTTAACTGAAATGGAATGTAGGTTCCATTTTTTTCCAAACCACGCGGGAGGAGAGTACTATAAATTGAGAAGGAAAATTATTTATTTATTTGTTTATTGAATACGCCATCAGGCTTGCCATTACAAGTGAGGTTTAAAGTGAATTGGTGGAAAGCGATAGGTCTGGTTTGGTGGAAAAATAAGCATTCAGGTTGAATCGAAGGAGTTAGACTGTTAGACTCCCATCTTTCTATCTCTGATAATGCTAACATTCCCTGTTAGATGTTCGTTTTATGTTAGTCACAAGCTTGTATGTTTCCATTTACGTTGTGTTATGTTGGTTCATTGGTTTTATTGCATACCGCATGATGCATTCATGTAATAAAGAAGAAGAAGTGCAGGGCCAAGTTTTCTTCAGATTCCACCAAGCTGAGCTCTACTTCAACAGTACATTTTAGCAGATATTAGTTGGCGGTTAGCCGAGCTGTGTGTATGTGGCTGAGCGTGGTGGTTGCTCCATTGACGATATGGCGCTGAGCAAATATTTGCACCACAGCTAACCACCGGCTCTGAGCGCCGCTGCTGCAACATACCGCCACCGCCCGACCACCATCGTACTGAACTTCAAAGCCGCACTAGTCTTCCGGCTAAATAGATGGGGGATATGGTGGTTTACAGACTTGGACGCAAAGAAATTGTATGAAGAGTAAATGGTGTTATCAGTGCTAATGAGACGTTTGTCATTGTTCAGGGTCCTATTGTGTGGTAGCTTGCAAATAAAGACGGACGTGCTCTTTTACAGCGAAGGAAGTTCCCCAAAAGTTGTAAAATATTGCAAAGGACACGTCGTGAAGTGGTAAGGGGGGTTCTTCCACCAACATGGTGGACAGATCGATCCTCGCCCAGGCGAACCATGCCTTCCATCCCTCGGTCAAGTTACTACTTGATTAGTTTCGGAAGGTGAACTACTGAGCAGGCTTCACGCCTCCGCAAGTCACTTGATCGGTCCAATGCGCATTCACCATGATTCTGATTCTGAATGGAAGACGACTACGAGGCGTATTCTCTGGTGACTGATCAAGGCGACTAAAGTATTTACTATGAGGGGATTTTATTTTTCGTTCGAATAGACTGCTTCGAAATGGTCCGTGGAAAGCATGAACAAGGAACGAAACGCTGGAACAAGGAGAGAACGGTAGCAGCTCCTGCCTGAGGCTATCCATTAAGTAGTGTCGCAACGCATCTACATATTGGACTTTATTCCTAAGTCACTACACATTTGAGTACCTCGTTCATGGGTGCCATTGGCCGATTTCTGTCTTCTCCTCATCTCACTAAGCAATATCCATGTACGGGAATACTAAAGCTCAGAGCTAAATGATTTTTTCTGCTCGTCATTGGATAATTAGTTCTAATAAGTTCTGGAAGTCAAGAAAAAAACATCAGTTTCTCATCCAAACCGTTTCAATCTACGAGAGATTATTTCAAGGAACAGAGGGACGGAAACACAAAATGCAGAGAGGCGGCCTGAGTAATATCAGGAGCAATCGTACAATCGAGAAAAATAACTTACCACAAAAGAAATAATGGATCAACGCCACGAAAGGACAATCTGAACCGGCTACCAGGTGGGTCGATGAATTATTCCTGTTAATTATGAAATGCAAAGAAACTCTGACCAGGCAAGGTTAGATGATTTCGGCTAACGTTTGATAGGAACCTAGTCTGCAAGCTGGAGTAGACTGGCAGAGTTGCGGAAGCCGAGAAAAAACATCAGTTTCTCACCCGAATCGTTTCATTCTACTAAAGATTATTGAAAGGAACACAGGGACAGAAATACAAAGTACAGAAAGAGATTTCAGAAACAGATCTTACAGTACAGAAGCGGTAGCTGCTGTAAAGAAGATGCTAAGTTCAACAAAAATGGTGAGCAATGTGGAATTCCAACCAGGATTTTATATTTATTTATTTATTCATTTATTTATTTATTTATTTGAATACGCTGTTTAAGGCAGACGTAGGAAAGTGTAAAACAACAACGTCAACACATAAAACATAAATATGCCTAGAACAATTTTGAAAAATTTTGGAACGCTTCACTAATTTGCGTGTCATCAGGATCGCCGGCTTAGCGTGAGCACCGTGATACTGGACCGCTCACACGGTCGTTCGCTATTCCCCCAACTGGATCATTTCTTATCGTACCTCAAGAGAAGCCAATGGAAGAAATAGAAAAGAATGTATCAGGAGAGCAGGACCAGTTCTCTTACATATAGAGATAAATGATCCCTAAGTCGATTTTAAGGACCAAGACTTCTTTCCTACCGTAGGTGAATTTTTGAGTCCTAGGGCTTCATATTCTATACATGACAGAAGAATACGACAGATGACAGGCTTACGTCCCGTGGGGCATCGAAAATGAAAAAGAGCAACAATCACACTGATGACCGCTTGAATATGCCGATCATAATGGTCCCATGGAATGATTCATCGCGTGTTGTATTAAATCTGTACCGTGGCCAATTCTATCGTCCGCCGATTGCTGACAACGATGAAAGGATAGAATCAGTGTATGGTTGTCGGCCGCGCCTGACTCACTATGGAGGAAAACGGGCTTGGTCGTCGCCCTTTCGAATGAATTTCAGGCCTTTTGCCAGCCGACTAACAGTCATACTTGAAGAACATTCTGCTCAGGGAAAGTACACCTTGAAGGTAGGAATAAAAGACAACAGCTGCAGAAAACAATAGTTAATATAACAATTTTCATTTTTTTTATTTTTCGAAAGATTCGAGGGGCGGACTGAGAAAACACAGCCTCCACTTCCAAGTGATCTACCAACAATCTCGACTAGGGCCCACACTCATCACTGGTAAACCTCGATAAACCCCGAGACATAGCCTGTGAACGGCGCGCACTTTACCTACTTATCCTATACCTTCTATGTTAAACGCAATCTCTCATCGGTTCTGCCGTCTGGTTCTGGCTGCGCCGCGGTTTCGGAGACCGCCTATCCGATCATGAATCTGGGCCCCGCAAGCATAGGGACGCGGTAGATCCGCTACAATCGCTGGAAGAATCATTGAAATAGATCGAAAATGTCCCTAATCATATAAAGGGCGGTGGCTTTAGTTCAGATTGGAAATTCGTAATAAAAATGCAAAAAAATCAACAGGACCAGCAAGCTGAGGTTTCGAGACAAGGTGCGTACTTATACCTCCTGTTCCAAAAAGCGTTCAGGGTCCAAATTCAAGAACGGACGAGCGGTCTCCGAAACCGCAGCCAGAGCCAGACGGCAGAGTCGATGAGAGATTGCGTTCAACATAGGAAGTATAGGATAAGTAGAGAAAGGTGTGCGCCGTTCACAGGCTGTACCTTGGGGTTAATCGGGGTTTACCAATGATGAATGTGAGCCCAGGGCGCTGCAGAGCGCTTTTGGCGTTTTTTCTTTCTAGGTGAGGTATTTAAGAGTTAGAACATATCAGTCAAATCGTCGATCCGCACTAAGTTTAAGACTGGCGTCATTTTCCATATCAGCTAAGGGTGACCCAGTTATGGACCATTTTATTTCGAACCGTGCTAACTGCTTTATCACGCCCGAATCTTGATAATGGGGTCTTCTCAGGAGATCTTGTCAGCAATAAACGAAAAGCTTAAATGTTATCTGTGATCGGTGTGTTAGGTATCAAACGAGCGGAAGTGACGCAGCAAGTATAAATCTGTCAAGAAACAGCAAAAATTTTCATGTTTCTTTGAGAAACTGACTGCTGTCTTTAGCAACGCCAAAGTGACGACGGCAGCCAGTTTCTGAGCTAAGCGTGAGAATTTTCGATATTTCTTGACAGATCTAACCTTACTGCATCATTTTCGTTTGTTTGATACCTAACACGCCATACAAGGGTAATACTGAAACTTTTTGAACAAATTCGTGAATTTTCAAAAATCGAAAATCTCATTTTTCAGCTTCGATTTTCAAAAGAACCGAATCACTTCAGGAGGGTTTTGTACTTCTCTGATTTTTTGGCATCAATTTCGTTGTTTAGTAGCAAAGATCCCGTTTCTATACAAAGAATTTGGCGGATATACTGCCCTGAACATAGCTCTATATGAATTTTTTGTTAGTGGCACATAATTTACTCCAGGTTTCACCGGATCTATCTCAGCGTTCAAATGAGCTCATGCTCTCCCATCTGACATTATCGCAGAAAACCTTATCAGCTTTAAGAAACGTATAACCATATATGCTCAAAGTGCTTCTTTTCTCGTTTGTAAGCTTTTGGCACCGAGCCAATTTTTTTGTGAAAGAAGTTTGAAGGTGATCAACTCTCTTTGTTGGAGCTCTTCGAAACCCTGATTTTTACATTGTAAGGTTCCTAATTTCTGCTATCGAACCATGTAGATTTTGACCGATTTCGATGTCATAAATTCATCGGTTTATGCCAATTTCTCCCGATGACGTCACCTAAATAATTCCTAAATTGTCTACAGTGGATGCCATCAAATAGGTATGCTGCAGTAGTCAAATGCAATGGGGAAATTGAGATTTCGGAATTTTTCGTTTCTTGTTGACAAGATCTCCTGAGAAGACCCCAATGGCGAAATTGGGGTGTGGTAAAGCAATTAGCACGGCTATGAACAAACTGGTCCATAACTGGGTCACTCTTAATTGAAAGGAGAAAATAAAGTCAGTCTTAAGCTCCGGGGGACCGACGATTTGATTGGTATGTTCAAACTCTTAAATATCTCGCTAGGAAAGAAAAAACGCCGAAACAAAATGCTCTGGAGCGTTATGAACCCTTTTTTGGACAGAAGGTATGAGAGGTATTGTAATTACAAGGAGACCTTTGAACGAATTTTTGACCTAAAGAAGTGTTCGCTGGAATGCATGGAGCGCCAAAAGAAGGTGCTTCTGAATTAAAAAAACTTGAGGACGCATTCCATCGAGATCGATTCGATTATCAGCATAAACTTTTGAAGACTGGGATGCCGCGTAAGTTACCAACATTATATTTTATTTTAGTTTTCTAGTTTAAATTAAGCACAGTATTCTTGTTTAGTATTATTCATGTCTGTTTCATTTGGCGCACCTAACAGTGTAAATAAATAAAATAAAATAAAATGAACGTGATACACCCCAAAATCATCGTTCCAAAGGAGAAATGAATACAAATATGCTTATCAGTGATGAGGGATGAATGGAAGAAGGAACGAGCACAACAGTTGACTTCCCACGTCTTCATTGTTACCTGTGGAAGAACAAATCGATAATGCCTAATCAAGGCAGCGGCCACACAGCTAATTATTGAGACACTCCGCTTCTGGGTGGCTTCTGCCTAAACAATCGCTGAAAGTCGTCAGAATGACAGATAATTGTTGGCAAGATGTCAGGTAGTATTACTTGGTGTACAAATGAATAGCGTTTTTTGCACCTAAAACGTTAGCCAAATGTTTTCTGTGCAATATTCAATCAGTATTTATGATGTTTCCCTCCAATTCTGCTATCCTAGTGTAAATGAACTGCATGAGAGATTCTGATTATTAAGGCTCGTTTCGACGCCGCGCGGCGGAAATGCAAAATTGATCAATCAATAATTAACGTCATTGATTGAATTTGCTCCTTTGCGTTAGTGGCGCAGTCCGGTGGCGCCGTGTCTGAGCAAAAAAAATTAGGCATATAACCACATAAGGAAGGAATTAAACGAAAAAAGTGAGTTTCGTCAAAACGTCCTTTAATAAGGAATAGCAGCCTTCTAAAAAACTCGAACAACCAGTAAAATTGCCTATATGAGGCGCCCCCGCACTGCGCCACTAGTGCAAAAGAGCAAATTCGATCAATGACGTTAGTTATTGATTAGCGCTTCAATTTTGCATTTTCGGCGTCTAAACGAGCCCTGACGGCGCTTTCTCTATCGAATAAGGTTCGTTTGAGAAGAGTTATGGTCGCTCAATCTTATATGTGGTCTGATAGTGAACATTTCGGGTAAACTTCTCGAAATCTTGTATTCCACCAGCTCGGCTGTACCTAGGGTAAGGTAAAGGTGAAGGTAAGGGTACCAGCCCTGTCAGCCCCCAATGGAATGACTTAAGGGGCTAGCTGCTATACTATATCAGTGACTATACCTTCCCAGACAAGTCGGTTAGCAATTTACCCGACCCTGAGGAATGGAATGCTCGGATAGCCTGGGCGAGGATCGATCGCTCGAACGTGCGGGTGTCAGCAGAGCCTCTTACCGCTGTACCTGGGGTACCTTACAGTAATAGCAGCATAGCACTGCTGATTTCCTTCCATCCGGCGATCGTTATGCATCAGAGTAAAAGCGACGGTAAGTTGACAGGGTTCGGTAATATCGAGGTAAACTGGGCCCAGATTCATCATTGGTAAACTCCCGATAAACGCCTTCCTATTTTAAACGCAATCTCTCATCGACTCTGCCGTCTGGTTCTGGCTGCTCCGCGGTTTCGGAGACCGCTCGTCAATTCATGAATCTGGATCTTGATCACGGATCTGGTCTATGAACAACACCGGCGGTTTCGGTAACCGCCACCAAACCCCATCCGGGTATTCACTGCTCAGCTGAATAAATCAGCAGGTTTTGGCCAAATCCGAACGAAGATTTCCGGGCGCATAGAAAATTGCATTCTTCCACGTCGCTGACGAGACGCCGCAGCAGCCGGAATCGCTTCGTCGTCGAAATTTCCGCAAGACATCGGCCAGTAACCGAATTACGTCGAAGTATTGCCGGAGGGGACACACAAGATAACAGAGTAATTCTTGGTGGTTGGTATACCAGACCGTTGCTAATTTTTCGCCAAAACTTCGCCGGTGGCACACGCGGCTGCAAATTGTGCCGTCATAACTCTCTTTAATTCTATTTTTTGACTAAAAACACATGGTTGGAATTAGAATAAAATGGTCTATGTTCTTGTTAACAAAGTGCTCAAAAATTGTGAAATTTTAGTGGACGAAGTGGACGTTCTTTGACATCGCCACAACGGCAAGCTAATGGGCTTGACCTCATTGGCCCAGATTCATCATTGGTAAACCCCCGATAAACCCCGAGATGTATCCTGAACGGCGCCCACCTTTGTCTGCTTATCCTTAACTTCCTATGTTAAACGCAATCTCTCATCGACTCTCCTGTCTGGTTCTGTCTGCGCCGCGGTTTCGGAGACCGCTCGTCCGTTCATGAATCTGGGCCATTGAGTCTTTCGTTGTTACAGGCCGTCGGTAGCTGCGAAATTTAATAACAACTACAGCTGTACACTTTCTTCACTTCTTCATTTTGACAGTCAGTTCAAAAAGTAATTACTCAGCCGATCATTCCAATCAATATCAAGCAATGAGACTCACTTGATCCCACCGCTAGTTTACTCCTACTCTCATCTACAAAAATTAGTCTTCTAGCATATTTGTTACTGTTACTGTTACTCATGAGCTCAGAGAGATATTACAATAGAAAATTTTCAGATGTTCCGCTTAACTCGTAGCTTGAAGTGAAAGGTGGGAAAACAAGAGAGCTAAAATGGTATAACCATCAGGGTTTACCGAATGTTGATAAGAGAAACTTGCGGAATTATGTCACTATTAAAGAATTTGTACTACAGAAATCTTCTGCTCAAATAAGGCGACGGAGTATCTTATAAATCTTGTTGATGCCGTATGGAGATGCTGCTGTTTTATATATTCGTCGTATTCGACATATTTCTGGTGTGAAGAAAATAATAGCATTAAATAGTGACCAGATCTCAAAAATTCAAGGAATTCCGCTAAATATGGAGTTTTCTTCTCCCCTTCATGCTGTTCAGAAAAAAACTAAACTAAAAAACTAACTTAAAATTTCATTTCGACAGCTCTGGATGGAAATTCCTCCTAATGATTTCAAACAGAAGAAGCACGTTCAATGCCGAATTTAAAAGGTGTATTAATTTAGAAATAGAATTTCACTAAATAGCAGCAAAGCTTCGCAGCAAAAACGTATGAAGATCCATTATATAAAAATTAAATGAGAATAGGCAGTGGGGCGGAGAAGCGAAGGAAATGCTGAAAAAAATGAGAAAAAGGCTCTAGATAGCAAGAAATATTATCTCTTGAGGTAAGGAATCTATGATTCAGGGTGGCACCTCCCGGTGAAATACCAAATAAATCACAAAACGATTTTCCCATCATAGCCCTTGATTATAATCATTGTACCACAAAAAGCCGATATAATTGAAGGCAATAAATTCGCGAAAAAATAAAGAATAAAATTCATATAAAATCTATAGGACAAATAAGTAAAAAAAATAATCATTGATGTGGTGAAAAACATTTCTTCCAAGGATTTGACTTGCTCTAGAACCTAGAACCGTCGGAAACAAAGACAAGTTGAAAGAGCTGGAAGGTTACGAATTCGCTCAGAGGGAAGATTCGCAATGCTGCAATTCTCGTCTCGGAGTTTGCCGACAGCAATTCGTTTTGTTTTGGCGAACATCGAACGTTGGAAACGTTTCCGCTCTTCTGCCGTTGCTATCTCCCCCACAAATCAGACCTATTATGGTGACCCAAAATTCATTATAGCTCTCGATTCTTCATTTCTTTCATTTCGCATTTCTGATTCTGAATCCTGTTATTAATACCTCAAGAAATTCAAATAAATGACCGATAAGGTTATCATCGTAGAGCATAATTCTTTACCGGATCGCTGGCACCGAGTTGTGCTTAACCATCATAACCTTATTGGTCATTTACTTCCTTTCCTTGAATTATGAATGAATATGGAAGTCAGAATCTGAAATGCACATGAACTTTTTGGTAACCCTAATACGTGATCTTGAACTCTCCTTATTTTGTGAACGAAACTAGCTGATTTCCTGAAAACTACTTTCTTGTCATATTTGTAATAAATGGTAACCATTTCTGGACTGAAAATTCTATTAGGGCCCGTTCAGACGACGCGCGTCGAAAATGCAAAATCGAAGCGCAATCAATAATTAACGCCCTTGATCGAATTTACTCTTTTGCATTAGTGGCGCAGTCCGGTTGCGCCTCATATAGGCAAACTTACTGGTCGCTCGGGGTTTTTAGAATTCTGCCATTCCTTATTAAAGGGAATTTTGACAAAATTCACTTTTTTCGTTTAATTTCTTTCCTATGTGATTATATGCCTAATTTTTTTTTGCCTATATGAGGCGCAACCGGACTGCGCCACTAACGCAAAGGAGAAAATTCGATCAATGACGTTATTTATTGATTGCGCTTCGATTTTGCATTTTCGACGCGCGTCGTCTGAACGAGCCCTTATCTATTAGGTTGGAAACTAATTTCGTGGACTGTTTTGCAGTCATTATTTCTAGCAAACACAACTTGCTTGAAAGTTCACCTAATTCACTGCTCTTTTAACCGTTTGATAGAGCATATCAATTAGTTTTCAAAACCATTCATAAACCCTGTTACTTTTGTTTGCAGGGAATGTTTTTCTTCTTGAAATGAAAACATCCAAAACCAGTGTTTGCCGAGGTCTTCTTCATGAATACCTGTTTAGCCACTAGGTTACTGAAACGTTACAATTTGTGTGTGCAGAATCTTAGGATGATGTCCTGAAGCGACTTATGGCACTTAAAGATATCAAGAGATTTTGAGCAAGCAGTTCCAAACGAAAACAAAAGTGCACTTCGGATGACCTACGGAGCTCGGTCGGAAGGCCGTAACAAGTTCCTTCGAAAGAAACCAGAGATCAACAACGGCTATGTTGACGCTCGAAGTCAAGCGCTCGAAAAGCTGAACTGAAACGGTTCTGCACTATTTTAGTTTTTCTGTAAAACTGGCCAACAGGTGCCTTGCGATTTGACCCGTCCCGCGACAAGGGTGGGGCGGATGCTGCAAACGAACTTCGAGCTTTCTCTAAAAGCGAATCACCGGTTCAGAAAGGGGTAACGTGCGATGGAAAGAGGATATCTCGTAGTAATCACTGACTTCCTAGCCGGCCACCCAAAACAAAATGAAGGCCGCTACAGATCCTCAAATCCACCTCTTCACAAGAGGCTGATGATCTCAGTCTGGAGGTTCTAGGAAGGTGCCACCTTTCGAGAATTGATCGGTGGTAGTCTCAGTATTCACCTAGAGCCCTACTCTCTTTAGCCTGGCTGTGTACAGGTTGAACTACGCGGTAGTCGGTTTAAGCAGCTCTCTGAAAGTTGTGTCACCCCTCATCAAGGCGCTGCCGAACATCACGCTGAGTTTCGATCACTCCAAAAGTCCGAAGATGTAAGCTGGGAGACTCTTGTTTATGCAGGTTATAGTGCAGATAGAGCACTATATGTATGACATTTATTTTGGTTTTTCCTGCATTATTTGGGCAAAGACGATCCAGTAATGAGGTGTAGGTCAAAATGCACCTGCGAAAACAATTCCTTTCAAAAAACTCAGCATTTCTTAGGAAGTGGAATGTGGCAGTAACCAGAGAGTGGAGAAATACCTCTTCGTTTCGGTGGTTCATATGTCGTTTGGGTAACATTTTTCTTTATTTAGTAACTAACACTTTTGTTGAAGGTGCGTGAGAGTCCACGAAATTAGTTTCCAACCTAATATTTTTCGCGACGCAATGGTCTACTATATAGCTTACTGCGATGACAGAATCTCTAGGAGATGAGATTTGTTTTATGTATCCGTTTCAATCATCTAAATAACCATCTGTTTTTTTATAATGATGGTGCTAGGTTTAATCACCTAACTAACCATTGGTTTTCTTATAATTACAGAGCAAAAATCGCGACTCATGCCGGATACGAACCCGCGTTTCACACCTTACCGGTTTCGTATGTTAACCATTATGCTACTGACAGGACTGCTCTCCTACCGCTTTCATTATTCCGTGGGCTACCAGCCACTTACAGTGTTAGAACGCCTAGGTACGCATCAAATATATGTGATAAATAAATAAACAAATAATTTTCCAACAGGGCAGACATAGGAACAACAATCCCTTGGAAATAAGAGCTGTATAAACAGATGAGACGTTGATAGATATGCATCAATTGATTGAGAAATCGGAAAACCATTTGAAAAAAGCGAGAGGTTTCGATAAGAAAACACATACATTGATAAAGAAAAAGACAAGGAACTAGAAAATAACGAGAAAATACAGACACTCATCAATGAAATATTATACTAGTGAACTCGACGCAGAGAGTTCGACTCTGCGCTTGGAAGAAGATAAAAAGAGATGAGAAAGAAAAATGACTTTTCGTTAGACATAATTTGGTTTGACCCAACATACCCAGTGAAAACGGGGAGCCGTCCGGCACAGGTAATTGCATGTTAATATACTGATAGTGACGGTAACTATTGCGAAATCCCCGACTTGGCGCAGTCTAGGATCTCTCAACATGATTAGCCATGGGTACCGACCAGTTAAAAGAACCCTCGGGAAGCAGGGTCTGCCCAGGTATCTTCTCTTGCAGTAGTATTCTAGGCTAGATCATTTTTGATGAAGTACAGTAATATCTGGGCGCGCGTGGTACAGTGGTAAGAGGCGTTACTGATACCCACAAGGTCTAGCGATCGATTCCCGCACGAGCTCACCAAGCCTTTCATTCCTTTTGTGGTCAGATAAATTGGTAGCAGACCTATCTGAGAAGGTAAAGACACTGACTTGGTATAGCCTCTGCCCCAGCAAGTCATAGGCCCTTGTTATACCTTCGCTCACCCCCCAGCGTAACTCGTCCATTCAGTATCAGACACCGTGGGGCCAGCTGTTATGCACACGCTCCCTACCTTCCACGCTCTAGTCGCTGCGCATTGCACTGCGATTGACCCTTTCGCTGGGGGTGGGTCGATCACCTCGCGCATTGCTCTGTATGCTTCGGGCGCGTGCGTGCGTGCGTCGCGTGCTCAGCGACTGAGGTTAACGGCTGGGCGCTCACCGCTCGCAAGCAGCTGACGCTCACCACGAGCGAAGGTATAACAAGGGCCATAGTATAGGCCAAATGCTCATTCACCAAGCCTCTACGATTCTGAATAGAACACGATTGCACGGCGCGTACATAGAGAACTGATTAACGTCGACACCTTTAAATAAATAAATAAACGATTAAGCACACAGAATTATCTGGGAAAAGCACACGTTTACGTCACAAAAAATAACCGACGAAAAAAAAGAGTGAATAATTTTTGAATATTAATTTCTTCTAAATCTCTTGGTTTTTGTTGTGTTGTCGGTTACTTTCTGCACATGTATTGTTGGACGTCACGTAAATAATAAACAAATAAACAAATTTCAGAGAAAAACAGCTTGACGTGCATCCACAAGTCCGACCTTTCTGTTTTTGTTGTGCTGTCGGTTACTTTCCGCACATGTATTGTTGAACGTTACGTAAATATTTAAATTACGAGACTGTAAGATGGAAATATTTTATATAGCCACTTAACGTTTTGACCTCCTCTTCAGAGGCCTTAACACATTCCGGGTTTGTTGATCTACCAGAAGCCTCCCAAAAGTCATTCAATCCTAGCATTTCAGATGTTAGGAGCAAATCAAAAATGTAAACATCATAACAATCTTGAACATCGTAACAAATAAATGAATAAATAAATAAATAAATAAATAAATAATGCGAGAGCCTGGAGAGAGAATAATTGTTTCAGAATGTTTGAATTGGCGTAGCACACCTGTGTATTGGTGTATCTGCCGCGAAGTATAAACATCACGTCGGATGTCGACGTTTTGTTGATGATATCCGAGAGTGAGCATCGAACGCCATCACCAGCACCGACATCAGTTATGCGCGATGGTGGTGGTGTCGCGTGCGTTGTCGTCGGTTGTCATTCGGAAGTGTCACGGTTGACGGCTTCTCTTCAATCGCGACACCACCCACCCCATTGCCATCCGCCGTCCTTCTGGCACCGATGAAACCATCGCCATAAAGTGCTCTTGAAAGTGCCACATTGGTGGAACATCATTAGAGCGGGATGGCCGAGAGGTTAGGAACCTGGGCTGATGATCTCGACGAACGGGAGCCTGCGATAGAGGGCAATACGGCCACCCTGTCTGAAGCTTTGGATAGAGACAAGATGGCAGTGTGGTAACCTCGGCGATGTGGGAGCAACACCAAAGAGAAAGAAGGAAAAGGAAAAGGAGAAGGCGGCCATTGAGAAAGGCATACTGCGTAATTTGTCACGATAAAAACGTTGTGGAATCAAATATTGGCCGGATTTCATCAGCAGCTCTCCTCAACAGACAGTAAATATGGGCGTCCATTTTCATTGCCTTGCCATCTCTAACTTCTCGGGTTAACATTGACTTTAAAATATTGCTTTTCGAGATTTTCGAATACCATCTCGCTCAAAATGGAAAAGTGGCAGGAAACTTTTGCATTTTCGACCATTTTTTTTTTGATTTTATCGGGCAGCTTGGTAAGTTAAAGGTAAGGGTAAATGGGTTTCCGTTGATAAGCCTTCTAAGTACGCGCCACGCATTCGTCTTCCATACAGAATCG
Source organism: Nippostrongylus brasiliensis (assembly GCA_030553155.1). Taxonomy (NCBI): domain Eukaryota; kingdom Metazoa; phylum Nematoda; class Chromadorea; order Rhabditida; family Heligmosomidae; genus Nippostrongylus; species Nippostrongylus brasiliensis. The sequence goes on from CP130734.1 coordinate 32,734,931, forward strand.
CAAAAGCATGGTGGATACGTGCTTGACCTATAGAATGGCATGCGGAATCCAGCTGCTATTCCGAGTAAATGTCTTTACCTTCTTGAACAGGCCTAATACCAATTTACTCCGGGGGTGAAAAGTTTGGTATGCTCGATAGGATTGATCGTTCGATCGTGAGGGTCTCTTTCCACAGCACCACATCGTTGTATGTAAAGGTGTAATGATAATCAAACAAAAAAGTAATTGAAGTACAACCTCGCAATCAAAAAATAACATACAATCGTATAACACAATGTAGAAGTGGTATTCCCATTGGTTTCTAGGTTGCATACCACACAGCATTGGGTTATATACGAATAAACTGCGTTTTCTTCCATCTTTCGCACATTTCCGTGTTTTTCGAAATGTTGGGCGATAGCCGGAAATGGCACTTGGGATCCTTCCGCTGTCTCGCGAATACTTTTCGTGAATTCTACTCCACCAGTGACTTCAACGAATCGCCACCAGGCCCAAAGATCGACCAGGCTCAATCTGAAGGTTTGAAACTGCGAATCGGTATATTTGTACATAACCTAATCCTGAGATGAATAGTGCGGAGAAGACAATCAGCCTCCACGCTTTCCCAATGTCTTCATGAGCCTATAGTACTGGACGTGCCGTAACGATAAAACGGCGCAAGCGGCGCTTTTCTGCGCAGAAACCGCCGCTTGTTTTCGTTAGAGTTGGCTTGTTCGTGAAAATAAATACGTTTTCCAATTCAACAGGTCGAGCACTACCTTATCATGTACAAGTTTTCCATATTTGTGGAGCTTATTAACGAGCGATTTTTTTGACCTCTCGATTTTTGGTCCCTTACTCCTACGATTCCTCGTCAGGGGTCTTATTGCTGAACGAGGCTCCGCCTTCTGCCGGGCTACCACGCGGAGACCCCCGGCAGACATGCGGGGTAAATGAATTGAGATAGGCTCTGTCAAAGCAAATTGAGACAAACTTGCTCCTTAGAGAGCAACTTGAACATTCGATCGGAAATTCACATTCTATTATACACAACCTTATAATAAACTGTGAAAGTACGATCGAGGAAGAAAACCAACAAATAAATGAATGAGAGAATAAAAGGTAAAGGTGAAGGTGCCGGCGTTGATCAGTCCCTTGGGGACGCGCCATGTATTCGTGTTCCATTCAAGTCGTAGAGGCATCGTGAATGCGTATTTGGCCTATACAATGACCTGCGGGGCCAGCCGCTATACCAGATCAGTGTCTTTACCTTCCCAGACAAGTCTGGTACCAATTTACCCGACCCCGGAGGGATGGAAGGCCTGGTTAGCCCGGGCCGGGATTGATCGCTCGACCGTGCGGGTGTCAGCAGCGCCTCTTACCACTGCAACACGCGGGCCCCAAAGAGAAAGTGCGGACGTGGGGGCCTCTTTCCGCAACACCATATACGCTGTAGGTAAAGGTGGAATGATAATTAAACAAAAAAGTAAATCAAGTAAAATCTTACAAGTGAAGTATGACATATATAATCATATAACACAAATGAGAGAGTAAGAATAGTAATTTGGTGTCACTGGGTGAACAAATCTTGAAAACCAACAAATAAATGAATGAGTTTACCTTCCCAGACAAGTCTGGTACCAATTTACCCGACCCCGGAGGGATGGAAGGCCTGGTTAGCCCGGGCCGGGATTGATCGCTCGACCGTGCGGGTGTCAGCAGCGCCTCTTACCACTGCAACACGCGGGCCCCAAAGAGAAAGTGCGGACGTGGGGGCCTCTTTCCGCAACACCATATACGCTGTAGGTAAAGGTGGAATGATAATTAAACAAAAAAGTAAATCAAGTAAAATCTTACAAGTGAAGTATGACATATATAATCATATAACACAAATGAGAGAGTAAGAATAGTAATTTGGTGTCACTGGGAAGTTTCACTTCGAGGTCTTATCTACTCTACTAACATAGGCCAACCCGAACCTAATTGTCAGAGGAGGTCGAACCAAGGTTCAGATGAGAATCAGCGAAATTGAAGTTGGCAGATCCTACGGAAGCAAACCCGGCGTCGACCACCTTCGTCTAAAGCGTTATATTGGCTGTTTGCGCCCCCAATAAATCTACTCCTATAAGCCCGTATCTCCCATTCGCCCACTTAATAATTTCTGCATGAGGGCGTTGTTTGCTTTTTATCGTTTATGCGCTGTTGTTTACCCTTCAGCCACGATGTCCGGGTTGGGCACATTGATTGTGACGCCAGTGGCGTCTAAGAGCTCCTGTGAGAGCTCTGGAGCCGAACGGAGCCAGGTGAACGGAGCAACCCGGAAAACGGAGGACCACCATAAATCTCCATCGGACCCGGTAATTTTGTGGAGAGATGGCGATGTGTCAGCGCAATCAAGCAGCCGCGACTGAATTGAAGCAAAAAGGCGAGGAAATTATCGGTGGTCGGGGCGGTGGTGGCGTATTTCTTATGGAAATTTGTCCGGGGATCCGTCTCCGGGGATTTGTCTACATACGTGTTTTTCTAGTCAACCGAGTAACTTCAACAGAGTCATATATCGTGGAGAGTTCTGTCATCAATCTTGAGTATCTGGGTGGAGAGATTCTCAAAGATCGCAGAACATTCCTCCTATTTTGTTTATTTTAAGGTGACCAGCACTATCTAAGAAATGAAGTAAAAAAAGCAGCGATACATGATGCGATTCTCAAATTTTAAATATAAAATAGGAAGAAATACAGAAAATACGGAACTTAGAGTACTGAAGGACTAAGCTCGATGAGAACTTAGGAGGAATCGAGCATTGTAGCAATCTACTTCTGATTTGTATTATTGTTGCGAAACGTAAGTCATTAAAGAAGGTCTTAAGACCTACGGAATCAAACGTTCCAGCTTCGTGAAAGTTCAAACGATGTGTATTATACAAGTAAAAGGTAAAAGGTATAGGTAAAGGTCGGAAGACCAGCCCCGTAAGGGCGCGCCGCGCACTGGGCAACTAATCAAAATCGTATAGGCAGGGAGAATTATTTGGCCTATGCAGTAACCTAAGGGCACCAGTCGGTATACCAAGTCAGTGTCTTTACCTTCCCAGACAAGTCCAGTACCGTCTCACCCAATCTTGGAGGGATGAAGGGACTGGTTAGCACGGGCGGGGATCGATCTTTCGACAGTGCGGGTGTCAGTAGCACCTCCACTGCACTATAGAAGGAATGAACAATAAACAAATAAATATTTAGTTGTTCTCAAAGTCTGCTCTTTCGAAATGCAGATATATCAAATAAGACCGGACTTATCGGCAAAGAGAAGACATAAATTAAAAGAGTTATGATTCGTGGCTTTACGCCCGATAACTATTTCTCATAGCTTAATTGGAAACGAAGGAAAAAAGACTAAAAAACTGTTATCTATCTAAATAGTCTTGAGCTACCCTTATACTTCTAGGTAAACTTGAGTTATCCTCATACTTTCAACAGACTTTCAACTCACCGAAAACTTTTCAGACTGTTTTTCTTTTTTTAATCATGTCTTTCCATCTTTATTTGACAGCGCGCTTACCACTAATGTGCACTTTTTACCTCTACAATCTCTTCTTGACCTTCCATTCCGCTCTAAGTTATTTATGTATTTATTTATTATGACAATCTTGAATATGAATGATGCTTCTTATATGTAAATGACTGATTAACTCAAACATGTATCAACAACATACTTATCACCAGGATGGTTCTCGTTCTCCAGAACCTTCTTTGGGCAGGGGAAGAGTAAGAATTTCCAAACGATCAAAAGTTCTCTAAAGGGAAAAATAGCATGGAATGAATTGAAGTCGGAAGTCGGAGTCGGAAAATGGTGGGAGGGCTGCAGTAAGCGAGTGCGGAAACAAGGCCCAATAGAACAAAAAAGAAAAAAATTGTCTATAAAGCAATAATCAAGGACAAAAAGACTAGGAGCCACAGAGAATGGGATCGTAGTCATTTCGAAGAGAGGAGGAAAAGAATGATGTGGATCTAAAGCGAATGCCCATCCAGAGCTTCGTTCGAGTTCCTTGCGAACCACGATATTTTCGAAAATACCCATTCTAGGAGCCAGACGAATCACACATTCATGAATAACACATTTGTTAATGGGAGAAACATCTCAATGCGTGAAATTTGCTAAAATTTCAGACACTTGAACGATTGACGCATCGGAGAACAGTCAAATCTGCCTTTTGATATGCATCACCACCTGATTAACTTTTTGCTGTACGTTTTGAAGGAGTTGGTTCTGGTTTTATTTTTGGTTATATTTTTCTTTTATTTTACTGGGCTGATCCTATTGAATGTGTCGTAAAACCTAATTCATTTCTAATGAGCGCAACACGAAACTTCTCCCAATGTTATTACGGTTGCAAGAAGCTTTGACAATGACAAGTGATAACAATAAATAGGTTAAAAACTACCTCGACAAAGTCAGAGATAAAATTAGTTAAGCTCAACTAGTTTAGTAAAAATTAATTAAACTTGGATTTAACCAAACTCTCCGTAGTCAAAAAGCAAAGCAATGACAGAAGAAATAGATGCCACATGAAGTCCTATTTCGGCAAAACGACAGAAGCCTGATTAGCCACCGCAAAAATGCGAGGTGACTGGCAAACCGCGAAATATTGTGCGATGTCGCGCGCGGCGAATGCACCCGACCTTCTGCCTGGGTGGAATTTCGCTTCTTTTGGATTAATTTTTGAGAATCATAGATTGTTGAGAAATCGAGCTTGGTATATATCTAGAGAAGGAGGGACATCCGTCCTTATGGTTTTAGGATAAGGACGGATGTCCCTCCTTCTCTGGAATTACCCCAAGCTTGGTTTCTCAACAATCTATGATTTTCAGAAAAAAAAATTCAAAAGAAACGAAATTTCACCCCGAATCCCACCCCGAGGATTCCACTTTAGTCAGGACCGACCTTTGATGAAGCATTTTCAGAAGAAACGCGGCTCGTTCCGGGGAAAACAGTCGAAATTTCAGGTGGCAGCGAGAACGAGGTAAAAAGCGATCGGTGAGGAAAGCACGAGAGGACGGATCGCTTGTCAGCGCACGTATGACGATGATTGATTTGGCAGAGCCACCGCGAGAGACGACTCTGAGGCGGAAGCGGTTCAGCTTGATCGGAACGAACCGATCAATCACCTAATAAATCGAACAACCACTGATCGTTCAATTCTTGTTCACATTATTAAACTTTAAAAACCGTCTACTTGACATCGCCGACTTTCAAGCTTCAAAACTTAGGGCCTTTTGAGCACGTTTCCCGAACAGAAATGCTAGAGTGAATGTTGCATTTGGCAGGGTAGAAAAAGGTCGACACGTTCTGTTGCTAATAACCTCAATTCCATCTCCTCAATATCCTCGAAAGGAAGAATTTAGTCAAACGACTGTTTATAAATATAATTTCGGGGTTTAGGGAGGAGCGAACTTGGGAATTACTTGGGAAGCCAAAAGCCGGTTTTTCTTCACGGCGATGACAACGACGTTGAGGCCTTGGCCGTGCCCTGAGGCCATCCGGACGTACGTCGCCGCGGCGTCGTCCAGAAAATCCCCGAGAGAACCTAATCATTTATGCAAATTTCCGACCATCGGCGATTTGCAGTGAACGTGACGAACTATGAGGCGACAAGTGGCGGTCGTTCGGGGATTTGGGGAACGTCATCGCATAAGGCTCCCCTCGTCACCTCCAAAATAGACGGACTGGGTCCATTTGAAGTTCAGCATTCATGATAAAGAGAATTGCGTAAAAAAAGCAAGGAGACGAATTCATTCAGATGCAACATAGAACAAGAAGCAACAACTGGAAAAACCGAAATCATGGAAATGTTAGCATTAGATTAGTGGATTGAGGTGTGTCAGATGACAGTCTAACAGTTTAGAGAAACAAATCACTTGGTATGAATTTAAAACATTTCCCTGAACTGCTAGACCGTCATCTGAACACACCTCAATCCACTAATCTTGTTCGCTGAAAACTTGTGTTCCAAATTATGGAAATGGAATTAATGTTAAAGTTGACTACCTGCCTATCGTTTTGTTTGATATATCACCGTTGCACATGGCTTGTTCATGTAAAATAAATAAATAAATAACAACAAAACTGTGATTGAAAACGAAAACAGGTGAAAAGCAATAAATATAACAGCAGAAACACCAACTTTTCCGACGAACTTGTTTCTATAAGTTTCCAAAATTCAAGATTAAAAATCAAGAAAATCAGTTCAAAAAACCAAGCACTGGCAGTCTTCGATTCTAGAATTTCTGGATTCTTTAGGAAGTAAAATCAGCCCTTTAGTGAAAATAATGTCCAAAAATCTTATAACTAGCATGGATGAGTCAATACAAGGCAAATTTTCCATTTTCTTTCATGACCCACATGGGCCCTTAACATTTTTTTCTTCGGTGGATATCAGTTGCACCCAACTGCTACTCACTCCCAAAAAGAAAGAGTTACAGTGCATTTCGTTCTGAATATTAGGAATATTAGAAATGTCTCTTTCCCTCTGCTTGAGTTACTAACTCTGGGTTTTGTTTTGTTTTATAATAATTTTACTAAATTAATTTTCGCTTTTTTCTTTCGATCGAGTTTTCCCTGTTCTCTGTACCACTAACCATTTTTAGCACGTCTGTGAAAACGCTCAAAAATATATAGAAATAAACAAATAATCCGGTCGGCATTGATCAGCACCTTAAGGACGCGCCACGCATTCCTCTTCAATTCAGAATCGTGATGAGGCATGGACATCTGCTTGACATGGAGGCCAGCCGCCAAGTCAATGTCTTAAACTTCCAAGACAAGTCCGGTACCATCTAATGCGACCCTGGAGGTTTGGAAGTCTTGGTTAACCTGGGTGAGGATCATTCGCTCGACCGTGCGGGTGTCAGGAGCGCATCCTACCATTGTACCTCGAGGCGTCGTTGAAATAATGCTGGAGAAATTTGATTTAACAATCGCTTGCTGGATCCCACTTGAATATGGTTAGCTGTAGCGTTCTGCACAAGTCCACCCATTTTGGAACGCTTTGGAGTGAATTGCCCTCAGGGCATTGAAGCCAGAAATCTGGTGACTGGTCTAATGGGCCTAGTGCTGGCTCGCAACAACGGGATACGGGGATTTTCCAGAATCAAGTGTATTTCGGAGGGCGGTGGGACGAAATTGAGTTGAAGTTTGAGTACAAGTTGGCCGAAGCGAGGAGCGAAGACCGACGATTCCTCAATTCTTCAATTCTTCCACGCCAACGTCTTCGGCGACGTTGTCAGTCTGAATATATTAAGTGCATCTGATTGTGCTCGGGTCGACGATGAAATATGCGCAAAAGTTGTGAACACAGCGACTTGGCTGCATTGTGCTAGCTCTTAAAAACGGAATTCGATAAGTGCAAGGGAACGGGAGAAGGAGGGGAAGGCGAACTTTTTAGCAGAGCTGAAGGTGTTCACTAACTACTTGGGGCTGGCTTTGGCACTCCAGAAATTCTCTCGCCCTCGTATCGGGGCATTGTTTACAAGAACTTGTCCAGCTACCCATTCCTTCTCGGAAAAAGTGGGACCAGCTCGAGACATGTCATAAGGAGCGAGCTCAATAAAAATTTATTTATTTATTTTGTACGTCCAAGGCGCGCCAAGAAACACACAAGTAGCACAGGAATGCCAGACACTAACTGAAACGAATTCAAATTCAAAACCAAACTAAGGACTTTAGCAGAGACTAAGCTGGCACAAATATACATATCTGGAACCACTGTCATCAACTTAGGAATTATTCAATGTAAAGAAGAAAGAATCCATGGCTCTTCTTACGAAATGTAGCTAATTAACCCAACATTTAAGAAAAATGACTTGAAAAAAGACAATAAATAAAATACTTGGAATAACACTTCAGGAAGATTATATGGAAAACGTCCCTCATGTCAGCCTTCATATCAGCTTCTAGAATGACTTCTAAGTACCAGCGTTACGTCGTAAATACTGTTGATCAAAAATCTGGGAACCTTCAGGCAAAACGGCTGGAGACTCTCTCACCACGCTTATAGCTAGCGTTGTCGCTTTTACTTCGATAATTTATTTATTTATTTTATATATTTCTATCCGAGACGTCGGCAGAAGTAAATGCGTGCCGCAACATACACATAACTCGAAGCAGTCACTAAAAGTAAGAAAATGCATTATGTCCATTAACACAATTACATAAAATTCACACACGAGCTAGTAAGTTAAGGAAACCACCCATTCTGCTGGATTCTCGACTGGTTGTTCATGGAAACCGTTGCGCCTTATTGTTAGAAGACAGCTCAGAAAATAGGGTGGCAACAAAGTCTTGAGCTCACCAGACGCCCTCTTCGTCTTTCTTTTTTTATTCTTCACACAATATACCCAATTGAACCATATACCCACCATCGTTAGTTAGGACGCAAGTTCGCCTAGTGACGAATCCGTGAACTGTGGAGGTAACGAGTCAAAGAAATGGCTGACCGTCCCTGCCAGATTCGCTATTTGGTTGAATTTTTCCAAGCTAACAAAGTCCTAAGAGAAAAAAATATGGATTAACTACAGAGGCTAGGTATGGGGAATAAGCAGAGTGCAAAACCTTCTCTGATATTCACGAATCGTTTTATCTACATGGGACTTAAGGTTCTCGAAGGAAATTTGGGAAATCGGTGTTTGATTAAACGTAACAAAAATGCATTGAATGCTTCTACCTGTCACAACTAAGCTTCTTTCAAAGAATGACTATTAAGTACTAGCGTCACGTCGTAGGCACTGTTGATCAAAAATCTTGGAGCCCTCAGGCAAAAACGGTTTGAGACTTTCGTACCACACTAATAGCTAGCTTTGTCGTTTCTATTTTGATAGAATTTCGATGGATTTTCGACTGATTGTTTAAGGAAACTGTAGCACCTCGAAAAAACTCGAAAACGGTAACAATAACAAAAGTACCAAAAAACAAAAGAAATCCATGACATCTCTTCAGCCGAGCAATCGAAAGATTGATGTAACTTATCCAAGTCAAGAAAATTGCAATTCGTCACCTCGCCAGCATAAGGCAATGGAAAACGAAATCGTTTCATTAGAGGGACGTGGACGTTGTATTCCATCATCTTTCGCTTTCGGCACAGAAACTCCTTTTCCCCATCATTGGATAGACAATAACGGCCTTCTACTTCTACCACTTCTGCCTCCATGATTGTAGTTTAATCGCTTATTGCCTAGAGGGTCAGCAGAGTGCTGCTTCCACCCTCACCTTTGAACGAACGATCCTCGCCCAAACCAGAAAAGCCTTCCATCCCTCAAGAATCGGGTAAATTAGTACGAGACTTGACTGGGAAGGTGAAGTGATTGACTTCCACAACGGCTGCCAAGGCAAGATATACCATTTTCCCTTTGGATTGGACACTTTTCAAACCACGTCGGACGTTTTTCAAACCAAATTGGACACTTTTCAAGATACTTTGGCTTGAGAAACGTCCGAGGTGGTTTGAAAAACGTCCAAATCAAATTGAAAATGGTATTTGGGCTAGTCACCATGCATCTACGTTAGTGAATAGAAGACGAATGCATGGCGCATTTTAGGACTAATGACGCAACTGCTTTATTTTCGATTTACACAGATTTTTCGAGCTAACAATAAGATGGTGGATATTTATGTTGGTAGAATCTGAATCCAGCCTTGTAATTTTCAGTTGTCACGTTCCCTACTTTGTCACGACGGAACCTTCCTGTTATTATATTTTTCTTTTAGTTCGAAGTTATAGTTAACCTTCTCTGAAATTACCAAACCGTCATTTTAACAGAACATATATAAAACTTAATATTTCATTAATATTCGAAATTATTATATCCAAGATGCTGAGGGTGAGTTCCATTGAAGAGCCTATTTTCTGGTAGGTTCTTCAATGGAATTACCTTCCTAACGGTGCACTTTCCTTGGCTCCGGAGCTATGCACCAGTTAACGAACGGACTATCGCTTAGACAATGATAAAAGCACACTAAAGAGAACAAAAGCTCGCTGAAAAAAACGAAATTAAGCAGCTGTGCAGGAGCAACTTCGCCCCATTTCAAAGTCATTTGGGACGTCTAATTTGGGAAGCTGCTTGATTGATGAGAAGAAATTTGAAGAAGAATCGAAAAAGAAGCGGACCAAGCTGAACAGGGAGAATGCTGGAGTCTCCTAATGAGATTTGAGTCCATTACGAAGGCTGGGAACGGCAGCGCGGCGCTGTGCCACCTCTCTTCGGTGTCTTTGGACGGCCGCCGTTGGCGATTGTTTTCGCTCGGAAATGTAAGATGAATGAGCGAGCAAGGTGGAATAGCCATCGATAATGGAATAGAAATTGAGGGAGAGGGAAAAAGAGGAGATTGAAGAGGAAGCGTTTAGAATTAAGGCTTTCTAGATTTCACTCAAAATTATAGCGAACATGATGCACAAGTACATATTAGGTTGGTTTTCTTTTGTTCGTGCCATTTTTTCAAACGACTGTTGTAAGTTATGTTCGAAAGCTTCTGCAGAATGTTACGCAGCTCTCAGAAAAGAATTATTTTTCCTTTCAATTAGAAAATCAATTATTAGAAATTTGTAACAACTTCGAATTTCATTGTCTTTTTGGCTAGTAAAGTGAAAAACGAAGAAGTGAAAAAAGAACATAATATAACATAAAAAATAACATAAAATAACAAAAATAATATTAGGTTGGTCCAAAATTAATGGACGAAATAGACGTCGTCGTTCAAAACTGCATAATCCAGCTCGTACTCAACTTCATTGGTCAGATTGAGAACCATTCCATACAACACATTGTTGTCAACGTTTTTGTGACGAGGAGAAGCCTCCATAATAAAAATTTTTTGGACCAACCTAATATATGAACGAGAATGTAATCCGAGGACTTGAAAAGCTCAAAAGACAATTCGCTATTTTATCGTTCCAAACTTTGGTGTTCGAATATAAAGGTAGCACTGACTAGAAAAGGCAAATTAGGGGCAGTGGCTTCGCAAATTGTTTTGTTATTTAGAAAAGGTGCAGCGATAGGAGGCGCTATTTCTTTATTCATGGTCCAGCGCTCGATCCTTACCTAGGCTAGCCGAGTTTACCATTCTTCCCTCGTCAGGTAACTTGGTACCAGACTTGTCTGGGAAGGTTAAGACATTGATTTGGAATAGCGACTGGCTCCGCGATTCACTTAATAGGCCAATAAAGCACTCACCATGCCTCTTTGAATGAAAGACGAGTGCACGGCGTGTCCTTAGAACACTGATCAATGTCGACCTCTTCGCCTTACCTATTCTAAGTGTTTCAAATTTTCCCGAGAGCAGGTCAAATCTGATCGCAAGATAGGATTTTCAGATAGATACATTTACCCCGGAGGGATGGAAGGTATGGGTAGCCCGGCCCGGGATCGATCGCTTGACCATGCGGGTGTCAGTAGCGCCTCTATCAATGGCACCGCGACATCGGAATAAGAGAAAAATAAAAACCCACGCTGTTCAAGGCGACCAAACACATAATTGGTCTTGGATGGGCCTTGGAGTCACTCAACGATTTCGAATTGATAAAATTTAAGGGATGGAAGATATATGCATAAAACCGTAAGCTGTCCCTTCCTTATCGTTTTTCATAGATTTTCATAGATTACAAAGATTTTTTCATTCCATTTTTCACTCTCATGATGACGAAAATTCATGAGAAGGGACCGCAACGGGGGCGCCGATTCTCGGTTGCGCTTTCTTGCAAAAGATGAATGTATATGAACAATGGTAGCTTCATGCATTTTTCATGAACAGCGACCGACCGACAATGGTCACCAGTCAGCCGTGTCGACCGCTGTATGTAGCTGAAGAATGACGATGACCTGAGGTGGCACTAATTTTACCGAACCGAATAGAATCCACAATGTTGGGTGCAAATTTGATGAACAATACAATAAATAACTTTAACTTTAACTTTATTACATGCGATAATCACATGTGGGAACGACGGCACGACGATAAAACACTGATCAACATGAATGCAGATCTCTAGATCATATCTCTTAGGCCTTTGTTATACCGACGCTCATGGTGAGCGTCAGTTGCTTGCGAGCGGTGAGCGCCCAGCCGCTGAGCACGCGACGCACGCACGCACGCGCCCGAAGCATACAGAGCAGCCCTCGAATGACCCTCAGCGAAAGGGTCAATCGCAGTGCAATGCACAGCGACTAGCGACGACGCGCGTGAGCGTCTGCATAACAGCCGGTGAACGTCATTACGCCAGCGTCTGACGTGATAACTCGCACAAACGTGTCTGGCCCCACGGTGTCTGATACTGAATGGGACGAGTTGCGCTGGCAGACGCTGGGGAGTGAGCGTCGGTATAACAGAGGCCTTACATTACGAAAGACCTGAACAAACATAAGAACGCGAACAATCGTAACATAAAAGCGTAAAAGAGAGCAATTAGAAGAAAAGATGGCTACGAGAAAAATTTCAACAACTAGTGTGTGAGGAGGAAATCTGTTCAGGAAACCAATTGTCGTGGATATAGGTACTGAACTACAAGTTTTTTGAATTTTGCTAAAGTTTCAAGAACCTGCAACGTTTTACTCAGTCTTGTGTAAATATGTGCATTTTGTTCTAGAATGGCAAAAACAACAATAACTCTCGAATTTACACCTACCTGTCAGTGTTTGTTTTATTTTAATTTTATTTCATGTTATTTTATTTATTTTATTTTATTTTATTTTACAGGGTGACCCAAGAAGATATATACACTGTTCGAAAAGGCATGACTTTCCCGAAAATAAAGTTACTGAAATACGCTAAACTTCGTATGAAAGCAAAGGAAAATAGAAATTTCACAGCAATAGAATGGTGAAGATTGCGCCGCGCATTCGTTTGAAATTCTACATCTTACACTCGATTGATTGGGTGCACCCTATGTTCCTGTAATGATTTTATCGAAAAAGTGACATTTATGCTTGTTTCAGAGATCTTTTAAGTCTTGACACAAAACGGATCATTAAAATTCGTGACAAGGCATGACATGGCAAATTTAACACGTTTTAGTATCTTTATTTTCGGGAAAATTATGGCTTTTCAAGCAGTGTATATATCGTTTTGGGACACCGTGTATTTTATTTTATTATACACTGTTACGTGCCCCAAATGAGACATAAGTAACACTGAACAATCGTAATGTGCTCAATTTCAACTGAAAACTAAAATAAAGTAAAATGTTGGTAACTAAGAAGAACTGGCTTTACCGTTTTTTTTTCGTATTAACATTTTCTCTTAGACTCTATTTACGTTACTGTTGACATAAAGTATCTGACTTATTGTACCCTTAACATTTCGGTGCTCTACTTGATACTCATTCTTCTTTCTCACGATTGTCTTAAACATCGAAACAAATCAATAAACAAATACATAAATAAGTCATTAGTAGTTTGTGGAGGAAGAACGTGGAATAAATGAATGACATAAGCCGCAGGTAGAGAAGAGAACGTCTCATCGGTCTCAGAACTTAATCGTTGGCGCATCGCCAATTATGTAGTAGATGATGTCGACGGAACGAGTTGCCGCGGAAACAAGTTACTTTAGGCAGAATTAAAGGTGAACACTGTGGAATAATCGATTTCAGAAATTACAGCCTATCAGTATGTTGCTTGGTAATCAGCTCCAGCGAATTCTTTTTCAGGGAAAGTGGGATGGGATAAGGTTCTACGTTCTTCCTAGCATGTTCTACTAGTGGGTAAGACATTTGACTCGTTCTCTTCGTAAATGACCGCCATTACTACCAAAAATTATGTCTTTTGCTCTTTCCTGGGGTCTCTCGCGCTTCGAAAACGAAGAATAGCAACAAAATGCCAAACAACTGTGAAAAAATCGAATATGAGAACATCTTTTGCATGCAAAAAAAACGAGAAATAGTCAGAATACCACTTCAACGTCTATTTCGCAATGAGTACCTGAGAAATTAAAAATAACAAAGTGATTTGGAAACGTTTCAGCAAGGAAAAAAGATAAGGAAAGGACACCTTACGGTTGTATCGATGTGTATACGTCCTCCACACTCGTCTCAAATTTTATCACTTCGGAACCCTTGAGCAACTCCAAGGCCCATCCAAGACTAGTACTGTGTTTGGTCGCCTTGAACAGCATGGGTACTGCATTTCTTTCTCTTATAGGCGTGGTGCAGTGGTAAGAGGCGCTACGGACATCCGCACCTTCAAGCGATCGATCCCGGCCCAGGTTAACCATAACTTCCATCCCTCCGGAGTCGGGTAAATTGGTACCAGACTTGTCTGGGAAGGTGAAGATACTGACTTGATATAGCGGCTGGCCTCGCAAGTCATTGTATTGGCCAAATACGCATTCACCATGCTTCTACGATTTTGAATTGAACAGGAATGCGTGGCGCATCCTTGTAGGAGTGATCAACGTCGTAACCTTTACCTTTTTACCTTTACCCCACACTTGATCCATGGTGACCGCGAGCAACCTTATGTCTACAAACTCGACACGGAGTTTACCGAGCTTAGTATCCGCAATTCAGGACAAGATAAACCTCAAAACTCTTTGGTAAGAAGAAACATCACAAGAATTTACTTTTATTTGTTTCTGGAGGGCTCTAGAAGCAATGGTTATGCTCTTTTGTTGATATTCTCTGCGATTATAAAAAACTAATTCAGCGCATAAAAAGGACTGAAAGGGCCGCTCCCTGGAATGATTTTCAAAAAAACGAAAAGAAGAAATAAAGATATTTGCCGAGTCTGCCAAAGTCTAGAGAACATTGAAGTTACAATACCTAATTATATGGGTCCGAATGGACGGAACACGTCCGAAGGTTTGGGAAAGGCGCTGTTCTGACGGTCGGGCAAACATTCAACAAGGGCCGGTTATTGTCATGTGAAAGAAGGCGGCAAGACCTCCAGCCGCCGATGTTATTCAGCCCCCTTTCACACGGTAAAAGTCGCCCTCGTTGGTGACTGATTCAGAGCAGTGCTCAGCGTTATTCTGGTAGTCTTTGGTCGGACATCATCTGACGAGATGATGCTCTTCTAAGATTCTAGCTCTTAAGTGGTAAAGGTAAAGGGGTTGGTGTTGATCAGTCTCCTAAGGACGCGCCACGCCTTTGTTCTTTATTCAGAATAATAGAGGCATGGTGAATGCGTGTTTGGCCTACACAATGGCCTTCGATAGCCAGCCGCTATACCATATCAGTGTCTTTTATTTATAAATCTATTTATTCACTTATTTATTTATTTAATCATTTATTTATTTATCGTCTTATTTATTTATTTATTTATTTATTTATTTATTTATTTATTTATTTATTTATTTATTTATTTATTTATTTATTTATTTATTTATTTATTTATTTATTTATTTATTTACTTAAGTCGTGATGAAAATCTCACCACGTAGTATTAAACAGCACAACCAAAAACAGACAAAAACCGCTGAAACAGAAACGCCTAAAGTAGAAAAAACAGTAAAACATTGAAAATCATCGTTACTAATATCAAGACAAGTGCAAGAGCAAAGAGCAAAGAGCAAGATAAGACTAAAATTGAGGTAAAGACGTAGTGAGAATGCTGTCCTGAGCCAATAATCTGAAAAGAGGGAATGCACCGCTTCCCCAGAAAGGTCTGGCACCAATTTACCCGACCCGAAGGACTAGAAGGCTTGGTTAGTCTGGGCGGGGATCGATCTATCTAGTTTTTAGTTCTATTCCAATTCTTACTTCACGAGTTCATTGTGTAGCCCTGACACCCTTCAACGACAAAAACCTTTAAAAAGTAAGATGAGGACTGGTTTACCCACTGATCGCGATTCATTAAGGAAATGTGGCATATATTTTCCTTATAGAAATATTGCACTTAACGTAGTGAGATTTGCCTGAACACCTGAAAAAGGAGAATTTCCTCGATGTCCGGAAAAACAGCGGGTTTACGATGATGAAAACGGGTAGAGGAATGCCCAGCGCGTGTTTGTAAGTGTTAAAAGAGGAAATTTTAGCTGCGCAGTCTGAAATATGATCCGCTGCTTTTTTTCTCATTTCGGAGCGACTAATGAAACTCGTTAGTATTGGACAGCGATGCACTTACGTTCTTAT
Source organism: Nippostrongylus brasiliensis (assembly GCA_030553155.1). Taxonomy (NCBI): domain Eukaryota; kingdom Metazoa; phylum Nematoda; class Chromadorea; order Rhabditida; family Heligmosomidae; genus Nippostrongylus; species Nippostrongylus brasiliensis. The sequence continues at coordinate 32,751,015 of CP130734.1, forward strand.
GTTTCTGCGTTGCATGAAACTCTGAGGGCACCCCTGGTGGTGTTCCTTTTTAAGGTGATGTGGACCAACGAACACTTGCAAAAATTCTGACCAAAAAATAGAAAAGAAAACCAATGAAAACATCAGGGTTCATTGCCTTCAAACAAGCGAATTCGGCTTGTAAAATGAGTCAAATGAAGCTGATGAGGACTGACAGATTTTTTTTCAAGATTTTTTCTTTTGAAGGCAAAATTTAAAACTTCAGCTGAACACCGCTGAATGTTCCTACGAGTCGTCTCCGGTGTCAGGGCACTTCGAGTCGTCGCTTAGGGATTAGGCGTGAGTCACATCAAATCCTTCTGGTTCTAACAGCCCTCTCAGCTCCGAGGCTGCAAATTTGACGCCTGTTTTCTCTACTTGTTCTTTGGAAGGGATGGAAGATTTACCTTTCAAATTTACTTTTGAGTTTCATTTCTTGCATTTGCAAGTATCACGTAATATTTGGTTATTTTTCACGCCGTACAAATGGCAATCGAACAAAGTTCGTTGACTAGTAAATCACAACAAACATTTCAAATAACGACGCTAAAAAGTATTGAAAGATATCTATTGAATAAGGATATCTTACGATGAAACAAGCATGAGGAAAATAAATTAAGAAATTATATCGAATAGCACTCCGTCGTATTGAGTTGGGCTTTTCCTTTTCTCTTTTTTTCAATTTTGTTTTAGGTTCTGATGATTTTTTTCAATTTTGTTTTAGGTTCTGATAATTTCAGGTTTAACATTGTTCAGTTTTTGTGCTTCCCTTCACTTCGACCATTTTATCACTTGATCTGACTTAATTATTATTATTTATGATTTATTTATGCTTTATTGGACTGCAACTTATATAGTGGATTTAAGTCGATGTTCAGGTTAGTTTGTTTTATCTAATTACATTTTTAACTCCTTCACAGCCTCCCTTCTTACTGAAGAGTCCCGGAGAGGCTTAATTTTTCTTTTTTTTTCTATTGCTCGTCCAGGAGAAGGACGAGACGAGCTCTTTATTTGTTCTTTAGATTTGTTTTATTGATTACCTATTCAATTGCAGCTTTGGCGCACCTTGTGGTGTACATGATAAATAAATAAGATCCAAAATAAAAGGTCACGATTAATAGCCGAAATCCGTTAAAGAGAAAGAATCAACAGAACCACCATCAAAGAACAGACAGGAAGCCTTCTAGTCAGAAAAGTTTCCACTTTACATATCTGAAAAAAAAAACATATATAAACACACACAATATCCATGTAAAACCGTACTTATTTTCTATTGTAAACTATTTATTTTTATTAGAGACCATGTGGTGCAGTGGTAACCGGCACCAAAGACAATCGTTGAGAGGTCGATCTTCGCCCGTTAACCGAGCTTTTCTTATCTCTCTGGATCGGGCGAATTGGTATCAGTGCCGGTTGACCTGCCATTCATTCTACAGGTTAGAAACGCTGTGCCTCTACGATTCTGCATGGACGACGAGTACACGGCGCGATCTCAGAGGATATCACCTTCACCGGTACCATTCATCACTAAACCCTTACAGAAGAACCTGAATAACAAAGATTCAAAACTAAAGAGAATACCAGACAAAAACAAGGAAACGGACGAACTATGTGAAAACAGTGGAAAAGTGGCGAGAGACAAACAGTTGAATAATAGTACACTAAAGGTCTAAATCAATAAATAGTAAAAAATAACAAAGTGCAACAAACCTTCTAGCAGCTAGGAGTCGAAGATAAGGGAGCATTGGAATCAACCCCACCGGGTGGGGTATGCGGAGGTAAATATTTCGAGAATTTTTCAGCAATGGATTGCAGATCAACGGGTGGACACTGTTCATACGGCTCGTTCGACTGCTTTTTCACAGGCCATTCATCCCTGCGGGGTCGGATAAATTTTTACCAGACTTGTCTAGGAAGGTAAAGACACTGACATGGTATAGCAGCTAGCCGGCCCCATGTCATTGTTCAGGCCAAATGCGCATTCAACGTGGCCCTAAGTTCTTGAGTTGACGATGATTGCGTGGCGCATTCTGGGAGGCTCGATGGATCTCTTAGCCTTTGTAACTCAATTTCGAGGTGATTGAAGTGATGCTGATGATAATTGATGTAGTTGATGTTAGATCAGCTTTAATTGATGTGTTTTATAAATTAAGTGTATACTATAAACGTAGTAAATCCGAAAAATGAAAGCATGGGACGGAAATGCCCAAAAACTTAAACTTCTCTCGCGTTTACACTTTAAATGACCTTGCTACTAATTCAGATGTCGTTCAGATTAGTTCAAAAACGCATTAGGAAGTGTAACGATTCCGGTTCGTTCCCGTCTTAAACACCAAAATCAGTTGTGCTTCTGATTGTTCTTCCATAGGTCTGACATTGACTAGAAAGCACTTTCTTCCAAAACAAATCCAATCCTTGTCAGAAAAAGCTGTTACAGCAATCCTGTTTCTGCAACACTTATTGTTGAGGCGTGATTCCGGCGTATAAAGCAACAATTCTGTGACGACTCTCGGCTTTCTTAGCAGTGTTCATCTGGCAAATCCGTGACCTTTTTTCCTGAATATTGTTGTTATTTCTTGTTTCTCATTACATCCATGAACGTGTTGCAAAATAAGAAAATAAGAAGAACTGAATAAGAAAAATATGTTAAAATACAGGGTGGCAAAAAATTACGTGCGTGCTACATTCGTCAAATTTTTAACTATTGTACAGCATCTTTGTGCATGCTTTTTTCTTCTAAAATATTTACCAGGTGCCCGTTATCGGTTTTTGGAAGAAGAATTTTGATTTCTAACCCATCCCGAAAAACTGTTAACTCGAAACGCGAACGCACAATAGCCGGCAAGTGGGTTGGAGAATCTACTACTTATATAAAAACCGGGCCAGCAACTTTGAAAACTTTTAGTAACTATGAAATATCATGTTCTGTTGTCGAATAATAGTATATTTTTTGAGCAATCGTCTTAAGAAAGAAGAGTTATTAACCATTTTTGACGCACGTAATTTTTTGCAACCCTGTATGTCTGCTTTTACTGAAGGTACCTTACAGGTAGGATGCGTGAATGGATTCTCGTCTTGTTGTTGGCCACTTGCCTTTTGTGGATGTCATCAGCTAAATCGTCGACAAAAAAATTTATCGGCATGAAGACGAGAGGTAAAACTACACCTGAATTGCAAAGAAACGAACTTTTCAACAATTTCCCAACTTAACACCTGAGTTCTTGATTCATTTTCAAGATTTTTAATTTGATACTCAAAAACTCGTGATTTCCTTCAATCGGCAACGTTACTCATCCGGTCGAGAAAGGTGAACACCACAGTGATCGCAAACCTTGTCTGGGAGGTTAATCTTACCCTCCGGTCTTCAACACGAGACAAGATCGATGCATTTCGAGGGTAACAGTATGGGTTCTTGAAAAAGGCTAATTATTATCAAAAGTTGCTACTGAACCCATGGCGTAAGTATGTAATTGGGGTAGTCCTCGATGGTATAATCAAGCTCCAGATAGGTACGCTTAGGAGAGGGTATGGTATGTAAATTCGTCAAGAGCATTCCAAATAAACCCTGCCATCGATGCTCGCATGAAATATGTCTCAAGGTTTCCCTGTTCAAAAGGAGCATTGAAAGGTAAAGTGAAAGTGGTCGGTTTGATTAAAAGACGAAAGAAAGGACGCGCCACGCCACTGTATTCTATTCACAATTGTCGAGGCATTGAGAACATATACATTTGCTTGACACGATGAATTGAGAGAACTATTTCGCTGATCGAGTTGGTGTCTTCACCTTCTCAGACAATGTCGGTAGCAATTTACCGTACATCAGACGGATGGAAAGCATGATTATTCTTGCGAGGATTGATCCCTTGGTTGTGTGTGTGGTAATAGCGCCTCTTATCACTGCACCATACCCTAAAGAGTGTATTAATAAAAACAATATTGAACAGAACCATGAGCATGGATTAGTTCAATTGCAAGATTACACCATTTCAGAATTTCTGACTTAGATTTGCTCACAATAAGAGGTTTGATGCGATTGGAGGTTTCTTCTTTATTCATTCTTTTCATTCTTCTTTTCCCTTCAACGATAGTGGTTGATTTTCCCGAAGCAAAATGATTTTTCAGGGACGAGTCACTTTAGGAAGAAGGAGGAGCAATTCTTCGATCCTTTTCTACCGTCAAGAAGAACGATGCGAGAGAAAACGAAAAGAGTTGTCGGACCGCCAATTACACCAAATCTATTTCCAGCACCACCAATTTTCACCTTAAATTCCACCAGATGTCTTAATGATACGATCTGTGAATAAATATTTGTCACTTCAATCATGTTGTTTAGTTTGCTTAGTAACGATATTTCACAGCTTGAACTCACTTTGTGAGCCGTTAGGGGAGTATTGTGCACATGGCCGCGCTCCACGGTTAATCAGTGCTCCATTTACACGCACTTTTTCAAATTTCTTGGACCGGAGCGAAAATTGACATCCATTTAATTCCCTTTTTTGGAACGTTCGTAGTAATCTCCATGTTCTCTCGTCTTTGGACCTCGGCATTGACGATGAATTGTTAATATTAATTACTTCTGTCGCACGAGGTTGTTAGGTGGATACACTTTACTAAACGGCCTTACGTTTCGAAGTTCCTGTCGACTTCGGAGGCCTCTATCGTCCACCTTCGAGCTTACGATTAGTGCCCCAAGTAAGTTAGAATCCTTAAAAAGTGTATTAATGGAGAACAACATTGAACAGAACCTTAAGTATGGAGTATTAGTTAAGTTGCAAGATCACACAAGTTCAGAATTTCTGACGTAGACTTGCTCATAATAAGAGGGTAGATCGATTTGAGGGTTCTTCTTTATTCATTCTTTTCATCCTTCTTTTCCGCTGAAAGATAAGTAATTTAGGATCCTTGGTAGATTTATTAACGATTCTAACCTACTTGGAGCACTAATTGTAAGCTCAAAGGTGGACGATAGAGGCCTCCTAAGACGACGGCAAGGTCGAAACGTTAGGTCGTTTAATAAAGTGTATCCGCCTAACAACCTCGAGCGGCAGAACTAATTGATATTAACAATCCGTTTGATTTTCTTTTTTGAAACGTATTTGTAGTGATTTCTAGATTTGATTACAGTTGCTTCTCTAATTGTAAGTCTTTCATGTTTATTTTCAGTTGATTCGCGAGGCGAACCGGTTTAAAATGGTTCGAGGAACTGTGTCTGCGAAGAAGGAGCAGAGGTAGTTAAGTTTCATTTTCTGCGTTGTTCTGCTTATTTTTTGTCGAACTTTGGCAGATTTGCTAAAATGAAAGTTTACTATTACAATGGAACTTTTGCATTTTGAATTTTCCGTACTTTTGTTCTAGAGGGGAGAATTGTGGTTGCTTGCTTGTTGATTATCACTAACTTATGTTGCTATGATAAGAATACCTGCGAAGGTTTGGTCCCACAAACGATATTCTCTGGTTCTTTGTGGGTTGGAGGTGCAGCTGAAGGAAACACTTCACAAGGTGTCGTTTCTTCACAGAAATCTGCTCTAATGTTGTGTAGTTCCGATAATACATACATATACATAACTGATCTTTCTTTTCTCAAGAATTTAAAGAGCCTAAAAACTATAACAGGAGGGCACTTTTGCGTGCGTCAGTGATTAATAAAGTCATTCTGAGTTGATACACATACGCTAACTTTTTACTACATTATAATATGATATTTGTCCCATTATTTACTCGTCTATGAGCGCATTTCTCGCCTTGTTCCATGACTTTCGCCGATGGCTTTTATTGCAGTTGCTTGAATACTTAATGGGTTGCTTGGAAGGGTAATGGTTTTGAAGTTTGGATAGGTTTTGAGCTAGTTTTTTCCTCCCTTTTTCGTATTTTAGGGGACATGTAATCGAACACCGTTTGTGGTATCTAGCATTCATCACTTACCTTGGGGTTTTCCGACATTTCATCATTTTTATCATTTATCAACAGTGTGTGGACACATTTTATTACACCATTCTCAGTTTAAAATGGACACTTTTCGAACCAAAATAAATGGAAATGGATGTTTTCAAATCAAAAAGGACGTTCGCTCTGCATCAACATTGATTTGAAAACCTTTTTGATTTGAAAAACGTTTATCTTGGTTTGAAAGGCGTCTATTTAGGTTTGATGAACGTCCATTTCGGTTTGAAAAACGTCCATCTTGGTTTGAAAAGTGTCCATTTCAAAATGAAAATGGTCTATACTTTCATAGTTCAGAAATTCTATCAAAGCTCTTTCTATGGTGTGTTAGGTTGTAAAGAAAGTTCTGTCATTTTTTGCAGCATATATTCAAAATGCCATAACTCGGCTCATGTCTCACCGTTTCTCTTCATTTAACCACCATTCGGAAGACCACATTATTGTCTATGGAATGCAGTATAAAGTGTGCCGCTATCGCAAAAGTCTAAAGATAGGAATTAAGTTAAATGTTCGAAGGCGGTTTCGACATCGTGTTGGTATTAGGATCCTCTCTTCCTTGGTATTAGGATCCTCTCTTCCTTGTTGGTATTAGGATCCTCTCTTCCTTGAGAAGCCATATGAACGTTTGAAATTTGGCAGATAGTTAGTCCGAGGTCTGGCAATTTCGACGTACGAAGGTGAGTTGCAATGTGTCGTTGGTTTGAATTCTGGAGATTATATTTTAAAGCACGTGGATTTGCGCTGTTGTTAAATGTTGTTAAATGTCAAATGGACTCTATGGTTCCTAGCTTCGGTTGAATCGTTTTGAATGTTACATATATTCACGATGTGCACTTCGTTCTTTATCGTTTGGTGAAGAGTAAGAAACAAAAGGCACACTAGTACTGCTGCAGTTCATCATAACGTCACCATTGTCTTTGTGTCGTGAAACTCTGGTTTCTTAACCGTCTCAGAAGGTTCGTCGTTGTGTAAGAAACGGGAAAATCTCTTCCTATCATAGTATAATATCCGTTCTTCGTCGTAGGTTAGGAGTCCTTATGAAAGTGGCTCCGCAAAATCCATTTCAATTGATGAATCCGCAACCCTTATTCGCACTCGGAGCAGAGGGTCCGAATGTCGAATATTTTAATTAATCCAGATCTTGAGATTTTCGCGATAGCGTCACACTTTATACTGCCTTCCCTAGAGAAAGATGTGCTCTTTCGAATGAGGCTTGAATTAAGGAAAACGGCTGAACATGAGTAGAGTTATGACGCTTTAAATATAATGACAGAACTTTCTTTACAACCTAATACACCATCCATTACTTACCCCTGGATTTATCAGCATAACAAGTGCGTAGACATTTCTTAATATAAATATCACCATAAATATAGCGGCCCTAATAATACCTCGGATTAAGTTTTTTTATAATTGTTTACTCCTTTACAGAAACGAAAGATCGGTCCCAATGAAGAAATCGGGGATCGTCAAGTCCACGACCAACGCAAAAGAGAGCGATAGGATTACAAGATTGAAAGCTGCACGAAGTGCCTACAGGTGCGTTGGCTCTTGTCCATAGTAAATAATAAATATTCTCCGTTGCAGTAAGCGTCGGTTCAATTACTTATTGAATAATATTTTCAGTAAACTATCGCAAGAGAGAGCAGCCAAGCGCGTGCGGACACCGCCAAGAACCGTCCCTGTCGCACCGAAATTGGGACGACAGCGTTCTGAAGCGCCACAGGATAAGTGAGTTCGTGACTGCTTTTATTTTTCGCCTACAAAATCCAATTTTTATAAATACGTTCGGGGGTACGCTAAAACTCAGTCACGTCCAAATAGTAGCATGTCTTGCTAAAAGTGATCCAAAAGAAAGACGAGTAATATCTCAATTTTCGGCAATAACTTCGAGTCTACGGATCTCATCGAATCAAGGAGTTGTTCGAACCAGAATTTCTTTCAAAGGACTTTTTGGGGTTGTGTGGTACGGATACAAATCGGATTAAGATATTTCTTCTCCATCAGAACGTTAATGTGGTCACGCATCCATTTGAGGTCTATGTCATCATCATCATCATCTCCTTAGCGTTTAGTCCCGCACCGTCGCGGGGTCCGCTGTCCTCGTCAATAGTCGCCACTTGCATCTATCCTGGGCGTCTTGGAACGTTGCCCCAACTTCCTTGAGGTCGTTCTTAATGACGTCGCTCCACCTTTTCTTGGGCGCTCCTCGTGGTCGCTTTCCGGGAACCTCAAACTCCAGTGCTTTTCGGGAGGGGGACGTTTCGCACGAAACCCTAATTGCCAACTCATGGCGCGCGCAAGGTGACAGTACCTGCGGACCATTGGCGAGTCCGTGCACCCTGGTCTCCTCCGCACGCGATCTTGGCCACGGTCGAACTCCTCGTTAAGGTGATGGTGACCCGACCAAAGGGAGGAGTCACCAGACCCACCAGATCGAGAGCGAGAGCTACGGCTCGCCGATGCAGAGGGCGCGTAAGGCACTGTAAGGAGTCGAACATGCACAACACCTACACATGCCCTTACCAGAATTTTGAGCTCTATTCAATGAGCTCAATCGCATTTGGGGGAAACCGTCGAGAACACAATTCTGTGCCAAAATTGCATATGGGTTTCAATTAGGATTTTTTGATCAAATAATTGGAATCGAATAGAGAAATAATGATGATATCCAGTTCATACTGCACGCCCTGTGCCTCGACATCTTGATACAAAATTCTGCAAAAAAGGTTTCCATGAAGTTGATGTTCTGCAAATTTTCCCTGTTATTTTCCGTTGCAATGTGCGGTTTGCTTTCAGGTTAAGAACTATTAAGCGTTTAATGAGAGTGGCCAAACCGGGGTGGTCACATCCTAGCAGATTCTTCAACAAACTGCAACGATAATAACTTTTATCTTTTCCAAATTAAAAATTAAAATTTTTTGAGTTTAGAGTTGTGGTGCCTTCAGCGCATCCAAAAACTAGATTTTTGTCGATGTTTTTTCATGCAATTTTGGCACATACATAGTTGTGTTCTCGGCAGTTTTCCCCAAATGCGATTGAGCCCATTGAATAGAGCTCGAAATACTGATGTAGGCATGTGTAGGTGTTGTGCATGTTCGACTCCTTGCAGTGCCTTACGCGCCCTCTGCATCGGCGATCGGTAGCTCTCGCTCCCGATCTGGCCGATCTGGTGATTCCTCTCGTCCGTCGGGTCACCATTGCCGTAACGTGGAACTCGGACGCGGCCAAGATCGCGTGGGCCGAGGACCAGGGTGCCGGTGCGCGTGGTGAACTCGTCAAAGGTCCGCAGGTACTATCACCCTCCGCGCGCCATGAGTTGGCAATTAGGGTTTCGTGCGAAACGTCCCTCACCCGTGCTTTTCGTACTGGGTGGTCATCAGGTCTTCTCACCACGTGTCCGAACCACCTGAGCCTCTGCTCACACATCTTAAGGTGCACTGGAGCTGTCCTCATAACTTCTCTGACGTCCTCATTCCGGACCCTATCCAGTCGTGTCCATCCGCATGTCCATCTGAGCATCCTCATTTCTGCAGAGTGCATGCGTCTTTCGTGGGCCTTAGTTACGGGCCAGCACTCGCTGCCGTAGATCAGCGCCGGTCTTACGACTGCCCGGTACACCTTTCCTTTGAGGGCCCTTGAGCACCTCTTGTCACAGAGGATTCCAGTAGATTCTCTCCACTTCGCCCAGGCTGTGTTTATCCTTTCCTTCACTGCCTGATCTAGGGTACCGTCGTTCGCTAATTCGGTCCCGAGGTATCGAAAGTGGCTTACCCTCTCTATGACTTCCTGGTAGCAGTCGACCATTGGTTCCGAACCTTCTTCCGAGCTGAGGAACTTAGTTTTCTTCACGTTCAGTCCAAGACCATTTTTGGCCAAGGTTTTCTGCCATTCTTGAACCTTTCCCTAGTCTGTCCTTCGTATCCGCTATCAGGGCTATATCGTCTGCATACAGGATGGTCTTGAGTGGATCTTCTATCAGGTTACTGACCATGCTATCAAGCGTCAGTAGGAAAGGAAACGGGCTCAGTGCTGATCCTTGATGTACAACAACCGCGATATCCACCTTCTTTGTGAGTCCGTGCAGGGTGCGGATTGTTGCCCTGGATCCAGCATACATATCCCTTATTATATGGATCAAATGCTCTGGCACCTCTCGTTCACGCAAAGATCTCTAGAGTACTTCTCGAGGTAGCCTGTCGTAGGCCTTCTCCAGGTCCAAAAATGCCAAGTAGCAAGCTTTGCGCTTTTCTCGATATTTCTCCATTACTTGCCTGGCTATGAAGATGGCATCCACAGTGGATCTACCCGGCATGAAACCGAATTGCTCCTGTGGGATCGGGACCATTTCCCTTAGCCTGCTGTCCACCAGTCGCTCATAGACCTTCATGGTATGGGATATCAACTTGATACCTCTGTAGTTAGAGCACTCCATCGCATCGCCCTTCTACTTGAAAATCGGTACGATGAAGCTGTCTCTCCAGGCTTCAGGCATCCTACCCTCAGCTGTGATCTTGTTGAGGAATCTCGTCAACCATCCTATTCCATAACCTCCTAGCACCTTCCATATCTCCACCGGTACTCGATCTGGTCCAACTGCCTTACCAATCTTCATCTCCTTCACAGCTTTCTGGACCTCCTCCTCAGTCCAGAGCTTTATAGGACCTTCTACAGGTTCTGCATCTCGGACACTTTCTCGAGGATACTCTTCATTTAGGAGTCCTTTGAAGTACTCTTCCCATCTGGACTTGACTTCCACTGGCGCTCTTAGCACTGATCCTGTAGCGCTCTTCACCGCCCTCACTACTCTAACGTCTAAACCTGCCCGATGTCGTGCTTTTGCAAGGCGGAAGGCGAATTTCTCAGCCTGCGGTTGTTCCAGTTTTTCGTAAAGGCTATCCATCTCTGTCGTTTTCGCCCGCGACACCGCAATCTTCGCACGTCTCTTGTATTCCTTGTATTTCGCGAGATCTTAGTAGTCTAGACGTCTGCCACGTCTTGAACGCGTTTTTCTTTTCCCTCACCGAATTCTAAACCTCATCATTCCAAAACCAGGCAGCTCTGTCTCCCTTCCGACCTCCCTTGGTTTCACCAAGGACATCCTTAGCGCACTGCAAGATCGTTCGAGTTGCCAGCCGCCACGTCTCATTTACTGGCCCATCAGGATTCGGAAGGCCAGCAGCTACCACTCGCCTTTTGAGCTCGCTCTGCTCAGGACCTCTTAGTTTCCACCATCGAATTCGGGGTTCCGTTGTTACCCTCACCTTAGGAGGTGGGATGACGTTCAGGTCTGCAACCAGTGGTCTGTGTTGCGTTGCCACGTCTTCGAAAGGTAGAACCTTTACGTCTCGCACTGTTTTTAGAGCCCGCCTACGCACCAAAATGTGGTCGACTTCCGTTTTACGACCTCCGCTGCTGTAGGTCATCTTCTGGCTCTCCCTCTTAGCGAAGGATGTGCTGCATATGGCCAGGTCGTGGGCGACCGCCAAGTCTAGAATCCGTTCACCATCTCCATTTTTGGACCCAACTCCTCTTCCTCCATGCACTCTTGATTTGAGGTCTATGTAAATACGCTTAACCGAGGGTAACGCTTCACTGAGCGTGACCGTTTAGTGACCAGCACTCCAAATAAGCTTCTTGATGAATTTTCGACGAATTTTTAACCCCATGCACGTCTATGAATGTGGAACTCTTCACTGTTTTTCTATTGCTCACTATTTCACTGTTAAGATGTCTAATTTCGTTACAAATGAAAGATTCAGTGGTGTATGTATAACTTCTAAAGTTATTTTCTCCCTGTGTTTCCTTATTTCTCTGGAATCATTCGCTTACAGTCCACGACCGACCCCTAGTCCTTCGCGAGCCGTACCGTTCAAGCCGATGGAATCTTCCCTGGCGATGATTGAGAACAATAGCCTTCGAATGCCCAATACTGGGCGCGCCAGTTCTATTGGAGGGGTCAGCTTCGTTTTTTTCCACTTCATGACCATTACTGCATTTCATTGTTGTTCAGGCAAGATCTCTGGCTCCTCGTCCCAGCCTTCTTCCCCTTGGAATCAACGTGTTTGATACGAATGTAAGCGTGAACGACAAGTTAAAGGTGAGGTGACTGAGCTGGTCCGTTGTGGTTCTTTTACTTTTCCTCTTTGCTTCTTTATTTTTCTCTTCTTTTTTACATTACTCATTTCTTTTCCCTTGTTTCATTTCATCTTTTTACTCTTATATGTACCGATTCAGGTGAGAGATTTCGTGTCTTCATTGCGCAGCGCCACAGCGACTCCGAAGAGATCCACGTTTGGGTCTGACGTAAGTTTCAGTTTTCTTCATCCTATTTCTAGGGTTTTGCCTATAAATATGGACGAAAGCCTGGATATTAGCTCAGCAGAGTTCCTATCTATGCCTATCTACCCTCTTCAAGGAGTAATCTCATTGCGGAAGCTTAGCCACACGTTTGCTTTTTTTCTGCAATTAATTATCTTTACCATTCTTCTATATGCGATGCACGTGCTGCAATATTAAGAGGCGCTTGTTCCACCGAGGCGATTGAGCAATCGATCTTTGCCCGGGTTCCTCAAGGTTTTCTTCCCTCCGGTGTCAGACAATTTGGTTCAAGACTTGTATGGAAAAGTGAGTACCCTGACTTTAATAGAGACTGGCTCCCGAAAGTCATTCTATAGGCTAAATGTGCTCTCATTGTGCCTCTGCTATGATCCTGAATGGAAACGAATGCACGGCGCGTCCTTAGGAGACTGATCACCGGCATTCACTTTACCGTTAGCTTTAGCTTAGCCCTTAGCATTCATTTTTGTTCAGGAATGCTGTCATAACAGACAACTACAATGGCTTGAGTGGGCCAGTCACTATTAAAGTCAGCGTCTTATTCACCCCAAACAAGTCTGGTACCAATATACCCGACCTCACTGGGATGAAGTGTTTGGATAGCCCGGGCGAAAATTGATCACTGGACAGTGTAGGTGGCAGTAGCGCCTCTTACCACCTCACCAGTTGTGCCCATTCTTCTTCTAAAATCGTTGCTGGTGGTCCAAGTGATATTCATTTTGCAGCGCATGCATGAAATGCCTTCGGCCCATACAACAAGGACGGTGCGGTTCTTCGCTGCTGACACCATACAGGAACAACGGGAATCAGGTGGAGAAGAGGTAGATCTTATCGTTTTTGCTCATCTTCGTAATTACAGAGAATTAATTCATTCTGCACGCAGATTTTACAAGCAGCAGTTCCGGAGAAGGATAATAACAAGGGAGTTGAGCTCGGTGCCGGAGATTACGTACCGCATTCCATATTGAAAAAGAAGCAGAAAGTGAGTTCTTATAGCGGACGTAGAAAATACGTTTTCACTTTTTTCCTCCTTTCTTCTTGCCTTATTGTCATATTCGTGCTCATGAGTGTACAGGTTGATTATATGATTTGGTTTTAGAAAGAAGCCGTGTTCAGTTCACCGGCAGGAGTGAGTTCTGCATCGAGTCGAAATCGTCGTACGAGTAATGAATCCGCTATTAGTCAAGCCTACACGTATGTCCTTGCTGTTATTTTTCTGAATTTTTTCAAAATTGTCATACATTTTATTACTATTTTTACATAAATGACTAAGTTGAGTTGACTTCTAAATGACTAAGTTAAGTTGACTTTTAAATGACTAAGTTGAAAATCTCTCTTCTACCATAATTTTCATTTCTTACCGCGACATATCAATGGGCATTTTTGTTATTTCGAATCGATCTGGCTAAATTTTCATTCATAAATGTGCCTTGCAAATCGAGAGCCGTTCGCGACGTATTTTTGAGCAATTTTATTCTGTCCCTTCTGCTAGTGGTGTAAATGACGTTTCTAGGTTGCTCTTCAATACCACTGATGCGGATCTGAAGAAAACAGAACCGATTATGATTGATCAAATGATTGAATTATTGAACGACATGAAAAGCAGGCGAGTCTGTTCACTTTCTTCTTCAATACTGTTTTTAAACGCTTATATTAATACATCTTTGTAGGTGTTTGGCTTTGGCTGCGTTGTTGCCTGACGACGACACATCAAGTTCGTTGTTGTCACTTCCAGAGGACCTCAGCAATGTTCCAAAACCAAACAGGCGTGGATTCCGAAAAATTACTCCTCGTAACTCTAGCAGTGATCTTCAGGCCAATCAGGTAAGCTGAGGAAGAGGAATGATTGTTTAAGAAATAAACTTGTATTATTGTCGACAACGTTGAACACTCTATTTCTATAATTTTAGGAGGTTATGTTGATCAACGAAGCCGCCAAGACTCAGGTAACCCCATCGCCGAGCAGAGTGTCTCGCCTGGCAACTCGTTTACGACTGAAGGACCCCGTTTCGAGCACATTAGGAGGAGATTCTGTAGGTTTTCTGATTTCATAGAATATATTGATGTGCTGATCGCTTTATTGACCGCTTCGTTTAGCCATTCATGTCGATCAACGCTTCGCCTTTCTTCTGACCTGGGACTTCGCAGAATTTTGATGCGGATCGTGCCTTACAACTCGGATTTTCGTTCTTTGTTGTTACACCCAGTTCTGACTGGCCGGTGAATCTTTTCCCGTTTATTTGCCGTACTCCCATCTTTTGTACGGCCGTACCTGGAGCGAATTTACTTATCCTACCCTCATTCTTCTTGGTCCCCAATTATGCTGCAGGGCAAGCGCTCCCGTAGTACTGTATCTCATCTTAAATTATATCGTCGTACTTGATAATCACTCGCCATTCATATATCGTTATACTTGATAATCACTCATCAAATTATTAATTCTTACTATTACTTGCTTGTAACCTGTATTTCACTTCTCTTTTGTACCCGCGATCTCGTTTTCAGGTAGCTTGATTGTCTTGTTCAATAGCAGATGCTGTAAATAGTTCCTTAGTGTTCCACTTTTATCTGCTAAGGTGCTCCTTGATTGAATCGTAACTGAATTGCTCGTTACTACCTGATGTATAAATGTCATAAAGTCTGTTTGAATGTGTCTTGGACATCGAAGAGCGTATATAATATCTGTGCCAGTAAATATTCAATAACGTTTCGTGAGTTTGATTACGGCAGGAGGGTTTGATATTTAATATTTGATATTTATTACGTATGTTTAAGACACACGTCCGAAACGGAAGAATGCAAAAAATGCGATTTAAATAACACGACACAAGTATTTCAGTGCTCAAGAGGTCTCAGTTCAACAAAACGTTTGAAAGAACGAAAAGAACACGGTACAAGAGGAATGTCATTCCTTAGTGCAAGATAATTAGAGCGCGCCCTACATGTGAAATAATTCAATCTGAGAGTTGACCTAGGCTTTCCATACGAAATTTTTTCGAGACTGCCACGAGTTCTTGATGGACGCAGTGAAAAGAACTTTGAGATGTCAGTGTTGATAATCCCCGTGAGCATTTTGAATATAACACATACATCCCTAACCCTTCGTCGAGATTGCAGCGTGCTTAAGCCTAAGTACTTGTTCCTTATTTGCGCTCTTGGTACTCTCGAATATAAAAAGCTACCAGTACGAAGTAATAGTTTTCTAGTGAAATTATTCTGTACCTTTTCAAGTTGCTTTATGTATTTCTTCTTTTGAGGTGAAAACACTGAAGTCGAGCTTTCCACTATAGGCCTCACAAAAGTTTTGTATGCTTTCAATAGCACATCTTTATTTCTAGTGCTGAGAGCTTTGAAAATCTGATAAGTTTTCCCTAGTGCGTTTCTAGTGATTATACCCAAATGCTCTTCAAAATTTAACCTATAATCATAGTGAAAACCTAGATCTCTTACCTTGGTAGCTCTAGAAATGCGGTGATTACCAACCGTATATAAACAGGGCACGTCAGCCTTCCCTAGCCTCATGCAAACCATCTTCTCCGGTGCCAGTGGAAGCTGCCACTGCTTCGACCAATTGTACAGAAGATCCGATGCCAATTGCAAAGCTGCACAATCTTCGAGAGTGACTACTTCCCTATACAGCTTTAAATCATCAGCGAATTGTTTGGCTACCACACCATTACCTTGAATCAACTCCGGAATATCCAATGTATACATTATAAAAAGAAGAGGTGAGAGCACCCCACCTTGGGGGACTCCACTCTTGACTTCTCGGAATGACGAAAAAGATTCTCCAACTTTGACTTGAAAAGTTATACCTTCAAGAAAGCTCTTCACCCAACTGCAAATTACCGGGTGAATTCCGAGTTGCGAAATCTTAAACATCAATTTATCATGGCTAACTCGGTCGAACGCTTTCGAAAAATCATAATATGTCACGTCGCAAGCTTTTCCACGATCCATACTCTTTGTCCAGTCATTTATACTTTCCAACATGTTCAGTTCCACCGATGGACCAGGCATAAAACCATGCTGACTCCTTGGGATAATACTATTTCTTACCAAATAATCCATGATATGATCCTTTACAACTCTTTCGAAAATACGACAAAAAAATGACGTGATGCTGACTGGCCTGTAATTTTTCGGATCGTCGGCCGGCTTCTTCTTCAATAACGGTCTTATAAAAGAGTGCTTCCATCTTTTTGGTACCTCACCCCGCATGAGTGATTGGTTACAAATATAGGCAAGCGGTTGGGCCACTGCCCCAGCTATCTTTTTTACGAAAGAGGTAGGCACCATGTCAGGAGTTAACGAAGAGGAGTTTGGCCAGCTCAAAATAATTTTATATAAACTTATGGCATCAAACCAGGGAAAACTTGACATTTGCTCACAACTTGTGGGACTCCACTGTGGTATTATCCCATTGTCTTCTCGAAAAACTTCACAGAATTTATCCGCTAATACCTCAGCCTTATCTTTTTCATTTATTACTACTGAGTCACCTGTAATCAAACTGCTGATAATACTGGAATCCTTAAGTTTTTTACGCCTATACTTATAAAATTTCTCCTTATTAACTGAATCAAGAATTTTCTTCTCAATGTTGCTATTGTACTTTAACAACCGCTTTTGGAATTTTTCCGAAAAATCATGGAACTTCTTCCAGTCACTTTCAGCCTTTGTCATTGTGGCCACCCGAAAGAGACAAGTCCTATGTTGCTGCATATTCTGCAGATATTGTGGCAGATATGCTCCCAACTCTCTAGATCGACACCACGGTACAAACCTCTCTATGGCATCCTTTACCACCGAAAGGAAGAATTCGTACTTATCGTCAATCGTGTTAAACGAGTCAAGAGATTGCCTCCATGCTACAGACGCTAAATGAGCACAGATATTGACATAATCACATTTGCCATAATCTCTGTAATACGTATAAGTATGTTCGACGTACGGACAGCGAATAGAAAAAGATACACTATTATGATCACTCATTCCAACTGGCGGCTCAATGGAAACGTTTTCCACAAGGCTTCCCTCATTTGTGAGCAAGATGTCAAGTATCCGCATACCTCTAGTAAGCTCTTTTATTAGTTGTTCAAGTTTGTGACACCTAACCATTTCAACAAAAACAGAACTGATGGAATTTACTGGCCTATCCATGTACGACCAATCAATATCTGGGTAATTAAAGTCCCCTACAATAATAGAAGGATAATCACAAGTCAAAAGGTCACTCAAGGTCTTACTAGGGAGGTCAGTGAGCGTGCCCCAAAGATTCCGAACGAGACCTACATGGTTTTGTAGAGCGTCGAGCGGGGATCACAGCAATATAGTTTACTTTTGCTGAGAGCCAATGGCTGGTCCGAAAATCGCAAAAAACCACCGTCGTTGAGACACATTGGAAGCGGCCTCTCACCCCCTAGTCTCTGTGGTGAGAGGCCGTGCTGCAGTGTACTCCGCTGGCTCAGTGGTAGTGCAGTGGACTGCCGTGCAGAGGGTCATGGGTTTGGATCCTGTTGCTGTGTTTTTGTTTTGCGTCAATCGCGTTAATACCAAAACGTGCTCATTTTGCGATTTTGCCATTGAGGTGGAAGAAAATCACGTTTGGAACAGCTTAAAACATAAATTTTTAGTAAATGACAACATTAATATAGGTAGCCAATATCCATCGTTACTTACCTTAAACAGACACAAATTCAGAAACTAATGTTAGATTCGTGATCAGCGCCCCAAATAACCCCCACTGACGTAGTTTGAACGAAATCGGTTACTTTGACCCAGGCATCTTACTTACACACCCTTGCCATAAGCAAGGGCTCACCAGTCAGGTTTCCAGAAACAAGAGTAAAATTCGTAATCATCAGTCCAGGTGAGACTTTCAGGCAGTTCCTGGGACAAAGCTAGTGGATGCTGAAGATTTTCTGACAGCTAGAGTCTGAATGGTGGGATAATATATCAGTAATTCGTCAGAGACTGGGCCTTGGACGATTCTCCGACACCTGACATGTTGCGCGAGACGTCTTACTCACTCATTTCGCCAAAACTTTGCTGATGAGGCTATTTGAGGCGCTGGTCACGAATCTAACACCAGTTTCGTGATACGCAACTGGGATGGTATCTTACGGTGGGTTCGGTTGTGTATAGGATGGCGAGCCCTCACTATGGGTGAGTAAGTGAGATGCTTGGGTCAAAGTAACCGATTTCGTTCAAACTTCGTCAGTGGGGGTTATTTGGGGCGCTGATCACGAATCTAACATTAATTTCTGAATTTGTGTCTGTTTAAGGTAAGTAACGATGGATATTGGCTACCCATGTTAATGTTGTCATTTACTAAAAATTTATGTGTTTTAAGCTGTTCCAAACGTGATTTTCTTCCACCTCAATGGCAAAATCGCAAAATGAGCACGTTTTGGTATTAATGCGATTGACGCAAAACAAAAACGCAGCAACAGGGTCTGAACCCATGACCCTCTGAACGGCAATCCACTGCGCTACCACTGAGCCATCGGAGTACACTGGAGGCGGCCAGTATGCCCAGAGACTAGGGGGTGGGAGGCCGCTTCCAATGTGTCACAAGGGCGGTGGTTTCTTGCGATTTTCGGACCACCCATTGCGCTCAGCAAAAATGAACTATATTGCTGTGATCTCCGCTCGACGCTCTACAAAACCATGTAGGTCTCGTTCGGAATCTTTGGGGCACGCTCACTGACCTCCCTAGTTAGACAGCTGACAATTGTAGAGAGAAGAGCATGTAGGCGCACGATAAACCGCAATGATCCTCGTTCTATTACTCTCGAGGATCACATCCACCGACAGCATTTCGTATGAACTCGGGGTTGACTCAGAAAAAAACTTCAACAAAACCTATAGCCTTTCTCAAAAGAATTGCCACTCCTCCTCCTGATCTTCTCGGTCTATCACACCGTATCACATGAAAATCTGACGACATATTGCATAACAATGTACCAATTGTGTGGTTCGTTTTCAACCACGTTTCCGTGAAAAGATAAATATCGAAATTTCTCGACAAAACCATCTCAACATATAAAGAATTCTTCACTAACGAGCGAATATTAGAGTAGAAGCATCTCAGTGATTTCACAGAACGAGCTGCATTTTTTCTACCAGAGGGAAGATTTTCAAGGAAACATGGCTCCTCATCACAACACACACACTTGTAGAGACCGCTAGTTTAAAGGGGGCAACGGGGTGACACTCGAGTGAACCTCTTCCGTGTTCCGAGGGCTCGACACTTTAATGTCGTCCCTTGCTGAAGAGGACGACACGTGTGATGCAGTGCGAGATCTCAGCTCACGGCGCCTCCTACGTTCTTCAGAGGTCAGTGAAGGTCTTATATAAATGTTCCCTAGATCGAAAAACCGCAAACGATTTGAACGATTAAGAGCAATCTGCTGAAACTTGGAACTCGGCAGCACAACCTTGAGCAACCTACGCCCGCCAGAAGCAGGTCTTCCTAGCCTATGAACAGCTGCTGGATAGCATTCAACATCCAGAAATTGCAATGCCTTACAAACGATATCGAAATCATAACAAACACGATCATTCATACAAGCCCCTTTCAGTTCGGGCACGTTACTTACAATGATCGATCTACGACGTTCATGTTCTGACTCACGATCATCCGGCAATTTCGATTCGACAAAAGAAGAATTGTTAGATTCTGCAGTTAGTGCTGCAGACATCTCCTTAGACTCAAGAGCACTAATTTTATGTTTTAGAGTCTGATTCCTCTTCATGTGCCACCTCACAGCGGTGAAGGGGTGAAACGTCACTTTTAGTGATGGCCAACGGTACAAATGGTCACGTAGTACGCGATACTATGTCGTGTATGGGCGGCTCCGTGTATCCCTGGCTAGGAACATGTGAGTAACCAGATCACCCTATCGGCACAAACAACCAATCCTGTGCCCCAGTCCTCCGCGCGCCGGAGATGCTCTTCTACGACGTCAGGAGAATCCACTTCCGGCGAGGGGCCATCTAATCTCGGAGTTAAACCATCTGGACGTCATTGGATTCGGACTACCGGAAACCCCCACCCACCACGACACGGAAACTGCCTATTCGTCTGCACCTACAACTGTCGTACGATAGCTTCTGAGCAGGATCTTCGGACCCTGTTACACAGAAGCCGCAACATCAAATACGACATCATTGCATTGCAGGAAACGAAAGGCAAAACGGAAACCATAAGAAAGACTGACCACAACGAGCTTCTTATCATCGGAGCAAAGGTGGACAGAAGAAACATTGGCGGAGTTGGATTCCTCGTCAATTCGACAGTACACCACCTAGTAGACTCTTATAAGATCATCAGTCCACGAATAGCCGTTCTTCGTCTGGAAGTCAAAGAACAAGGAAACATCTCCATCATAAATGGATATGCTCCAACATCTGCGGCAACAGACGAAGAGAAAGAAGAATTCTACGAACTACTCGAAAGGACTGTCAACGACGAAAAGAGCTACTATAAAATTGTTGTTGGTGACTTCAACGCTACCGTCGGTACCAACGACTGCGACGAATGGAGGCTTGGACCGCATGGATCTTCCTCAAGGAACGACAACGGAATGCGTCTGATAGACTTCCTGTCCGCATGCCGCCTCTTTCATGGAAATTCCATGTTTGAGAAGCCTTCACACCGACGATGGACCTGGGAGAGCCCAAATGGAGAAGTACGTTCGGAGATCGACCATGTTCTCGTTAGCAGACGATGGAGTCTGTTCGACGTCTCCGTTCTTCCTTCGTTTGACACCGGTTCGGATCACCGTCTTGTCCGGGCGAAGCTGACTCTCAAAAAGAAGATCTTCAAACGTGACACGCACAAACCGGCACCGTTAAGGATCCCGTCATTCAGTTCGCAGGAGTTGGAACATGCCATCGAGTCCTATGATTGGAAATGTCTCGAAGATCCATCAGAAGACTACGATCTCCTCGTCAGCGGACTGTTGAGGTGTGCTAGCAGCTCATGTCGAACCACGTCGTCGCTCGCTTCAAGACTTGACGCGCGTGCGATGGAACTTCTGGAGCAAAGAAGAGCTGTCAAGCTGGATCCTAACGCCTCTCACCTAGAACGAGTCACCATCTCCAAGGCATGTCGACTTGCAGTGAAGGAATCCATACAAGCCTACAGAAGACTGAAACTGTTAGAAGCTGCACAGAAAGGCTCAAGCATAAAGCGCTGCAAACGAGATCTCCGCGATCAGAAGGCCGTAATGTCAGCGCTAATGGATAAGGACGGAGTAACGCAAACGTCTCGAAGAGCGATTGAAGCCGTCGTTCAAGACTTCTACACGGATTTGTTTCGCTCCTCCATCCCTGTCGCAAAATGCGTGATGCCTCCGGCTGAAGACGCACCTCCCATTCTGGAGTCAGAAGTCGCTTACGCCATCAGAAGGATGAAGCCAGGTACTGCCCCTGGACCCGATGGTATCTCTGCCGATCTACTTCGGGCCGGTGGCAGCGCCCTTTGCTCACTCCTCACCAAGCACTTCAATCACTACCTCCGTCTAGGTAGGATTCCGAACGTATGGAAGGAATCGAGGACAGTTTTAATCTTCAAAAAAGGCCAGCGGGAAGACATCGGCAACTACCGACCCATCAGCCTTCTCTCGGTTGTCTACAAGATCTTCACCAGGATACTGCTTAACCGGATGGAGCGGATCTTGGACGATAATCAGCCCGTAGAGCAAGCAGGGTTCCGCAAGAATTTCTCCTGCATGGACCAAATTCAGACTGTCGCACAGCTCATCGAGAGGAGCCGCGAATACCACATTCCACTTGTCCTTGTCTTCGTGGATTATCGGAAAGCGTTCGACTCGGTGGAAATCAACGCCGTTCTGAACGCCCTTGTGCATGCTGGTGTTCCATCGCCCTACGTCCAACTTCTTGACGAATGCTTCTCGAATACGTCAACTATCATCCAGTTGTTCGATCGGAAGCTTACAATTCCCATCGAGAAAGGAGTACGGCAGGGAGACACGATCTCCCCGAAACTATTCACGGCGGCACTTCAGGATGCCATGAAGAACTTGGATTGGGACGCCAAAGGCTACCCTGTAGATGGTAAACGGATCAGCAATCTTCGCTTCGCTGACGATATAGTTCTCATCTCTAACAGCACAGCAGAAGCCGAAGAAATGCTGAGCGAGCTCGATATGGCAGGTAGGAAGATTGGATTGGACATGAACATGTCCAAAACGCAATTTATGGTCAACCAGTGGTGTGACACGGGACTCGTGAAATTAAACGGAGTCGCTTTGCAACGAGTCGACTCCTACGTCTATCTGGGACGAGAGCTGAACATGGAGAACGACCTGGCCCCTGAAATTGCCCGCAGGAGACGCGCAGCATGGGCAGCCTTCAGTTCGATCCGCGAAGTCACCGATCAGGTCAAAGATGCCGGCCTTAGGGCCTCGATATTCAACGGCTCTGTACTGCCAGCGATGTGCTACGCGACCGAAACCTGGCCTGATAACAAAGCCGTCGCCAAAGCCATGCAAACCACGCATCGTGCTCTGGAGAGATGCTTCATGAAGATGAGCCTTCGCCAACAATGGAAACAAGGCATACGAAGCTCAGAGCTAAGGGAGAAATCGCAGCTAGCTGATCCCCTACAGTACATGAAGAAGTCAGAATATCGTTGGGCTGGACACCTGCTTCGACGGAAGGACGATAGATGGAGCCTCCGTGTCACAGAATGGCTCCCAAGAGACCATAAGAGACCACTGGGACGACCGCCAACAAGATGGGCAGACTCATTTGCAAAGTCTTTCAGAAAACGGAGTCTCCCTCACTGGATGCAAGTCGCCAGAGATCGAGCGGTCTGGAAGAGTTGTGGTCCCCGCTGAGAAGATCTCCAGCTGAAGAAAGGACCATCAAAGTATCAAAGTAAGTAAGAGTCTGATTTTCAAGCTCGAGCTCACGTATCCGTTCGTCTTTTTCCTCCGGAAGAACACTCAACTGACGGCACATCAGGTCCAGGGCTCTCTTCACACAGCTGGGGACCGCAGACGAACGTGCCACTTCACCCATTATAGCAATGAGATCATCTGACTGAATCCCACTGACGGCTTCAGCGATCACTTCCTTAACAGCGGTAGACCGGGTCCGCATAATACTATATTATGAGTAACAAGGCGAGAAGAGACAAGCTTCAAAATCGTGACCAATAGACCTTTCTTGGCGACCTACGCTCTTCGATCGATGCGGTTGCGGGTCGCTCGCAGCCAACGCAGTTCCTCCACGCTAGGGTCGACAACAGAAGTACGGAGCCAGGAGCCGAAACAACAAATAGTACCACGGCAGAGGAATCGAAAGTACTCCAGAACGGCCTCAGATGCCGATAGTAGTAAGAACAGCTCCAGACACAGGTAATAAAGTCGACTCAGGTGGCCAGGCAACAGAGCACCCCGCAACGCCGCCGCTCAGCGTGGGTGCAGACGATTTAATATAGGGTTTGTTCGATGGTAAATCTCTCAGAGTTACGGGTAAGAATCTTTCAAGAAGGTCACCGACCATTTCCGGGATGCTGAATTACGCGCTGCTTGGATGACTCGGCGGTTCTTCCCGCTCTCTGCTCCGATGCCTACGTAGGGTCTGACAGCCTCTAAGAGTTCGAGCGGGTTACGTTAGTCGTGGTAGGCCTAAAAATTTTTTCTTGAATTTTCTTCTTTTCTTGCTGATTCTCGGTTCCGTCAAACGCAATCTTGCCCAGTAAGTTGGATCACGATGGCGGTACAAAGGGACCAATGAAAACCGATTTGAGGTCGACATTCTGGGTACACGGTATAGTTGTGCTCTCCCAAAAATTTCGAATAATCGAATATATTCGAATATCGACGATTTTCGAACGTTCGAATTCGAATGTCATTCGAAAATCGCGATTTTTCGAGCATTCGAATTCGAGTACATTCGAAAATCGCGATTTTTCGAGCATTCGAATTCGAATACATTCGAAAATCGCGATTTTTCGAGCATTCGAATTCGAATACATTCGAAAATCGCGTTTTTTCGAATGTTCGAATTCGAATATTCGATTTCGAATAGAATTATTCGAATTCGAACGTTCGAATATTCATTCGAGCACAACTATAGTTCGAATGCGAATGTTTCGAGCATTCGAATTTGAGCATTCGAACACGAATGTTTCGAGCATTCGAACTCGAATACATTCGAAAATCGCGTTTTTTCGAGCATTCGAATTCGAATACATTCGAAAATCGCGGTTTTTCGAGCATTCGAATTCGAATACATTCGAAAATCGCGATTTTTCGAGCATTCGAATTCGAATACATTCAAAAATCGCGTTTTTTCGAATGTTCGAATTCGAATATTCGATTTCGAATAGAATTATTCGAATTCGAACGTTCGAATATTCATTCGAGCACAACTATAGTACACGGGACATCTGATTATTACAGTAAAAGTGTAATTAAGGCTTTGGGAAATGTGAGACTCTTGTGGGCAAAGTTTACCTCGGGTATCAAATGGTCTTACGTACAGGTGACCTATGAGATTGCAAAGAATTGATCTGATTACCTCATTGAAAATAGTTCGCTAGCTCTTTCTAGTCGATTTCAAGGGCGTTTTGTGATTTTTGAGAGATAGAAATGTTTTTTCTCCTCAACAAAAGCATGAATGATTGATAAATGCCACAGGCGCTGTCAACCGCATGCAGCGAACCCTCAGGAAATCCTCGCATACGAGAGATCATAGATCGGTTGTTGGTACACACATAGAACACAAAACTATCTACATTATCATATCACAAACACTGATCACAACTTACAATACTGAAAGATAGAAGGCAGAGAAAAACGAGGAAGGAGAAACCCAATGAAAAGTAAACAGAACAGGAGCCAATCACTTGTGTGCTGACCTAAATGACGACTATTTCAAGCTCATTGGAGCGGTCAGTAATTGGGCAGTTTCAAGTGAAAATACGGAAGAAACACTGAAACATTTCAATATCTGATGAGAGTATGTTCAGGTAGAGAAGTGAAGAAGAACTAAAATCCTATACAATTCTGATGCTATCGTTTCCACCGCGACCACCCGCATCTAATGGTGACAACACGTTGATAACCTCTTCTAAAGGCATTCGTTGGGTGGCGTCGACGACAAGAAGACGTCGCATCACAGCGGCTAGGCGAGCATCATACCTGAGAAATACCTGTATCTAGATTCCTGATTGACAAACATAGTAAAAGGTAAAGGTAAAGGTATTGGAGTTACTCAGTCGCTGCATTCATGTTCTGTTCAAATCGTAGAGGTAAGGTGAATGTATGTTTACCCTATCCGTGGACAGGGGCAATGCCAATCAGAGTCAATCAATGTTAATCCAATGTGTTTGGTTTTTACAGTGACTTGAGGGAGCTAGCCGCTATACCAGGTCAGTGTCTTTACCTTTCCAGACAAGTCTGGTTCCAATCTACCCGACCCGGAAGGATGGAAGGTCTGGTTGGCCCGGGCCGGGATCGATCGTTCGACCATGCGGATGACAGCAGCGGCTCTTACCGCTGTACCACGCGGGTCTATGATGAATGTATGTTTACCCTATTCGGGGACAGGGGCTATGCCAATCAGTACGCGTATGTATTTGGCCTTAACATTGATTTGAGGTGGACAACCGCCATACCAAGTCAGTGTCTTTACCTTCCCAGACTAGTCTGGAGGTTGCCGGGTATCTGGTCCCTAAGCGCCTCAGCCCCCAAGCGTGGCAGGAACCCCAGGATTCGGATCCTTTCGTAGCCTTCATTTTTGCAATGCTTAGGATGACTCACCGACCCCGGAGATCCTCCCCTAGCCTTAATACAATATTGAGGAGTGAGACGAGAGGTTTTGGGGACCAGCTGTCATGTAATCTAGTCTGGTACCAATTTACCCGAACCTGCAAGGATGGAAGGTTTGCGTAACCTGGGCGAGGATCGATCGCTCGACCAAGCGGGTGTCAGTAGCGCCTCTTTCCACCCCACCACGCCGGCCCTCATGTTTGAGGTAAGACAGGAAGATCAAAGTACCCACGCTGTTCAAGGCGACCAAACACATGATTAGTCGTCTGCCCACATCTGCCCATTAACCCAGTATTAACACTCAACATATACCCATACTGACACGCTACTGTGATTCATGAACGGGGTGCGATACATGAGGGAGTTGTTTCACGGTATAACGCATCGAATATCCCGTAGTTGTAACGAGGAGGCAAAAAAAAAGAAAACAGAAATCGCGGGAAGTGCCCGGTCTGAAAGGGTTTTTCTTTACCCTCAGGATAGATGAAGTCCCAAATTCCATTCATGAATCTCGACCAAGTCCAGTCTCGACCAAGTCCAGTCCAGTCAAATTTTTGAACATATTGCTAAGCAGCATCTAGTAATTTGGCTTCAACGAGCCTCGGGACTATTCTGGTACATTTTTTATAAAAAAAGGAAAAAGACATAAAACTGTTGGAAAACATACTGATTCACATCGGGGTACTGTATCTTCTCAGGGCTCTGCACCGCCAGCGCCACACTGTTTCCCTTCTCGTAGACGAGATCAAACGGCGACACAAAATAACATAACGCATACAAACAACAGCCGAGTGACTAAAATAACATTCTGAAGGTTTTTAGATCTAGGTTTTTAAAGATTTTTACTCGGCATCAGAGGAGATGGGAGGCAATGTGGGCTTACCCAAAGATCGGTCGATTCGGTGATGACGGTGCCGATTTCACAGTTGAACAGCTCTGGAGCCCTGTAGGGCATCGAACACAGCTCGGCTGCCTCGTCTATAGCATGTTGCTGGTCGCGAGCGGTGTCGATTCGAATCGGTGCCCTGGAATTCAGCCATTATTAGAAGAAAAATGATTGTAAAAAGTAGTAATTTATGCAGGACGCGCGTGGTACAGTACAGTGTGCAGTACAGTGGTAAGAGGTGCTGTTGACACTAGCACGGTCGAGCGATCGATCCACGCCCGGGCTAACCAAGCCTTCTATCCCTACGGGGTCGGATAAATTGGTACCTGACATGTTTGGGACGGTAAGCGCACTGACTTGGTATAGCGACTGCCCCCTAAAACATTGTATAGGCAAATAATCTCACCGCCTCTACGATTTTGAACATTAAACGAGTGCGTGGCGCGCCCTCAGAGGGCTGAGCAACCCCGACCAGGTTACTTTACCTTTACTACAATATAATAGCGTACTTGGCCGCTGATCCAAAATCAGTCAACATCGGAGTACCATCGTCCGCTTGGAGAACGTTGGCTACCTGAAATTAATGGACATTATCTTGATTTTTGGTCGAAGATTCAAAAATTTTCTAATTATCCTAGTACTAAAATAACCTTAGTAAAACCGACCTCATGAATTGACGAAAAAGAATGGTCGCATTCACTTATTAACTCCTTACCTTTAAATCACGATGAACATAGCCTAGTTGATGCAGTGCACGTACCGCGTAACACATTCCGAGAAAAATTCGAATCACCTGGAACCAGAACTGTCTCGATCGGAAACTGGTCATTCTTAAACGTTATTTTTACGCACCTATGTATGACGCAGTTCTCAACCTGCCTTTTTCTGATAATATTTGGAAAGCATTTCGGCGAATTGAAAGCGAATTTGAAGATTTTGAAAGTTCTCGTGCAGCAAGGTTAGATGTTTTATACTTTTATCCGAGGTCCTCTACTAATGTTTAAATACGACAGCACATAATTTACCTCAGGCGTATGAAACTGGCGAGAAAAAGCCACTAATCAGATAATTTCAGGATAAAGGTGATGGGGTTGATCAGTCCTATAAGGACGCGCCATGTATTCGTCCTTCATTGAGAATCATAGAGGCGTAGTAAGTGTGTTCGGCCTATACAATGACTTACGAGTCCAGCCACTATACCAAGTCACTGCCCTTACCTTCCCAGATAGGTTTGTTACCAATTTATGTACCCGGTCTCGGAGGGTAGAAGACTTATTAGCACGGACAAAGACCGACCCCTCGGCTGTACCGGTTTCCGTAGCGCCTCTCACCACTGCACCACGCGCTCACTATTAAGGCAAAAAGGAGTTAATAATCAGATAATTTGTTGATTTGTAATTAGATGATTATAAATACCGTTTCCTGATCGAGGTAGTTGCTTGTCGGTCTCCTCCTTAACAATTCGTCACCAATCGATCCTCGTTTGTAGAAGGGAAACACCAAATAGCAGGCCACATCGGTGTTGATCGCAGCCAGTAGAGGCACCACATTTCTCACGTCAGACAGCTGTTTGTGTATAGAAGTCTGAAACAAGAGAATGTTCGAAAGAAGTGGTCTCACTTATTTTGCCATTCTAGCCGAGAGGTTAAGAGCATTAGCTCATAATATCGATGTTCACGGTTCAACCCCGTCCCACGCAAAAGCCCAGCTTAGAAATAGCTGAAAGGGGTGTCATCCATGGTGACAGACGGATGAGACGAGGCGGACCTTGTATATGATCAGGAACAATTGAAAGTCAAATTAATGAAACGACGGAGATGAAAATCTCCTTTGCTTCTCGGGATGGCTGCATGGAATATTTATTTATTTGATACACTCTAACGATAAGGAGTATCACACCGAAGCGGAAAGGAAAAACAAAACTCAGCCTAAGAAAAGGAAAAGAACCACAAGATTCAACAGCATGTCATAAAAAACATAAACTAAAACTTCAACTAAATCTCTTGAGAATCGGAAAAGACAAACACAAAGGATTCAGCGAATTAGCCGAAACAGCCAGGGTAGCAAAGCCCTGCAAAGAAGTTTAATGGAAGGGAAATTGATTCATCCAAAAGTTTAATACATCCATAGAAAGAAAAGAGAGAATCGGGCTGAGGAGTTAGCACAACATTCCCTGCAGCAGTTTACGGCAGGGGACAAAGAAGTTATGGAATGGAGTGAAATATGGAGTGATATCAGTCAGTATTATAATAATTAATTAATAAAGTAGTGCTGTGATAAAAACTCACTTCAATTTCTATTCGTTCTTCACTTTCCCGTGTGTGCCTAGCAATTTTCTTCACCGCGAACGAGTCACTACTATCGACGTCGCTGCAAAGCAGGACCTGCAAGATGAACCTATTCATATCTGTATGTGGTTTCGGTCTACGTCACTGATCAATCAATATGAAAATATCCAGCAACAGAGATTCCTTAATCGGTACCTGGCTGAATCCACCCTCAGCTATCTGCTTGACGATTTTGATTCGATAGCCACCTCCGACAAGGTCCGCACTCGACCAGATACATCCCATCGCTGTCGGTTGTCGAAGACCGACAGCACTCTCCCGACGGACCTTCCTGGTTAAGGTTTAACATTTTGGACGGTAAAGTTGCATAACTTGTAGAAAAATTTCAATTATAGAGATGTTGCATCACTGCAATACGAAATGAGTTCCTCGTTAGGAAGTTTCTGTGTTTTCCAATAAGGACGGATGCTAAGCTACTGTAAAGTGGTTACTACTGGCAGCTGTTACCGTAACATACCGTAACCAACTAAAGCCTAACAAGTCACAGTCGGAATTATAATAATTTATACACTAAATGAATGATTAAACGAACACTGAAACAATCTCTACATGGTTAAACTAGAAATGTTCAGCATGAAATGTACCACTACATTTCATTCAAGAAAAAGGGAAAGAAAGGGAGAGAAGAACTCCGGGAAACAAAAACTAACAATTACGGAATGCGAGTTGCACTGTATCTTACGAAATATGCTTTTTCAGATAAGCGGACTACCAATTCTTCAAAAACCATCGGATCATACCGTAATAGCATTGATAGAATAAATAAAATAAAATACCTTTATTACAGTAATCTAACAAACTGAAAAACTACGTCATGCAGTGGGCAAGAAGAACAATGGCAGGCACATAGAAAACCCTTAGTGTTAAGGCAGTAATAAAGCTTTATGGAACATTATGTAGTTGTCTAGTACACGTGAGCATGATGCCAATATTCAGATCTTTTCACCATCAAAATGCTACCGTCAACGGTTGAATGAAAATGGGTGAAGGCACGCTTGGCGTGAATAGTTAAAAATTTTTGGAAGGGTAGGAGAAAATGAGAGAAAACCACAAAAAACGACAAAATGGGCAAGAGCAACCACATGTAAACGTCAACAAATAATGCAATCTCTTTGGCAATCGGACTAGTTTAAGGGGTTAAAGCAGCGGCAATTGCAAATGTAAAGAAGAAAAATGGTGAAGAAACTCAGTAAACCATTGTCACATAATTATCCTCCCTCAAATTACATGTGAGGAAGGAAAACTATTAGGGTATATTATAGCATATGAATAAATGCGATAAATTATTCAGATTTGTGTAACCTTGGCTCTACAGCTCATCCTTTAGCGCCTTACCCTCGACTGAGGGCGCCGATACGATTTCCGAGTCTTCCGTATCACTCACATAGCCCTCCTCGTGGGTATATCTTTGTGGAAACACACTCAAAGGGTATAGAGTGAACGCTCTGAGGTTTCGAACAGGAAAGTGGCTCGACCATTCCTAAATAAAAACAGTGTAGTTTCATGATCAGCACCTTTACAAAAACAGAAACTGCTTAGAAAAATGGCAGGCTGAAAGTTACACTATAAAAGGTAAACGAAAATGGTAAAAAGGTCGGCATTCATCAGCACTATAGTTGTGCTCGAATGAATATTCGAACGTTCGAATTCGAATAATTCTATTCGAAATCGAATATTCGAATTCGAACATTCGAAAAAACGCGATTTTCGAATGTATTCGAATTCGAACATTCGAAAAAACGCGATTTTCGAATGTATTCGAATTCGAATGCTTGAAAAATCGCGATTTTCGAATGTATTCGAATTCGAATGCTCGAAAAATCGCGATTTTCGAATGTATTCGAATTCGAATGCTCGAAAAAACGCGATTTTCGAATGTATTCGAGTTCGAATGCTCGAAACATTCGCATTCGAACGTTCGATTGCAGCGAAATCTGCGATCTATCGCAGATCTACAGCGAAATCTGCGATCTTAAGTGTTTGGGTTATTCAATCAGTTTATCCCAATGTGGGTGATCACACAAAGTGATTGGGTTATTCAATCAGTTTATCCCAATGTGGGTGATCTTGTTCATGTTAGTCAAACAAAATTCGGACATCAAGCGAGGCGGGTAAGAGGGCCACGGACAGACGGGTAACGGCACTTGCCATCAATAGGGTGTACCAACGTATAAACTTGTATTGGCGAAGTTCTATGAAGGACGAACAACTTTGGTGGCTTAAGATAAAGGACGCTTAATCCAGAACACGTCTAAGCTGGGCCTACGCTCCGAAAATTCTTCAAGCTACTCAGTACGGCAAAAAGGAAGTTTGAGGTTGCAAATGCATTGGTGGTTCAATGAGGACGTAAAAAGTCGAACATACCGAAGTGTTCGTTGAGGCATAAAGAGCATCAAATCTCGGGTAGTTGTAGAAAACATGGAGAGGTGGAGGGATGAAGCAAATGGGCAACGTTAAATCCATAAAATCACGCGAAGGTAGCCGTTGACAAGGTCGAAAACAATCTGTGAAGGGGTATTTTACACTGCCTCCCAGTTCTAGCAGACATTCCACAAAGATAACATGGTATTGATCAGATCACGGCAAAATTGCATTTTGACTACAGTACCGGACGTGCCGTTTTGTCAAAAAGTGATTCGCGGCGCCTTTTTGCGCCCAAAATAGCCGTTCTCAAATAACTTTCTTAGAACTGGTTTATTTAAGAAAATGAGCTCATCATCGTGTTCAGCAGCTCGAGCTCTATCGAACGACATATAAATCTTGGCCAAATATATCGAAAAAATGAGGAAAGTTGGATGAAAATAGGGAGAGACGGTGGCACTGGACCATTCATCTATATCCACATTAGCTGTAAGCAGATAAATGAGTGAAAATGGTAGGGGATAAGGGCAGGTTAGATTAGATTTAGAATTTCTGTTTTGTATTTTCAATAACTCCCTTAAAAAGTTGTTTTTTGAAAAAGTAACTACATATTCGTGCGCAGCGATCCAAGCTCCATCGTTTGATACAGGACTTGCCCTATTTTGCCGGAATTCCTAAAAAAGTTTTTCCCGCCGGTCCCTGCCGACCCCTCAATTCGTCAATAATCAATACGTCGATGCACGACCCCTCGTCCCATCTCTTGTCAGACCCTTCGACGAGCTCTTCGACCCCACGACGGGTGCGACACTTCTGCTCGGCTTTACTGCAGAAGGAAACTTTTTTGGCAGAATTAGATGAACACGATTTTCGGCACTCAGTTCCATGCACTGGTCAATTAAGGTAATGGCAGGTAGGTGCAGCCAGGTAAGATGACCAGATACATTATCACCAATTTTCCTGGAATTTCGATTCATTGGGTTTTTGGACGTGCTGAACACAGATTTCGCACTCTTTTCACGTGTTTTGGTCAGCCAAGGTAATTACAGGTGGCTGGCTTACCTGGCTGCAACTACCTGCCATTACCTTAATTGACCAGTGCATGGAACTGAGTGCCGAAAATCGTGTTCATCTAATTCTGCCAAAAAAGTTTCCTTCAGCAGTAAAGCCGATCAGAAGTGTCGCACCCGTCATGGGGTCGAAGAGCTCGTCGAAGGGTCTGACAAGAGATGGGACGAGGGGTCGTGCATCGACGTATTGATTATTGACGAATTGAGGGGTCGGCAGGGACCGGCGGGAAAAACTTTTTCAGGAATTCCGGCAAAATAGGGCAAGTCCTGTATCAAAAGATGGAGCTTGGATCGCTGCGCACGAATATGTAGTTACTTTTTCAAAAAACAACTTTTTAAAGGAGTTATTGAAAATACAAAACAGAAATTTCAAATCTAATCTAACCTGCCCTTATCCCCTACCATTTTCACTCATTTATCTGCTTACAGCTAATGTGGATATAGGTGAATGGTCCAGTGCCACCGTCTCTCCCTATTTTCATCCAGCTTTCCTCATTTCATCGAAAAATCTACGGCTAATACTGGAGATAACGTTGAATACTGTTCAACGGACAACTCGTCCGCGGCAGTGCGGCGCCGCTTCGCGACGCATCGCTGTATTCGGTTAATTTCGATATATTTGGCCAAGATTTATATGTCGTTCGATAGAGCTCGAGCTGCTGAACACGATGATGAGCTCATTTTCCTAAATAAACCAGTTCTAAGGAAGTTATTTGAAAACGGCTATTTTGGGCGCAAAAAGGCGCCGCGAATCACTTTTTGACAAAACGGCACGTCCGGTACTGTATTTTGTTTGTTCACAAGTTGTGGTATACTAAACTTTACTTCCGAAGTTCGGTAAACGCACTGCGATATGGTCATTTCGGGGCGAAATCGTGGCAAGCTTGCACAATTGATTGTGTCTTAAGTCTGAAAATTTGTGCAGGGTACATGGAGCAATCCATTCCATCTATTTGTCCGTAGATTTCCATTTTCTAGTGCTTTTCCTTTCTAGTTGCTTTAAGCAGTGCTTACATTATTGGGACACCCTGTATTTGCTTTGATGAGATCTTCCCTCGCGAAACGCAAGTTCTGTCCGAATGGATATTCGAACATTCGAAATCGAATATTCGAATTCGAACGTTCGAAAAAACGCGATTTTCGAATGTATTCGAATTCGAATGCTCGAAAAATCGCGATTTTCGAATGTATTCGAATTCGAATGCTCGAAAAATCGCGATTTTCGAATGTATTCGAATTCGAATGCTCGAAAAATCGCGATTTTCGAATGTACTCGAATTCGAATGCTCGAAAAATCGCGATTTTCGAATGACATTCGAATTTGAACGTTCGAAAATCGTCGATATTCGAATATATTCGATTATTCGAAATTTTCGGGAGAGCACAACTATAATCAGCACCCTACGGATGCGCCACGCATTTGGATTCCATTCAGAATCATGTAGGCATGGTAACCGCGTGTTTGGTCCACAGAAATGACTTACATGGGCTAGTCGCTATACAAGTCACTGTGTTCGCCTCCTCATGCAGGTATTGTACAATTTTACTGAACCCCAAAGGGACGGGAGGTTTATTCAGCCCAGCCGAGGATCGATCGCTTGACCGTGCGGGTGTCAGTAGCGTCTCTTACCAGTGCACTGCGCGCCTCATGGAAGAAAACAGAATTAGTAGCCTGGTGGAGACTGTACGTGGTGACATTTTTCTTTTGTAGCATATATTGTCCTTTAAAAATAAAAACGGCAAAATATCACGGGTAGGAAAAGACTGTAAAGTTTCAATAGAAATCACTGTCTTTTCAAGAAAAAAAACTTCCTAAATTGAACTTACTGAAGTTATAGATGAAATTTCAAAGTTTCAGAGAGAAAACACGCGACAAAAAACCTCGATATACCTCATTCGGATGCCTGTTGAACATGATAGGAAAATATTCATCGACCGGAACCAGCTTCTCCAGAGGTTTCGCCTCAAGTAGCCGTCGCGCTCCCTCTGCCGACAAGATATACCCAAGAGTCCAGTACGAATACCCAACAGTGCTCAGATGTCGGTGATCCTTCACCCACACCTCCATCTGAACTAATCAATCTCAATACTAAGAAACGATAAATAAAATGATCAATTCGAGATACCTGGTCAGCCTGCTTCTTTCGACCAAGGTAGATGAGATCCCATTCCATTTTCGACTCGTCGAGATCTTCCAGCACCTCTTTGATTCTTTCCAAACCTTCGTTAGAAAAGCGTAGATCATCTTCGAAAACAATGACTCGAGACAGCTTATTCGTGACCACATCCTCCCAAATCCTAAACCAGGGAAGTGGCTGCATTGAGTCGAAATTCCAAAACCAATGGGTATATCGCTTGTCTGTTGCAGTATTTTTGCACTAGATCGTTCCTATACTCAGATTTCCCCTTAGAAGCAAATAAAATTGTACATTGAAAATTTGAATGATACAATCCAAAAACGCACCTATAATGGCTCAAAAAGCAGCCAATCTCTCCGGCTTTCATAGGCCTTTTATGGAAAGGATCCATGTATCCAGGCAACAGCTCATATTTGTAGTCATTTGGTAGATGTTTCCCATCGCTTGCTTCCCAATATGTCGTATCGACACCTAAATGACAAGCATGAAGAAAGATCTTCCGAAAAGACGGCTGCTAACTTCAAAGCTGAAATTTCGGAAGAAACATTTTTGGTGCTTGATAATGGTACTCAACTCACCCAAAATCTCGAAAATCTTCTCCATCCTTCTCCTTCGTTCAGGTCGTCGTGCCAGATTTATCATGTAGATTCTGGAACGCGTAGTAGTATTGCAGATATAGTACATACCTTCAAATTAGTAATGAGGTAGGTCAGTGGCGAAAACCTAGACTTACAGAAATTTTCACAGGGAAACGAAGCGACTAAAGAGCTATTCATACTAGGCAGCATAGAGCACTGCAAGTGAGCGCCAGTCCGTGATTGAGTTCGATGAGTGACGCAATCACTTTGGGTAGGGAAACATTTTTTTATTTATTTGTTACGATGTTTAAGACAATCGTGAGATAGAAGAGTGAGTATCAAATAGAACGCCGAATAGTTGAGAATACAATACGTCACATACATTAAGTAAGAATAAATAGTAAGAATAAATAAATAAATTAAATAAAAATCACTTCCTTAGCAGCATAATTCATTTATACGAAACGACTGTTCGAAAATCCTTTTGATTTTGATTAAAAAAGATCTTACCTGTCCACACTCCACAGTTCACGCTCTGGTGTCCATGGTCGAACTGTATGAGATGGGGTAGGTAGACGAGCGCCATCGGCAATCATATCAGCAAGCAAATAGCGGAGCTTGAAAAGTTAAACTAATATATAATTCCTCATAAAATATGTATTAACAGGATAAGTCAAATATAATTAAGACTAAATTTAACACAATGGAAAACTCCAGAACACCCCGAATGCACGGATAATATCGACATTTCTTTTGTGATGCAATCGATAGGCAATCAAGAACAGCGCTCAAAACACCAAAAAGATAAACAACGATGTAATGGATAATAAAATGGAAGAAGATTCGAAGTTCAATGGTCTAGATAACAATGGAGGAAAAAAGGGCACTATTCCAAATTTTGGACTCCATAGGTCGAAAAAAAATTTTTCGCTGAAACTTTGCGTAGGGGGTTTTTTGGAGTGCTGAACACGATGGTGCAATCCGTTTTTCGATTGGTCGCCGGATACTGAAGTTACAGGTAGTGCCAGGTAAAGTGCAGGATGACAGGTAAAGTGGGCGGAGCCCAAGACCAAGCCCTATGCAAAGTTTCAGCAAAATCGGTGACACTGACTCCGCCCATTTTACATTTCAGGACCTACTTGTAACTATAGTATCCGGCGGTCAAACGAAAAACGAATTGCACTATCGTGTTCAGGACCCCAGAAAACCCCCTATGCAAAGTTTCAGCGAAAAAATTCTTTCGACCTCTGGAATCCAGAATTTGGAATAGTGCCGAAAAATGTAACCAAACTAAGAAAAACTTACAGTTCTTCGCCGGGCGTATACTTCTAGTGTCTCATCGATGTAAAACCCATGGAATTTCATGTTATCAATCCACAAATCAATCCCCATCCGTCTTGCAGACTCGAAGAACACCTTAAAAAGCGGTAATGAATTTTAAAAATCTTACTGTTAAATGAACTAATCGAACCTACCTGGAACGGATCGGGACCTTCTGAATACTTTGGAAGGTTATCGGCATCGAAGGTGAGATACGAAGCATCCATTAAATCTGTATTCACGAGCATCGGAAGCACTACTTCTTTGATCTGTGATTTGATAACCTATTAATATCGTCGTCGCAGATAAGGCTACAAAATATAAAATATTGAAAATTAATGGAAAGAGAGTGGACCTTTCTTCTTTCCACGACTTTGCCGTTTATGTAGTCATCATCCAAAGTTGCAGCGTTGACAACTTCGCTATCTAGCACAGGTGCAAATAGCGCGCTCATCACCACCTCAGTGGAGTTGAGGTCCTAAATACGACACTCTCCATGAGTGAACAACACGCATTTACGTAAAATAAAGCAAATAAATCAAGAGCATTAAAGGCTGTAGAGTAGAAAAACCTTTTCGGACAGAAGCCAGAACTGCTTCTGTACCCTAAAAAATGTGAACGATGAAGAATAAAAAATGAGGGCAGTCTCCTGAGACAGCACCTTTGTCGAAGATCTTGTTTTTTCCAGAAGCTTGAGTTTCACATAGATTTCATTTGTTCTATGAAAATGACTTAGTTGTGCTCGAAGAGCATTCAAAAATTACCACAGCAAAAAATCAAAAAATTTGCAAAAAAAATGAAAGACCGAATCATTTCCATTCTCTCAAAGTGCTCTCTAAGCTGGAGGTTTTAGGTGCACTTCCCCTCCGAAAAATCTCAGTTTTTTGTCATCTTCGGACTCCTTTTCAAACTGAATTTCTTGATCTCCAGGTTTCCTTGCTAGGTGTCTTTCCTGAAAGGTGTATAAAATGTCTTTGACAGGCTTTTTGTAGCAAAATGAAGGTGAAGACTCTGAGGACTTACTAACTTTTCCTTCACTATACCCTTCAGCAAGACGAAAAAGAGAATGAAACAATTTTAACCACACCAATCACCATGAATAACATCAACTGTAAGAAAGCACCTGAATCAACGTGGCCCTTATCGGTAGCGTATCACCAGTCATCAGCAACAACCGACCCGCTTTTCGTAATCGCGCTGACCTCAGTGCGTGTTCCAGCCAGCTCTTCTCCCATGTGACAATTTCCAACGAATTGAACAAAGAGGCCACCGCGTTTTTCCACCTGTGAAGAAACTTTTTTGGATAGCTGGATTTTAACATAACTTCGTGGTAGGATAAAACGGTACCAGACTCATTTGCTACTGAGTGGTATCCGACTTTTAGGATAGACATGTACCCACTACAATCCACAATTTTCGTATGGAAGACGGATGCGTGGCGCACCTTCAGAAGGAAGACCAACGTCGACCACTTTATCTTTACAATTTTACCATACAAATTGAAGGTAAAGGTTGAAGATGATCAGTCCTCCAATTCTAAGGACGCGCCGCCGCATTCGCGTTCAATTCAGAATAGGGGAAAAAGCCGCTACACCAAGTCAGTGTCCTTATTCCATGATCGACTGTCGTTGAATCTTGGCATGTCGAATATAGTTGTACGTGAAAGTCAGTGTCCTTACTTTCCGAAGGAAGTCCGCTACCAATTTACCGGACCCCGGATAGATGGAAGGCTTGGTCAGACCGGGTGGGGATCGATCGCTCGATCTTGCGAGTGATAGTCGCGCCTCTTACCACTGTACTGCCCACGCTTAGCAATTGTTAGCACTTTGAATAAAAGAAACAATACAAATCTATCAGCCTCTTATCGACTCTATTAGCTTCTTATAGCGGCTTTTCCATGGGGCAAGTCTGCTACAAATTTACCCGACCGCGAAGGGATTGAAGGTTTGGTTAGCCCCGAACGGCGGCCGATTGCTCAACCTTGTGGGCATCACTAGCGCCTCTTACCGCTGTACCACGCGCACAATCACACAAATTGAATAAAAAAGCGGAATAAGAAAAATAAAGGAGTCCAGCAAATATCAATTGAAAGAGAAATAAAAGCAGTGGCACTCACCATGTCACCTGGTCCTCGGTAGCGTCGCTCTTGTTCAACAGATACAATGTAACACGGAGGCGGTTTTTCGGATACTCGACATTCTCCAACCAACCCAGAAGATATGGTATCATGTGTGCATGGCCGTCCAATGCGATAGCGATCTGAGTTATTGGGTAAAGGTGCCGAACGTCACCTTCATCAGGCACGGCTCCTGGAAACAAACACACGGCTTGCTGCTGGAGCCACAGCAGCGACAGCAGCCCGGCCAACCAGTGTGGCTGCATCCTAAAGTGAATGAGGTTTTTGATAAAACGTATTGATAAGACCATCATCTTGACGAAAATTTTCAAAAAAAAATGTCAAGTGAAAATATCGGCTACATATTCTGCAACGAAAAGCAGGAAATTGAACGAAGAGGGTAGTGAGAATGACAGTCAAAATGATCAGTGCTTTGCAACTCGCTTTCGCTGGTTATGCCTAGATCAGTCTCTTATGGACGCCCCACGCACTCGTTTTTTACGCAGAATCTTAAAGGGCTGTGACCACGTATTCGACCTGTACAGCGACGTGCTGTGCCCAGCTGCTAGAGTCAATGCTTTCACCCCCTCCGACGAGCCCTGTACCATTTTACCCGACTGGTGGGTAGTAAGGTTTGATTATTAGCCCGGGCAAGGATCTACAGGAGTATCCATCTTCTCGGTGAAAGAAACACGATGAAAGCCCTAGCCACGAATACTTATCATATTTAAAAAAAAAAAACTAACCCATCCCTCCAAAGTCCGGTAAATTGATAACAGACCTGTCTGGGAAAGAGAAGATGCTTGGCTAAACAGCGGCTGGCTCGTGCAAGTCAATGTATGGGTCAAACGCGCATTCACATGTGTCTACGATTCTGAATGAAAGTCCACTGCATGGCGCGTTCTTAGGTGTCTGGTCGACGTTAACCACTTCACTTTCCCTTTTACATTGCTACCTACCTGGCAGAGTAAAATAGCCCTAATTCAGAAAACGACATTTAGCTCTTCATTAACGAAAACTTCAAAGCATGTAAGAAAGAGGCAGAGCCTGGTTGATGGCCGTTTACTATGTCGACAACCAAAAAACGAAATATTATAACTAATTCATGTCCACACAAGTAGATCAGCTTTACACAATAGAAAACGGAACAGACAGAATGATGATCATTTCGGTGTTAGTAAGCATCACAATGACTGGACAAGACGACAGCTATGCAGAGTGACTTCTTTAACAATACATATATTGTATATGTGCACACTGTGGGCCGTATGATTAAGGTATATGAAAAATCAGATAACTAGCATTGAAAATATGTATCGATCTCTTGGAGGGTAATCTATAGCGAAAATCGACAGCAGCTGCTGGCTGTGGGTACCGTAGAGATCGAAGAGTTCACCAGATGCCCTCCGAGTCCACCTCCGTTACGCATCTGGTCGAGCCAACAGGAGCTGTTGGACGTGAGCGCGACAGAAAATCGATACATATCTTTTGTACAGCAGAAGTATGTCTCAAAGGTCGGCAATTGCAAGAGACACTATATGTCATATTGAACAATGTGAACATATCGAAGGTAAACACATGGTACGAAATGAGAACGAACATTCTAGGCACGTCACTTTGGGAAAGATGCCGATGCAGTATAAGAGAACTCAAGTACGATATTGATGATCGGTGAACATGCTGAGAAAGGACAGGAGACGGAAAGAAAACGTCAAACCAGAAATAATAGTCCCAAGAGCTCAGAGCACAATCACTTTCACGACGAGTATCCCAGCAAATGCTCACGCTTATTTTGGCTCGGCATACGCTTTTGAGAAAGATTATTATTATTAGAAAATACCCAATTTAACGAAAGAACCTCAAAGTAGAAAACGTATGATGCACGAGAATGATGACGAGATGTAACGCAAACGTAACATATGGGTGAGAAGGGAGATGATCTAGCCGACACTTCTTTCAGAATCCCGTCGAAGAAAGTAGAAAGCTGTACAGTGAGTACCTTAATACTACGAGAATTGTACCATAATTCATACACCTAAATATTACCCTGTATTAAGACTATAATGAAGAAACAGACAAACGATTGCTATATTCTCTGAGTGGTACACGACAATGAGAAAGGGGGCTTGATCAGTAGAACTGGAAAGAGATTCACCGACGACTCGATTAGCCAGATTGAGACGCGCGAGTCGTCATATTGACCAACCGAATTTTAGAGCACGAACAAGCGAAATGTACACGGAAACCGTCTGTCAAAATGAAAAAGAACACACGAACCTCTCTCATTAAAAAATAGACAAAGGAAGGCAAAAGCGTAGGCAAAAAGCTTGATGAAGCTATATGTATGTGTTAATGACGCGAAATTGTGCAGCGAAATGAGGTATGTAAGAACACACGCTGTTCACGCCATGTACTCGTACATCTCCCGAGCAGCTTCGTCTCGTCGCATGTACTCCTTCTCGATCAGCTGTCCTATACAGCGTTTCACCATCTCGACACTTGGCTTGAATCGGGTTGACAACTGCTGCAGTACCTATAAGAGGAATGCTTGAGATTAACAGAAAACACGATAGCTAAATGAGTGGGAGTTATGAACTTGGGTTGCAGAAGAGGGTGTAGCAAAACCACTATAATGGTCGCCGCGGCGCAGCTCATACTTAAGAACCCTTTAGATACGGAGAGATGAAAGGATCAATACACACTTGAACCGGGTGAGGGACGTTTGGACCGGTTGGCAGTTAACGGTCCGGCGCCTGACCGGGTGACCTTACGTACGGATACGGAGCCGTGGCTTACAGTATCAGCTCGAGCCACCGCACCCGCCGCGTCACCCGCCGGACGCGGCGAGCTGGTGACGACGGTGACCTGACCAATCTGGTTTCTCGGGTCATCATTGGCTGATGGAGAGCTCTGGTTTCTCGGGTCACCGTCGTCACCATACGTCTGTCCCTGGCGCATCTCGCCGCGTCCGGCGGGTGACGCGGCGGGTGCGATGGCTCGAGCTGGTACGGTAAGCCACGGCTCCGTATGCATGGGTAAGGTTACCCGGTCAGGCACCGGACCGCTAACTGCCAACCGGTCTAAACATTCCCCCCACTTGAACCAATAGAAGAAAATACAAGACCAATTCAAAATAGAGATAAAAACGACCAACAAATATATTCATAGCTCGAAAAAAATTGACGCACCACAAGACTATTTTGCATAAACACAAAGCCGAAGGTTTCAAATAAATATTTTATGAGTATCAGGGCAAAAAGGCAAGAATTCAAATAGGATTTTTCATATTGATAAAAAAAGAAAGCAAAATGGATACATAATAGGGCAAACTAATAAAAGTAAACCAAAAATCAACAAATTAGCTAGATTTTCGGCTGAAATGAAAAATGTCGGCTTATTGAATAGTGTTAGTTTTCTAGCTATTACCATCCAAATTTTCTGATTTTCCAAAGCAGCATTTTACTAAAGGGTACGCATGAATGAAGTTTGATATTGCGATCAAGTAGAACTGGCCCTATTAATGATGGAAGCCAGACTCCCTCAATTTTAAAAGATCTAGGATAAATGTGATTGCACCTGCCAAAAAGCTGTACCTATTTTATTTTTTACCTTTCTACGCAGATAACGGCAGTTATCTTAATTTGAACTGTTCTAAAAGTTGCCACTGAAAATTCATCCAATATTGGGGCAGACGAACGTGACAACGTGAATTAATAATATGGCGGGATTTTGCAAACAACGCTGACGAGAAATGAATGTCCTC
The DNA here is from genome assembly GCA_030553155.1 of Nippostrongylus brasiliensis. Lineage (NCBI taxonomy): Eukaryota > Metazoa > Nematoda > Chromadorea > Rhabditida > Heligmosomidae > Nippostrongylus > Nippostrongylus brasiliensis. Next base: position 32,793,703 of record CP130734.1, read on the forward strand.
AGTGAGTGGAGAGATATCGGAATCTTACCTCTGTCATTAACTGTGAGTGGGAGATCCTCTTCCTAGTCTTCATTATCCTTACGATGCACGCCTGGAAGGTAAGCTGTTCAGATTTCAACCCCAGAGAGCAATTGAAAAAATGGTTTCGGAGACAAATTCTACACAAATTCGAAAAAAAACCAACGTTGATGACACTCTTCCGATCCTCGTCGACGTTCTTTTGCACGTGTTCCGTCTCCTGCTTGGGATCTGTTCGCATGACCATCTTCGACAGATCAACCTGGAAGTTGCACATAAAAACACTTCAAATCAGACAGTGAAGAGACGTCATCACTTACCTTAACTTTTTTGTTGGAATAGCTCTTGTTGAGGCTAATGACGACATCATCCTTCACGTCTGCAGAGGCATCCAAGTTTTCTGAGCTCTTCAAGACGTCGTTCTGAGAGTGAACATTGAAGCTTTTTCACAGAAAGAATGAGAAACGCTTAGCGGAACCACCCAAAAAGGCACTACACAAATTCAACCTCGAAGCTGAATTTAGAAAAGCAATCTTTCAGGTGTCAACACCTTCACGAACGTATCCAACGGGGAGGAACACTTCGAACTACGCATGCACTCAGCCTTTAACAAACAAAACCATAAACTCACCTTAACGAGCGAGATAAGTACTTGAGACAACGTCTTCTTGTCCATACCCAGAGAGGCGACCAGCGAACCTATCGAGTATTCCATGGAATCGTTAAACAGAAGGAGCGCAGCCATTTGAGCCGTTGTCGTCTTAAATACCGAACTGATAACAAAATATAGGAATTGGGCACAAAGCAAATAAAAGTAGAATAAAGTTGTAAGCATCAGTATGATTAGAAGAGAATTTGCTTACAGTGAACACATATTTCTTGCCGAAACCAAAAGCGTACATCTCGCCGCGAGACTGGGACAACACCTGCAAGGTATGTAAATAAAAACTGCACTTACACCTCCTTATATGAGACCATTGACTTCTAAATGGAAATTCCTAGAGAATACACTTTTATAAACCCATACGTCACAGGAATAACTTGCGGAATTATTGTTGATGCATAATTCCTGGGAAAACCTTACCCATGTCAATTTCCTTCCGCTGTGCTTCGAGTTGTAAAAGGATGTAAAATGCTCAATAGCAACGTTGAGCTTTTGCGGCAAATGCATCTTCAATGTCGGAAGAGCAGGCCATGAACCAGAACTAGAACAATATCTTACACTTGAGGGTGATATCGTACATTTTGTTACGCACACTATGAACAGCAAAAGATGACACTGTAACAAACATATTCAGGGAAGATAGCAAGATTTTTACCTCAGTATGAGCATGCTGAAATCGATCCCCAAATCAATATTGCGATTTGAACAATAGTCACGGAATTCGACGCTCGAATCCTGAAGATTGTCATAAGATTGATAAAAAGAGAAAAGAACGAAGTTTGGAGCTAAAACATCAGGACGATGAAATATACTGGCAACAAACAATAAATAGGTTGAAAAATATCATGTACTGAGTAAACCATAAAGAGCTTACTGTTATACCTATCTGGACAAACCCGTCTTCGACTCTACTTACCTTGCTGATCTGGGTGTCATTGATCATTTTCGACAAACGGTTGGTGTACTCGAAACCGCACATCTGTTTAAGCTTGTTGATCAGACTGACTTCAGCTTCTTCAGAAGCAGACGTTTCCGATATCAACCTGGAACATAATTTCATGTTTTCGAAGTGATTGAACAGGCATATTCCTCAGTTTGTAGAAAAACTTGATTCAATGGTAATGGTTAATGGAAAATAATCGGGTTAACATAAACATATACAGCAATGGTGACCAAAATGATGCGATAACACAAATTCCTTTCTAGCCTTCGAACTTTTGAAATTTGACGCAAACTTTAACACTATACCGTGCTTGTTCAACAGGAACCACTATCTTCCTAAACTTTACCTCTCTCATAGTGATCGACTAGTAGTTTCGAACAGTTGCTCTACAAACCGATAGAGAATCTAAACATCAAGGCATAAGAGCTTACCTCTTACTGAACATCTTTGTGTAGAACTTTGAAAACACATCCTTGTCTTCGATGTATTTGAAAACGACCATCTGAAATTGCAGAAATATTGGTCAAACTAGCAGACTGCGTAAATAAAACTAGAGAAAAATTATTATTGAACTCACCACTTGTGTGAGCATTTCTTCCAGTTCGCTTTCTTCCGGCATTTTGCTACTTTTTCGAAGAAGCTGATCACAGTACCTAAGAAGTCAGATGCTGCGACGGGAAGAATTCTGAGATTCGACCTTAGATATTTGGAACATTCCAACAAAAACAATGTTTCGAAAATTCAAGTATAGCACTATCAATATGAGAAAATTCGTACTTGGCAAGAAGCTCAGGAGATTTACTCATCTGCTGAGGAGCTCGTTGTGTTACAGCATTTTTGTTGATGAATGTTGTTGCGGCCTGTAAACAGAAGACAATAACTTGTAGACATAAAGCAAATGTATAAATAAATGTAGAAACACAAGAAAACATCCAACCAGACTTGAGATAAACGCACCTTGTCCAAAGCCTGAATGAATCCGGACTCATTTTGGAAGGCGTTACCGACAAGGGAAGAGTATCGATTATGTACACCAAGGATCGTGGTCACATAAAGCTTCGCGTCCTACAAAGTAACTCAATAATGAAGGCAATGAGGGTAAAAAACTACTACGAAACTCAAAATAGGTTAAAAATTGAAATTTGAATTGATTAAACTAATACCGCTGTTCATTAATAACTGTTGGTTACTTGAACCTGAAGTCATGAACAAACCTACCGTAAACGCTGTGTCTGCTACTTTTTCGATTGCTGCGAGACCTTCCTTTGTTATGTGACTTTCAAGGGCAAGGCGCAGATTGTTCAGGCCATCTTCTACTCGTTCGCACAACTGAAAAGAAAAAAATTGAAAACTGGGTATGAGAATCATCGGAGAAACGGCCAGCCACCAGGGCTTCTCCGAGAAAAGCAGTATAACTCATAGACCATTTATTTTATCCATTTCTACTGTGGAATTCATAGCTAAAAATTCGACTATAATTTGAAAATACAAGAAATTACACAGAGTATACAGTACCTTGTACATCCGCGCTAGATCATCGTCCTTGTTTGCCTCGAGCAGTGCTCCGAATTCATTTTGGAACAGCTCGAGCTGTGTTTCTATTAAGACCTGGAATTTTTCGAAAATTTAACCACACATGCTTACTTATTGAAAAAGAATCATAATGAGAAAATACTCAATTCAACGATGGTTACCACTAAAGACCTTCCGAAAAACACAAAAGGCACTCGAACAAATTGAAAATCCAATCATTTATTGTACCTTTTCGCAGGTCTTCGACAGCGGTTCTTGTGTCGCCATGTGAAGATACATATCACATCTTGCTCGCTCATCTTCCAGCCTTCTTTCCACCTTCAAAACAAAGTAGGAATATAAGGAGGAAAAATTGGAGACTATTATCGAAAATAAACCTTTTTCATGTACTCCGTGAGAGGATTATGTTCAAGAAAAGCTTGCGCCTCATTAGCATAGTAGTTCTCAGTCTCTCGGAGGAATTTCGCCTCGAAGTGTTCCTGCAAACAACCATCGTATGCTTGTGGTGAAATTTACACAGAAAATAAAAAAGGTCTTAGAGTTATGGATTTCAAAATTGTGGTAAGCAAAACAAAAACAACTTGGTATCTCAACTTGAAAAAAGTGCACAGACCAATAGTTGAAACTACCAGCAAAGCAAAATGAATTACCAGGGCTCGGATTCATGAACGGCATATCCGTACTGATCTCCAAATCTGATTCAGCAAAATGTAACGGTTTATTCCGGGTTTAAGCGGCCCTTAGACGAAGTTTCGACAAATAATTGGCAAGGGCTCGGAAGCACGACGAATTGGGGTCTATGCGCTAGCTGGGAGTGCATCTAAAGGTTTATTTCACTAGAATCCGGGCACAGAATCATTCAAAATACCATACAAGCTATGCTGGTAGGAAATTGTACATCTGTAAAATACAAGAAATGCTTACCACATAAACTTTGAGTTTCGCGTTGGGATTCGCTTGACCGGAGCGCACTTGATCCGGTGTCTCCTCATCCTCTATGCCGAGCTCAACTACAAGACGAATATCAAGTTTTTCTTATAGAGTTCATAAACAGCACGATAGATGAACAAGCCTACCATAGCAATCGGTCACATCACGAATAAGCTTGCGAGAGATCGTTTCGCCGTTTCGTTCTCGGCGAATTAGATCGAGTACAGCATCGGTCACTCGTTCTTTGCTCTCCATGAACAGACTCCTCTTCCAAATCACCAATGCTAACTGAAAAATGCGATTTCAACTATATGAACCTCAAATGGGGAGCCAACAGGGTGAGAGGTTAAGCGTCGATGCACGCGATCTCTATGATCGAGGTCCAATCCCGTCCAAAGCAAAAACCGTTGCGTTGCTTGGGAACAGCCTAAAATGGTGCTGTAACCCTGCGTCCGAGCAAGGCTGTGAGGTAGGCTGGTGGAGAAGAACGGTCAATAACACAATATTGACCGATGAAACATATCAGAAACTGGTGTAATCGAGCATGATACGATCACACCAGTGGGTCTTGGTGAGGATCAACCTCTCGACCGAGTGGATGGAGGTATCGAATCATACGACTGCACCACACACGCTCATTCGTGTACTATGTAGCGAATAAAATCAGAAATACTCACAGTGTAGATCATGTAAATATTGCCATTGCCTTCATCCAGCTCCCGCTTGATCCAGTGTCGATTGAGATACGAGAAGATGCCGTTCACGACCTGAGCAGTTGTACTTTTCGGCAATGATTTCTATTCGAATTTCGAATTTAGATCAAGCCCTCAAAAGATGCAACCTATTTCCACCACAATGGAACAACCTAATAGATGTGATATTATGCTCATTGCCCAAGTTTGTAACACTGCGTTCACGACTAGAACTAAATACTACTGCATCTGATACAATATAGAATGAAAGTAATCGATTACAGTAGCTAGCTTACAGTTAGCTCACCTTGGAAGAGAATCTGAACTCAGACCACTGTGTTGTATAGTAACGGAGCAGATCCTCTCCTAACAGGTCTCGAGCGTCCTAGAATAATCGCGTTGAAAATCGGAAAGGAATTAATTATTTCAAATTCCCAAGAAGTCGACCAAACCAATATCAACAACGAACCTCCAGTCTGCCCTTGACATACGTCTCGATGAAGTTGGTCAGCTTTGCGTACATTTCGACACCAACAAAATCGGTGCCAGTTACTGGACCGTCATCGTTCCTCTGCGATCCACGAGCACTGGATCGAGCGGGGCGTCCAACTACACCCGGGCTTGCGTTTACCGAAACCGCAGTGCAGAAGTCGTAAACGCTTCTGAAAAAAATATAATACACTAGGAATAACAGTAAGGAGTTGAAAAATCATACTTTACATCTATGAATTTTTATTGCCCATCGACAATAAACTTGGTGGCTTTTGCCGGGAAAAATTATAATTGCAGAGCAATTATAATCACTTCAATAAGTGAGTGGATGATTAAGATTGAAGAAGAACACCACCAACAACAAAACCGGACAACATCTCATAAGTATGCAGTTGCCTCCTTTTGCAGTTATTCAACTTTCGTTTGAGTTTGGAACACCTCCATAAAGCAGCTCATTAAGATTTGTGGACTATAATTGTTGTAGTGAAGTTTTCAATAAAAAGTTGCAGTCCATTCGAATGTGTCCATGGTATACGAACAAGCAAATCCTGACCAGTTCGCGTGAAAACAATTGGAACATTTAATCTTACGACACCCATGCAAGTGCTCCGATGCATGTCGAGCTCGGTCACACTCTAAACTTATAAATTCTCATCTGGAAGAGTTTCTAGTTCTCCTTAGTAGGCTAATAAGGTAAAGGTAAAGGTAAAGGTGTCGGCGTTGATCAGTCCCCGGAGGACGCGCCGCCGCATTCGTGTTCAATTCAGAGTCGTAGAGGCATGGTGAATGCGTATTTGGCCTATACAATGACCTGCGGGGGCCAGCCGCTATGCCAGGTCAGTGTCTTTACCTTCCCAGACTAATCTGGTACCAATTTACCGACCCCGGAGGGATGGAAGGCTTGGTTAGCCCGGGCCGGGATCGATCGCTCGACCGTGCGGGTGACAGCAGCGCCTCTTACCACTGCACCACGCAGGCCCTCAGTAGGCTAATAATCCTTGAAAACTGATTTATTGTAAGGACGGAGGATTTGTAATGGGCCGCACTTCGTTTCCCATTCGCATTCTCGAAAAGGGCGCATCCAGTCGAGCGCAGATCCGGTTCAAGTGGCACTCGGTGGTGGGAACGAATGAACGTACGGAGGTGATAGAGGGAAACTATTATGTGTAACAAACCGCTTGTACCAAAGAAATTTTACCATCCTAAGACTAACTCTATCCTGTTCACTCAGTTATTTCGCGGAATTAACCCACCTGGTTTTCATTCAAAATATTTCGCGGCATTAGCCCACCTCGTTTCTACAATATAGAAGAGCGGGGACAATTATTTTCGGCGAAACATGAAAGTAAAGTGCAATCGTCTTAATAGCCTTCCGCTTCACTTCTACATCTGTTTAAATAGAAAGGTGAAAATACTACATGAGATCCATTGCATAGATCATCAAGATCTCATGCAGGACAGATACATAAATTTCGAAGTTCAATCATTAAAACACCTATATGAACAAAAAAAGCGGCTAAAAGCTGGCTTATGAAAATATTATAGATTCCTCCGACATGCAAAAGCTAAGCAACATCCCTGGGCGTCATGGAAACAAATCGAAGAAAAAATCCTGACATAACTTGATTCAGAACTTGTGAGTATTGGATGGACAAAACGGCCCAAATCCGGGATAATGCCCATCTTAACATCGACGATTGCGTATACTTCTACAAGATGTCCCCAATCTTACTTTTAGTGACATTTAGCACCATCTAGCAAACGGAGAGGAAAATATCGATGAAAGAACTGAAAAAAGGGGCGTACGTGTAAAGTTCCATGTAGCGTGTGGACCTCATAACTTCGCGCAAGTAAACGGCCTGGAGACCATTGTACAAATCTTCCCAGATGCCGTCGATCGTCATGTTTTGGCGTCTGTTCCCAGCGACCGCCATCACGACCTGAAATAAATTCTCATCTGGTTCAAATTCTCATCTGGATTATTTCTAGATTTGGCAATACATAGCTCGGTACATCGTCTAAAAAGAAAATGGAAATAAGCAAATCCACACTCGTTACTCGAAAACGTTAATACAAAACAAAAGAGGATGACAAACAAGACAGGCGCCATTTAGGACTGTGAATCCACCCTTATTTCCGCGTCAACATAGAGGTTGAACACATTCGTAGAAGCCGGCAAAACTCGAGTAAAAGACAGGTAGGTTTCGGGTAAGGAACCTAGAACGAGAAATGATTCACAGAGCGGAATCGTATTGCAGGGCCGTTATCGATGTTTGCGCCAGAGATCCGCTGACTTCGCCGTGGTTCGGCGATTAGCGGCGGAGCGCGACAGACGACACCGGGTTCCCTGCCATTTTCTACTTCAAACAGCGCCACAGATACTTGGTTTCGGGTTAAATGGTTTTCAGAAATGATACATGTGATGTGTTGTGTCCTTGCATGTCACAAGCAGATCGTTGGAGATGTGTTTTCCTAAGTTCAGTTGGTTGCGTGAACACCGAGCAACTCATAACATCCTAGGGCCCCTTCAGAGTCTACTGTGGCAGTAAACCAGATATTTAGAACTTTGTTGACAATATGGATGGGTTTCGTCCACAAACTTGAAAACGGGTGTCAGATTCGTGATCAGCACCCTCGATAACCCCTCAAAGCGAATTCTCAGCGAAAAATAATTAGATCCAGATCAGATCCGATTTTGGAATGACATACAGCGCTGCTGCAGCGTGTGTCGCTGGTCCCTATCCTTCATCGTTACTGTGTTGCTGCAGCAGTAAAGTGTGAAAGGGCGTTTTGTGATGCTTTTCAATTACGAGCACCTGCGGAGTATATTCCGAAAGCAAGGCGATCGCTGGCACGGAACAGTGGAATGTTCCTGAAATTTTGATGGTCCCGAAAAGTTGCTCATGCCCTCGTGAGAGAATACCCACGATATTTTCTAGTGTTCTTGGAAATCCCAAGAAATGCTTATTCCAAGACGTCTGCATCTAGCCTTCATCACAGTCGTCTTTATCAACCATGCCGGATGACGATCGCAAGAGAAAGCTACAAATTGAAGTCACATGGGCTCGCACGTCAACTAAGCCAGCCATCCAAGTGAGCCTAAGTCGACCTGTCTAGCCGAATTAGCCTAAAATGTCGAACAAGCAGAATTTCCCAAGGTCTCTCGCCTCGGTGGATCAAATTTTATCATGGCCCTGAAGTTTCGTCCCTTTCGTTGTCTTCAGAAGTCTATAAAGTGGCTCGAAATTCCCTGACCATACTGAACTACCCGACCAAGCATCTCATCCTCCCTAGCATTTTTGACCTACTTGGAAATTCTCTCCACGAAACCGCAAAAACCATCGAATTTGGGGGATATGTTGCAAGTTTGTCAAAAATGCTAGCGAGTATGAGACGCTTGGTCGGATAGTTCTGTAAGGTCAGGGAATTTCGAGCCACTTTTTAGGCCTCTGAAGCCGACAAAAGGGTCGAAAGGTCAGGCCACAATAAAATTTGATCCAACTTACTAACCTCGTTCGCCACGGAAGCATTCGAGAAATGTCGGACAAACTTTTCTGGGAATGTTTTGGACCATTTATTGCCCAGCTAAATCTTACACAGTGTTGCGCCTTAGACAACGAGCTAGTTTGAACAGCTTTCGGACAAAAACTGGATCTTATCAAGCGCGAACTTACGGGTTTAAGGGTTCCTTCAATTTTGGTGTTCTCGAAAAGGAACCATTTAAGCTCCTCAGACACCACATAAGGTGGCAAACTGACCCTCTGTTGACATGGTGCGGAAGCTTGCAAAAAACAAACGCCACGATCAACAAAGCGCTCCTCCGTGCCAGCAAACCATACGTTGGAGTGTTTTCCAGCGATCGAGATGATGAATGATGCTGGCGGAGAGGAAAACGATTCAAAGAAAAACCGCTGGTGATTTGCGTAGTTTGTAATTTGGTCAGACACAGGTAAACCTATAGGTGGTCAATGGAGACTGGTAGGTCGCGGATAAGGTTATCTCAAAAGGTGGCGAACAGTCAATGGATGACCCAATCGTTTGAAAAATTTCACATCAGATTTTTCTGTGAGGTAGAAATTCCCAGTGATAGGGCCACTCATGTAGGTCTCTTGTGATGCACACTAGGCTGTCACAACATCTTTATTTATTTATTTATTTAACATGAACATGAACTACTTCAAATCTGAATCAGATCCCTCACGTATCATACCAAATGCTGGCCACACCTTGCTCCTCATCGTCATCTCCCTACACTCATCCTTTATGGATCTGATGCTAAGAGGTGACACTCCCATCAAAAATGTTATTGAGCAAATAGACTAGATTCTAAAAACAAGGGTAAACGTATGAGAATGGTGCTTAACATATGTAGTTGCAAATAAAACCCTGGTTAGCAACTTTTAAAGGAAAGTATTAGATAGGCAAAAGTAATAAGGAAAATGCAACAAATTTCTTTAAATTAAATTTTTTAATTTTAATTTCATTTTTTAAATTTTTTAAATTTTAAATTTCTTTTCTCAATACCTTCAAATGCTTCTGGAAAGCGTAGAAGTGATAAATTCTCAAGTGGTCTTAAGTGAGTAGCATACAGACAGAAAAATATGTACAACGAGCATACACTGGGACCCCAGTCGGGAGTTTTATGGGAGAGAATTGGAAATACTTAGTACTTACGCCCCCTAGTACTAATATCTTTCTCCTTTTATTGAGAATTATACCTGATTTACTGTTTCTACCAGATGTCAGTTGTGAGCACGTTGGTGCATTGCAAATAAATAAATGAATAAATGGGACAAATAATAATTACTTATGGAAGCGTCATTCCGACGAAATCAGGTTAAGAAAATCTTGAAGGAGCTGAGTTTTTTCCTCCAAGTCTCGCCTAAGAATGAAACAGTGTTGTTGATAATCATAGATCAATTATGATCAGTTACTAAGCAGTCTTACGATTAGTCTTTGTGGTGGTAAAATATTTTTTCCAAAGTTCTTCTGTTGTTATTATTTTTATACTACGAATTTCTTGTCTAGGATCGCTCTGTTTCCTTCAGCTAATGTATTTGTTTTTTTAAAGCACGTCTATGGTGGGCGTAAATAAACAAATAAATAAATAAAATGGTCTAGTCATGTAATGGGCGTTGGTCACGAAGAACGGTGAAATCGCTGCCGTCCTGGTGGAAGACAAGCTGTGAGATGGTCTGTTAAATTCGACAAAAGTTTTAGTGATTGAAAGGCCATCTTTATCATCATTTGTTGTCGTCGCTTGCCGTGCATTAGTGTTTGTCAATTGCTCTCAATGAATGTATGTACCTTATTAATTGCTGTACGTTACTACTCTGCTGTTGTAGGTTTTCCTTCTTTGAGTGTTTGTGATATCCCTGATTGGCCCCACCGCATAGTTGATGTCTATCTATCTGCTTCAAGTTGACTTTTCAGTTATAGGATTCCTCTATATACAGACCAGATATTTTTTTTTACCGTTTCTGGCCGTTTGTATGGTCCCCAGGGCCAGTACCCAGCGTGCGTATTTAGTTTAAAGAGGTGTCACCATGCACCCGCGTTGGAATGACTACGTCAGTTGTGCTGGACCTCCCCTGCTGTGGAACTCCATACCTACTTTTATCTTATGGCTATATGATCTCTTCACTAGCCTATTCAGATATGTCCTGTGGTTTATTATAACACGTCCTATGATATCTTTTCAATAGTGTTTATTAACTTTTCTTCAATGGTATGGCTTGATATAGCTGAGTTGTGAGGTTGAACAGTTGAGGACATCTGCTGTTGTGGGCCTTTCAGTTTATCCATCATTAACAGTATGACTTTTTTCCTTCTTTGTATCTGCTTCTCGTTCATAGTTCTCTTTATTCTGTTCTCTAACCTGCACCTTGTCATGTTTTTGAAAGTTGGACCGTTGTTATTGACATGTTGCTGGCGCACTTTGCGTGCATTTCAAATGAATAAATAAATAAATAAATAAAAGTGTTAGAAAAACTCTTCTCGTGAACGGCTTATCGTTGTTTACCTCGCAACGGACTTCGACAAAAGAACTGGTGACGTTCACGAGAAATCGTCCTGGTGATCGTACGTTAAGCGAAAGCGAGCCGTTCAATTATTAAAGTAAGTACACCCTCAAGCGTTAAAGAACACTTTTTGAAGGTGATTTTGATCGCTTCATGGCCCCTGGGCTTCTGATTGGTTCATAACTCTGGACGTTCTTGGTGCGGCGGTAATACCGAGTTACGTAGATGTGCGTCCGATCCGCTTCTATGGCAATGGGCTCCTCAGTGAAAAATAGCCCATAGGCCTAGAGGGTTGTTGTCCATATCTGTAGTAGTTCCATCGCACCGTGGATGGTAAAGTGCATCTGTCCTGGTTTGAACGTCGTTCATCGGTGTCTTTTTCACTTCTTCGTCGTTGTCGTGATAGAGATGTCAGTAAAGGTAAAGGAAAAGGAAGAAGGTGCCGCCGTTCATCGGTTCCCTAAAGGCGCGCCGCGCATTCGTGTTCAATTCAGAATCGTAGAGGCTTGGTGCATGCGTGTTTGGCCTACACAATGATTTGGGGGTGCCAGCCGCTACACCAAGTCAGTGTTTTTACTTTTCTAGAAAAGTCTCGTACCAATTCACCGACCCCGAAGGGATGGAGGAGTTGGTTGGCCCGGGCGAGGATCGATCGACCGTGCAGGTGTCAGTAACTCTTATCATTACACCACGCGCGCTGTAGAGATGCCAGAAACAGTAGCAATGATGATATTATTGCCTGCAACTATTCAGAACATTTGTTGAGTCTGTCGAGATCGGTGTATCCTGGGTACGCTGAAAATCGTCCACGAATTCCATGGTCCACAGTTAACCACACCTAACTCACACCAGTTTTGTGCATAGCCGGTCAGCTTGTGGTCGGTCATTAGATGGTGAAGGTAAAGGTGTCGGCGTTGATCAGTTTCCTGAGGACGCGCCGCCGCATTTGTGTCTCATTCAAGTCGTAGAGGCTTGATGCATGCTTGTTTGGCCCATACAAGACTTGCGGGGCCAGCCGTTATACCACGTCAGTGTTTTTAACTTCCCAGAAAAGTCTAGTACCAATTCATCGAACCATGAGGGATTGAACGCCTGGTTGGCCCAGGCGATGATCGTTCGAGTGTCAGCAGCGCCCCTTACCACTGCACCACGAGCGCCCTTCTCTTGATCATAATAGATATCATACATGTGCTCCTGCATCCAATCACAACAACTATGCCCCGCTGTGCAGTCGTTTGCACTATAACTCCTGCGAAGAGAGTTCAAATTCCTCATTAAAAAAAACTCGAATGTGCAGTTGTGCCAACAACAATGTCGAAGGACAAGGTTCACAGTTTGATGCCAGATTCTGGAACAACTATAGGCTCTGGGCGGGAGTGTTGTCCATCTCTTGATTCCACTGGCCCATGTTACGAGGCTAAGTAGGCTAGGAATTAGTGCGTCGGATCGCCGGACGGGAGATGCAATGACAGACCCCGATAAACTATCCGAATAACGTCATTACGATGGGCCACTGGAGCGTTTCGGTCTCTGAACCGCAGAATACGAATCTTTAATCTGTCGGCGGGATTAAGGAATCGTATCTCACACGACGACAATTTTCAACCTTGGTCGGTAAAGGTCACAAATCGGACCGTACTCGATTTCCCTTTTTCCAACTGTGTTCTACAATCAGAAATTTTGCCGTTTGCGAGACGTATTTTAACAAATATGGGGACCCACAAACAAAAGTGACTATATGTTTGAGCTCATATTTCAGGTACCTGGGTAAGATTATCCAAAGAGGCTTCCCGCCCAGCTTCATCAACCAGGCAGAATATCGATCGTGACCTGTGTATCAAAAATCCGCGACCTTCAAAACGATTTCTTGGGATTTTTCCTGAGAGAATTTGAACATATCAGTCGATTCGTCAGTTTACACTGAGTTCAAAAGTGCCCCTATTTTGCTATTTCAGATCATGACAACCAAGGTATGGACCAGTTTTTCTGGAGTAGCGCCAGTCGCTCCATTATTTCTACGCCAGATCTCGTCAGCAGAGAACAACAACTACCACGACTTTTTGGCTTCACTGGTGGCAGTTTATTAATTTCGAAAACTTGCAGAGTTACTCATCTCTCCGGCTTAGTCGAAAGTTGATGAATAGATCTTTTACTATGCTGAATTCAAGCGCGCTATTGACCTCCCAGTCCAACAAAAATAAATTCAGTTTCAAGGGTTCTTACCAGGTACCCGTCTTGTCCTGTAGTACCTTCCCCAATGCCTGGTGATGGTACCTATCACCTACCAGTGCCTATCTAGCACACTACTGTAGACGTCCGTATCATTCGAACAGTCTCTTGCTAAACCTCGGACGCCAAACCTCACTCTTCACTAATAAGATATTTCGTGGTGACAGCAATAGATTCTGCTTATAGTCGACTTCATTTCAATAGATCATGTTGTCAATACAAAAACGATTGTTGATATCCATGACAATTTATTCAAGTGAATGGAAAATGTTTACATTTATTAAGCCTCATGGTGCTCAGCTTTACTGGCTGTTCAAGGGCCTCCGGATTGGTATTTTGTGTGAGAACCTGCCGTGCTCGGAAGGTTCATATCCTGGAATTCAGCACATTTAGATCTCAAGATCTAGTAGGAATACAGATGTAACCATGTTTAGATAAACTGTCGGTCAACGTCATACGCTAACTGATCGGTTCGATCTTCGCAACTGCGTAAACAGCTTTCATTGACGGTGATGACGACGTTGTAATCCACGACACTTTCCGTCACTGTTCGCATCGCTGCTCTGATACCCTTTTGGCCAGTGATCGGCGCCCAATGACACAGTTCTCGAGAACTGACGAGCCATTCAGCCGCTGGTGTTGCCTTTCGAAGTTGGTCAGTTCCGTGTCTCAGCTGGCCCTTCTGTACTTCTTATTTTTTGCTTCTATACTTCTGTATTAATTTGATTATTTTTTGCTTTTCCACTTCCTTTGCAAAACATTACTGAGAAATTGAATCAGACTACGAAGACTAGGGAACATGAGATAGTAGATCAGCATAGGATGAAAAACGTGACGCTTATTCGGCAAAACCGGACTTGATTTTTTCCGTGATAGACTTTTTTCTTTTTTCTGTTTTCCTTTTTTTCTTTTTTATGTCTAATACCGAACTTCTTTAAGGTGCATCCATCATAGATTATGATAGCGATTCTCCTTTTCACTCTACGAACCACACTCGCCTGCGTGGCTTCCAGGGATCCAGAGGAAATCCTCAACCCCAGTGAGTGGCCCCAATCATTTCAGCGAAAAATATCGTAAATTCCGCTAGTGGAACCGCTGATTGCCCGGTTTTTTACGTTTTCTGACCTTATTCCCATTTCCTATGAATACTGTATAGGTCCGGTAAAAGAATAGGCATAAGACAGAAATCGAAATGGCAGACGCGGTACTCATCACTATACTTCGAGTTGGCGCGCGTGGTGCAGTGGTAAAAGGCGCTGGCGACACCCACACAATCGAGCGATCCTCGCTCGGGGCGATCAAGGGGCCATTCCTCCGGGGTAGGTAAATTGGTACCAGACTTTTCTGGGAAGGTAAAACACTGACTTAGTATAGCGGCTGGTCCCCGCAAGTCATTGTATAGGCCAAATACGCATTCACCAAGCATCTACAATTTTGAATGGAGCACGAATGCGGCGGCGCGTCTTTAGGGGACTGATCAACGTCGGGACCTTCACCTTTACCTTTCAATCGCAATGAGCAAAATCGACAGTATCACTGGCAGACAAGCAGTTTGAGACGGGATGAGGGGTAGTGGAATCTTTCGGGCGAGATTTTCTCGGCTCTATACCTCGGTGGTATGTAGGTAGGTTTCCTCCTCGTTGAGCTCGATCGACATGGTTTTGTATAATACCACTGCCTTCTCCGAGAACCATGGGATCAATAGTTAATGTTGAAATTATAAGTTACTCGAGTTTTACATTTCTTTGCTCAGCGACGGTGACCACTACGATGACGACGACGACCGTCACTCTGCCACCTCCATGTGCGGTCTGCCCACAAGGGGTGTATCGAGAAGCATGCAACGGTGACACGACTCGGACACCATGTCCAACTGGAGCTCAGGCCGGCTTGAGCAGGAGTAATGGAGCCAACACTTGCACGTACAGTTTCATCTACATTATTTATCTTGGTTTTAACAAAACTTAGCCACACGCGTTTTGTAGTGGTAAGAAGTGCTACTCACATCCGCACGGTCGAGCTATTGCTCCTCGCCTGAACTATCCAGGCCTCCCATCCCTCCTGGGTTAGATGATTTGGTACCAGATTTGTCTGGGAAGATGTGCACACTGATTCGGTAAATCAGTTAACCCCGCTAGTCATTCTATGGGCGATATAGGTGTTCACTATGTCACCACGATTCTGAATGAAAGATGAGTTCATGGCGCCTTCTGAAGAAATGATCGGAGCCGACTCCTTTACCTTTTACCTATTTTTCTTGACTTTGCGGCTTTATGAGTTCTAAAAATTCCATCTCTTTGCTTCTTGTCAACCTCCTGCCTCACGTATCTACATATTTATTTTATTAATTTGTTCTATCCGACATCAAAACCGAGAGGAAGGAGTAAAATTCTTGGCGTCTTCCGAAATCCAACTTTATGATTCCTTTACCTGGGTATGCACCTGAAATACAGTACCGGACAGTTTCCAGTTCCCGGAAAAGCCGCTTGAGAGCGTTCCAAACGAGGGACTCACCAGGGGAGATTTGAGGGGCAGCAAGAAATCGATATTTTGAAAATTTTTCAGGTGTAGACAAGTGATACTACTGAGCACAACTATATGTATATTTTTACAAATAATTGAGTTTCAACAAAGTTATTCAAAAAAACCGCCCTGGAACGCTCCTAAGCGGTTTTTCCACAAACTGATCAAAAGACATGTCCGGTACTGTAGAGTAGAAGCCGGAAATGACTCAGTAGGTGTGGTAGGACACCGACAAAGCAAAAGTCAGTACAAATTGCGAATTAAAGGAAACAAAGGCTGACAGCATTTTTTATTTTCTCTCTCGTTTTGTTCTTTCTTTCGCACTGAATTTCCTTTCCATCTTCCAGAGTGCGATTCGCGTGCCCCACGGGTACACAGGCCTACGTATGGACTCCAGGTGGTACCACCCCAATCGCCTATTCGGGTACTGAACTGATCTGCAACAGGAACGAAGGACAATGGCGAACATTCATGGGTCTGATCGTCGAAGCTGTGTCGTGTATGGGACCGGCGTTAGGTCGGTCCCCTTTGCTATACTCATACAGCATCATTGAGCTTTGGGACCGCATCTTGAACCGTCCGCGACCACCCTAAAACTAGAAATTCTGAATTTTGCAGCAGTACTGTTACTTTGTTAAGGATGCAACTTCTGTCCGACGGCAGCAGCGACCTACGCGGACTGCACTCCGTACGGACGAATCACATGTTTGACATTGGGACAGACTTCATCGACAATAGTGAGAGATCCTACTGACTGCAAGTACGTTCTTTATTTCTTTCTTTCTTTCTGCGCCACCTGAAGGCGTGTTCAAATCAAACAGGCTTAGTAACGAAGAAAAACAAACGACAATCTTGCATTGAAAGACTGTCAGGCGTTGAAAGAGTAAAAGAGTTAGAAAAGCAGATGCTGTCAACCATTAAATTCACATTAACCAGTAACGGCAGGCATGCAAAACATGCAGAACATATCCACCAATATGTTATACTGCAACTGCTAGGACTAGATGGGCACAGCTCCTATTTAATTTGGAAACATTCGAACAATACGCGGTGAAGATAGTCGCTAGAAATACGCCCTATCAGCAACTTGAAGACTCACGAATTTTCCAAGCTGATTACCAGGATGAGCTTAATATTAGGCTGTCGCAAAATTAATTTCGCTTTCTGGGTGTGTTCAAAAGAAAACTTCTTTACGCGTTATTGTCTCGTCTCAAGGACAGCCAAGTATATTGTCAGTAGGAGATTATCCGCGCTATCAAAAGCATACATTACTGTCTCTCTAGTTTGTGCAGCCGATTTTTTCCAGGGCTTCATCCGAACATGAACCGACGCGCCTTTCGAGTTCTCATGCTTTATGAATATAAATTGGGACATCCCGCCGCAGACATAGCACGTAGCCCTAACAGAGCTTTTGGGACGGTTTGTCCTTGCGTAAGGACAGTGCAGCTCTGGTTCAGAAAATTTGCTTCTGGCGATTTTTATCTCGAAGAAAAAGCAGGTCAGGGTCCCAAGTGGTCCCTTGATGAATAGGATTTGAGGCCAGCCGTTGAAGCAAATCCAGAGACCAATACTCCTAAGCTAGCAGAACCACCCGAGTGTACATCATTCTACAGTCGCAAGACATTTGGACTAAATCGGCAAGGTGAATATGATGTCAAAATGGATTCCTTATGAATTGACCATGAGCAGCGTTTTACGCGTTTCGGCATCTGTTTGAATCTAATAAATCTTTACAAAAATGAACCGTTTGTCCACCGTATTATAGTTGTAAATGAAAAATGGTTTCTTTATAATAATTGGAAACGAGATTAGCTTGGATTGATGGGGGTGCTGCACCAAAACCTTTTCCTAAACCGAAACTTCATTCTAAAAAAGTTATGGTCACTGTGTGGTGGTGTAGTAAAGGAGTTATCCATCATAGGGTCATGCTACCTGGTGCTTCAGTTACAGCAGAGTCATACTGTTGTGATTTAGACGAAATGTACCCGAAATTGCAAAAATTTGCCCGGCACTAGCGAACAGAAGCGGTGCGATCCTATTGCAGGACATCGCAAGTGCACACACCGCGAAGATCACCCGGCAAAAATTGACCCAGTTACGCATTGAAGTTCTGCCTCCTCCTACTTATTCTACTGACCCTTCGCCAACAGGCTATTTTTTTCACGCATTTGATTATTATTTGCGCCCAAAAAAATTCGCTGATTTGACCGATGTTGAAAATGTCGTTCTTGCTTCCGTTAATTCCCGTGATCCTAGTTTCTTCTCTAAAGGTTTGGATCTATTATCGCTTCACTGGCAGAGGTGTGTAGATGCTGTCGACTTGTAGTTTGATTCATAAAGTTGCGTTTGAGCTGAGTTATTGCAGTTTGAACTGAGCGGTCCACTTCCGAAATTGACAGCCCAATACTTCAAAAGAAACCTAGTTAATGTAACCTACCTAGAGCACGCACTTCTGAGGCGGGCCCCGTCCCTCAGAAGCCACTTTAACCTGGTACGCACCTCGGAGTGGTCGAGGTAGGCGTCAAATAATGACTGGTTTCCAGAGGTGTAAGATATAAGAGCACCCGAAAGGGGCATTCTACCACAGTTGACATCCTACCAGTTGGGAAAGGTTAGATTTTCCTCTCTGCGAGTCGGAGAGGAGTGCCTAGGCAAAGCTGCATTAGAGCTATCGGTAATATGGACATGGAATGTGTTGGAACATCCGGACGTCGGAGACCCATCATTCTCCATGTTCGGAGTACCATTCTCCATGTTTGAAGTGGGTATGGTCTGCCGTAGTTCTGCTACAATCAGATCAATACAGCAACTGGAGACAACATAGAGTATCATGATAATCCATTACGCTTCTTCTCTATCACAAGGCACGATTGGGTCTTGCTTCGGCAGAGTTACGAGAACATGTCACTGAAACAATGCATTGTGAATGAGTGCTACACTGGAAGAACACCAAGTAGCTGATGATTATCTAGTTTCCTTAGTCTTGCTCTGAAAATCTTACTGTTTTCAGCTTGAAGCACTTCAAAACATCTCGCTTCCGGGTTATCTACTTAATTTTAGAAAGAAATTTTCCTACTGATTCACCTTTGCGGTTTTCTTGCATATTGTAATTATCTTGTTGTTCTCGAAGCTTCGTTTTGGCGGGTATAGTCAGACAACCTTCATCACTTTTCATTTCAATGCTGACTCCACAAGTGCACCTTTCCTAACCCCTTTCCGCTCACATAAGTCTGTAGCTGAAGAAGATTCACTCAAGTAGAGGGCCTTGTGAGGGTGTGAGCGATTTCTTTGATTCTCAGAATCCTCATTTCTCAGAGAAAGAAGAGCACTGATCAGCCATCTGCCCTTTATGTGATCATGTACTTGGATAAATTGTATGCAAAATACAATTAAAATAAGAAGGAAAGGTCAGACGGCTCGAGTATTTCCTACTATCGCAGTGCAAAAAAATCTTCTTGAGACCGAACATCCAATTCGCCGTGTTCAGATTCATCGTTATCTGTGCACCAGGAACGACGGCGAACTACGTGTCCGTCACCGGTGTGACGGACACTCTGATGCCGTCCCAGACGATGACCTGCCCGTTTCCACCAGGTCCCTCTCAGTGGAACACGCCGGCCGGAGCTCCGGTAACCGGCATCACCTGCATGAGCAATCCGTGAAGAACAGACGAAACGGCTCTGAGGGCCGTTCCTATTTATTTCGATGGTTGTTGTTTTTCAGTTAATATATGTAACTTGTTACTAATGAATTGTTTGCACCGGAAATTTTGAATTGAGAAGGGTAATTGCAGCTTCAAGTAGCTCATTTGTATTTATTTATTAAAAGGGCGCACCAATTACAGTGCAGTGGTTAGTAGCTAACAAGCGATGCCAAATGCACAAAAGGATTAGTTGAACAGCAACCAAGCAATGAAAACACAACGGTTAGATAACTAAAAATAAAGCGTTTCTATAAGGCGGAAAAGCAAATAATTCTGATTGTGAATTCGAGGTACAGTGCACAGGTGGGTGTCTGAGCGCACATGCATACAACTCGATCAAAAATATAATACATTAAATCGAACTGCACATTGTGGTTGGAACAGATGCGTAGAAGGTAAAGGAGCTCGGAAAGCTATAGATTCAAACCTCTTACAATTAGACACGCACCACTGAGACAGGTTCCGCATCACAGAAACCCCTTCAAAATGGTAAGCATCTCAAGATGGTCTTGGAAGCGGCAGGCAAAAAGGAAAAATAACGTCAACAGATCACGCTGTAGCTAATAACGCCTACATTTCAATATGAGATTTAGGGAATAAAGGGCGAGGACAAACATCTATGCCTGGCAGCAAAGTGATTATTGGCAGAGACGCAGTAAATGCCTTAAATGACCTTCTTTCGAAGTTTTTCAAGGGAAACTTGATATCTCTCAACATTTTTTATTCCAAAACGCTTTTATCCCGATCAGTTAGGGGGTACGTCTTTCATGACAGTCGCTCTGTCTTCTTTCTTCTTGGTGCTGGTCCCGCATTTGTTAAGGTGCCACACTGCCATCTTGTCTTGGTCCAGAGCTCCATGTGGGGTGGTCACATCGTCCTCGATCGCAGGTTCTTGAGCGCCAGTTCCTTGCATCGATCCGTCTCGTGATCGTGACAGTTTTCCTCCATCAGCCGACCTGTCATCCGGGCCTGACACTGGTACCGATACCCTTTTCAGCTATTTCCAAGCTAGGCAAGGGTTTCTGCCTGAAACGGGATTGAACCCTGATCATCGAGATCTTGAGCCTAAGCTCTTAACCTCTCGGCCATCCCGCCCCTTGATATCTATCAACATATTGAGATGAAATAGGTTCTTCTGGAGGG
This sequence comes from Nippostrongylus brasiliensis, assembly GCA_030553155.1. NCBI lineage: Eukaryota > Metazoa > Nematoda > Chromadorea > Rhabditida > Heligmosomidae > Nippostrongylus > Nippostrongylus brasiliensis. The sequence goes on from CP130734.1 coordinate 32,814,593, forward strand.
TCTGGGAAGGTCAGGCATGAAACGGCAGTGGTCCCTTAAACGTTTGGCTGCTTTGCTGGCGAGTTTGAATGGGTACTTGGTCAGATACCTAAAATTCTGATGGCTCCTTACGCATCTTTGCCCAATTATAGTGCTAGATTTACTTTATGACGAATTATACAGGACGGCTGAACAGTTGCATAGGGCGGGCTTCCGTCTTTACTTAGGGGCTTCAGGTTAAGGAGCAACGGTTTCTATTAGATATCGCCGCCTTTGGACCAACTTCGGCGCACGGCCACAGAAATGGAAAGCCGATAATGATAAAATTCACTTCCGCATTCCGCTCTCTCAGCGGTCTGCACCTCTTTTCAAGGGATCACTCGACCAAGTTTGAGTATGGAGGCAGAACTTTCTCTCGTGACGATTACGTCACGGTAATGTTACGTCACGATACTGCGGATCCACCCCAAAAAGGGGCGATGCGATCAGGATAAAAGGAGTCCCCGAACTGGACTCAGCGAGGGGAGGGGTGCCTAAAAGAAGTAGGTAGTTGTAAAATTCCTTTTGTTCGCACGTCCGCCTTGTACTGTTGTGACTACTGGAGTAATGGAATTACAACCATAAATGTGTTAATGCAACCGACCCAATCAACACTTTCATGAGTCTGTTGTAGTGCTCCAGCGGTTAACCAAAGTTAGTACACACAGCTTTATTCAGGTGAACATTTCAGCCTTCTTCAGAGTCTGGAAGAATCAAGGCGAATCTGAGAAATTCGGTATTCCTCTATTACCTGCTTGGTTGCTTGAAAAAAATAAAAAATGAGTAGTAGTATGAATGAGTATGAATGAACGATTTTATCCTTCGGGCTCGTTTAGCCGCCATGCGGCGAAAATACGAAATTGGAGCGCCTCGAATTTGCTCCTTTACATTACTGGCGCAGTTCGGTGGCGCCTCATATAGGCAGACTTACTGGTCGTTCGAGTTTTTTTAGAAAGCTGCTATTCCTTATTAAAGGACATTTTGACAAGATGCACTTTTTCGTTTAATTTTTCCCCTATGTGATTGTATGTCCAATTTTTTTGCTTAGACGCGGCGCCACCGGACTGCGCCACTAACGCAAATTAGCAAATTCGATCAACGACGATAATTATTGATTGCGCTTCGATTTTGCATTTTCGCCGCGCGGCGTCTGAACGAGCCCTTAGGGCACGTTATGGGTTGCGTGATGCCACTGCAGGCATAAAGAGCTATTGCAGGCCGAACCATTGTTTCGATTTCGTGCCGCACGCCAGAAGTGACAAGTGTTCGTGCTACGCCTTACGATTTTTCTATTTTGATGTGAAATTCACCCACTTTAGAGTTAAGCCGTATTTTCGTTGATCTATTTTAAATTAAACATGCTTCTGTGGAAAAGCCGACTGTTGTACACGTTTTGAGACTCTGCAGAAATCTACTTTTCGGAGTGCTGGTCGTAATCTTTTGTTGGGAAGGTGGTAAATCGAATACCTACAGAGTGCGCAAAAATTACCCGGACAAAATATTGCATTGCAACTTCAACAAAAATGTAGATCTGACAATGAAACTTAACATACAGTTTCCCTATTCCCGTACCAATAGAAAAGTAGCAAGTTCGTTCGAAGTGGCCCCCTTTCTTACGGACACATGTCCTCAGATGAGTAGCGAACCCATAACTCATGACACGGAGGTAGTCTTCAACTATATCGTTCTTTGCCACAGCCGTGGGAGCTTCCAGTGGAGCCAAATTTTTGTGATGTGTAGAGGAATTCTCGCTCCTAGTAACTGACCAGAGAAGAAACTAAGGTGGTTCAAATCTCATGAGTTCAGAGGTCAGCCATCTTGTGCTAAGATGCGTGGAACAGCAAAATTATGAGTCGATGATTGCTGATCTTTCTCGATTTGGCTTCGCCATTCGCACACTGTGAACTCAAATGAACTCAGGCTTGAAAGACATTTGAGTTTAGTGTATACGTACCAACTACTCCAATATTAGGTTGAGAGCTTAGTTTTAAAAGTTGTTATCAATTGCGCCAAATGAATAACTCGTGGCACGCAGGTAGTCCTCATCGAAATCATTCCATGTGTTTGTTAACAGTGCTATGAGAGGCAGCAAAGTTGCACATCAGATAGAGCACACTTTTTTTTCTCAAAAACCTACTAGACTAGAAATTCAGTCTGCTCAGAAACATTAAAGAAAATTGCAGTACGACCAGAGAGGTGTGGACTGATGATGGCCGATAGTTTCAGATTTCGTTTTGCTATTACCGCTATGGATACATTCAAGAGCTCGAACTTGGATAGCGTTTGTGCGTTGTATAGATGTATAACATATTCCAATATGAATGTAAGTGAAAAGTGAAATAGTAAAAGGCTCGTTTCGTCCATAATACTTAGACGAGCAAGATAAAAGAAACAGTAGAGTCCCCCGGGACTCAACAGTAAGTAAAGGGACTCGTGAAGGAAATGAAATAGAAAAAGGTAATATCTCTAAAACTATAAACAGCGAAAGAATAAACCACTAAAATTAGGAAGAGTAAACCGACCTGAATCGAATATGTTCCACTAAAATAGTAGTTCCATATATCAATATAAAAACCAACATAACAACGTACAAAACACTCTTCATCTCAAACTTGGGTAATTAAACAACAATATGAAGCTCAGAATGTAATTCTGCCACTAGTTGCGGCCTGTGATGTATTTGTCTGGGTATTTTTTGCCCACCCTGTACATATTTGTTGTGAATCACTGTCTTTGTCTTGTTATTCACCTCTTATTCCGCTTTGTAGCTTTACCAATTTTTTGATGCCATGCTGTTCCATCATATACTTCGTCTGTCGAGAGTGTGTTCTATCTTACACGCAGTGTCATCGCTTACCGAAGCAGGTGTCCGTTCCATCTGAAACGGGTCCCGCGATGATTCTCGGCGATTGGAACTCCCCAAATCGATTCCTTATGTTAGCATTCAATTTGTGGTGTAGCCGTATTTCATCCCCATGACGCTAAGGCAGCGTTCAAGTTCTTTCGTAGCTGGCTACCACTCAACTGCATAAAGCGCAGCTGCACAATCCGATACCGGTATGGGCCCCTTCAGACTCTACTGCCGCAGTAAGCCAAATCAGAGCAGCAAAATGGGGTGTGCGCGTATTTCTGCAGTATCTGCGCGCTTTTTCGGCCGTCTACTGAACTGTCGTTGGTTAAAAAACTATTTTGTGCATTGTTAGCGATATGGGTGGTTTCAGCAAAGAAACTGGAAATCAGGTACTGTGTAGCTGCCGCCCGCACCACCAGTGCCTATGTTTCATAGTTACTGCGGCAGCAACGCAGCAAAATCTGAAAGGTACTTTTCAGTCGACCAAGTGCAACAACTCTCTCGTTACCTTTCAAGACCTCCTGAGACTATCATCACAGGCTATAATCTGGCGAAGATGTTTAAAGGTTTTGGTCCATGAAAGTTCCATCCCATCAGATCTGCTCATGCCCAGAACGTTTACCCGAGGGTGACTCCGATGTGTAAGACGACGAAGTCAAAACTACGCCAGCCGATCACATCTGACCTGCACAAGATGCTCAAGCTCTTGTGCAGCTTTTGCGCAAGCATTACATCGTCTGTCATCGTCGAAGTCCTTGACACTGGTCTCTACAGGGCCCACATTCATCATTGTTAAACCCCGATAAACCCCGAGAAATAGCCTGTGAACGGCGCGCACCTTTCTCTGCTTATCCTAAACTTCCTATGTTGAACGTAATCTGTCATCGACTCTGTCGTCTGGTTCTGGCTGCGCCGCGGTTTCAAAGACCGCTCGTCCGTTCATGAATCTGGACCCAGGTCACGCGCGACGGTGTCCACCACAGCAATGAAAGGAAGAAACGAGAATGGCGATTCCTTCCTGGTGTACACCAACAGAGATGAAGAGTTCTGAGGATAAAGTGCCCTGCGTATATTCTACTATCCTACTATGTAATAAGCGAAACCCAAGCGATGTTTGTCATGGGTGGCTTATATGGGTCCCGCCGCGATTGCCCGTTACCGTATTCCCAGGGACGCATTTCACCAGTTCAGTTCGCCGTTTTTTGCTACATGCTATTCGTTCGTCGTTTTAGATCTTTTTTGTTTTATTTGAAATCTTGAATTCAGTTTATGTATTTTTGTTTTTAGTGTGTATTTAGCAACCGTTTGTCGGCCGGTAGGCCGCTGAATGGCAGGTGCTAAATAGTTAAAAATGGGCATCGATATGAAAAGCCCAGGTATTCTGTTTTAGTCGGCAGCCATGCAAAAAATCCCCAGAATCTCAGCCTAAGAACGCCGGGTCTCCTTGGTAGTAGTGTGCTTTGTCATCGAAAGTATATTACACAATACATCAAAGAAATGTACGAGTAGATGGGGACATGCGCTTCATAACTTTCAAAATTCTCTACAAGAGTGAATGCTAGCTATAAAACACGTTTCAATTGTTCAAGTAAATCATTAAAACTATCGGGACATAACGACCACGGATACATAATTTATGTTCCCCGTGTTTCAGGGCAAAAATGTCCTCTATGAGCCTCAAAAATCTCTAATATTGGTTTGGTAAGAAAGTTCCCGCCGTTTTTTCAAACGACTGCTGTAAGTTTAGTTCGACAGCTTTTGCAGAGCATGACATAGCATTCGAAAGAGAATTATTTGCTCTTCCGAGAAGTGTATTTGAAATTTGTGATAATTCTGAATGTCATCGCTTTTTTTGGCTAGTAAAGTGAAAAGCGAAAATGCGAAAAAATAACCTCATCGACAGCGATTTTTTTCTGCCCAGTTTTGAAGGCATAAATAAAACTTGATATATCGTCCGATAGACAATGATTTTCTCTATTAGACCGTGTATCATTTGTTTTTATTTGTCTCGAAAATTACAATGTTTTAAACCACTGAATCCCGACCTTCGGACGTCAAGAATAATTTTCCGATGGTGCTCCTGGTTTTCTTGTAAGCGCTCAAGTTGACCTCTGTAGGGTTTTCTACACAGAATTTTTCGCTCTATCAGAAGATATGTTTATTTTTGAACAACGCTCGATTTTCAGGAATTTGAAGTTTCTCGACAGAGCAAACCTCAAATTTCAACCTTTTCACCGAATCTCATACACCATTCGAAAGAGGACGATATTCTCTACAAGACGGTTTGTAAAGCGTTTTAAAGCTCCACGGTTTTCATTGTTTTTTAGGTCATCAAAGTGGACCTAAATCGCAGGCGCGGCGAGTAGGGCTGGTGCGGCACGTCGTCGAATCACACAGGAGTGCGGATTTAGGTCCACTTTGACGGCCTAGAAAACAATGAAAACCAGGGCGGTTTAAAGGCTTTGAAATCATCTTGTAGAGAGTATCGTTCTCCTTCGAATGGTTATGAGATTTGGCGATTTTTGTACTTTCTCCAAAAGTTCGACATCCTTCCTTTTGGAAGGACAGAACACTACCTAGCCGCTTTCCATAATAGAACGAATATACGTTTTGTACGCTCTAACGAGAACGTTTTCATCACATCTAGCCAAACCCTTAAAGATCTGATATGTGCGAGTTGATGCTTTATTGGAAAGCCCCTTGTAATGATCCGAGAACATAATTAGAAATATCCACAGGGTGTAATTTGCGACGACGGACTAACGACGTTGACCTTGTGTGGTCGGCGTCTGATGAGGTCAAGAAACACACATGAAAATCAAAAACTTTAGAATTTCGCCACACTTTTTTACCCTTGGATAAAACGACGCTCTTCTTACTACGACCATGTGTTTTTTATTCAATACATATAATTCTGAAGAAATTTATGGCGAGTGAACGGTAAAAACGATCTGCATCGTTGAAATCGTGTTTTGGCGGAAATTTACCGACGATACTGCACCCTTGGTTCTCGAAATTCGTAATTGGCGACTACCCAATCAAGAACATGGATCAGTGAGGACGCACGACGAAGTTGGATCTGAACGTACTGAGAAGCGAGGTGGAGACAGAACCATACCAAACCGCTCGTGAATTATCATACACTCTTAGTGTTCCTCATTGATCTGATGTTCATGGACTGAAGTCAAACAGCAAGGTTAGAAAACTTGGTCGATCGATACCTCAAGCACGGATCCGGCGCAGAGTGGATCGCACAGTAGACGCAGCAGTTTCTTCCTTCATTCTGAAAAGCATAAATGATTGGATGAACAACGTAGTCACTTTCGATAAGAAGCGGGTGCTCTATTCTAACCAGCCCACTGTGCCCCATGGGTCGACAGGGCTAGGAAGGCAGGAGACGTTCCAAAATCTGACAAGCACTGCAAAAGGTTAGATATGCTACTGGATGACCGCTACAATTATCCCACCTTTCCGGTTTAGTGGAATAATAAACCTGCTGGTATCCTTTCTCCTATCATCGAACAACAACTTATGTAGTTAGTATGATCCAAAGTCGCGAACGGAAAGCAGATGCCGAAAGCGGCTCGAGACCTGGCCCGATTATCCACTACAACAGCTTTCAGCTGATGGGCTTGTGCTACAGGATGATTATCTTTGTAAGTGAAAATAGCAAACAAGACACATCGTTGCATACTTGCAGCACCAGGTGAGGTTTGCTCTCTGTTGACAGCAGCTAGTGTTCTGAAATTTTCTTCTTCTAGGAGACTGAAATTCAGATTCAAGAAAATTAAACTAATTAAATCAAGTAATTGACTAATTAAATTGAAATTCAGATCTAAGGTATGCTCGCCATTATTGACCTCGTACACCTCTTGAGATGCAGTGCTGTCTTATACTAAGATTTCACTCAATGTCTTTGTTTTTCTCGTCTACTCTCTAAAGAAATATTATTTTCTAAATTCAACTTAAGAACAATAATTATAATAAAAAACAATAGGAAATATGTTATAAAGAAGATGTAATGTAGTCAGAAATATAATTTTCGAAATTTTTCTTCCAACACCTGTACAGAACACTTACAATTGTAGATATAATTAATAGCTAATTGTAATTGTATTATAGTTGCTAATAGAGCTCCCAGTACACTGTTTAGACCGTGATATTAAGAGGCAATGAAAACTAAATCTTCTAGAAAAGTGGCGGCGAACTTCTTTTTAATCAGTAATAAAAAAGATTTAAAATTTTCAGTGTTTTGGTAACACACTCGACAATTTCACGCTCTGGCTAAACTTTCCAAGATTTCTATTTCAAGGCCTAATTTTCTGAAGTGTCGATGATTCATCTGTTCTGAGGGTTATGGGCAATCGATTCGAAATAAATTTTTGATACTTCTAAGCTTCTGACGAGACCACGACAGTTGAAATTTTTGTGCTCGTATTTAGGAAAGAAGTTGGTCAAGGAGAGGATATCGGTTGCCCATAACCCTAGCAGCAGAACAGAATTGCGCCCGCGAAGGTAGATGATCGATGTTCAATATAGCTAAACCAATGGGTATTACGAATTTTTGTGTACTGTACTGAACAATAAATTTGTATGTGATGCTAACAATTAAAGCAACAATAAATTGGTGAAGTCCGTCACCCCAAGAGGTAAATGGTAAAGTTAAAGCTATCTCTGTTAATTACTCCCCGGAGGACGCGCCATCGCATACGGGGATTGATCGACCGTGCGAATGTCAGCGGCGCCTCTTACCACTGTACCACGCGCACCCAAAAATTTTGAAACGCTTCACGAATTTGCGTGTCATCCTTGCGCAGCGTCCATGCTAATATCCTCTGTATTGTTTCCGTATTTGAATATCTGTGCAGGGATGAACACCACAGTCACCAAAAGAAAATAATTCAATCTACTTCCATTAGACAGAAAGTTACCGTAAGCTGAGCTGCACCAATTCGATTCAAGTCGAGAGGGATTCATTACATATCGCGTGCAGAAGCAGAAGGTTCGAAAAAGCTGATTCTATCAAGCGGCCTGTTCATTTTGAACTCGTGCAGCAGCTGTAGACAGCTGAACTTCCCGCCTGTCAACTTGCAACTCTAAATTGCCCCCTGGTTTTCTCAGCTCCACGTTTTACCCTTCTAATCGTCGTGATGTTCCATATATCCACGAAAAACAAACGATAATTTTCGCTCGATCCACTTAATCACACTCATTGATCATCTGGATGTTTAGCCATTCAAACATTATCTGACAACGTTTTTAAACGCTCCTCTATTTTCAATTTCATTCAAGCGGAGTCATCAATTCGGTGTCCAATAAACACTATCGCCTTTTGTAAACTGAAGACGACTTGAGGGAACTAGAATTTCAGAAATAAAAAGAAAATCTAGCTCCTGCCTCATAAATGAAATTCTCCTAATCTGCTTATAATACTGAAATATTTAGAGATACAGCACATTTTCGCTTTATTTTTGTTTAAGGCAATGACATTTTACACAGCCTTTCAAACAGAACATTTCCTTACTGTTCGAGTGGTTGTACAGGTAGCAGCGTATTTTTATAAGTTTGTGAACAAATAAATACAAGTTATTGACACAAAGTGTTCGGTAAAGTGGAAGGTATATTTGTCAACGCGCCACGCACTTATCTTCCACCCAGAATCTTAGAGGGATGGTGAATTTGTATGTGGTCTATACAAGTCTACAGTGTCGCTATTTCACAGAGTCAGGGTATTTACCTTCGTAGCTAAGTCTGGTAACACATTGCCCGACGCCAACAAGATGGAAGACATGATTGATCTGGGCGACGATCGATCTTTCCACCACGCGAGTAGCAGTTGTGCGTCCTGCAACTGTACCACACGCGCCCTCATACAGAAATAGGTGAATAAATAGCACTGAGCTAGTCAGATGAGATATTATAGTTGAACAGTTTTACATTTTCTACTCGTATTTAGTAGTATTTCTATTATTATCTTCTATTGAATCTGGTTTGTGTAGACACCTTACCCTGTGGGAGACTCTTCGATGGCAGGTGTGAATTTTAGAAAGATGACCTACCTGTAAAGTCATACAGGGTGCGGCAAAAGTTCTTCAACACAGATTCTTGACTGTCTAAACGGCAGATCTCTGGCAAATGAGATGAAATTTATAACATTTGTTGCCTTCGACCACACACATATAAAAACCGTCTAAGTTTCGAAATGACCTCCTTTCGCGCGAATACAGGCCCTAAGTCTCTTGTGGAACCAGTCTACGGCGGCACGCAGGACCTCTTCAACAATTTTCTCCCAGGCTTTCTTCAAGGCTTCATCAAGAGAATCAGTGTTCGCGTGGGATGTTGCGCAGACTTTGCTCTTCAATATGGACCAGATTGAATGATCCATCGGATTAAGGTCCGGGCCATTCGGTGGCCACTTTTTGTTGAGATAAAATCAGGAAAATAGTCGGCATACCACTTCTATACGACTCTGCTGATAGGTCCAAGTGGTGTTTCCGAAGTGCTGAGAAGCCCATGGAAGAATTTCTTTCTTCATAAGGTCTTCCAGGGCCCACATTCATCATTGGTTAACCCCGATAAACCCCAAGATATAGCCTGTGAACGGCGCGCGCCTTTCTCTGTGTATCCTTAACTTCCTATGTTAAACGCAATCTCTCATCGACTCTGCCGTCTGGCTTTGGCTGCGCCGCGGTTTCGGAGACCGCTGGTCCGTTCGTGAATTTAGGCCCAGGACTTGTGGCTGTCGATTTTCCCGGACGCATCGGTGAACCTGCGTGTCGCCGTAGACGCGTTCACCAAGAGACTTAGAGCCTGTATTCGTGCGAAAGGAGGTCATTTCGGAGCTTAGATGCTCTTTTATATGTGCGTGGTCGAAGGCAATAAATGCTATAAATTTCATTTCATTTGCCTGAGATCTGCCGTTTAGACGGTCAAGAATCTGTGTTGAAGAACTTTTGCCGCACCCTGTAGTCCGAGGGTATAAATTTGCTCACAACCCTAAGCCGGAGTTTACCAATTCTTTCGAGGGCGGATTTTGGAATAAATGGTTCCACCTAAGGATTGCTTTACTGTAAATAACTGGTTCTTATAACAGCGTTCATGTTTGACTTTATTTTAGTTTTAGCTTAGAAGTATTAAAAATTTGTTGCAAGGGTAAACCGTTGATATTTCAAAAAATCAGGTCTTAGAATAAAAATCTTGGAAGTTTGAACAAAGCGTGAAATTATCAAGCGTGGTACCAAAATGCTGAGAACCTTGAATATCCTTCTTATATTGAAGGAAGTTCGCCGGCATTTTTCCAAAAGATTCAGTTTTCATTGCATCTTGATATCAGTTTCGGTTTCAACAGCGTGCTTGGAACTGCATTAACACCTATAATACAATCTCAATTAATTATCAATTATATCTACAATAACGCTAGGTGCTCTGTACAGGTGTTGAAATTAAATTATATTTATATGACATTAGATTAACTCTATAATATAAGCCAAATAATCGAGCCAATTGTCAACAACCGTAATGACATCTAAAGCTACCGAACCGTCAAGATTTCAGGAAGATCGAAGATGAAGCCACTCTCTTGCACTTCACAACCGTTGAGATCAGCTCTGCAATTTGGCAGTTGTTGTTGCTCTAGACACCTTATCATCGGTCTGTACGACACACTTCGAACATAGGAAGAACATGACCAAAGTGAAAATTATAGCGGCAGCGTTTGTCCCCAGACATAAATCCCGTCACATTATCCAAAAAAATCGAGCAGGTGTTCGCATAAAATGCCGCACGGAGAAAATGGGGTAGCAAAAGCGAAAATGGAGAACATCTGTGAATTCTGTGATGTTCGCCAAGAGGATTCATGGAGTCTATGACTTGCAATATTCGAGTATTAATCTATAAATTTTAGCATATCTGTCAACGAGGCGTCATCGAAAAGCTGCACTCTAAAACATAGCAATTAACTTTCTCGGAGCAATTTGAGCGCTGTGACGCAGCGCACATTTTTGGCCAGCTTCAGATACTTTATCAAATTTCCTCCTATTTAACGAACAAATTAATATTCACCTTTCTGTATGGTCAATTTCTCCTTTGCCTGCAGTTTGGAGATCTTTGAAGCTTCTTTATAAACTACCCCACGCAGTTCGTTCTGAATCTTTTCCAGAACTTATGGTACTGATTGCTTCATTGTTAGTATTTCGCAGATGAAGTCAATGACAACAACATCAACGCGGGCGAGGGATCGAACCCGAAGTTGATGTCAGCAGCGCCTCTCACCGCTATACCATGCGTGATAAATTGGTATCAGACTTGTCTGGGAAGGTAAAGACACTGACATGGTACAGCGGCTGGGCCACATAAGTCGTTTGGTTGGCTTAAGCCCCTATGATTCCAAGTGTAAGACGAATGCATGGCGCGTCCTTAAGGAACTGATCAGCACTGATCACTCCTCATTTACCTTACCACTATGTCGGAGATGAGTGTTAGCTTCTCACCTATGGTGGTGCATCTGAAAAAGTTCGACTCTGTTGAGGTATTCTGTCCTCTTATTGGGTCGACACAAACTTCATCTTTCTCTCACAAACGTCTCTCCTTCTTGTTGCGTAAATATTGCATTTTCTAACTTCCTACCTCTTAAATGAAACGCCGCTTCTCTCTTATTTATTTATATCTTTTATTTATCCAAGACGTCGGTAGAAACCAACGCGTGCCGCAACGCGCACATTACTCGAAGCGGTCATTAAAAGTGAGAAAATGTCTAAGTTCCAATAACAGAATTACATAAAATTCACACGCGAGCTAGTAGGTTAAGAAAACCAGGGAAAGACCCAGGACCTTCTGATTTGATTCCAAAATACGGTTGAATTCTACCAAGCACCGGTAGGTGAAGAAGCTATTTCTTCAACTTGTTGAAGTACCGATGATAGCTAAAGATCAAGTTTATTCCGTTGTAAATGCCAGTAGTTCGTGCAAATCCTCTACAGGACTCGATTTTGTTTTCTGTCGAGAAAGCAGCAGCTGGATTTAAAAGTGCCGAATATCACGTTTTCAAACTTTTTCGCAACAAACGTCACGCCTTTGCACCCGATAAGTGTCTGCCAAGGAAGGTTTTTACCCCGACGAAAGTGCAAGAGCCTGCAGGTTTTACCGAGCACTTCTTTCTACCACTTTGAAAAAATTCATCCTAATGCCGCAAAAACTGCAATAATAATAGATTGACATTCTAGTACTATTATTATCGAGCACGCATACGTAATAAACAATGATTAATGAATGACATTTGAGAAAGAAACTGCAGGAAACACTGAACATTTCGCCCCTGCTCAAGGCAGACGTCGAACTGAACTGAAATTTTGTCTCTGAAATCATTGAGAGAAAATAATTGTGAATACTTTATTTATTTATTTATTTATTATGGCAGTATGAGACAGCCGTTAAAAAAGGAACAGGTAAAACTGTCAACTGCTCATAACCAAGGATTAACAACAATATTGTACATCAAACTCAAACAAGGCTACACAATAGCAAGGTTACCATCTAGGTTAACAATACTGACTCTAAGACGAGGCGGCGAGGAGAGACTTCGTTTGAACCTTTTAAAATTTCAGGAGCAATGAATTTTGCTTTTTATTATAGTTTTAAGTATTTCGACTCACCTCGTACAGTGAACGAACGGGCTCGTGCGGCAGTTCTGGGTGTTGCGTTTTACTTTACCAGTCCTTCATCGGCCTATCGGCCGCCAAACGTCTGTTCTCCAGCTTCGTTAAATAAATAAATAAATAAATACACAAATAAATAAATACATAAATCTATACTGCTCACCGAGTTAAGCCGCACTTCAATCATCTGAAGTTTCGGCAGTATCCCAAGTTTTGACGCAGTTTCAACATCCTCACCAACTTTTCACTTACTTCCATAACTTGTCCCAGTTTCGCTCACTCATACCCCCCCCCCGTTTAGCTTAATCCATTTCAAATGAAATAAGACTGACCTCGGCAAACAATACACGGTAGATGAAGTGTAAGTGTGTTATCATAGAATGTGATTTTCAAAATGATTTCAGTGATAAGTAATGATAAAACCGTCACCGACCACCACCATCACCATTCATTTGAAAAATGAATTGACATCCATACATCCATCCATCCAAATAAACAGCTGGGTTTCGCTTATTATATAGTAAGGATTCTCCGGTTACTTCCTCTTGTTTTGGATGGGAAAATGTAGTGAAAATTTGTAGTTTTGATGGGCTCTCATTCAGTTCGCATCGGTGTTTTCACATGCAGACCTCATGTTTTGCGCTGTTCTCTAGATTCCATGAATTTTTATGTTTGTTCTGCAGCACAATTGTGCGACAGACATGCATGTCATTAACGTTTTTCTGCCCTACGAAGTCGCCGACTACACGTGTTGTTTTATTTTGCTCCAGCTACGACTGTGTATAAACCTTTGCAACCACAGTTGTTTCTTGTCCTGTATTTGAGCTCGACACAATGTTGGATTAGATTTATTGGCTGATTTACTATTAGATTTATTGGCTGACGTTTCGGCGTAATCACCTTCTTCGGAGCCTGAAAGGGTCAAGACGATTTGAGAAATTCTCGACCACTCATCACATCGATTTTACCCGACATTCACTCTATCATATGGGATATGGTAACGTTTTCTGTCACTTCTCTGAGTTAAAGAATTTGCATTCCATTTCGGCCCACCCTTGTGTGCATGTCCTAAGAAGTATAGTTCGTTCTATAGTCGAAACTACGAAAAGATTACTTCTGCATTTTCTTCAACATTTCTTGTCTCGTTCCCTATCCTACTCCTGTAAAATAAGCGTATTTCCCGACACACACCTCTAGCCGCATTACCACTAGGTAATCATTTCTGGTTTGAAATTCCAGCTCATTTTTACGTGGAAGATCTGCTACGGCTTACTTTGAAAGTACTTATTTCAGATGATGTCACTAACAAGATTTTTGTTATGCTAATCGTTTAAGTTTTCTAACTAGCCACCAAGCTTTTTTATTATAGTTTGTATTATTTAGTATTTTCCTATTTGTATGTGCCACTAAACTTTCACAGATGGCACGCCTAAGTGCGTATCGAATAAATAAAAATTCATTCCAGAGCCAACCTTCCTTAATGTGGAGTTGTGTGGTTGGCGAAGTATTTATTTACTATATGCTCGTCTTGAGAGTAGAGTGAAACGGGCAAACAGTTTTTCTTTTTGTCATTTTCAAAATTTAGGTGCTGTGCTCACTTTCACTTTGGCTTTTTCCTTTTTCCTTTAAGTTTCGAATAGGGTCGATGTTCACCTTCTGGTGCAGGGTGGTATTCTCGAGATTCACTGGTGACGTAAAAAGCGAAAGGGGCTTCAAGTGGATTCTGGACTCCGCATTCTAGCACAATGGACGTATCCTCTGATTACCTCTCCGGAAAGCCGCTTAGTAGCGTTCCAAAGCGGCTTTTTTTGAGTAACTTTGTTGAAACTAAATTAGTTGTAAAAATATACATATATTTGAGCTCAGCAGCTCGAGCTCTATCCCTCCATAAACACTTTTCCCAAATTCATGAAACTTGTTTTCAGTCGATTTTTTTGACCCCTCGATTATCGGATCCCGTTGCCGCTTCGGTCCCTCGCTTGGTGACTCACCGCCGACTAAGCTCCGCCCCTCCTCGCCCGCCTATAAATACGCGGCGCTCATTGCACCTAGCTAGGAGTAGGGGTCCTCACGGGGTGGCTTGAAGAAAAAGAAGACGAGGCAATCGATGGATACGAGGGATACGCAAAAAATCGAAATTTTGAAAAAAAAATCGCGTGTGGTTAATTTGTGCACCAAACGATGGAGCTCGAGCTGCTGAGCTCAAATATATGTATATTTTTACAATCAGTTTAGTTTTGACAAAGTTATTCGAAAAAGCCGCTTTGTAACGCTCCTAAGCCGCTTTTCCGGGAAGTGATCATGTCCGGTAATGTTTCGTTGAATAAGCAAATAAACTGTCTTTCAGCTCAACAGAAAGAATAGAAAGTGGGGAAAATTATGACCAAGACTTCTATGTCTGTTATTCTAACTTGTCACGCCATTCTGCAGCTACGTTCGCCTGAGCTTCTTTGTACCATTTGTTGACAGCATTCCTCCTACTACTTGCGTTTCCAGAATCTATTCGAGTCGCCCGAGGCGTGGTTTTTCACAGCATTAGAGGCGCTCGTCATTTTTATTGTTCTTCTTCGAACTAGGCGATCACGACTCCCATCTTATATCCCATCTTGTAAGTACTCTTAGCCTTCTCTATTGTGCAATATTTTATTAATTATTTAAAATGCCGCTGAGTAAAATCGCTCCTATTGTGCTCTTGAAATGGTTCCCAAGGGAACCGCTATGTTCTGAAAATCCCTGGTTGTGGTAAACTGCCATCGAGCACGCTTTCCTTCCGTGGGTAGACGACCCATAGAAAACTCTTTGTTTTTGAGAAGCACTCAGTCGGAAGCATTTTTAAAATTAACCCTCGATTATATCGCAGCCGGACGGCTACCCGGGATTCACGGATAGTGTTACAAGTGGAAAACACTTCCCTGGCTCCGCTGGATATACAGTGCCGGCCAAAAAGGTATTCGTTTTCACCTTTTTGCATGTAACTCCTTAGAGACCAAAACGTTTGAACTGATTTTTATACAGTTAGCGGAAAGTGACAACCGTGCACATATGTCCCGTATGGTTTAATTACCCAAGTTTGAGGCTCTGAAGAAGGCGGACTCGCCGAAACGTCAGCCGTAATAAACTTGTACCATCTTGGCTAATTGGCTACAGTCATCCTATCAACGTGCACATATGCTTGCTTTGTTTCGATGACGGCTTGAAATTTCTTGAATTTTTCCATCAGTAAAGTAAAATGCCCAGTTTCAGAAAAGCTGCCTCATTGACAATAAATTTTTCCTACTCTAAGACAAGTAAAGTTTTTGCAACCGCTTATGTGCCATTTGAAAGAAGACGATTTTTTACACAAAACGATATATTGTTGTCTTTTGTTACTCTTAGCTTTTATTATTTTTTTAGGTGGTCCAATGGGGGCGCGTCCAAGAGGTGTGAATTACCTTTGGATGCAACTGATGCTTTGTATACAGAGGCTTTCACGGAGTCCTATATGGCGTTCAAAAGAGAATCGAAAGCACTGTCGGATACTGTCTTCAGTCTTTCCTGATGCTGAGTTTCTAGAAATTTTATTCAAGAAAAACTACAAATTAGAAGCGTCATATTCACCCTCTTACAATTTTTTCTGTTAAGAAGATTTTCCAAAACCTCAAGCACCGTTCGTAAGAATAAACCTCGCTCTACGCGAAGATATTTTTAAAATTCTTCCACATCCCAGTTTTTGTTCGTTTTCAAGCAATTAAAGTGAGTACGTCCTTGACCACTGATTCCCGCGCGCGAAGGCTGCGCGCCGCGTGCGGTGTTGGCTGCAGGAGCCTCCGATGTCGCGCGCGGCGCGCAGCCATCGCGCGCGGAAATCGGTGGTGAATGACGTACACACTTTAATTGCTTGAAAACCATCAAAACCCATTATGTGGAAACTTTTCGAAAACACCTCCGTGTAGAGTGAGGTTTCTTCTTACGAATGGTGTTTGAAGTTCTAAAAAATCTTGTGAGCAGAAAAAATTGTAGGGGGCTTAAAATGACGCCTCTAATTTGCAGTTTTTCGAAAATAATGTTCTAGGAACTCAGCTTTATGAGAGATTGAAGGCAGTATCCGATAGCGCCTTCAATTCTCTTTCCAGCGGTATAAGAATCTGTGGAAGCTTCTGTATGCAAAGCACGAGTTGCATCCAAATGCAATTCACTCCTCTTGGACACGCTCCCATTGGATCACCTAAAAAATAGTAAAAGCTAAGAGTAACAAAAAACTTCAATATATCGTTATGTAAGAAAAACCTCCTTCTTCCAACGGCACATAAGCGGTTGCAAAAACATTGCTTATTTCAGAGTAGAAAAAATTTATTGTCAATGAGGCCGATTTTCTGAAAGTGCGCATTTTACATTATTGATAGAAAAATTCACGAATTTCCAGGCCCTCATCGAAGCGAAGCTGGCATATGTACACCCTTGTCACTCTTCGTTAACTGTAAAAATATAAGTTCGAACGCTTCAATCTCTAAGGAATTACATGCAAAAAAGTGAAAACGAATACCTTTTTGGCCGGCACTGTAGTATACATCGCAGCCATAACTGACACTGCGCCACAAAACTAGACTATCTGCGGAGTAACAGTTACCTCGATCTTGATGAATCAGAAATCGCGCCGTGTTCATTTTGAGAAATCGTTTTATTATTCAGAAGAATGAAGGAAAACATTTGATTCTAAATGTAGTGCGAATGACCCTGATCAGTCACATAAGGGCGAGCCGTGCACTCGCCCTTATCGCCCTTACTCGTGGATTCACAGTGAATAGGTCATCGTTCAAGTCAGTGGCAACATGTCTGGTAAGAGCCCAGCCGTCTTTCTTTTAATCAACTGTTCAAATGTGTTTCAGGGTCAAGATTCATCATTGGGTAAACCCCCGATAAACTTCGAGATGTACCTAAAACCGAGATTTGTGAACGCACGCCATGGTTTAATCGTGTTTTTTCGCGGGTCTATCATACCTTGCGATGAGGCAGGGTTTGGGAGACCTCAACGGTATCGAGCGGGTTTATTGCCGACGGGGTTTCGGAGAGCGCACGCGTGTTCATGAATCTGGGCCTTGATGGCAGATAGGAATAACCAGCACGTTAACCACAAAAATGTGAACGAAAAAAGCGAAGACCTACTGAAGTCTGGGTGTTTATTAGCTACTGAGCCATGGTCCCCCCCCTCCTGTCAACTTGTGTGGACCTCGTCAAAGACAGCAAATGCAACAAATGCTCTCCAGGGAGGGACAATCTCTGAGTGGCGATTCCGATGTTTTTTGCTCATCTATCCTACTCTCTGATGGTGACAAGGTCGACATGTCTCTCTCGGGGATCCTTGAATTCTGCAAGATGACGTGCCAGATGTATATCGGAACACATGCTAGTCACGATCCGACGTTGCGATAGACAGTTGCATCCAAGAAAAAGAATTTCTCAAGGGTTCTGGTGAATTTTGGGAGAAACGCAGAAGTGGCTAACATATCGGCCTGTGTCTCACTTTATCTAACTTATCTGTCTGGGTTATCGCAGAGGAAAAAAGGAGGAGAAATTGAAGAGCTCGGAAGACAATTGGACACTGACTTGAATTGAGGCCGGCCCCGAAAGTCCTTGAGTGGGGTGAGTAGCTATTTCGCAATACACTTCACTTTTACCTTTTCACGTGTTATTCTTACGGGATACTTTTTCAAGAAAGCTGTCTTGTGGAAAAGGTAATATTCCTCATCCATGACCATTTTGAGGAAATGGAGGCCGGCTTCCCGGCCGGGGAGAATCCTTTGCGCGTCTACCGGCGTACTTTGCAACAGGAAAATTCCGGAACGATTGAAGTCGAAGATCTACTGGACAGTCGTACGGCCGGTTGCTCTGTACGGAACAGAGTGCTGGCCTGCCACCAAAGAAGTCGAGCGCCGCCTCAGCGTAATGGAAATGAAAATGCTGAGGTGGATGGCAGGCGTAACACGACTTGATCGTAAAACTAACGCTGAGATAAGGGAAAGGTTTGGGGTGGCTCCAATACCCGACAATCTTCGCGAGTCCCGTTTGAGGTGGTACGGGCATGTGCTTCGAGCAAGTGACGACACGGTATGCAAGATAGGACTCGGTCTCGACATACAAGGTACAAGACCGTGGGAACGCCCGAAGCAGCGTTGGGTGGATACGATTCACGTAGACCTGAAGGCAGGAAGAATTCGTCCAGACAACGCGCGGGATAGAGCGGTATGGCGTCAGAGAATTGGTAAAGCGGACCCTGCTTCAAAGCGGGACAAACGCTAAGGAAGAAGAAGAAGATGACCATTTTGAGGAAAAGAAGTGTGCAAGTGCAACTTGCAACAAAATAATCCGTTTATTTATGCCATTTATATAATTCAGTGAGTCCTAATATTCGCGATTCACAAAGAAAACGTAAAGAATCCTGAAAATATCCTAATTACAGCAACAAAAGGTACCAGCAGAAGGCAACGATATTCGCTGAAACAAAGTGTCTCATTGCAGTCTAATCGCTAACAAGCTATTCACCGACGAATGCAAAAACGAAGGGGGCACCCGGATTTGAACCGGGGACCTCTCGATCTGCAGTCGAATGCTCTACCACTGAGCTATACCCCCACACAGCCATCTCCTTTTTCGGACGTTGATGTCCTTTGGTAGCGATGCGCTGTTCAAACAGTTCGCGAGCTGTCATTGCACCCGATTGTTCTCCACTAGTGCACGCACTAAATCCACCCATAGCAAACATAACGGGTAGATTTAGTGGGTGGAGGGTAAAAATGGGTGGAGAGTCTAAATCCTCTGTAGGATGTAGAGGGGTCTAAATGCAGCTATGAGTGGCGAGGCATTTGTAGTGTGAGAAAAACACTGAACGAGTGACATTTCCGAGTGATTTATGCAAGTTGTCCAGTTGAAACGACTTTCACTGCATTCGTTCCGGACTTGAATTAATCCTCTGCTTCGGATGGTATGGTTTAGTTCTTCACCCTGTCAATTTCTTCACTCCCTTTTTTACTTTTTATTCTTTAGTTTTACCTACATTCGTTTTATATTTCATCATAGTTTTATTATAAAAATTCACAGCTGTACGTAACATAGGTCTTGTAGGGCGGTTGTGGTTGTTTCAAAATTTTTCTCCACATGTGGTCTCCGTGGTCTTCACAACGAGCATATCATTATCATTTAATAAATGTTCATGATAATGGTACGCTCGTTCGAAGGAGAATTTACCAAAGCTGGAAATTTACTCCTCCTTCCCCACTTCTTCCTTCTTTACGTTGCACTCACCTTTGATTGAGGTTAACAGCGAATATTTATTTATTTATCGTGCACCTGACGTGCACCTACAAATAGCAAGAACGATGAGCAATAAACAAGCGAGAAAGCAAACTTAAACAAAAACTAAAAGAAGAATATGAACCTAGAACACTGGTATTAGAAAAAATGATGTTATTGATACTGATACTGATACTCTTCCCCTATCACTCATCAGGTCCAACTAACGATAGACGTGAATTCTGAAAATCATAGAAAAAGCCACAAAAATACACCCATTAGCACCCAAAATTTTACTGTTTTTCAAATAAATAGGGATTGTAAACACGAATTCTCCAGGTCATAAAAAGGAACTAAAAAACATTCCTAAGCACCCAAAATTTTACTGACTTTTAAGTAAATAGGAATCAGAAACTTGATTCCTACGGATCATAGAGAAAAGGCACAACGAAATACCTTAGCACCCAAAATTTTACTGTCTTTTAGTTAAATAGGAATTATAAGCAGGAATTCTGCAGATCATAGAAAAAAAGCACAAAGAAATACCCCTCAGCACCCAAAATTTTACTGACTTTAAGGTAAATAGGAATCACAAACATGAATTCTACGGAACATAGAAAAAGAACACAACGAAATGTCCCTTAGCACCCAACATTTTACTGACTTTCAAGTAAATGAGAATTTTGGTAAGCGGTGATTTCCCAGGTGAGAGTAATAATTAAATCCAGAGAGATATTCATTTTTGTGCCGTAAAGGAATTAGTGATTAGCGAAGAAGAGACCCCTTCCTGGTACTAAATTACCCATCATTATATCTTACTGGGGATGGTATGATGATTCGTCGCGAAAGATTCAGCAAAATGCAAGTATTAGGTTGTCAACATATAAATTGCGTTTTTTCGCACATCAAATTTCAACTTGATTTTTGGAAAACTTGCTTTCGATATTCACATTATTGTCTATTATCTACAAGCTTATAAAATGGTCTTTAGATTTTTATTATTTATCTCTACAGAATTTCCCGTTTCTGGAATTTCTAAGCGATTTTTCAAAAGGGTCTCCAGGGAGCTGATTCGTGTCTTTTTGCTTCATGACTTCTAACTTGGGCGGGAAGCTGTAAAGGCCAATAAAAAAAGTTTCCATAACCAAGGTAGGGCCCGAGTGTATCTTCAGGGCGCACTGCTCGGCTCTGGATTCAAAAATCGCGATCCGGAGAAACAAATCTCCAAAGAGAGCCTAGCTAGCCTCGGTTCAAATTAGAACATGGGAATGCTGGTACAAGAGGACCCTGAAGAATTTTATTCCCGTATAATAAGTCATGGAGAACAGCCGGTTGCCGTTAAGCACTCCAGATCTTCGTTATGTCTCGCTTTTTTCTCTTTTTTCTTCTTTTCTCTTTTTTTCTATTTCTTCAAAATGGGCTGCAACTTCACGACAAGAACAGCCGTCCTTCGATTTGCCTTTCAAATACATCAAGCGTTTTGCACACATCGCCGAGCAAATTGTTGCATTTTCAGAGGCGACTCGGCGTCAAAGAATTCGAATCCTTTTTCTCCATCTTTTTTCCGCTGCTCTCCATTTCTTGTCGCGGCTAAAAATAGAACCTTGTTAGCGTAATGTCGAGCAAATCAGGCGTGATTAGTCGGCTTGTCTGCGGCGAGAATAGAGCTGTTTCCATGTTTTTGAGCTTTTTAGCTAGTTTTTCGATAGCTTTGATCTATTAGCTTTGCCGTTTGAAAAACTAAGTGAGAACGCGATCAGATTGCATCTGTGAAATATTGTCTGTCAGTCATTCACAGTTCACATCAGACGCGACGTTTCTCCAGTTGCTTATACGGTTTAGTGGATTAGTAAGGAAGTATACAGATGAAGGTCACGGTAGTAAGCCTGCATAGAACTTTTTTAGACAGTCTAGGAGAACTTTTCTTACCAAATTTTCCGGTTTTGGGTGGGTTTTCTTTCGTTTTGCAATACGGAATCGTTCCACCCCTCGAGACGAGCCTGCCAAAACCAACGTTCCGTAGACACTAATGGCGTCGAAGCGTTGACTGATTTAGGGTAACCATACCCGTTTGCACATAACCATTTCAGATGATTACTTACTGAGTAGCTTAGACCCTTCGTTGACATATTCTTGCCATACTCACTACAATACTATGGATTACACGCAAATTCGTGAAGTGTTCCAAAATTTTTTACGCTGGAACATTTATTCCTAAATGATCAGCCACGGCATGCCCAGATTCCATTATTTCAATGCTAAATTTCAATGTATTTTTATTAGGTACTGTGATTTTATAAACTCTTAACTCTTTTGCTGGAGATACCTGCTGTGGTACTGCATACTTGCTGTATTGTCGATGGATTTCGATTCATTCATAAGTTCTATATAATATGATATCGTGTCCGAAATAATATTTATAAAATCATTATTTTTCATCCGCGATGGGCTGGGCAATGACTGTAAGTGATTTATAAGCTTTATCAACAAAAGTTCAAAAGTGATGACGTCCTAGCCGTGGGCCAAATATGTAGTGATATCATAAGTAGTGCGTTTTTTGTATTGTATTGTTTGTTCGCGTTTTCGTATTGTACGGCGCACGTTAAGTGCATGGTAAATAAATAAACAAATAAATAAATACTACTGCAAGCATCTCTTGGAAACGTTCTGCGATTAGGATGAACCCGAAAAGGCAGCTTACATGGGTTGAACTGATTAGGCTAAGAACTCCAGCTAATTACTGTAGACGCCAGAAAAGACCTCGTCATAGATCTCATCGATATGATGTGCATATGCACGTACAGTAGCGATCAAAATGACGTATCATTTTGATCGGCACTGTGTGTCTGCTTGTGAAGCGGCATACCGTTGATTTTGTACCTCTGCTTGTGAAGCGGCATACCGTTGATATTGTAGATATATCATTTTAGCATGTTTAGAATGTGTACCCATCTGTTTCTGTCATCTTCATGTAACAAATTATTAAAAAATAGCGTTTATTTTCGTCTTTCGTTCTTGGTCCAGCGGTACGCATTCACCATGTCTCTACGATTCCGAATGGAAGACGAATACATGGCGCGTCCTCTGCTGACTGTTCGACAACAACACCTTTACCTTTCCCACCTTTAATTTCTTCATCGCCCCTGACGATTTGTTTTGATTGTCGCAACACACTCAAGCCCATTCTAGTGTTCTGAAACTCAATGAAGCCCACCTCAGATCAATTTGCACTTCAAATTTGGTAGCCTTTTCTGTTGGTGCTCCTTCTCGTTACTATTTCAGCGGTTTTTTCGCTGTTCTTCAGCAGTCGCTAAGTGCCCATAAAAATTCAGCTTCGCGTTGGCGGCGGCTCTTTAGAGTTTCCCGGAAGTTCCCGAGCCCTAAAAGCTTTCGTGGTTCCATTCAGATTTCCGTCATTCACTCAATTGCGCTATAGATATTCCCGACTAAATGATGTCCGATAGGAGGAAAAACTGCCATTTCTGTTGGGCGGAAAAAAGAAAGGCGGTCAGATCGTTTTCATAGCAAGAACATCCATCAAACACAAGGCTTTGAAAGCTCATGGGACCATTTAGCGAAGGAAAACTGGTTATCGATCGCAATTTCGATACGGTAAGCTCGGAAATGTCGCATAGGCGGCGAAGTATGGACGAACAAATGACCCGGATTAGAATGGGAAAGGCAGAAGCAATAAGAGGAGGTTTTACTGCTGAGATGTTCTCGAGAAGCATCCTGTTCGGAAGTTGGCAGAACGATGCCTCCTTAAAACAAAAGTCTCACGAGATGCTTGGTCCATCCCGGGAAATCTAATCAAGCTGTTTTTCTCTCGTAGCATATGGCACCTCCATGTTCCCTTTGATTCTCTTCGGTCCTCTCAAAATTCTTCATGAATTCAACGAGAATTCCATGCAGGGATTCCATTTTGGGAAATGGAAAATTGAAAATTACACCTTTTTATTGAAAAAGCCTCCCTTATGACTACTTACGATAATCAGGATTCGATATCTCCTTTCATTAAGAATGAGGTTTGAGGTTATTCGATCTCTGGTAAAACAATGGGACCACTTAAAACAAATTTCATAAGAGTTCCTCTAAAACTACTTTTCGCCAACCCTCAGGTGCGATTCGAACCGTTCAAACCATTCCTAATATATATTTTGTATGAAGCTTCAATTTCTACGTCAGGAAAGAGAAAGTCCCTCTGAAGTGAATTGATAGAAGCGAGTTCCAAATGCTCTAAAACAGCTGTCATTTTGAATGTGAATTATTGTATATCGAAAATGTGAATTATTACAATCCTATTTGTTCGACTAGCTGGTGAAAACTTGTGTCACAGATATTCTAGTAACCGTCAAAATAAGTAAAGGTAAAAGGTAAAGTTAGAGGTGCCGGAGTTGATCAGTCCCCTGAGGACAAGCTGCCGCATTCGTGTGTCATTCAAGTCGTAGAATCATAGTGAATGCGTATTTGGCCTATATAATGACCTGCAGGGGCCGGCCGCTATGCCAAGTCAGTGTCTTTACCTTCCCAGACAAGTCTGGTACCAATTTACCCGACCCCGGGGGGATAGAAGGCTTGGTTAGCCCGGGCCGGGATGGATCGCTCGACCGTGCGGGTGACAGCAGCGCCTCTTACCACTGTACCACAAGAGCCCTTGTTAAAATAAGTATTTCCACGTAATTCTTTAGGCATTCTTTATTCTCAAAAATAAATCCTGTGGAGTGTCTCCTGTAGTTCCCTATGTTCACATTATTACAGTTTGTCAGCGAGATTCATTTTTTGATCTTGGCTTCCTATTTTTCTCAACTCTACAGTAATACAATACTGAGTACTATTTTAAGACTTGTAGGTGAAGAGAGACATAGGATTGTATTATTATTCCACCTGTCCGCAATACGTGACTAAGAAATCGGAATGATAATCTTCTCTGATGTACGAAGTTCAATTTTAATTTTAATGCAGAAATAACTATGATTTGTAATGTGGTTAAGTGTAGCCCTCGGATGTAGTTAACGAGGACGGCCTAATATGGTTAACCTTGTGTGATCAAAAAATTCCGAATTTAACTACCCTTACACTATATCACGCTCTTCCGAATCCAGTTTATTTATTCATTTATTTATTTGGTACGATCTTTGAGACGATCGTGAGAAAGAAGAATGAGTATCAAATAGATCGCCGAAAAGTTAAGAGTGCAATACGTTATGCCTTTTTTAGTCAATAAAAATGATGCAAGAGAGAATTACGACAGAAAGACGGGAAAATGGGTTTGTTTCGTCCATATCTTCCTTCTGCAGATGTTTATCGACGGTACTGCACAGTTGAAACTGAAAACAACTCTGAGATGAGAACCTATGGGGGTGAATTTAATGGCCGGCAGTCCTTTCCACCTAAAATCTCTCAGCTGCCAACCACTTCAGGCAAAAACACTGAAGCGAGCGCGTTTTTGTTTGATTGGAGCGTTTTGCGCTGTCAACGTTAATGCTTTTAGAGCCTAATGGAGTGGCTCGGCTACGACTCCGACCAAAAATCTGCCGAATCACAGGAATCAGAAGCGAACAAGCGCGTGTCCAACTGCCAAAACAACTCTAAGACTGACGTCAAACGACGAGTGAGAAGACCTTCTAGGACAAAACTATAAGTTTTGTTAAAAAAAACACGCTTTTCGACGTTTCCGTTAATGGATCTAGTGATCAGACTCGGATCAAAGAACGTGTCACGAAGAACATGATCTATCAAATATCAATCCAACTCGAGCTCTCAGTTCAGCCTGTTCCCGTAGTTAATTTCCTTTTATGCATATTTAAGTCCGACCACTCTTCCAATAGTCAACCTATGTTTGCTTTATATACTGCGTTGGACGAAATAAATAAATAAATCACTTCTCTCGGCGACGTGCCGTGCCTTTGCTAATTTCTCTCACATAGAATGCCGGCGGCGGTCTCGTCATATCTCTGTATAATTCAAATCATTTTTTACTAAAAACACTTGCTATGGGATCAGAATCTCGGGATTTTCGTTCTCGTTTACAACGGGCTCACATATTATAATTTGTTCTATCTCTTTATAATTCTAATTAACACGTTGACGACCGTGTGACACAATGCTGCGTCACACGTATTAGGCCGCGTGGGACCGTGTGACGCACTGCTGCGTCACAATTTTGAAATTTACTTTTCTGACTTATCCCGATTTTTTGGGAAATACTTGTCTGGCCACTAAATACCTCATGATTTGAAATCATTGTAAAACTCGTGGTCCGTAAAAACAATTCTTAGCTTCTGATTTACTGGAATTTCTGATTGTGCACTAGTTTTCTTTACAAGTAAAAACAAATAATGGCTACTGCAAGAAACAAATAAATGCAAACAAATACTGGTTACTGAAACAAACACATAAATACAAACAAACGTTGATTATTAGAACAAACAAATAATGAACAATAAGCAAATAACAATTTCCTTTTAACCTGGATAGGGAAAAAGGACATTCTAAAAGTTTACAGGTGTTATTTTTCTATTTTAATTGCAAAAAAAGGAATAGTCACAATCCCCGATATTACGGGACTGAATATGTAGTCTTCGAGATTTACTATTTACTTCCATTTTGAAAAAAAATTCGCCGTATGCCGGCATCATGCCACAGCCTCGGCGCGCTAGAAAATCGGTTGGTCCCATGCGCCAGACACGCGGAAAAGGCGCTGTCGTCAACGTGTTAATGTGACTAAAACACTTTGGAATCGGAATCATGTGATTTTTCTTCTAGTTTGAAATATGGTCACAAATTCTCATTTTCTCTCTCTCTTTATAATTCTAATTATTTTGACTAGAAACACCTGCTATGGAATCGGGATCTCGTGATTCTCTTCTGGTTTGAAACGTGCTCCCAAAGTCTAATTTTTCCATATCTCTCTATAATTCCAATTATTTTGACTAAACCACTTCTTTGGAATCGAGGTCACGCGATTTTTCGTCCAGGTGACTGACTATTTCAACAAGGGTCAAGATGAAGAGGGACGTGCTCAGTTGTGGTTCTTGGTGCACACCAAACGCGATATCCACCTTCTTTATGTGTATGCCCGGGGAGTAAACTCTTGATCCTTATGGGGCATTCATATCCCTTATTATTTGGATCATGTACTGAGGCACCTCTCGTTCCCAAAAAGATCTCCGCAGTACTTCTACTGCGCGCCAGGTATCGTAGTCTTTACTTTATTTATTGTACTTTATTGAGACGTGGACATTCCGTTCCGCGTAAAAACAAACACATTGGCCAATTGAAGAAAAAAATTCAAAACACGCTTCTCCTGAGCAAGAGAGGTAAGTACAACGAAATGGTAGTAAAGAAAAAAGAACAACAAAGAAAAACAGAAACAGCAAATTTAGCAATAGGATGAAAGGATGATGAACTAGAAGGGAGCTAGAAGTTCGATGTAAGGCATTGTTGCAGTCGGTGGTCAAGAAACTTTCTGAAACGATCCGTGGACATTTTTAGAGCCACTTTCTTGATAAGGGGAAGGAACAACCGCAATGTTCTGTGAGAGAAGAAGCTTGCTCTGATCTGACTTTTCGCAACCGGGTCAGAGAGTCTTATACCGCCATGCCTGGTCCTAGTTTCATCAGGTGTAAAATGGAAGAAGTCGGCGAGGTCAACCTTAACAATACCTTTGAAAATCTTAAATACCATAATGATGTCATTTATAGTCCTTCTCTCTTGAGTGACGACAACCCTGTTTGTCGAGCTCTGTTCGCGCCGCTCGGAAGCAGGGAATAATGGAGTTTGAAACATCTTAAAGCCATTTTGCACGTGAAATTAGTTTGTACGCTTTCAAGCAAATCAATATCCTTCGTTATTGAAGGGGTAAACACTGTGGTACCATTTTCTACCACGGAGCGAACGTATATCTAACTACCAAGGGTTAACATATAGCCGGTATGTTCGAATAATCTACCGATAAGCTCGAATAATCTTGACAAGTTATGAATAGAGTACTGCTTCCACTCAAAAATATAATAAACATCATCTCTGAACGAAACATTTGTCATCAGGGAAACAGTGAGTGATCGGCTGCCACATGGAACGTACTTTTTTGTGAGACTTGCAACCCTGCAACCATCCTCCGCGGCAGTCAAAAATAGACAACCACCTGGTAGCGCCATATTGCATGCATATTTGAGACACAATTCCTTTCGTAGTTTTTCTTGCCAAAAAAGAGACGTTGTATGGTGAAGAAAGTCGTTGGTTACAATGACATTCGTGCACGTTTCGGTTTTTTGCACGTTGCACGCCTTCCTAAACAATTCTACCAACAATTTACCCGGTCCCAGAGGGGTGGAGGGCTTGGTTAGTTTCGCCTAGGATGGATCTCACGACTGTGCGTGATTAAGCGCCTCTTACCACTGCAACATGCGTGTCTCTGAAATAGAGGCTACAGAAAAGCTGTAGATTCATTGAGCACGGCGATAAATGGAGAAATGACAAGTGTGAAGGGAGGAAATTTTTGAGATTGTGCCCTGGCGATGTGTCATCGCTTTTTGAGAAAATTTATGCATCCACATTTTTTATTGGTCTGAATATTACATATTTTTTGAATGAAATTCTGTTCTTTTTGTGCATAAGAAAACCTTCTCTAGAGTCATTCTCTTCTGTTGAGTTCTAGTGGACCGATCAACCACAGATAGTTAAGCGGCGCTGACTATTGGCCACTCACATTCCTTCGTTTTTGCTTGGTCATTAATTTCCTCTCTGAATTGCCTTTTCGTGACGTCTTTCAAACGACCTCTTTCGGATAAGCGATGGGATGCGAATTCTCCCCAGTTTTTAGTATTTGACCCTCTTCACGTCCCATTTTTTTCTGACAAGTTTCGCTCTAGCTTTTAAACGTTTCTCTTCAGCAGCAGTCTAGGTATGTTCCCGTCTACTGTTATAGGACTATCTCAAGAATGCACTTCTGGAGAGCGATTGGGTATGTGCATGCTAAGTTGAGTCTATGAAAAAAAGAGGAAGAATCTCTAGCAAAGAATGCTGAAAGTTGTTAGACGTATACCTCGTTCCGTCTAGTGGAGAGGAAAATCCTGAGACTTAGTGCCACTGAAAGCACCGTTTCCTCAAACCGTTGCATCGGGTTTCATGTTGACTGTAGTGCCTACATAATTCTCATGAATACTTCCGAGTGACATGTCATACGCTATTTATGCAGGCTTGACCTTTTTTGGTTTTTTGTGGGAAGTTGCACAAGTTCCATTCGTATCCAACTGTGTTATCCAGTTCGTTGGATGAGGTCGACGGTGAAGAAGGCAGCATTTAGCCGTTCGGGATTGAGTCATTTTCTAAACACGTTCGAGAATCATCAGGTTAGCCAGCTGGTGATGTTCCTCTAGGATGTGAATAATGTTGCTCGAGCAACTTATTTCCGACCAGCGGCCACCTTCTGCACTCATATGACAGCGCATTGGTGCTTGCATATCCCGAACGGTATTCGTTAACAGGACATTTGCCTTAGATCAGAACTGCGAAGAACGGTTCGCTCTCGGAAGAGCAGTATCTTCTTCTTCCCTATAGCGTTTAATCCCGCTCCGTCGCGGGGTCGCTAATCTTATCAATCGCCATCTAATTCTATCCCGGGCGTCTTCTGATGTTGCTTTGACCTCTTTGAAGTCGCTTATGATGACGTCCCTCCATCTCTTCTTCGGCGCCCCTCTTGGACGCTTGCCGGGTGCCTCGAACTCCAATGCTCTTCTTATTCGGTGATCCTCCGGTCTCCTGATAATGTGACCATACCACTTGAGTCTCTGCTTCCGCATTTTCAGGTGCACAGGGGCTACTCCCATGACCGATCTTACGTCCTCATTTCGTAACCTGTTCATCCATGTCCACCCACATGCCCACCTGAGCATCCTCATTTCGGCTGAGTGTACTTGTCTTTCATGTGCCTTATTTGTGGGCCAGTACTCGCTGCCGTAGAGCAGTGCTGGTCTGCCAACGGCCCGCTACAGCTTTCCTTTGGAGATCCTCGAGCATCTCTTGTCACAGAGGATTCCAGTTGTTTCTCTCCACTTCGCCCATGCTGCGTTCATCCTAGCTCCCAGTGCCTCATCTACTGTCGCTCCGCAGTAAACCGCCATTTAGTACATGTGCCTAGTGCACCGCATGTGTTCGTATACAGCCGGTGCATCGTACAAAGTGCGGGTATGTGTTACGCGCGATCACTACGTTGTAGTTACATGCAATAGTACAACGCTTTCTTCCTGCTGCACACGAGCGATGAATAGATTTCGTTAATTATCCTTCACAAGATCTGAAAAAAAAAACCTAAGCGAGTACTTGGTGTGAGACTGATTCAACTGTTCTTCATTAGGAATCTACCATTCCAACCATCGGCAGCGAGATTTGATAAGTATTACAAATAGCGAATTCCTCAAGGAAATCCGTCTGCCAGTCCGTCCTTCTACGACTTTTCTCAAGAAGTGTTTGTTTGTTAGCGGCGAATACGCGCAGCTGCATCCGCAAACCTCTGCATCACTCGAACCTGATTACGTGTCCCCCCGGTCAACAACATCAAAACAGGGAACTTGTCGATGGAGCTCGTACACTCGTTGTTGCAGATGGCCAAATCCTCCTACGACTTGTTATTTTTGATCAACGTTTTGATTGATTCGCATTTCAAAAAGCCTGTAACATTTATTGCTAGACTATAGATCAAAATTTAGTTGTAGGAGCTCGAACTCCGGAAAAAGTTAGGGCTCACCCGAGTTTCATTCAGCGGAAATAGTAACAAGGCTTACCACGTTTTATCTAACCGGGTTCCATGCTACGACCTGACGTGGGTTACGGTAGCACGGTGCAATCCGTAAAGGTCCGCGGTGCGATACATCGAATGCGACGGATCTACCCTCAAAGAAACGAAGCCTTATGTTTACTTGGGACGCTTCATGAACATGGACAACGACAGTAAAGAAGAACTCATCAAAAAAAGAGAACTGCATGATCAGCCCACCAGGGTCCCTTGAGAACGCTACCGATCAGCTCCAGCAACCCGTGGATGCTGAGCTCTGCGCTCATTTGTACGGCTCGATAGACCTTCCTGCTCTCCGTTGCCTCTCTGTTACGAGACTGCTAATTGGACTGGTAGGTCAACCGTCATCAAATCGAGAGTCACACAGATCATCGAAGAGGTGCCATCGAAGGTTCATTCGGCTTTCCCGACACCGAGAACTTCGCAGCACTAGTGTGAGACAGATGCCCCTGCAAAATTCAATTGGAATCATTCTGGATTGACATGCGTAATCCGCGAATGAACAGCCGCAATGAATGTCTCTCAATGACAAATGAACTTCTTGCATTTGAACCATTATGTGAGCTATAATATAAGATACGTCAGCGTGCGAGTACACAGGTATGCGCAGCGGTTCCTTTCTCCTTCATTGCCATTAACGCTACTAACTTATTTACTGCACTAAACTCAAAGATGGACGACAGGTGTGTTCAGGCTTCCGAAGACGGCGGGCAGGTTGAAACGTTAGGCGGTTAAATAAAGTTTGTCCGCCCAGCAAACTCGTCCGGCAAAAGTACTTAATTTTAACAAATACCACTTTTCCTAGACCCTATGGAATAGTCATCGGAACCTAAACACCGGTAGGCTACTCAGAGACTGACTGAGTGAGAAGAGAAGACAACCGTCGGATACAAAAAACTGCGGAGTGGCTGCGCAAGACTGTTCACATTGTTTCAGTAGTTAGGAATTTTTAAACAGACCGCTGCGCTCTTCTGCGGCCATTTGAAGCCGTTCTGTTGGATTACGGTATCTTCGCCACTACTAAGTGCATATCCCTAAGCTGAATTTGCACAGCAAAACCACACGTCTCACAGCATTCGGACGAGTATAAGCCTCGTTCTCATGAGTGAACAACAACTGGAATTGCTGCAGCTCGCCCAGCTTCTCGTAGCAACAAACAGCGTGATTGGCCCTGAGGCCAACGTCAACAATGATGAATAGAATGTTCCGCGGACACTACTATCCCATTTATAGCGGAAATGAACTCCGAACGGCAAAAAACGTATCCATTTCGCTGACGCACAAGATTAATGATGTATTGCTCACGAAGAAGAACCGCGTTCAATTCATCGCTGTGGCAGGTCAGTAATGGGATGGCGGTTGAGGAGGTCCATCGTTTGTAAACGGAGGGAGGATTGAGGTTCCCGAACAGGTTGCAACAAATGCTAATATTGAACGGGTGTATGGTAGAATCCACCATAAATTGAAGATACAAAGCAGAAAAAGGAAATCATTAACAGATGGACGAAGGTGAGGGTCCCAAGTGCGCTAGAGAAACTTTTGAAAGTCCTCTGCAGGGTCATCGGACAGAGGGGCGTGCAATTCAGTGTCCAAGTTTTAGGCTACAGTTCATATGTGACTCTTTCCCCTTCTTCCCTCTTTCCCTCCTTTAAGCTCCAAGCAGTTCGAATTCTTGGGCTTTGCTCTCAATCACTTGTCCATTCCGATTTTTCTTTCCGTGTAAACCGCTGTTGTAGCGTCGTTGGCTCTTTTGTGTGATGAATTTGCTAAATTGGCATGTCTTTCCTAGTGTTGATCCTTCGGCTGAGGTACGACTTACTTCAGAAAGGTCGCCTTTGGTTTAGGACGTACCGCCCATTTTATGCCGTTCTAAAGAGCTCTATTCAAAGCTATGTCCAGATTCTCTGAGCGTTCGGCAGTTGAAAAGCAATACGGCATTAAAAAGAAATTTCTTTGAAGCGAAAAATAAATATCTCCTAAAACTTCGACTTGATTGATTTCTGACCGCATATTATTATACTTATCTAAGAACAGACATTTTGTTGTTGGAATCATATGCTCCTGCCTGACCACATCTTTCACTGCGGTACATCATAATACATTCTAAAATTAGAAAAAAAGAAGGAAAAATGAGCGAAAAAAGGGTAAATTCTCGGAATGCTCCCCTTTTGACGGCATTTGCTCTGTACTTGCAAACGTTTGCAGGATTTTCTTACAAATAATGCGATCTCTGGGGACACCGCTATGTGTAGTTCATGTTCAGATACTTTTTCGAAATCTCTATTTACGATTTATTTTTTATTATAATTTTTTTATGATTTTCATTTCTTGTTGCCCTTCTCGGAATGTGATTGTTGCGTACATTCATTGTAATTGGTAGTATACTTTCGCGTAAACTAGCGATTACGAAAGTGCAATCGAGTAGATGGAAACAGTCTCGTACAAATTATAGTATGTCCTAATGACCTCTAATTTTGTAGTTTTTTTAAAATTATTGTTGTAAGAGCTCACCAGTGCTCGTTGAATGTAATTCTGTCCGGCTATCTCGGTGGAAGACTGAGCTTATTTACCTAGAAAAAACTGCTGGATGAAAGGAACTACGTAGACAAAAGAGAATAGAGGAGGAACCCAACATTTTCAAGCATTCTGTATCATTCTCTTCCGAGCGCCTCTGTTGTGGACATTTTCCTCATACATACTTGTTTTCTTCTTTTTTCGTTTTCGTTTTTCTTGTGTGTAATTTCAAGTCTGTACTTGATCCTTATACTTTGGATTATCTCTACAAAATTCGGAATTTGAACGTTTCCGACTTTGTCTTCAGTCTTTAGTGAAGCAGTAAGCCGAGATCGTAGAATTTCTTACCCTTATTCTATGAAATAAACCCTTTTCGTAACGTTTCCCTGCTTCAAGTTCCCCAGCTGATGTAATATTGTTTTCCCTTTAATTTCACTTTTTTTGCTTTTTTAGAAATCCTTATTTTACATAATAAGATAAGATTTTTAATGGTCCCTACAGCTTGACTAGTGCAGTGGATTTTTCTGGCTCTGTTCAGAAAACTAACTATCTACGGTTGAGAAAATCACTCCTCTTTGACAGCTCTTTTTTACAACACTGCTACACGCTTATGATCGATCAGGGACGTGTAGTGTTTTTGTTATTTCGTTCGCTTTGAATACTTTGACGGATAGTCGGACTTCAGCAATCTTGATCGAGTATATGATCACCTTCATAACAAAGGCTTCCCTCCTCCTCATTTTTAAAAGCTTTAGAAGAAACGAACTGAGAACGACATCAACATTTTCTAAGCAACTTCAGCTTAAAGAATGATTTCTTCGCCGTGATCTGGAATTATTGAAGCTTAGAAGACTTTTGCAGCATATCTACACAGGTATACTGAATGAGTAGGAGTGTAGAAGTTTCACCACCAAATAGCCACACGGGTATTGAACCGGCTCTTTCTGTTACGATCTCAAACTTGGGTAATGAAACCTTCACTTTACGAGAAGAATTAGCGCAACAACAACGACATAATAGTACAAAAATACGGAAATAACAACACAGCAGTGGCTTTCCGCTAGCTCGTTTTCTATCCTACTTCTATTTTTACTGAAAGAACTGATTCATTGATAACTAAAAAATGTCAACACAAATCACTAAGAAGCTACAGTTTCTTCAATAATGACTTCTTCAATTTCAACGACAGATGGCTGCAAAAAATAGAGAATCTCCTCTACGTATAAGGAGAGTGATACGGAGGTATGATGCGCTTCTTTCACCCACATGGTCGAGGAGTCGATTTCTCCCAGGGCTAACCATTAGTTCCATGCCTCCGGGGACAGGTAAATAGATATCAAACTCCTGAGTCTACCGAGCCGTTCATCTTCATCCACTTGAGCAAACGCCAGACTTGTCCGGAAAAGCGAGGACTTGTACAGCTATACGCCCTGCCCCTCACTGCTTTGCAATGCACATGACCATGACTTAACGATTCCGAGTGGATGACGGATGCGTGGCGCGTCCTCAGGGGACTGATCATCGCCGACCAATTTACCTTTCTCTAGTCGGGAATAGCCGAAGAGCTGCAAAGTTTTTCAAAACATCAAGTTCAAGGTCAACGCATGATATTTCTGATTGAGTTAGATACCTTAACAATTGGTGGGAGCTGTTGCTAAAACCGAAAAATCGATCGGAAAACTCACTAAAAGGCATGGTTCATCGCTATCATGCGGAAATCCCTTGGCACTCTTGGTATCCTTAGTGCACAGCCCCGGATAGGTTGAGACGCGGGTTCGATTCCCGTCTGAAATGCGATTTTTGCGATGAACCTAGCATCACCATTACAACATCCTTTGGTAGCTTCACCTAAGGCAGTTTCCTCTCTGCTCGGCCTCCTTGAGGAACGGTGTGGGAGGAAATCAGCAAGTGCGGTTTTTTCTCACCTATTTTTGGAAGTTCCGTTTTCTTGCGCTCCAGGTTCCGGTCAGCGAATATGTGTCCTTTCAGATACCACCCTTTTTTGGAGGAGGTGGTATTGCAGTTTTTAGTACCGCACTCAACGGGAGGCAAACGACGGCCTGCAGCGAAATTAGAGCAAGCCTTCAAACTGCAAAGCTGCACGGGAATGTGTGTCGTGTTTACATTTCTTGCCATTTTCAATCAATGTTTACACTTTTTTGATAACCTAACGACAGTCATAACAGCTCTCAATGACGGTCTTTTAGAACATTTCGGAGAAGGAAAAGAATTCGAGTCGAGGAGGGAAAAAGTATGGGGGAAGAATTAGAGGAACAGACTGCACTGAAAGTCTTCTACATATCCGGAACCATAAAAAATATACCCTATATATTAGGTTGTCCAATAAGTTCTTGCGATTTTGTGTTTTGACCTGGAGTTCCTGGTTGAGACGTGTTACCGTTTAGCAGTACGATATATAAGTGGTCAAAGGCTAGCTTATGCGTACACAACATTTTAGCTTTATATCAGCCGGTTGTCCACAACTATATGAGTCATCAAAGATTTATCTTCGTCACCGCCTTCTTCACAGATTCCAAGCTTGTCGCTTTGACTCTCATAGCTCTCGCCGTTCTGACTGGTTGGACTCACTCACTACAGGAGATGGGAAGTGGGTGTTGTAGGTCACGTACAACCAGACATGCATGGGTTCCAGCAGAGAAGAAGCCACCAGCAATTCCCAAATGTGGGCCGAAACCGAGGAAGGAGATGCCGGGAAATTTCTGCGACGTCCGAGGAATTCTGTACTGGAAGCTCTGTCTGTCTGGTAGTACCGTCAACAGCGATGTGTAGTGCAACGAACTGCAAAAACTCAGCCACGCTGCTTGTGTAAGTCGTCCAAAAATCGACGAGATATATTTTCTCCATGATAATGGTAGACCGCACACTTCCAAGTTGACCCGCCAGAAGCTGCAGATGCTAGGGTGGGAAGTGATTCCCCACCCACCCTACTCAAATGACTTTGCTCCAACTAAAAACCATCTGTTCCGCTCGCTAGCTCACTTCCTGGTAGGAAAACGATACGATGATTGAGCAGCACTCGAAATCGACGTTCGCCACTTCTTTGAATCAAAATCTCGGGATTTCTACCGCCACGGCATCCATTCCCTACCGAATCGATGGAGGACAGTTATCGACAAAGATGAGCGGTACTTCGATGAGTAAGGTTGATTCAGTCAAAATTTGTGAAACATTGAAAATTGTTACGAAAATCGCAAGAACTTATTGGACAACCTAATATATACCCCGAATGGCACGCTAAATATGATTCATCAATGCACGCGGCTGGGTTAAATTCAGAGGTCATTTGGAGTCTATCCGAGGTTTGGCGCTGATTAGCGTGGCGAAGGTACAGATACCATGAATGTTCCGCGATTGATCACGAAACCTGATTCATCAACGCGCCTAGGGGTTTGTTTGGGATATATAGGTTTGTACGCGGTCTAACACATCTCACTGGCCCAGTGGCATTGAACCGGCAATGACGTTTGAATCAAAATAAAGAAAAAGTAATGAAAGGCTCATTGGGATTTATATTGGGTATACCATTCATGAATCCGGATTCCATACGACCATGCGACCTATTCCTACTCCCCTATTCCTTCGTGGACGTGTGTCTTTCCAGAAGATTTCTGGTCAAGTACGCAATCTTTTTGGGGTTTGCTGCTAACGTCCGACTTTACCTCATTCACTTCCGCAGACTCATCGACGAATCGAATCTATTGTCCCAGTAAGAGAGCTTACACTATTTTCTTTTTATTTTTCTCCATACGGCCACCTGCAGCTGCCTTTGCCGCCTGCAAATTGTTTGGTGTTGAATAGTCTGCCCTAATGTTCACATAGCGTTTCACGTCTGCCCAACTTCCGCATAACGCGGTGACGTCGGCAGTAAGTATAAGCCGTTTATACCCAGAAAATTCAAATTTTTAATCCATATAATCTGGTCACTGGGAGTGATTGTTACTCTTTGACCATCAAAACAATTTTTTAGGTAATCACTCTCAGACCCCCTTTTGAAAAATGGACTATTCTACTTTTTTCTCGGTGTCAACTTCATTCGGTAAAATGTGTATTCTCACAAGGGGCGATAGTGAAAATGACTGATTATGCATGTATATCATCTCTCCCTGATTGGGACTAATTGGGTCCTGGTTGGAAGTTCTAAGAAGATTTTCTCTCAACTGCTAACATTTTCGCCCTCCGTCTCAGATACGCATGAGTTTTCCGGCAGTCCTCATAGTGAAGATATTGATTTTCCACTATTACTACCCTATTTTTTGTACGGGTTACTGTTGTGCTGACGAGCAGCACCCGAGAAGATTGCGCGCTCCAGTCGATGGGCGCCCGTCATGCAAGAGGTCCCACAAAGATTGCTAATCTGGCGCCATCGTTGATCTCGCGCGCCAATGCCGAAGCCGCGATTCACTCGTCTCCGATTCCCGACGCCGATGGCCCGCTGATGTTGTCCCGCAGCACCTGGTGGTGGCGCTTGGTGCCTTCCTTGCCTTCCTTGCCTTCCTTGCCTTCCTTGCCTTCCTTGCCTTCCTTGCCTTCCTTGTCGATACCTCATGCCGAGTTTTGCCCATTTTTGTATATTTTCACCTTTTCCACGTCCGTCATTGTCAAGAAGATTGTTTCACCTTTTCCACGTCCGTCATTGTCAAGAAGATTGTTTCCCTTTTCCACGTCCGTCATTGTCGAGAAGATTGCCTCCCTTTTCCAAGTCCATCAGAGTCATACTCGCATATCTCCTTCTTCACGTCCAGCATTGTGCCTCATGTTAGTACCTTTTATTGCCGTATCATTTATCTCCTTCCCCTACGTTCTCTATGAGTGCGTCATGTGGTCTCCATAACATTGTTTCTAGAGTTTCATTCACTCTAACGTGTTGTGTTAATTAATTGATTTTTGTTAATTCGTCGACGTGTTTGTTGATTTAATCCGGATAAAGGTTTAATTACCCAAGTTTGAGGTGCGCTGGTGAGCCGGGTAATTCCCGTGGATATCGTGTGTTTCTATTTGGAGTCGCTCGTCAAGTCGATTTTCCCAGGGAAGATTGTTACCGGACTGGCCGTAAAGGAAAGTCGTGGCAGGCAATATAGGAGGTCGAGCAAGACGAAACAACGCTGAGGTTGGTGAATTAACCAATTCAAAATTTTTCTGGTGCATCGGCCCATTTCGTTGTTGGAGTATTGAGTGCTACTATTTTGAACTTTCGCGTTACTATCGACGGCTGTTGCTAGTACTTCGTGAACCCTTGTTGAATAAGGATGACGGTCTCGTTGAAGCCATTCAAAACAAGGCTCTCTAAAACTTCCAACACCTTGGAAGAACTGCTGAAGGATTCTCAAGCTCTTCTCACCTATATTCCACCATCACTGGAGAACGATCAGGAGGAACAGGATTTGCTGAAAACGAGGAGCAAGAAACTAGCTCAACGACATACAAATATCACCACAGCTAAGGAACACTTAGAAGCTGCCGTCTCGGCATTCGAAGTAGCGTTCAGAAGTCTCGATGCCGATCGTCAAGAACAAGAACAAACGGCACAGGAAACTTATTTGGACAGAGCGTGGGACATCATAACCACGGCGGAAGACGTTCTAGTCAAACTCGCGGAAAAGCGAGTAGAACTCGACACAGCACGTGACTGTTACGAACAGGCAGCTCAAAGAAGACAAGGATCAATCACTAATAGCATTCAGAGTGTGCCATCGATAAGCTCTCAATCAGCACTCCCACTGACTAATCCTTCGACTCAAGTCCAGGCTCCACTGCCGCGACTTGAACTTATAAAATTCGGAGGCAAGTGTCAAGAGTGGGATACGTTCTGGACAATATTCAAGGTCAACATTCACGACCAACCGATCTCACCGATGGTGAAATTCATCTACCTATTGCAGTCACTGACAGGAGAAGCGAAACAAACAGCAGCTCAATTTCAAGTAATCGAGAGCAATTATCAACTAGTCGTCGATGCGCTCCACAAGAAATACGGAAGAGATAGTACCATTATAGAAGAACTTATCTCACAACTAGAAAGCATTAAAGCTCAAAGTGCCAGTACCAAGCACCAAGCACAGTTGTTGGAAAACACCACAGCAATCCTGTCGCAGTTATCGGCGAAAGGCCAGGAGGTGAATCATAGAATGATACTCAACTTAGTACTTCGAAAATTCAACCTCGAAATTCAAACGAAGGCGCTAGAGATGAGGGAAAAAATCGAAAGCAGCGCCGAATGGACCTGGCCCACGCTACGCAAGCACTTATCAGAGGTCATACGAGTAAAGGAAAAGATCGAGGAATATCAACAAGCAATAAAAACCCCGCCACCAGCCACTCAAACTAGGAACGTCGTAAAATCAACTCCACCACCATGTATCTATTGCAAAAGAACCAATCACCGCTCGACGGAGTGCAGAACAGTACCAGTACAGGACCGCTTAGCATTCCTTACAAGGAATCAGCTCTGTATCAACTGCGCCCGGCCGAATCACAAGACAGAAGAGTGCAGAAGCCCCGGATGTTTCAAATGCGGGCGAAAACATCATTCTTCTATCTGCAGGATTCCACCTCAAACCATATCAAGACCAATCAACAATCCAGAGGGTCAACTAAGGACGTTGCCCAACCAACACCAATCTACACAGCAGCACAATATCACAAGACCGGTAAGAGGCAGAGGAGTGCAACAGACTACAGCTCGTCCAGTCAATCACAATGTCGTCACTCAAGAACAAGACCAAAGACAAGACAGCGAATCCTCCAGTGAAAGTCAAGTTTATCACGTGGAAAACCACAAGCATAAAGAGACAGGGGCCCTACTCTTAACAGGATTCGCTACAATTCATGGACCAAAACAATCTAAGAGGGTCCGTATACTCATAGACACAGGATCGGAACTCTCATTCATTACGTCAAACCTCGTAGAAGAACTCCATCTGCATATAAAAGCTACAAGATCACTGCGTATAAAGACGTTTGGATCAAAAGTGACCAAAGAAGAAGAACATCGAGTAGTTCAAGCACTCATACAGGACAGTGAAGGAAATAGACATACCTTCCAGCTACTCGACACCCCAGTCATCACTGGCAGCACACCTCCAATTCGCCTCACGCAAAAAGACCTAGCGTATATCCATACTGAGAAGTTGACTGTACCGTCAGAAAAAGACGACAGGCGTCCGCCCGAGATATTGCTAGGTTGCGACAATCTATGGGAAGTAATGGAAGGCCGAAAAATCAAGTTACCATCAGGACTGTACCTCATCGACACCAAGTTCGGATACATGATCTCAGGAAAATCGTCCATCAACAATCAACTAGATGCAAATACTACAGCGATACAAAACACTATCGAAGAGGAAACCGAAATCTGGGACAAGTATTGGAGAGTCGAATCAGAAGGAACGAACGAATACACAGGACCTGAGAAAACAGAGAGACAGCTTGTCGATCAAAGAGTAATGAAAAAGTTCAAAGAAACCATAGAAAAACGCACGGACGGCTATTACGTCAGGTTACCCTGGAGAGAAGACAAGCAACATTTACCGGATAACAAAGGGATTGCCATAGCGAGACTAAAAGGACTCCTGAAGCAATATAAAGATCAGCCACAATTCCTTCAAGTATTCGCAGACACTTTCGACGAACAACTTCAACAGGGAATAATCGAAGAAGTGAAGGACATGAAGCAGCACGAATTTGGAGATCGGAAAACAATCCACTATCTAGCTTATCAAGCCGTAATCAACCCGGAGAAGAAGACGACGCCTAAGCGGATTGTCTTTGATGCTTCAGCCCACTATAAAGGAGAACCGTCGCTCAACGACGTATTGTATCAAGGACCTCTCATAATGCCTAATATATCCGGTATGCTCATGCGATTCCGAATCGGAACCATAGCGATGTGCGCAGACATAGAAAAAGCATTTCTACAAGTGCGCTTGCACGAAAAGGACCGAGATGCAACGAGGTTTCTATGGATCAAGGATTTGAATAAGCCGTTACTTGACGACAACATGGTCATATATCGCTTCACGAGAGTAACGTTTGGAATCAAGTCGTCTCCGTTCCTGTTAGCAGCCACCATTTTCTTCCACCTGGAGACGTACAAAGAAAACGAAGGCATTGCAGCAGAAATTCAGGACAATTTGTACGTGGACAACTTGCTAATGACATCGGAATCAGAAGAAAAAG
Source organism: Nippostrongylus brasiliensis (assembly GCA_030553155.1). NCBI lineage: Eukaryota > Metazoa > Nematoda > Chromadorea > Rhabditida > Heligmosomidae > Nippostrongylus > Nippostrongylus brasiliensis. The sequence goes on from CP130734.1 coordinate 32,855,886, forward strand.
CTCTGCTCCAATACAGGGAAGCGAAAAAGATCTTCAACGAGCTCAATATGAACATGCGTGAATTCACCACAAATAACGCCGACCTAGCAAAGCAAATTGCGATCAAGGACAGGTCGTCAGAAGAAAATCCAAAGATACTCGGAGTGCAATGGATCTCCTCCACAGACAGTCTTCTCATTAAGTGTGAACTGAAAGCCACCCAAACGCTTACAAAGCGGAGCATTCTTCACACGAACGCGTCTGTGTTTGATCCCTTGGGATGGTTAACTCCGCTCATGATACGAAACAAGGTCTTCTTCCAAAAACTCTGGTTGAAAACCTACGCATGGGACGATCCACTTCAACCCAGTCACGCTCAGCAGTGGAAAGACCTTTGCCAGTCAATTAACGGATTCTCGAAGGTAATCCCAAGAAGAGTTATGAAGAAACACGAAGTCCATCAGCTCATCGCGTTTAGCGATGCGAGTATATCAGCAATGGCAGCATGTGTCTACTCGAGATGGCAAGCACAGTGTGAGCTCTTGATAGCGAAGTCAAAATTACCCTCCATCCAAGGAATTCACACAATCCCAAAGCTCGAAATGAATGCTTTGACGATTGCGGCACGACTAACGTTAGCGGCGTATGAAGAGTTGAAGAAAGTCACAGTCATCAGCCAAGTATACCTTTTCTCAGATTCGGAAATAGCCCTCAACTGGGTAAAGAACGCTAATGACACGACCAAAAGTACAGGAGTCTTTGTAACGAACAGAGTCAAAGAGGTCAAGAGAATAGCTTACCAGCTAGCCTCCGAAGGAGTACAGGTCTTCTTCGCTTACGTGTCAACAAACAAGAACCCAGCGGACTCAGGATGTCGGGGGCTGACGGCTGAGCAGCTAAAAGACCACTTATGGTGGAATGGTCCACCATTTATAACACAGGAAACAAGCGAATGGCCTCAAGAAAGCCGTCTATTTCAATTGGACTCATCGATATCCGATACGATGCTTACTCGTCAGGAAGAATCAGAAAACATGCTAGTCGATGTCACAAGATTCAGCTCCCTACTCAAACTCAAAAGAGCAGTAGCTAACGTACTACGTTTTCTATGGAGGAGCTCGAGAAAGGCGTCACCGGAGACTAAGCAGAAAGTCAAGAGAGCAATTCTTGTCAAAGAAGGCGACGAGTTTAGAGGAAATATAAATGCGACTCTGCTAAACAGTTCGTGGATAGCTATTCTGAAAGCCCACCAAGCTCAATATCAGGAAATGATTTCCTCCAGCCAACAAGCAAAATTGAACATACGACCGGACAAGAACGGTGTATTGAGATGTTACGGTCGGCTCGGAAACAGTTACGTACCAGAAGACACCAAGAATCCAGTATTCGTTGCTCCAAATACGAAGTTAGCCGACTTGATCGTTCGGGATGCCCATGGGAAACTGCACTGTTCCACAGCACAAACCATGGCTGAAGTCAGGAAGTCTACTTGGATCCCGAAACTACGTCAACAAGTGAAAAAAGTATTAAGAAAATGCGTTGCATGCCAGCGAATGAACAATTTTCCGTATGAATATCCACCACTGGCAAGCCTACCAAAACGAAGAGTGGTTCAATCGATGCCATTCCAACACATTGGATTGGACCTTTTCGGACCCCTCAATACGAAGAAATTCGATGGCAGCCCAACCAAAGCTTACGGATGCATTTTCACATGCACTACAACGCGCCTCTTGCATATCGAGCTAATTAACGACAACAGCACCGTCTCGTTTATAAATGCTCTCCGTCGATTTATGGGCCGAAGAGGTGTACCCAACACAATAACGTGCGACAATGCTCCGTCATTCGCTTTAGCAGAGGAAATACTCAACAACAGAGAAGAATCGTCAAGAGACCTTGAAGACTTCCTAGCCAACGCAGGGATTTCGTGGAAGAAAATCACACCCTACGCGCCTTGGCAAGGCGGGTTTTATGAACGCCTCATCAAAGATGTCAAAATGGCGTTGAAGAAAGCGTTAGGACGGAAAACGCTTGATGAAGACTCGCTACGAACATTGCTCATCGAAATAGAAGGCTGCTTGAACAATCGACCTCTGACGTACCAAGAAGAGGACCGAGATGAAATCACATGCATCAGGCCGATAGACTTCATTCAGAAAGGAATGGATATCTCCTACGCGTTCACAGAAAATCTAGGACAAACAAACGATCAAGATTATCTCCCACCAGAAGAAGCACGTCAACTGCGCACAAGAACGGAAGTAGAAAAAGCGCTGCACTCCTCCTGCCAAGCAGCGGAGAAATTCTGGAGAATATGGACGGAATTCTACCTCACTTCCTTACGAGAACACCATAGGTATCAACTTAAACAAGGAAGAACCTCAGTCAATAAGCCGCAAGTTGGACAAGTGGTTTTACTACAAGAACCATTTTTGCCAAGAAACGGATGGAGACTAGCAAGGATAGCCGAAATCCCAGTCTCGACCGACGGAGAAATACGCCAAGTAAGACTCAGTCTACCGAACGGAACCAAAACAACAAGACCAATAAATCTGCTCGTACCATTAGAAATTGGTCAAGTAAGCGAAAATTCAGTAGAGTCAGTGCTGGAATCCCAAAAAGATTCAAGAACTCCGCAACAAGGCCGTGTTACCAGATCTAAGTCGAAACCTATGGCCGTAAACCAACTTTCTATTTTCAGAATGGATGCCAGAACCGCGGCAGTTGAGCTCGTCGAAAAAGCTGATACGCTGTTGAAGGAGTCGAACCTGCAAAAGAGGCTCGACACAGTATATGAGAGGATTACGGACATCCTGCAGGAAAGCGCGTCTCTCAGAGGGCGACATCACAGGATCCAGCAAGCCCTCGCCGTTCAGAATCCCCCTCCTGCCGCAAGAGCCGTCGCCAACGAACTGAACGTCCTTCTTCCCGAAGTCAGCGACTTCCACGCCTCCATTGATAGCACCATCGCGATGAACGAATTATTGTGGGAGATATATGATATGATAAACGAGGTGCTGCCCGACACCACGAAATCGCGAGAAACTTTCGAAAGAAAGTGGAGGAGTGCTCAGCGACCAAATCATCGTTCTCTCAATCGACGGATCCTCACGCAAGAGCAAGATCTCGCAAAAAAGATGTTGGAAGAGCTTTCCACGACAAGAATCAAAGAATACGTGGAAGAACCGGCAGCAATGGCAATCGAGTCCCATCTAGACAAGATAGAAGAACTATTAGCGTCAGATACAACCAAAGAGACGCTAGAGAAGATAGCAATGAAAATCCGGCGTATCGACGCGACTATTTATGAAAAGATGGTCGTTCAAGAAACCGCCTCGAAAGATGACGTGAAGATTCTCGGAAAGACCATAAACGACCAACACCAGGAAATTCGTCGCGAAATCCAGAATCTTACCGAACTTTTCCACGAAAAAACCGAGTTAATTGTCCAGTCGCAGATCAACGCTATGATACATACCAAGGAGAACAAGCCACCTACTCAAGAAGCGGCGTGCCAAGTAGAAGTCGATGAAGACCTCGGTGAAGAATGCCCCTTTTGTGGGGACGTAGGACACGACCCAGACGACTGCAGAATAGTAAGAAGCGGTTATCGAAGACGTGCCCTCATTCAGCATAGTGAAAGATGTATTTTTTGCCTCAGGTTCAATTGCATACCCCCATGTTCTCGGCGATCCTCATGCAAATATTGTCATTCCATTAACCATCATCATGCAATTTGTATCGCTCCAGACAATGCTGAGTACCGTGCCCGTGTTCGCCCCGGCCCGGAGTGTGCTGACGAGCAGCACCCGAGAAGATTGCGCGCTCCAGTCGATGGGCGCCCGTCATGCAAGAGGTCCCACAAAGATTGCTAATCTGGCGCCATCGTTGATCTCGCGCGCCAATGCCGAAGCCGCGATTCACTCGTCTCCGATTCCCGACGCCGATGGCCCGCTGATGTTGTCCCGCAGCACCTGGTGGTGGCGCTTGGTGCCTTCCTTGCCTTCCTTGCCTTCCTTGCCTTCCTTGCCTTCCTTGCCTTCCTTGCCTTCCTTGTCGATACCTCATGCCGAGTTTTGCCCATTTTTGTATATTTTCACCTTTTCCACGTCCGTCATTGTCAAGAAGATTGTTTCACCTTTTCCACGTCCGTCATTGTCAAGAAGATTGTTTCCCTTTTCCACGTCCGTCATTGTCGAGAAGATTGCCTCCCTTTTCCAAGTCCATCAGAGTCATACTCGCATATCTCCTTCTTCACGTCCAGCATTGTGCCTCATGTTAGTACCTTTTATTGCCGTATCATTTATCTCCTTCCCCTACGTTCTCTATGAGTGCGTCATGTGGTCTCCATAACATTGTTTCTAGAGTTTCATTCACTCTAACGTGTTGTGTTAATTAATTGATTTTTGTTAATTCGTCGACGTGTTTGTTGATTTAATCCGGATAAAGGTTTAATTACCCAAGTTTGAGGTGCGCTGGTGAGCCGGGTAATTCCCGTGGATATCGTGTGTTTCTATTTGGAGTCGCTCGTCAAGTCGATTTTCCCAGGGAAGATTGTTACCGGACTGGCCGTAAAGGAAAGTCGTGGCAGGCAATATAGGAGGTCGAGCAAGACGAAACAACGCTGAGGTTGGTGAATTAACCAATTCAACTGTAATGCATAGTGGAAGTGTGAGATGCTCAAATGGTGCCTGGTGTTGACTGTCTTTCCGAATACAGGCCATTCAGGGACCTGCCGGCTGCCAAATGAAGTAATGAATAGCAGGAAACATATATAAAACATTTATAATAACAAATAAAACGAAGAACAAAAAGCATGCAGCAAAAGACGGCGAGGAACTGATGAAATAGTCATTGGGAGTACGGTAACGGGCAATCGCGGCGGGACCCTAGAGTTGACAAACAGACGTCGTGGTTTCGCTTATTTATTAGTAGGATAGGTAATTGTTCGACTGAAGATGATCATATAATGTTTTTGTCTCACATTACATTCCTTTGAAACGAGGCCGCCCAAGGCAAGCTACGGAACGAGCTCGTTTTATCATTTTGGTGTTTTGGTTAGCATTTTTTATTATGGGAATTGCTTGGCTGAACTGACTATGGGAATTGCTTGGCTGACAGAAAAATACACCAACTTCTAGTGTATGTCCCGCAAGAGCGTCTTCCTCTTTTTTCGGATTCTAAGCGTTCCTAAAACTTATAATATTGACCTCTCTTCCAGTTATTTTGCTTTCGTTGGTGGATAAGATTGAATTTCTTGTGGTCCCTGTTTATATGGACGACACCGGCTCACTGACGTAGCTTCACTAATTAACAACCTTATCACTCCTCTCGACTTTCTTTTCAAGACGCGTTTTTTTCGTTTGTCGATAAGCGATATCAGGTCTTTCTGCTCAGACCATCCTTGTAGGTGTACCCATTTTTATTTTCCGATTGCCCTGCCTATCGAATGAATCATGAAAAATTCTGAAAGATTCCTTTCATTCCATCTAAATTACTAAACCCTCAGTGCCAAATAAATTTGCCAATGCCCGTCAGTGTGGCCACATTACTAATAAGTGGAATAGAAGCTTTTGAAAGTGCATTCGAACTATTGATGTATTTTTTCTCTTGAAACAGCGGTTTTTAGTTGTAGTGGCAGCCAGATAATGCAGTTCCGCCTGGAGCGCACTTATAAACAACGAATTTGCAACAAAAACTGACCAAGGACATTCGACAGAAATAGGCTAGGCTACAAAGTGCAGCGCTCGCCATTGCAGTCATTGTATACAGGGTGCGAAAGCTAAATCCAGACAAGCGCGACTCTATTTTTCAAACAACCTTGCAAACACAAAAATACAATTCAAATTCAGAATCCTTTTGCGCGTTAGTAGAGAGATGTATTAATATTCCAATTGCTCTTTGTATCCTCCATCAGCTGCAATAATCACCTCCATCCTTGAACTGAATCGCTGGCAAGCCCTCTTCAAAAAAAGTTCGGTCGAAATTTGCGAACGCTGCTTCAATGGCGGTTCGCAGAGATGTGACCTTAGGGTACCTCGTCTTGTTAGCGTTTTCTGAAGTGACCACGATACCGTGACCGATACCGTGACATGTTTCTCCTTCCAAGTTTGTCGGGGTCGACAAAGCATGCAAAGTAGTTAAACAAAAAGCTGTTAACCAATACAAGCAACGGAGATGGTGGTAGTAATGTAGAATCAAATGTTTGAGCAAATTTCTTCGAAAGAAGGAAATTTAAAGCATTGCAGGGCACATTTCTATGCTAACGTGTCGTCTCGGAACTAGTCGTTCTCAACAAGCAATCATAAATCAGTGTCAGCAGTATCGTTATGGACGTGAACAAGAGCTGTAATCTATGCCGACGATTGATCCGCTTCTGCTTTTGAACAATCGTGCGAGGAATAGGGGCTAATAGAGCTGCGTTCGTTGACCGGGCTGTTCCGGCATATGCCAGAACCCTTTGGCCCACCCGCAACGGGGGCTGGACCAAGGGAACACCTGGTGTGGCCGGTACCCGGACACGACAGTCTTCAATAAACCTTCCTATCAAGCGTACGTGTCTCTGTCCACCGAGGCATTAACTAAGGGCACAAACATCGCCCAACACATTTTGGTGCATCGGCTAAAATTTTTAGTCGTTTTTGTTTTCTTTGGGGTCGGCAAATCGTGCTGTCCTTGGGACTCAGTTAGCCCAGAAACTTTGGCGTCGGCAAATTGTGCTGTCGTTGGGACTCAGTTAGCCCAAAAACCTTTGGGGTCAGCAAATTCCGCTGTCCTTGGGACTCAGTTAGCCCAAAAACCTTTGGGGTCGGCAAATCGTGCTGTCCTTGGGACTCAGTTAGCCCAAAAATCGTGAAAGAAATTTCGCGAGCCACTGCTCAAAAGCAACAAGACGTAATCAATTCTCTCGAATTCAGAGAAGAAGATGTCACTCCATTTTCATCGTAAACCGATTCTTGCCAGCGCATCAGCGCTGAGTACATTACTGCAGAAATACCAGTGTTATGCAGAAAACATCGACTACCCACAAAATGAAGAGGAGCTGCACGAAAAATCAGCAGCAAACATTTCATTGATTCAAACAGCGATACGCTTGATAAAGGAAAATATTGAAGTTCTCCAAGCCAAAATTGGCAAAATTCAGAGTGTTTTTGAAAATACAAAGTCAAAAACAGACCAAAAAGAGCTTCTATTAGAAGTTCAAGAAATAGAAAAAGAGTCGGACTACCCGACATTGTTGGCCAATGCGGAGCCTTTCTTACACGTTCTCGAAGGCCAACTTGTAGAGGCAAAAATTAATTTGGCAAAAGCCCAGAGAAAGTTAAAGATCGGTTCTTCCACTGAAAGTTTCGAGATTGAATCTAGTCACAACTCAAATGGTGTTAGCTACTCCGCAGAGACCATCACCAACGATGCCAATATCGAAGTTCTACCAAAAACTCGATCGATAATGCCACCAAGCATCAGCCTTCCCAAATTCTACGGCTTACCAGAGGAATTCCCAGAATATTGGGCGATATACGACTCTCTGGTGCACTCAAGTAATGACCTGAGCACCATCGAGAAAATAGTGCTCCTCAAGGATAGCCTCAAAGGAAAGGCCGAAAAGGTAATAAAAGGAATACAGCCGATAGCAAAGAACTACGATTGGATAATCGAGACGCTGAGGGATAAGTTCGGCAACCAACCTGCGAACAGATCAAAGATCGTACAAAAACTTTTCGAATTGAAAGGGGCAGAAAATAATGCAGAAAGCTGCGACGATTGCCTCGATTCCATAAACTCTCTCATCAATCAAATGGTGTCCACTGACTATAATATAAGGACAAGTACCGACCCTATGTGGACAGAAACAATAATTAGAAAGTTTCCATACGCTGTAGTAAAAGACGTTCTTGCAGCGTACCAGAATAACAAGGACATGACAATCAATGAACTCATGAAACTGCTGGAAAAAGAAATTTCTTCAAAGTTATTCGTAGAAACGAACTGGGGATTCATTTACGATCGTCCCAAAGCGAAATCACTAATAACGGACCAAACCTGTGTCTTTTGTAATAGGTCAAACCACGATTCTGCGCTGTGCAGAACCATATCAGATAGCCAACGACGACGTGAAATCGTTAGACAGAAAAATCTTTGTTGGAAATGCTTTGACAACAATCACTCTAGCAACCAATGCAAAACATCAGACTGTCCGAATTGCAGTCAGAAGCACCACCTTAGCTTGTGTTTCACAGACAAATCGGCCCCCAACAATTTTCGACCGGCCGAATACCGAATGCCAGCAAGAGTTGAAAACCACTATTAAAACCATGGTAATCGGTTGCCACCCGCTAATAGACCGAACAACCAAGCATCAAATGATGTGAGAAGAATACAACAGTCCAACACACAGCTTATAGAAGCTGTGCAGGAGAACGACCGCTCTACAGATTCAAATTTGATAAATAATTCTAGAGAACAACTAATCCTAATGACTGCTGAGGGTAATCTCTGGAATAAAAATACAAGCAGATATGAAAAAGTACTGTTCTTCTTTGACACAGGAGCACAGAAAACGCTGATTGAAGAGAAACTAGCTAATGAATTTGGTTTACCCGAGCTTTCAACAGAAACATGCGTCATGTCCGGTATTGGAGGGCACACTGAAAGATTTGAGAGCACAACGGTGCCTGTAAAAATTCAGTTCGTTTACGGCAAAGAGATGAATTTCACCGTGCAAACCAAACCGATTATCACAGGAAGTTTTCCTTCGGTTAAACTACCGCAATTAGATGCTGATTTTCTGGAAAATCATCGAATATGTGTTGCAAACTCCAAGCTCCAGGGAGAACGGCAGCTACCACAAATCTTAGTGGGACTGGACCGATACTATGACCTGATAATGGACGATGGACTATCAAAAATAACTCCCTCAGGATTACGAATAGCAAATACCGTATTTGGTCCTGCTATTTATGGTCGTGGAATGCTAGATGGGCCGACAGGGCCCCAATCAACCTCATTTGGGCTAACAGCCATACATGAAATTCAAGAAAACCAAGTGCTGGAGAACACTATTGAGCATGAAGAAGTACGGACACCTTCCGACGACAACCAAGCGAAGGACAAAGTCCAAGAGTATTCTGAAGACTCCGTGAATTCAATGTCATCAGACAGCGGCTGTGTTACCGCTCCGTTACCCATAAAAGACATGGTACGAGAGCTCGAAAATAACAACACAAGTACCATAAAAAGACTGGCATCACTGCAAAATCAGCAGGAACAAAATTCACAGTCCCTATGGTATGGGAAAGGTCTGAAAGACGATAAAGATCAGAGAATCATCGAATGTGTGTCTGACAAAAACGAAGATTCTGTGCGAACATACTTCATGCCACAACCAGGAGCACGGAGACCTCATAAATCTGAACCACTGAGAATCACGTCCGATGCATCGTCCAAAGGTAGAGGACAAATGTCATTAAACAAAGTAATTCGCAAGGGAAAGTCATTTGTAACAAGAATCCATCATAACTTCTTTTCAACTCGCTCCAGCAAGTATATTTTACTCTGTAATATCAGAGCTGCATTCACTCAGATAAGTATGTCGGTCACACACAAAGAACTTTGCCGATTCCTATGGATGAATGATACCAAAGGACCGCCGACAAAGTCAAGCATAACAGAATACCGCTCCAATCACTTGCCATCCGTAGTCACGCCAAGTATCATGAATATGGCCCTTCTGATATATCGAAGGTTGACGATAATAGATCTTGCCAAAATATTGCTTCGCGCAGAAACAAAAGGACGGTGTTTCGGCAGAACAACCGAGATCGTAAGTAGAAATAATGGTTCGAAAAGACCAGCGGAATTAAAATTACCAAGTGGAAAGATCTTTCACCGCCCCGTCAGTATACATTATCCGCAGAAAATAAGAAATGTACTGGACTCAACAATGACTACAACGTTTTCTTCGGAAGTACGGGAGAACAGCAAACGAACTACCATCTCAAAAACGGGATTAGAAAGACGATCCAAAACGAGAGCTCGAGAAATCCTACGAGACTTCGAATGCAGCCTAAATGATACTGAAAAGGTCGACGCACCTCATAGCGCAGTGACACAAGCGCTTACGGCTATCCCAACGGGGATTAATCGGTCGCGCCCTAGATTAGGCTCCCCCGTCTCCCCAATGAGGCCTTTAGCAATGCTGCTGGCAAAGATGCACGCTTTAGCAAGAAACACCATGCGCACCGCGTGTCATAATGCCAACGTGAATATCTCACCTCCAATTGAACATTTCGAGTTACATTTCATTGCCGACTGTGGAGAAAACCCCAGCGGAACACAGAAAATGTTATTCAATTTCTCGGCTGCACCGATCATCTCGAACATTAGAATGAGTCTAACTCGTGAAAATAGCACCCTAATAAGAGGAAATATGGCCTGTTATCGACCATATTTCTGCATCAAATCAAGTGCAATGCTCTCAAACTCATTATTAGGGAGTCCACGTTGTTGGCCGGTTGGTGCAGTAATATCAGTTGCAATAATTTTGTATGTCGTGGCGATTGGAGCGTATATCATTTACGGAACGTTGAACGCCCTTATGCGGTCTACGGAACAATGGCAATCCAATGCTAAGGTTGCAAGATCAACAGAACTGCAGAACGTTCATAGGAACGTGATATATTTTTACCGCGCCACCCCGATGACCGGTCGTGCGTTATCGGAACTTGCATGCTTTTCGTTTCCTTTATTTGTTAACGAAAACATGTAGGTTAGCGGCAAATTGGGGGATTTCCTTTGAAAACCCCTCACATAATCTTCCCTTTTTCTAAACTTCATTTTCACCTAGGTAGTTCAAGCGATTTTGCTGCAAATCGTTCATACGACGACAACGGCTGCAGTGTGGGATGCGCTAGTTGCGGAGGACTCCACTACGCCCTACTGTGACATCCGAAGCTGTGGCTAAAACGTCGACTCCAAGAGAAGAAGATATATTTAAATACTGTTCCATGTGGTGTGTTTCATTTGTCGCGCCGTCGGGAGTGTTCCGGCATATGCCAGAACCCTTTGGCCCACCCGCAACGGGGGCGGGACCAAGGGAACACCTGGTGTGGTTGGTACCCGGACACGACAGTCTTCAATAAACCTTCCTATCAAGCGTACGTGTCTCTGTCCACCGAGGCATTAACTAAGGGCACAAACATCGCCCAACACACGGGCAGCTTCAGACGCCATAGGCTTGCGCACGGTTGCATTGCTCTCCTATCCAAGGTCCCTGTTGTGTCATGCTCGTCCCGACAGGAATGAGAGTTTGGATATAATTCATTATAATCTGTGGAACAACCACAAAGCACAACCGTTTGAGGCAGGACAGCAAGGAAGATTACCTCCCTAGAGGTCGGAGAGGAGCGTGGGTGGAGACGATATCGTGACCGATACCGTCACAAACCCACAGTGAGGTGAACCGACTCCTGTGCATAAGGTTGCGCTCATTTCTTTTCAGTATAGAATTCAGGAGAACCATAACTGAAATGGCTGCTCTCGTTTCAGTTCTTGTTCCCCAGATCTCAAGCAAACTGGAGTTTGAAGCCGTTTTCAAGGTCGCAGCTCAGGCAGTAGGCGCAGAGCATCGATCGAGTTCACGCTTTTCCTGTGGCAGTGTCACCGCTGTGTTGCACCAGCAAGGAGGCGTAGAATGGGGCGTCCTATCCGTAGGCTTCTCGTGGACCCGCACTTCATCTTACGACTGTCAAAAAGAGACTTGTCGGTGTCTCGTCCCAACGGGAAATCGTCGCCTTCCAGCGCTATCGCTACGACGCGGCAGGGCCTTTGCTATAACCAGCCATTCAGCGGCCTGCAGGCCGCCAAACGAACTAATGATTAGTAGGAAACACATATAAAGCATTTATAATAACAAATAAAACGAAGAACAAAAGGCACGCAGCAAAAGACGGCGAGGAACTGATGAAAGACGTCACTGGAAGTACGGTAACGGGCAATCGCGGCGGGACTTAAGAGTTGACGAACAGACATCGTGGTTTCGTTTATTTATTTATTAGTAGGATATAGCCAATATCCTTCCATAACATAACGGCTCTAGCTTTACTACCACAGCACGGTGTGAATGGGCCTTGAACCTCATTGTTATTAGCGCTTATAATAAAGTAAAGGGTTGGACTACAGAGAAGGTGAAGCGTAGGTGAGCACCATAGTAGCTCCCCATGACATTCTCGTAATCACCATGCAGATAACAATTCTCAAGCCTACAGATGAGTCACCAATACAAACGAATGCACTTATTCTGAGCAAGTGCAATAATACAGCGTATACTGCAAATCAGACCAGACAAAAAGTAACAAAGTGACCTTGTAATAACATTATGTTATTCCGTGCGAGCCATATTAGGCGGTGTAGCTGCTGCTTGGCTGCTTAGAAAATCATTCTCAGTATCATTTCAGAGTTTTACAGCAACATATGCCTGATGCTAAGATCATCGCAAATATCGAGGCGCAGACGAGATTTGCGTCCGCGTCTGGGGCCCATTCGAGGCACCGTGATCTCAGACCCAGACACCACAAGGCCGACAAATCTCCTCCTCAACTATGGCGGTCATTTGCACTCCCCTAGCAGCTCCCTTGAGCTAGAAAGCTGTTACTTCCACCAATCATCTGTAATAGCAATTTGAGCCGATAAGCCGGATTTGGCTGTGTACCAGTTAAACTGCAAAGTATTTACACGTAGTGCCCCTGTCTTCAGCAAATCTTGTCTAAATTAATAAAGTCAACCCTTCTAATTGAGGGGTCGTGGGCTTGATTTTGGACTTATTCTGTGGTGCTCATCTAACAAGGACAGGAGCGAATGGGACAGTATGAATTGTTGTAAGAATAAAGACGAGAGAGTCAATATGTTTTTCGCAATTTTTCATTCACTTTCATTATATTTTGTTCTTGTTGTCGCCCCTGGCAAATGAGTTATAGTGAGTTTGTGTAACAAAGTGCCCCTCGTCACGAGGCAAAAGTATGCCTCACCAGATCTGAGAAAAAGTTGTCCTTGAGCTAAAGCAGCGATGCGTAAGGCATCAACGTGTCCTTCGGTGCTGCTTGGCTTCAGTTCAAAATGGAAGCTTCGTTGCTTCTGAGTGGAAATCCTGAGCATTCAGAGGAATTATAAGACTCTACAGACACGAGTACGAGGCTTATACCATGCATCACCGAACTGCAACACTTAACCACACATTCTCGTCTCCGTGAATTATTTGAAGATCTTCCTTGTCTTCATTTCGTATTTCCATCTGCGTTTATTCTGTTTTAACGCCATTACTATACAGTACCCCATGTGCTGCAACAATAAAACGGCACCAGCGGCGCTTTGTTGCGCGGATACCAGCACTTTCCAGCATTTTTTTTAAAAAATTTGCTTTATTCGTAAAAAATAAGTACGTATTCGAACCCAGCAGCTTGAGCTCTATCTCTTCATAAACAAATTTTCCGTATTCGTGGGTCTTGTTAACAGGTGATTTTTTGATCCCTTGATTTCCGTTCCCGTGCCCCTTCGCTTCCTCGTGTGGTGACTCGTTGGAGGAAGAGGCTGCGTCTTTGGCCGGGCTACCACGCGGGGACTCCTGTTGGACATGTTTCCTAAATGAATTGAGCATGTTTCCAAATGAGTTGATCATCACGGGGAACTTCAAAAACAGCACCGTTCAGCGCAAGAAAGCGCCGCTGCCGCCGTTTTATTGTTTCGGCACGTCTGATACTGTAGCTTAAGTTATTTTCGGTGAGCTGTATATTTTGAATATTTCCAACAAACGTTTCTTTTGTCTTGCATTCCGCACGTTTCGATGGCCAAGCGTATTTTGCAGTTTTGATAAATCCCTGGTTTTTCACTGTACAAATTTAGCTCTTGCTATTGAATTATATCAGAACGTTGTTTCACATGTTTTCGTCTAACGTTTTTGTCTAACAATAAGAGCTCCGTGGGGGAGGCGACGAGGAGATGGTTGTACATTTCATCAGAGCCGACTTTCGCTCTCAATTTCGTTCGCTCGCTGAGCTCTGAAAAAGTGAAAATTTTTGGGATGATTGAGTTCATGTGGAGGATAATATAATTGCGCTTGCTCTCGAACAGACTTTTTTCGCGGAAATTCCGTTAGTTGCGGTATGATTGCAACATTGAGAACATCCGGCATTTCTGAGTTCTACTGTGAGTTTATAAAAAGTGTAATTGTTACGTATGAAGATCCTCCGCGAAGATTCGCAATTCTCGATACATTTTCTATCTGATGCAAAGTGGGTGATTGTAAGGGAATGCTAAAAGGTAATGGCGATTCCTTGACCAATAACTCACAACGGAGGTTTCCAGTATCTCTCAACCAGCTTGCAGGTCGCCAAATGAACTAATGAATAGTAGGAAACATGATAAAACATTTATAATACCAAATAAAACGAAGAACAAAAAGCATGCAGCGAAAGACGGCAAAGAAGTGATGAAACACGTCATTGGGAGTACAGTGACGGGCAATCGCGGCGGGACCCTAGAACTGACAAGCAGGCATCGTGGTTTCGCTTATACATCAGTAGGATGTTGCACTTGATAGCCAAAGGACTAGCATTCGTTCTATAGCTTTATTGCAGGCCGATTTGTATACTTCTACATTGTTTGATCGTAAATAGTGAGTGATGCGGAGGTACAGTTTGAAATATTCGTGAAATATCTGCAGAGATATTCTATAGATCACAGAGGTGGATGTCGTTAGTCCGAGAGTAGGATCTTCAGGTGTGCTTTCCAACATTACCTGAGTGAAGACTCTTTCTTGGTGTCGGAAACCCACCGGTGACATTGCACTATGGTACCCTCGCTAGGCGCACTCGGTTCGAGGTTCTTGCTCGATATTCGACCACGTCTTTGCCCGCTGAAAGCTCAAGATCATTTTGATGGTCGTGGTGGTGTCGGATCAGTCCCCTATGGACGCACCGCTGCATTCCTTTTCAGTTCAGATCCTAGATGCGTAGGGCCCTCACAGAGCCGACGACACGACGACGAGCATTCTCGTCCAACGCGGCCGACCGCGCGTTGCAACGCAGTATCGCTTGGAGCAGTGCGGCCGCCGCGAACGTCGCGTTGGACGAGAACGAGAATGTCGTCGTGTGTTTCGCTCAATTTCATGCTCAACGGCTAATTCGTCGCTCAAATTGCACGTCGTCGGGTCTGTAAAGGCCCGTAGTGATTTCGTATTTGGCCTACACAGTGACCTGCCGTGACCAGCCGCTGTACCAGGTCAGTGTCTTTACATTTCCAGACACGTCTTGTACCAATTCATCCGGTTCCGTAGGAGTGGAAGGCTTGCTCAGCCCGGGCCGGGTTCGATCGCTCGACCGTGCGGGTGTCCAGGCGCCTCTTACCACTGTACCACGCGGGCCCATATATTCAGATTGACACATAACACAAAACCACTTTCCACTTTACTCATAAAATACGCCGATCGAAAATTCCTTCGCAGATAAATTCTGAGGGTGTTGAAAGGAAGTGAGGGAGACGAAGAACACCAGACTCCGCAGGGCAAGCTTAGTATTGCACTGATTGGCTTCGATCGTTGGTTGTTTTTGATTTTGAAGATGCTTTTTTGTAAGAGATTCTTTAATTGTTGTTAACAATGTGCGCCCTACTATTGTACGGTGAATTACTGGTTTCGGCACCACAGTAAAGTAAACCTTTGTACGTTAATATCGTTTATTTTCATAATAGTCCCGCAGAGGAAACCACTATTTTCAAGAATTTCAACTTTTTTGGCAACATTTTGAAAGTTTAATGGTTTTTAACGGCAAATTGTGTCGTTAAAAAAGTCCCTAACAATTTCACGGCCACAAATTAACGCACAGCTTTGCTCCGCATCAATCTCTTCAATTCTACGATTCCTGTACTGACGTACGCCTCAGAGTCCTCAGCGTTACGCAAGCAGCATATACGTGCGATTTGCGTTGTATAACGAAGCATAGAGAGATGCTCGGACTGACTCACTTCATCCACGCGCGAGACGGTATACGGAGTTCGGAGCTACATATGTCGTCGACAGCGCTCAGTGACTGGATTTCACAGGACGTCAGTGGAACACCAGGGCCCAGATTCATCGTTGGTAAACGCCCGATAAAACCCGAGATATACCTCGAACTTCGCTCAAACCGAGATTCGTGAACGCGCAGCGGGGTTTGATCTGTGTTTAACGCGGGTCTATCACACCTCGCGATGAGGCTGGGTCCGGAAGACCTCGACGGTATCGAGCGGGTTCATCGCCGACGGGGTTTCGGAGACCGCTCGTCCATTCATGATTCTGGGTCCAGGTCGCCCACCTTTGCGATGGTCGAACATCTTCGTTAAAGCCCTGCACGAAAGACTCGATGCTATTCGTGTTCCTGGAGCGAGCAGGACCGACTGGTGGATCATGGCGCGCGACAGAAGGGTCGTGCTCAGTCGACGACCAATGCGACACGACAAGTCGCCGCACTGTTCGCCGCGCGCGAATGAGCGTAAAGTGTGCTGCGGCGGCCGCAAATTGCGTACGCTGCACCCGATAGGCGGGACGTCAGCTGTTGTGAGCGCACCCCTGCCAATTTTTCAGCTATTTTCTTGTTTTTCTTGTTTTTCGTCGTTGTTTCTCGTATGACATATGCCAGTTGGGAAGCGAATGTGGGTTATTGGGGAAAAATTCAAAAGTTTGCCATGTTTTTCTAACGAAGGTATTAAATACTATTTTCGAGCGAGAAAAAAAAAGAAAAAAAGGTTCGTTGCAAAAGCGCGTGTTTCTCGCACGCAATTCCACCCAACCCTGTACGACACGACGCCGCACACGCGGTGTCCTACTCGCCGCATGCGGCGACTTCGGCACCGCAAATGGCTTGTCGCACTTGTCGAATACGACAAGCGCGACACGATCAATGCGACACCGGCCGCTATCTCTTATCAGTGCCGTGTCGCGTTGGTCGTCGACTGTGCACGACCCTAGAGGCGAATGGACCGATTGAGCAAATCGGTAATCAACGGGACGACAGGTGACACAGGTTATACGGTCGACGATAGCTGCGTGCAGATCACTCATCGTCTTTTCTTTCTTTCTTCTCTCCAGATTGTTAACTCGCAAACTAATAATGATATTTTATGCTCTATTATTTGTTTACACCAAGTCTTCATTCTCGAATATCGTATTCGCTTGCCGAAGTCGTGAAATTGCGAAACTCTGTCGAGTATAAACTGTTTGCATATGAAAAGAATGAACTTCATTGTTTCAGATTAAGCAGACTGTCGGTCTATCGATTTCTGACAAGGCACCGACCGCATTCACTGGACGTTAAGTCACCAACTGAGAGAATTCGAGTTCATCAATTCCTGGCCGATCTTTCCGCTGAATCAACACACCTTCGTAGGTGTCGAGCTGAATGGTGAGAATGTACGTTTTATATTAATACAATTCTATGAACTACATATTCCATTACTTGCTGCGGCTCAGTCATCGTTGCACTTACAATTCCTTTCCTGACGCACTTCCGTTTCCTTGGATTTTACAAGCTGGCTGGCTACGTTAAGCCGTATCCACGTCATTTTTAAGTACATTCGTTAATGATCAACGAAATGAACAGACACGGGCGGTAAATTTCTGGTAAAAAGCTCTGAGTATCGCATGCTCCAGGAAATATTTATTTATTTACGCCTCTCATAGACGTGCTAAATATAATTACATTAGCTAAAAGAAACAGAACGATCCTAGGCAAGAACATCGCAGTATAAAAATAATAACAACACAAGAAATTTGGAAAACAATATTTCACCACCATAAAGATTAAGTGTACTGTGTGCTTAGTAACTGATCATCATTTTTATGATTATCAATGACAACACTTCCTCATACGTAGGAGAGACTTGGGAGAAAAAAAACTCAGCTCATGTAAGATTTTCTTAACCTTATTTTGTCAGAATAACGCTTCTAAAAGTGATTATTAAGTTGGATCCAACCTATGCAAGATTTATTTGTGCACTACAATGTCACTGAACTGCATCTACCTCGACTCACCATCCAGAGCGGGATCCGTGTCACAGGACCCTCTTTGAACTAAATACGCACCCTGGTAAGTGGTCTCGATAGGAGACAGTGGACTGGTAGGTCTAAAGACACCCGAAATATGACTTAAATTAACTGTTTCGAAAACAGGCCCAACGCATTGGCAAACGATAAAAGGCAGTGGACTGGCAGTGCTAGAGTCATCCGAAATATGACTTGACTTAATCATTGGGAAAACAGGCCCAACACATGCCAAAACGTTGCAATCGCTCACCAAGTCACCCTGCTCTGAGAAAGTTCTGAACACGCAAGGGTATGATAGTCTAATCAATCGAGAAATGACCAGTTTCTGAAATGGTGAGAACAATTCCACTGTCACTAATACTCTGAAAGACATTCAACAAAAAAGGCAATACTTTGAAAGGCACTCAACAAAAAAATAAGCAAAGTAAGGGTATCAGAAATTAACGGTACATGCAATCAACCTCGATCCATCTGGTCGAGAACCGGCAGTATACATACATAGTTATCCTATCCTAGCAGCAGGCCAACTTCTGAATCTGAATCTGAATAACTAGTGAATTATTACATAGTATTCCGAAGTAGCTATGGTAGAGGTTTAGCATGCGCTGTGGATCAATAGTTTTCAGTCTGGTTTTAAAAATTCTTGAAATATCAGCTGTCAAAGCTTTACAGACGGGTAAAGCATAGCCTAGAACATTGCGTAGGGTTCACCTTTCTCGGTTTACTGTACTGATTTATACTAAATGAATAATAAATAAGACAAACTTTGGGGTCCTTGCTCTTGATTGCTTTGGAAGAGCTGTGAGTTTCATATTTGGCCTTTTCAACCAGTTTCGTAGTGTGGACTGAATCCCAAATCCCTAGATATGTATTTATTTTTTTAAAATTTACTTATTCATCACAGCAGTGTAAGACAGCCGTGAGAAAAAGAAAAATACAAATAAAAAATTACAGCTGTCAACTGCTCACATCCGAGTACTAACAACAGTATTGTAGATCAAAACTCAAACAAGGTTACACAGTAGTAAGGATCCTATCTAGGTTAACAATACTGACTATAAGACGAGGCGGCGACCAGGAACTTCTACTACTAAAGAAGAGTTTCTTGGCGAATCGTTTGAAGCATTTAAAAATCTCGGAAGAGTGGTGAATTTTGTTGCGTTAAAAGGTTTAAAACAACACTCCGAAGAAACATGAAAACACAATAGGAAGTACTAGCAACCATAACGAGAACTAGAACAAAACAAATAATTACGGGAAGAAAAAATACATGGAGACGACAAAAATAACTCTAGGGCGGAGGTTATTAAGGCCTGAGGAAATTGTGGCCTCAAGTGACGCTGTAGGAATTTTTTGAATGCTAGCGTGCGAACAGGAGTCCTCCCTTCAGTCCGAAGCTTATAGTGTAAAGGTGCTTCTCTACATGTGAAGGAGTAACACCTACAGTTGAACTTGGCTTTACGAGGATCATATTTAACACAACCGGCTCTGGTAGAGTTAAACCTCACAGCCATCAATTCTGAAGGCTTAATATCGCTCATATAATGAATAATTTTATGGTATAGAATGGCATTATTTCGCTTCCTCCTACGTTCGCAAGTTTCCAAACCAAAATTGATATTTCTCTCAATACTACTAGGTATCTAGCCAAACCCAATTGTTCAACAATAAGCTATAAGGGTTGTAATAAAACTGTCAAATTCGCGTTTGAAGCAAAGAATCGAAAATCAGAATCAGCTACCGGGTTCTGCATATTTTTCGCTTACATCGATCACCGGCTTCCCTGTTTGGGTGCGACGCGGAGCTTCACACTTTTCAAAAAGGGCAGCCGACACATTCACTCAGAACTGTGTGTTTTGTTGGAAGTCTAGATAGAGAACCGAAATACTCGGGAACGTTCTGTAACCGTGTGAACTAAATTTGTTCATTCGTTTCAGCTCCCCTCATAAGTAAATATAGTGCAGTGTTTGTTGTTGGGAACGAGTAAGAGCCCCTTCAGACTCTACTGAGGCAGTAAGCCAGATATTTAGAACTCTGCTGACAATATGGATGGTTGTCGCCCACGAACTTGTAAACGGAAGTCGAATTCGTGATCAGCGCCCTCGATAACCTCTCAAGACGAATTCCCAGCGCAAATTAATTTGATCGAGGTCAGATCCGATTTTGGAATGACATATTGCTGCAGTGCCGTGGGTCCCTATCCTTCACCATTACTGCATTGCTGCAGCAGTAAAGTGTGAAGGGACCTTAAGAGTGGTCGTGGAGGGCGTTGTTACCTCCGCAAAAGCTGCGTTTGCAGTTTGCGGCAATGCTGGGAAACGCTAATTTTCTTGTTGGGACCAACAACCACGCGTGACAAAATGCTTTCATCAACCTCTGTCTCTACCCTACCCTTAACCATTACTGCTTTACTGCCGCAAAAGGGTGCGAAGGTCCTTTAAGACGTAGAATCTTATAAAGAACTTCCCAAGCGACTTCTTTTTAAATGTGCCTTGATTTCCTTGATTTGTTGCGTCCTGGAATCGATGGCACGTCGCAATTAGTCGACTTCATACTGTTCTAAATACTGACCAATGTGACTAAGTTGTTTTGCTTTACTACCTACTGAGTTTCACTTCCCATAACGAAAAACCCAGGGGCTGCCTGCAGGCTACACATCTTTCGTCATAGGAGAGCTGGCTTTCATCCCCGGGAAGTGTCCCCAGATTTTCTCACGTCGAAGTGAGATTGTGATCCATCAATGAGATCACGCCTTCGTGGTCTAGGAGGAACGGAATTTTGTCTAAAGGAAGAGTAAATAAATGAGATAAACGTTCATAAGTGAAAAAGAACATCCTTTTTAAGAGAGCTGTCGATTCTCTCAGCCAAACCCTCTATCGCTGCGCATCGGGTAAAGCAATTGTCAAAATGGTCGCACTCAGAAGGTAGATCATAGAGGGCAGCTTCATATCATGAACGTACTTTGTAGGATTTCTCTGGTACCTGTGGTTCTATTATGGGAGCATTAATTCACCATTGGAACACGTATCAAGGGGGTAAGGCCTTTGTTATACCGACGCTCACACCCCAGCGTCTGCCAGCGCAACTCGTCCCATTCAGTATCAGACATCGTGGGGCCAGACACGTTTGTGCGAGTTATCACGTCAGACGCTAGCGTGATAACGCTCACGGCTGTTATGCAGACGCTCACGCGCGTCGTCGCTAGTAGCTGTGCAATGCACTGTGATCCTTTCGCTGGGGGTCGGTCGAGGGCTGCTCTGTATGCTTCGGGCGCGTGCGTGCGTGCGTCGCGTGCTCAGCGTCTGGGCGCTCACCGCTCGCAAGCAGCTGACGCTCACCATGAGCGTCGGTATAACAAAGGCCTAAGAGATACACTTTTGCTTGAAGTATCGCTCCGTCGAATCTACCCGAGGACCAACTAAGCAGTATATTGGGTGGTCCCCAAAAATCGTTGCCTAGGCCAAAAACACGTTCGCTGTTTCAACCCGAGGCTCCTCCACCAGGTGCATTAGCTGTGGACGCACGTTGGATGTCGCAGTAATAGCACCATTTACTAGAGAACAGGCACCATAAAAACGCATTCCCTAAGTGCATCGCATTAGGTTGTCGCATAAGAAATGCGCTGTTCAGCAATTCATGATTCATGCATCAAAGATTAGCGTAGTAGCACATTTGTTCTAAATTTTATTCTTCACCATTCGGAACAATGATGTTCCATTATACAAGCATGAGACGGAAGTTATCGTTGTCGAACCGCTTTTGAACTTTCGCTCTCACAGTTGGCTGCATTGGTGAATCCAAGGAAGCACCGTCAGGGTTATAAGAGAAGTGGAGCAACTTTGCATTGGGTTACGGGTGCATTGCCGACGTTGGACATGCACATAGGTCCCTAAGAGATTGCTTCACCTTCCATGAGTAGAAATTAGTATCCACCTTGCGATTCATGCTCAACATCTCAAACTGGACATCTGGTTCTCCGTGGCAGTCTTATCATATTTACAGCAACGCTTTCATAATGTTCTTGAGAATCGTTTTACGCTGTTCAGCCGAGCTAGGTTAGTAGGTGGATCGCAATTTATTTCTTGAAACTCTTGACGGTCATTTTTTGAATTTCTGGGACAGGTTTTGGATCTTCTCCAAGGGAAGCTCACTTACCCTCACACGTTGTGTTGACTAAAAAGGTTTATTTTGGTAGTAGCGAGGGCGGAAACTGTGAACGTTCCTTACCTCTAACACTCGCTTCGACCCTAGATGTAACGAACAATTCGAGAGGAACTTTCAAGGTTCTGATCTGAGCTGAACGAACACCATTCGAACAGTGGTGTCGCAATACCGATTGGTTGCGCCCTTGTCCTATGCCTCCATAGAGACCCATATGCTTCATAGGAGTTATAGAAGTCTCAGGGCCCAGGTTCCTCATTGGTGAACCCACAATAAACCCCGAGATGTACCCTGAAAGGGGCGCGCAAACCGGGATTCGCGAACGAGCGCCTGGTTTAATCGGGGCTTTTCCCGGGTCTGTTATACCTCGAGATGAGGCACGGCTTGGGAGACCTCAGCGGTACCGAGCAAATTTATTGCCTATAGGTGTCTGAGACCGCTCGTCCGTTCATGAATTTGGGCCCAGGTGAACAAGCATCGCAGGCACCAAGTTGCAAGATTGTGAAAACAGGTCAGAGATGCATAACCAGTTCATATATAACTGTTGTAACGTATATGGCGCGGGTTTGTGGCTTGGCCTAACATTGCGGTATTCCTTTAATACGTTGACGACAGCGCCTGTTTCGTGTGTCTGGAGCGTGAGACCAAGCGATCTTCTACCGCGCCGAGGCTGTGACATGATGCCGGCATACGGCGAATTTTTTTTCAAAATGGAAGTGAATAGTAAATCTCGTGGAATACATATACAGTCCTGTGTTATCGAGGATTGTGACTAATCCTTTTTTGCAATGAAAATAGAAAAATTACAGCTGGAAGCTTTTAGAATGTCCTTTTCCCTATCCAGGTTGAATGGAAATTGTTATTTGTTTATTGTTCATTATTTGTTCATTCTAATAATCAATATTTGTTTTTATTTATGTGTTTGTTACAGTAACCAGTATTTGTTTGCATTTATTTGTTTCTTGCAATAACCAACATTTGTTTTGCCTGTAAATAAAACTACCTAGTACACAATCAAAAATTCCAGTAAATCAGAAGCTGAGAATCATTTTCATAGACCACGTCTCCTATAACAATGTGCAAAGGTCTACTAAAAAGTGGCACAAAAACATCTTCCGAAATTCTGAAATGTATCGAGAAAAATACGATACAAAACTGTGGCGTGGCATACTGCCACACTGTCGTCAACGTGTTAATAGCAATCAAGATACATCGGACTGGAGTTCTAAGGCGTGATCAAACCAACGAAACCGACGAGCTCCTTCTTGATTTTTTTCTATTTCTGCATGCTAATGAGGGCCTAGGTGGACGTAGGGTGGAATTTTGGAAGCAGGATTGCCGAAACACTCCGTTCATTCATTTCAGATGAACCTCGGCGGAGCGATGGATGGCCATCAGGCCCACCCTCGTTGCTCCGCCCTACAGCCGCTCATTCTCACACTCCCTCCCGCCGCTTTGTGTGTGTGTGGCGTGTGTGTAGGAGGTAGTAGCAAAACGGGGCGTGTCCGTAATCAGGCCAGTTCAGATGATCTGCTGCTAGCGTGTCGAGCCACGCACCACCGCTCGACGTCCGAACAGCTACAGTCCGCCGCCACCGTTTCGACGAGAACATATTCATACTATGTCGTGTCGACTGTCGACGAATGAGAGCCTACCGCCGGCCGAGTTCGACTCGATCGCCTGTGCCAATTGTTTCTACTTTATCTACATGGTAGTGAGCCCGTATGTGACTCAATACTACACAAGACGATGCGCCGCAGGGCTGCTGATCTGTCGCGATCCGTTCCACGAGGACTGCCGTTGCGACAATCCGCGTGTCGTGTACAATCTGCCCGAGTTCGCGCTCAACCGGTACGTCGTTGTTTCGGCTTTTATGACGTTTTTTCATTTTTTTATCGCTTTTCGCTTACTTTTTTTGTGTTTGCTTTCGGCTAGTCACTTTACCTGATTCAGCACCATGTCTTGTCATATGATTATCGCGTCATTAATTTTTATCAAAATCCTCACAAGTAGAAGGCCAAAGAATAGCAGTAGCTGGCTTAGAATCGTATTTTGTCCTGAGAATACCAATCTCTTCGTTTATCTTTTTATCACATTTTATCTTGCTTTATCTTTCTCCTCTCTACCTCTCTCTCTTTCACTTTGTTCAGCTTATTTTACCCACTCGCAAAACCCAAGCTGGTAGAGGCAGACAAGAAAGATATAATAAAAATTATAAAAATATTATAAAAATCGTTATTCATTTCAAGAAGATGGAAATGGGTATTCATTTCATTCCAAGAACTTTTCGATGATGGCTATTATTCACACGTCGGTGTAGTTCTCTAGATCGTTTTGTAGCGCCAGGCAAACCAGCAGAATATTGAAAAGTGAGTGAACTTCCAAGAAAATTAGTCTCTCTTGGCTATCATTCACACGTCGGTGTAGTTCTCTATGTCGTGTGACCACAGAGATGTCGCTATACCCAGGTTATACCCAGAATTTACGGTTATCCGCTTACGTTTTCCCACGACCTTTCTAAGCAAGATTGTAATTTCATCAGCGGCTTTGAGAATTGGTTATTAAAGGGAATGGGACCTTTGGTGACGAAGTTGGTGTTGTCCTGAAGAGGAAGTCGTCGTCAGCCCAGAGAACTCAAGATGGACTGCAGAGATAATTGAGCAAATAATTGAAATAGGAAGAGGACGTAGACGCTCTGCTACTTGGGACAATGAAGGACAGAACGTCGATTTCTGTTTTTAGCTGTTACTCAGACACCTTTCTCGGGCTGCATGGTCCCACTGTCCAGCAGGTTTTTTGAATCTATTAATGCGCAAAATCTTCGCTCGATTTGCTTGTTTATGTGTCGTTTCTTGTTGAAGTACCTCTATTTTAAGCAGAATTCCTTTTTTCGTTCCACTCTTTTTATCAGCAACATTTTTTCTTCGTTTCTTTCGACATTAATCCGTGGATTTGATTTCTAGTTCAACTCACGAAATATTCAGCAAGATCCGGCAATTTGAGCTAGTTCTCGCCGGGAATTCCCTACATACAGCTTCTGTTAGCTAACTGATGTCTAACCAAGCTCCTAAGGTTTGCACTGAGGGTTCTTCGCTAGTTTCTTAGACGTCACCCCCTCTCATCGAATGGATCTTGCTCAGAAACCTCTGCAGAGCGATCAGTAAGCAGAATGAAAACTCTACCCAAGGATTACTAATGATATTTTCAACTTTTTGTAGGGAAACGATTAGCCTACGGCGAACAGGAGACGCTATTCTGGGCACCTAGTAGACCACGATTTCTCGTTCTGCTTCCTTCGTCTATTTCCGACCATAACCCAAGTATTCAGAAATCTCCGAAATCCTACTGAATATTAGAATGACATCACAGTAAAGGTAAAGGTAGAAATCACATCCACGGATTGATGTAAATAGAAAACGAAGAAAAGATGTGCTGATAAAAAGAGTGTATTAAATCACGTTGCAGTCTTTGTATAAGTGTTCAAAAGATTTAACTTCTCGATGCTTCTTGTCTAACGTCTGTCTTTCATAGTCGTAATAAATTGATTTGTTGATTGAATGAATGAAAAAGGGAATTTTGCTCAAAACAGAGGTATTTGTGATCATTACCTTGAGGACGCGCCACGCACTCGTCTTCAATTCAGAATCGTGGTGAGGCACGGTGAATGCGTGCTTGACCTATACAATGACCTGTGGGGCCAGCTGCTATACCAAGTCAGTGTCTTTACCTTTCCCAAACATGTGTGATACCAACTGACCCGACTCTGGAGGGATAAAAAGCTTGGATAGATCGGGCCGGGACCGACCGTGCGGTGTTAGTAGCCCCGCAAACCACTGCACCAACTCTTAAATTGGAAACGTAGCAGAAAAAACGAGATTCTCTTCATTTGCTAGTGCGAACACAGTTAAGAAGGAAACCGAAACTCAGTGACTCCGGGTAGTCAATCCTATCGCTTTAGCTTCTTCGAGGTTTACGGTATCCAAGAATATAAATGTTCGGTAATGAGCCGGGAAATGATCTTTTTAACATTTGAATTATTCTAATTGTCCTCTTCTTAAAGATATTCCGTCAGTTTTCTTCTTTTTTGAGTGAATTCCTCAGTGTTGTGGAAAAGTGAAGATGAGAGGGCTTACTCTTCGTTTGTTTTCCTGATCATTCTTTTTGTTTATTCTTTTTGTTAGCCGAGTAGTAGTCGCGATGTCAGATGTTTTTCTATGCAGCCATTGCAGTTGCTACAATTTTCACGTCTTGCACTTTCTATTAAACATCACCGGTGTCTGGCTTAGAGCGACTATTTTTTCATTCTCTGGCGTTTGCCTTTTTTCTATCATATCGCGTTTTTTGACTGTCTTGATTGACCAAAGATTTTAAAGAACTCATTTAATGGTGAGTGAGTTTTATCAGAACTCAATCTTATTCTTTCTTCATTTTCATTGATGACGTTTCTTGAGCTCAGCCAGATCACTGAATGGTTTGCGGTCAGAAAAATGCTAACGAATGAGTGCTAACGGCAGATAACTAATGGCGATATGACCGCCTAAAGCAAAAACGGTAGTTAAGCTGAAAGCACTTCATTTAGGTGGTGTTCGGGCAGCAGCTGACAAACCAAAATCTTCAAAAAGTTCAAAAAATCAGTGAATCGTAAAGTCAACCAAATGAACCACCCTTCTTTCACACCACAACATTAATTTTTTTTCATGTCTTGTCCTTCATAGCTCAACGACTAGCTGCCGAAAAAAGACACGTTCGCTCGTATAAGCGTGAGACATTTGATTCTCGCGCCCCGCTCGCTGTTTGCCCCCGTTTTTCGGCTCGAACTACTATGTAAATAGACTTGTGTCACTTTCCCTAAGCTAACAATTAGCAGCTAACCAGCGTTGAATGGCGTTCAATTACGCGAACGCAACAGCACGCTGATAGGCCGGAAAAGTTAAGCTGATTACTTCAGTTTCGATTTGGATTTATCACCACCATGAAAGGCTCTGATAACCAAGACCTGTAACCTACGAGAAAATAGAATTTCTAGTAAACAGAAAGTAATAGTAAGTTGTGAAGGGATAGGCGTTGACCTGTCTTCTGAGGGTGTGCCGTGCCCTCATCTTTTATTGAATAACAAAAGTGTTCAGCAACGTCTAAGTTCCCAGTCTAATCGAAATAGGTGAAACAAATTAAGCAGCAGCGGTATTACCTAAGGGCCAGTACGTGCCCCAGCGTGATTTTAGGAAAGACAAATTGCAAGGTATAAGACAAATTGCATAGCTCCTGACAGTGTCGTTATACATACCTTTGATCAGTCCTGTAAACCGCGCCACGCATTCGCGTTCCATTCAGAATCGTGGAGGCACGATGAATGCGTGTTTGGCCCACACAATGATCTGCGGGGGTCAGCCGCTATACCAGGTCGGTGTATTCACCTTCCTAGACAAGTTTGGTATCAAGTTACCCGGCCCCAGAGAGATGGAAGGCATAAGCTGTAGAACATCGTGGTCAAAGAAATGATTTTCTACGGAGACTGGCAAACGAGTTTATTTGAAACAGGTTCAATATTAAATATGAATCTCTTGAGTCATTTCCTTGGGCAGAAAACCTGATTGGACATAACTGGTTACTGGATTTTCAACGCACTGCACGGCTGAAACGCTGTGCTTCCATTTGCAGACTCATGTTCCAGGTATTCCTTAGCAAAAGTTCGTCAAAATGAAGCTTTTCTCTGCTCCTCCCCTTCAAGTGGGCTCTTAGAAACCTCAAGTGTTCATGTCCTTTTGGGTGCTCGTCAGCTGCAAGTTTCCAGTGGAATTCTGAGAAGTCACTAAACCAGGAGGAGAAATGGACAGCAGTGGATAGATCGCACCATAGGCAACAGTTTGTCTTCAATTGTGTCGTTTGAAAAGATCAAACTAGTCTTGAATTTTCCCGGATATCGAAAAAATCCACCAAACGCGCTTGGTTTTTATAAACAGTCTGCCGGAAACAGGAAGACGCGGGTTCAATCCCCGTCCGATGTCAGTGTTTTGCGAATAACCTAGCATCTCCAAATATCTAAGGCAATCAACTAATTTTATAGTTGTGTTTTCTTTTTCGCGGATGTCGGATAGATGCTGTTATTCCAATTATGTAGAGGAATATCTGAGCTGTCTCTCGGGTTAAATATTCATGTCTGCTAACTGCTTTCATTGGAGTAATGATGGTTCAGTTACCATGAACGGCTTAGGAGACCACGCCCTACCTTCCCAACCTACGTTAACTGGTGAAACATCTGGGATCAATCTTTGTCAAGGGTTGAGTACGCGTTTGGACTGAACTGTTATCACAAAAAGGGCCTGTGAAGGGGTTTCCTTTCTAAAATTGGAGAAATATGAGATTACCTGGCTTTCCTGGGATCTGGTATCTACTTTCGAGAAAAGTGATAAGCCGTAGATTTGTGGTCTTTTAACGCTTCCCAGAACCGCTCGGTTTTTATGGAAACCGCTTTTAGCGTCTATCTTCTCCTGAGGCGCTTAGCACATTGGCAAAGTGTAGTTCTTGCAGTGATTCGATTTGCATTCCAAACTGCAACAGGCATTCGTTGATGTGTCTTGATTCAAAGAATCATTAGTATGCGTCAAGTTGACGAGAAAGAAATGATAAGCACTTTTCTCGCGCGTCGATGGCGGAACTTAGGTAGTTCTCGCAATTTTCTTCTGTATAGAAGTGCATGGCGCTATCCTGTTCTCTGAGGGTTGGTGAAGCCATGCTTTTTCGGAAGGTGGTTAAGTGCGATGACTCACTGCGAGAAATATTCTACCGTTGCGCTTCCCCTCAACCACAATATTAGCAATGGTATTAAATGTTTACCTTAAGGGGACATTACAAGGTGTCAGGAAATTAAGGGGTTACCCCATCGTGCTTGGTAAGTTGCAAATGTCGAGCGGATGAACGTGCTTGATAGGTGAGCCTTACTCACTAAGAAGTTGGCGACGGCGCCCATGCCCTCAGGAAAGTTCACTCCTTCGGAGTTAGTTCAGAGTGTATCCGTTGCCATAGAACAAAATCGCTGCCATAATACAGGGTGTCCCAAAAAGATGTATACACTGTTTGAAATGCCATAACTTTCGCGAAGGTGAACCAATCGAAACGAATCATAGATTGGATGAAAGCTAAGAAAAAAGGAAATTTCCTGGTATGTGTTTGGTGAGGATTGCGCCACGTACTCGACCGTGCCCTCAGATTTTGGACCTGATTGATAGTGCATGGGTTATATGGTTGCTCTATTTTGGTCGTAAACAGGTGATATCACTGCTATGAGTTGCTTCTGAGGCAGTAAACATGACGACTTGCAGCAGCTTTTGGTTAAGCATGGAACAACATCAATATCGATCAATAATTGTAACCATTGTTTGAGAAACTAAAGCTCTTCCAACAGTGATGCAATCATCAGAAAAGATTTTAGTGGAATGTAAAATGTATGAACCATAAAGATTGCGCCATGCACCTTTCCGAATCGTCGGATTCTAGACCTGATTGGAAGTGCATGGGTTATATGCTTGCAGGAAAATGGCCATAAATTCGAACAACTGTCATAATGATTATGTTTAATTGTTTATACTGATCATTGTCACGTTATTTTCCCACTTCCCTTATATAAATTGTCGTCTTTCATTTTAATCTCAATTTAGAAAAAATATTGTGGTATTGTGCAAGTGCATCTTAAAGTGCATGTTAAATTCGCTATGTTTTGATGTTTCTATGTTTAATGCAACAGGAGATACGCGTATCAGCGATATCACCTGCTGGCGACCAGTTTAGAACAAGCATATTATCCGTGGACTTTCAATCAGGTCTAGAATCCGACGATTCGGACTGGTGCATGGCGCAATCTTTATGGTTCGTACATTTTATATTCTTCTGAATTCTTTTCCTCTGCTTGCACCACTGCTGGAAGAGTTTTAGCTTCTCAAACAGTGGTTCCCATTATTGATCGATATTGATGTTGTTCCACGCTTAACCAAGAGCTGCTACAAGTCGATATGTTTACTGCCTCGGAGGTAACTCATAGTAGCGATATCACTTGTATACGACCAGAGTAGAGCAAGCATATAACCCATGCACTATCAATCAGGTACAAAATCCGCGGCCATGGTCGACTACATGGCGCAATCCTCATCAAACACATACCAGAAAATTTTCTTTTTCCTTCGCTTTCATCCAAGCTATGACTCGTCTCGAATGGTTCACGTTCGCGAAAGTTATGGCATTTCAAACAGTGTATACATCTTTTTGGGACACCCTGTATAATCACAATATTATACAACCATTGTCGCTCATTCTGAACAATATTTGCTAGACTAATCAAGGAGAACCCGACGTATGGCACGCATTTCCCGTGCTGTCGTCAATGTCAATGAACTAGGTACACCAGTAGGACTGGCTTTTCCGACAACATTTCCTTTCCTAGTATTGAATACACCAAAAGGACCTGACGTGAAAAAAACCACGAAAAGTTTGGTGGTTCCACCAAACGGATAATTTTTTGGATACTTCTGTAACAAGTATTCATTGCCACGTATGCATCAGAATATTAACAATATCACGGTAATCATCCGTGTGGTGTTTTGCCCAGCGAGGTTAGCAGGGTGGATCAAATTTATTATGGCCTAACGTTTCGACTTGAACGTCGTCCTCAGAGGCCGCGTGATCCACCGCAAGAGTGTTGCGACATTGCAACCGACTCTTGATGTTAGAATGAATCGTATGTTATCATTAGAGTCGCATCTTACTAACACCAAGAGTCGGTTACAACGTCGCAACACTCTTGCGATGGATCACACGGCCTCTGAGGACGACGTTCAAGACGAAACGTTAGGCCATAATAAACTGGATCGACCATATTAACCTCGTTCGGCAAAGCGGCATACGAATTTTGTACTATCGTTCCGAGGTTTCAAGAAGAGCGAACTTGGAGAATTCTACAGTAATCATCGTATTTATACAAATATTTGTGGGCGTAGCCACCGAGCAATCGTATTGGGCTACTTTCGAGACTCAATGGGTACATACATCAGACGGCACCGTACCAGAGTAGAGCTACAGATAAGATTCCCAAGTGCTCACTCGCGGTATGCCGCTGGGTCGTGCCTAGGGAGCCGTTTCGAGAGATACTTATCTATATTGTACTCACTCTACCCCAAGGGCTCCCTGTGGCTAACTACTGCTTTCCCTACAATAGGTTGTTTGTCCACAACATAAAGTGATACGAAAAAAATGGAAATTGTGACGATTTTTATCCACAACGTTTTTATCCCGATCACTGACGAGGCACATCTTTCTTGGTAGTCGCACCCTCTTCTTTAACTTCGGTGCTGCTCCCGCTTCAATGATGTACCCCCTTGTCTCTGTCCAGAGCCCGTTTGTGATAGTAGCCATATCGTTCTCATTCGCAGGTTCTTCGGTGCCACCTCTTGCATGCGATCATCAGCCGATCTGTCACCTTGGTTTGAGGCTGGTACCGACACCCTTTCCAGTTATTTCTAAAGACGCACTACGGGTGTTCCTCTTCTATGCATTTGCTTGGTCATGAGGCTCATAGGACAATGTAGCAACTCTCTAGAACTGGTATCACAGGCAAGGGTGGAGAAGAAAGGAGGGTACTCCCACTCAAGGCCGACACCGCTCTGATAATTCATATCATTATTCTAAAGAGAATCATTCATTCGCAGCCCGCACCAGCTGTTGGGCGGTTCTCGTCGCTCATACCTTCAGAAAACACACCGCGCAACTGTCGGATTGAAGCACCAGGTGATAAGTATCATTTCCATTAGACACGCTGCGCAGAATTGTTGTCAACACTTTCTTCAACTGCGCTTTATCTATGTCGCTTCTTCTCAACAAATATCACTCCCATCGTGGGAAGGAATGTCGCGGGTTCTTTGCGGGGTATGATTATTGGGCGTTGTGAAGTAGTTCCTAGTTCAAGGTACCCACACTACCGTGGCAACTGCAACACTCGCCAGAAGAAGACACCTTCGGGCTGTCATAATCGCGGCCGTAAGCACATAGTTGCCTTGTTTGTCTTCTATTCCAAATAGCTTTCATTGCCCGTGGGAATAGCGTAAATCGACGCAAATACACGTCGTCGTCGGCGCTCGTCAAGTACGACTCGCACTCACCTCATCAAGATGAGAACGGCTCAAACAGATCGTTTTGCATCTAAAAATAGTCCTTCATCATTATTTTCGACTCGTATATTCAGCGCCCCTAGGCGGTGGAATGCCCAGAGGAATAAGCTTCTTTCACGTTCTTACCATTGCTACCAATTCATTGAGAAGAACAATCAGCAGTATAGTTTAACGTGCAACAGCACAAAATAGATTCAATTAGTGTGCCACAAATAAGATTCAATTAGTGCGATAATCTTTAACGAGATAATGAATACAGTGTATTGAGGCATCAATTGAATGTTTTGCTTATAGCATGGAAATCTACGTTTTTCTACTTCATTATTCTTCAGCCTTAGCAGAGGCTGTTCAAATAAAACGAAAACCATTCAGAAACATTTGAAAAGCTATGCGAAGGAGTCAACTTGTCCGGGAAAAGAAATAAACTAGGGTTGTTGCCCTTGCGTCGCGCAGCTTCTCAAAGCCTTTCCCACCCTCAGAAAGCAGCAAGAGCCCGGACAAACTCCACATGAAATCCTGCAACTTTAAGGGCAAAAGAAGCCAACGTCACTCGTGCGCTTTGCGACTACTGTAGTCGCGACGAATTTTCTCATATTCTGTTCTTCACAACAAACGAGCTACGAGTTTGATGATGTTTTGCATTTTGGAAGTTCTTCGAGTGCCTCGTCGTCAGGCCAGTGTTGTATATGATTAAAGTCGCTTGTTCTCTGGCACCTTCAGCAAAGGGCTTTTGAGTTCATGGGATGCCTACAAAGGATCTACTATTGTCTATTATGGGAGACTTCGCCACTGTGGGGTTTCAAGGATTAAAAATATAAAACCAATAATAAAATAAAAATAATAAATCATTAATCATACTAAAAAATCATATAACTATTTTGTTATCCGCTATTATAGACATGCGCCGAATATTTTCTCACATACTCCATCTAGTTGCATCCTAATAGCGCTCGCGTTCCTTTTGCTATGAACTGATGATCCAGTAGTCTCTGCTGCCACACGGTAATTTGCTGGTCCGCCACTTCGTGTGAAGCTAAACGGAGGTAATCAAGCATCAGTTTTACAATTTACAAACAAAGGACAGATATGAGCGTAGAGGGCAGAACTTGTATAAGCGAGCAGATTGGCTATATTTTTGTGGGTCGGAGAAGGCGGTTTATCAGCTGAAATCCGATAAAGTTGGTAGATTTTTTGAACGTTTTTATCACGATCAGTTACGGGGTACGCCTTTCATGATAGTCGATCGGGACTGAGGCTGGTACCGACACCCTTTTCAGCTATTTCTACGCTAGGCAAGGGTTCCTGCCTGGGACGGGATTGAATCCCGATCATCGAGATCATGAGCCTAGGCTCTTACCCTTTGGGCCATCCCGCCCCAAATGTTGGTAGATACCGCTTGTTTCGAAAGTCCATTCTCTTGATCAGCGATCAAGAGCAGAGAAGGACATAGTAATAGAAATAAGTCAGCGATCGATGCACTAGACAGAGAGGCGCAAAGTGCAATGGATTGCGAAATATATGCGTGTAAATATGTGAGTGAATGCATGTGGAATTACCGAAAATAGAGAAAAATATAGCATCTCCACAATGTTTTCTTGGCTGGAGTACCGTCGATGGACGACCGCCCCGTACTCCTCAACCCCCCCCCCGCACTTATTGGATCAGGGGTTGCCTCACCCTTCACTCACTCGACTATAACCTTGCACGAATAAAGGTGTTAAAGCCTCGCTCTCCTGTCTACCCTCTCTGGTCTCAGTATTAAATTGACTGCATCACGACTAATCTCAATAGGGCGACTAAATGCCCAGTGTTTTGCACAGCCTATTCGTCGATACCTTCTAGTTCCTTTAGGAGAAATCTCCCGAGTTCCGATCCGAGGATGAGAAGCTGTTAGCGCTGTTGTTTAGAGAAACACGGTTGAGTAAGCCGTCGGCACTCTTCCTTCCGTTGATTCTCTCCTCCCTCCACAGCTATGTGTTTATGCTGTGTGCATATCATTATACGTTGTGGTGGATACAGCTCAGAAACTGCGCAAGTAATCAGGAAACCGCCAGAGAGCGCTTCGTCGAGATGCTCTACATTAGTAAGCGATCAAGTTCTATCGAGTTGAAATGATGTGTGCAGAAGAGTCTTTGTAATAATGCTTATATTGAGTGGATGAATGACACGGGACGGATAAGAATATCGGTGATCAGGAGTGTGCGAAATTTGTTTTTTGAAAAAGTGGAAGACGGAACAGAAATGGCCAAAAATGGCTGCAAACCGGAATACGGAACACGGAGACGTAAATAGTGCAAAAATCCATGAATTAGTGGAATTTGGCCAAAACTGGAGCACAAAAGATTTTTCATTTTTGTTTCTGAGGGGACCCATGGAGTGCTCATAAGATGTTCTACTATTTTGTGAGAGCGTTCAAAATTTCCGTGTTCCGCTCAAAAAAAAGCGGAACACGGAAATTTTGAACGCTCAAAAAAAGCGGAACACGGAAACGGAACGGAAGGGCCGAAAACGGTCGTAAACCGAAATTCGGATCAGGGAAAGGGAAGCTCCGCCCACCATTGTCGGTGAGGCTCCCGAGCTTCCCAGTAGTGGAGCGGAGTAAGGTTGACAGTCGCTGGTTACGATAAATTGTCGGCGAATCTGCCTACGGGTCAGGATGTCCCAAGGTGTAACACCTCTCAGATGGGTATTGACTTTAACACGTTGACGACAGCGGCTTTTTCGCGTGTCTGGCGCGTGGGACCAACCGATTTTCTAGCGCGCCGGTACTGTGACTTGATGCCGGCATACGGCGAATTTTTTTTCAAAATGGAAGTAAATAGTAAATTTCGAAGACTACATATACAGTCCTGTAGTATCGGGGATTGTGACTATTCCCTTTTTTGCAATGAAAATAGAAAAATAACAGCTGGAAGCTTTTATAATGTCCTTTTTCCCTACCCAGGTTAAAAGAGAATTGTTATTAGTTTATTGTTCATTATTTGTTTATCCTAATAACCAATATTTGTTTGTATATATGTGTTTGCTTCAGTAAACAGGAATTGGTTTGCATTTATTTGTTTCTTGCGATAACCAACATTTGTTTTTATTGTAACGAAAACTAGTGCACAATCAAAAATTCCAGTAAATCAGAAGCTAAGAATCATTTTCATGGACCATGCTTCCTATAACAATGTGCAAAGGTCTACTAAAAAGTGGCACAAAAACATCTTTCGAAATTCTGAAATGTATCGAGAAAGATACGATACAAGACTGTGGCGCAGCATTGCGCCACACTGTCCCACGCGGCCGCTTGAGCGTGGCGCAGCGTTGCGCCACACTGTCGTCAACGCGTTAACTGATAACGTTTATGCGAATTAGTGCTGCAGGGTCAGGATGTCTCCACTGTGATGCTCCCTATCACAGGGGAGACATCCTGACCCTGTGATAGGGAACGAGTATCAATAACATCATGCTTGCTAATAGCAGTGTACTAGATTCATTTCTTGTTCCAGTCTTTATTTTAGCCTGCTTTCTCGCTTGTTCATTCCTCATCGTTCTTGTTATTTGAGGGCGCACGTCAGGTGCACGGTAAATAAATAAATAAATAAGACACATAGCTGTCCTATACCCTGTTCTGTTACTAAACGCAGACCAGCTTCGACGAACCTGTGAAAGGAATTCACATTCTGTTATGTTTTTATTCCTGGATTTTCCTTGGCTTTTTGGACATGTGATGGCCTCGGTCACACCTGAGCTCAACCCGTTCAACTAGGGAAAAGACGCATATTGCAGCATTACAACAACGCAGCAGTCGTTTGTTCGTCGAGAGATTCGCACGGAGAGGCGAGGCAATGACGACTGATGCGTGAGAAAAATCTAAAAAAATTGTGACATTTGCCCGTGGGGCACGAATTGCGGTTGTGATGACGAACAGGTGCTGACTGACATTTACCCGAATCCCCCAAAAACCCGGAAATATGTAAGTGCTTGAGGAAGAGGAAGTCTGTTAGAGTAGAATTCGGCAGCGTAACTCTTCTCTCGACACTTAGAGAGAAGAGTTATGCTGCCGAATTCTACTCTACAGACTTCCTTTTTCTTTGATATTTATCACCAATGCACGCGCAATGCATGTGGTGCATAAAAACACAGTGATGCAAAAAAACATATGATAGTGCAGAATCAACGCTGTTAGTGCTAAAATGTAAGTGATACAATAGAATGAAACCCTTACGTGATTGATAAAAGAGAATTAAGTTTTAGCTGCAGTAGAGGGAGAGGCAAGAGATGTTAAAAAAGTAACGATAGGTGGATACTGAGAAAGAGAAGAAGAACCAGGAAATAATTGGTAATTAACCCAAAAGGTATCTCTTAACAGTAGACTTGAATTTGCCAAGTGTATTAGGTATCTGGACTGCTTTGCTCAATTTAAGAAATTGTATCCTCTCTCTGTAAGCAAACGCACTGCGTCCTATAGCATTTTTTGGGCATTCGAAATTTCTGAGCATTTAAAACAAATTTTGTACCTCCAACCACGCCTAGCGGAGTTAGTATGATAGAAAAATTTAGCACATTTGAGATCAACTAATCCGAACAAGATCCTGTAAACCATAGTGAGGTCATTCCTCTTCCTTCTTTTGAGCAACTAGTCAAGGTGAATCATTTTTCTTCTCACTAAGCTACGTGGAATGCTACGATAAGTGAAGCCAAGGCCTCTCACGAAAATCTTCCTTGTAAAACCATTTGTTATGCTAGTTTTGACGATGAAAGGAACTGATGAGGTTTGAGCAGGGATATATTTTACATGTTGTTTTAGGAAATTTTTAGATTTCAGTAAAACTTGAATTCGAGCGATTCTGTCTTGGATTTTAGTGGTTGATACGGATCTTAGGCACTCGTTTTACGTTTCCTAGGAAGTAATCCTGTCTAGACAGCTATAGCTGTCCTGACAGCCGTCTGCAGCGCTCTTAAATTGGACGCGCTGAAGCTTAAATAAACGGGAACTATCGGATCCTTGTGAGACC
The DNA here is from genome assembly GCA_030553155.1 of Nippostrongylus brasiliensis. Lineage (NCBI taxonomy): Eukaryota > Metazoa > Nematoda > Chromadorea > Rhabditida > Heligmosomidae > Nippostrongylus > Nippostrongylus brasiliensis. Next base: position 32,893,256 of record CP130734.1, read on the forward strand.
TCCACGGAACGGAGAAAAAGGAATTCAGGTGATGAGTGTGCCACTCTTGTCCATATAATTTGAGATTTCAAGAGAAAAAACCCTGAAGAAACCAAAACTCCATGTCTGGGGTTTTTCTAAAATCTGAGCAGTGATAATCGAACAGCGACGCGAACACTGGAATCTCAGACTGTTGCCCTAGACAGCAGGCTCATATTGAATTAAAAATCAATTCAATCATTTTTTCAAAATTCACGCTATGGGAGAAGTAATCCCTTTCGGACTCAATTAGACATTTGACCAGACACTTTCTTTTTTCAGTTTTCCTTGATTTGAGAGGAGAATTTGGTGTGCTTAATTTTGATGCAGCCTAGCCTCATTTATCATTAGGATTTAGATTGTTTGAAAAGGTTTCGATAATAAACTGTCCCATTGATCGCTGTGACTAAAAATCATTCATCCTGTCTCTGAGCTAAGCGAATAGAAGTGCAACGGAGTGACGATAGAGCACCATTTTTAAAGGGGTTGTCGTGATTTCAATATTGATTTCTTTTGGATGAATAACTGTTTTTTTTCGAAAAAGGGTCCTTCAAAAATGCAATAAGATCCCAAATAATGCTGGTTTTCCTCTCAGTCGAGTGAAAACGGAAGCGGCGGTGAGATGCTATCGAAGTACAGATTCCTATTCCTCACTTCATTCGTTTGGAAAGTTCTGTTTGATAGGATATCACCATTGTATAGATTATTGTGGTGGCGGTAAAAGTCGCCGCTCACTTCCGCGCGGTCGAGCGATCGATCCTGGCCCAGGCTAAGCGAGCCTTCCATCCCTCCCGTGCTGGGTAAATTAGAACCAAACTTGTCCACGAAGATGAAGACACTGACTTGGTGCAGCAAATGGTCCGCGCAAGTTATTATAAAATTGAATAAATAATAAGCATTCCGCCCCGAATAAGCATTCTGCAGGCCTTATCGAGTGCGCGGCGCTTCTTTATTCGGCCCATCAACACCGTCTGCCTTTTTCACAGTTTTTTAGTCTAATTTTTGTTTTTTTCGGGATTTCCGAGTCTCTTCAAGCTGATCCTAGCCACTGACTACCGTATAACTGCTCCTTTCTCGTCAAGTAGATAATGTGGCGGAAGGTGGTTGATCAACTATCAACTACCCTATCCGAAAAGAGAAATGTCAAAAAGCAAACAGCTGCGACTCGTCTTGTCAACAGAGTCGTTCCATCCCGAACACTTTTTTATGCATTGCTTGAAAGTGTGTTTTATGACCAATTTCACGCTATAGGATGTCTTCCTCAAACGACAACTCGGATATATGTCTCCTGATTCCAGAATCCTTTCCTCTTGGGGGATGATCTCTCAGTAAGATATTTCTTCCTTGGCAGCACCGCAACAATTATATTTGTTTGCTGTCATGTCATGTTATGAGAATGGGAAGCGGATGGAAAAACTATTTCTTTCCCACCAATAATAATTCCTTGGGCAAATAACCTAACGTGGATCGTAGATCTTACCGACTTGAATAGTGAAATAGACCGCCTGGAACATGGAACACTTCAACTTACAGAAAGGTACATAAATAAATAAATATAGAAAATATAGTTCGCGATTTTCATGGACTCGTTTCAAGTGCTTTCCAACAAGTGTTAAAAGTAGAATACGCCGCGAACAGTCGGCAACTCCTTGGAGTACCCTCGGAAATAGAGATTGAAAAAAAAGAAAAGAAAAAAGGGGCTCAAAACCCATAAGATTTCATTGACAGTGAATTCTTGGAACGTTTTTTCATTTTTTCCTTAAAAAAACTCTTCGTAACGATAAAAATAGTTAGCCGGCCGCGTTAATGGAACAATGGAGATTGCGACACTCATCAAGACATTGAGGGTGCTCTGGGATGGGACTCGAAACATAAAACAATCCTTTAAGGATGCGCCACGCACTCGTTTTCTATTTAGGATCGTACAGTCACGCTGAATGCTTTTTTCCTGTACAGCGGCTCGGAAGAGCCGTCCACTGTTCAAGTTTGTGTCCTTCCTTCTCAAACAAGAATGGAACCAACTCATCCTACCCCGGAGGGATTGAAAGGCTTGGGTGGCCCTGGCGCGTATCGATCTCTCTACCGTGCGGGTGTGAGTAGCACTTACTGCTGAACCACGAGCTTGAACGAAAAAGCAAATATTAAAAAAGTAAAATCATCGATCCCAATTGTAGATAAGTCTGGTATGAATTTACCTATCTCCCTAGCGAAGGTGGTTTACCATCTGCGTGGTAAACATACAAAACATCGATCTCAATTCTAGATGGGGGGGGGGTTGGTAAGCGCGGGCCAAGATCGATCGCTCGACCGTGCCGGTGTCAGTAGCGCCTCTTACCGCTGCTATAGTGCTGTAATACAGAAACGATCTCTTTATAAACAGAGCTTCATAAACGAATACCAAGATTTCTGGTTCTGGCCGCTACTTCGAAGTCACTGCTACGGTATAGATTAAGTCACGACTGCCCCACTTCACTCGATCACTCTGAATAGATGTAAAGTGCATGGCACAACCCGAACGAGTCGATTTCCTACTTTTAATAAAACAAAGTAAAATGTATGCAAATATTGCCAAAATAACCAATTCCAACCTACCTTCATAGTAAGCGTACGTACCTACTTCGCTATCCGATCTCTCCAGCTTGGCCCATCACTGGTGCTGTAAAAATCCTAATATTTCTTGTATTATCCGATAGTTGCACACCAAAATGCTTCGCTGACCTTCTTCCTACGAAAGACACTTCAATAGTCCTTCTGTTTGAACGTGATTTCTTTTTCCACATTAGATACAGAAATAGAAGCAAAAGTGCAATTGTTTGGCGTTTTTTTCATGCTTCGTATTCCTTTCTGCCTTTCTTTTTGAATGTTTTTCCTCGACCGATTAGGGTAAATCAATCGTAAAATGTGCTGTATAATTGGAAGGTGTGAAGCGAAAAGGAACACTTTGATATTTACGCTTGGACAACGGCTGTCGAGAAGGAAAAAGTTGCTCTTTCACGAGATTAAATCGCCCTTTTCACAACACTATGAAGCTTTCCATGCTATACGGGCGCTATTTTCGAAACTACCGCTGTGACCGATTTATCGACGGGGAGGGGGGGGGGTGAGAAATACAACAATCATCTGTTATACCAATATTCGCTCCTGACTGAAGTTCTAGAATAGTCGTTGGAACTTGGGGGTACGAGGTAAATGTGGTGATTCCCCTATGGATGCGCCACGCATTCGTGTTCTATTTAGAATCGTAGAGACATTTGACCTTTGGCTAACCATGCCTTACATAATGACATGCGGGGACCAGTAGTTATACCAAGTCAGTGTCTTGACCTACCGAGACAGGTCTTGTACCATTTTACCCGGCCCCAGAGAGATGTAAGGCATGGTTAGCCCATGCAGGGATCGATCGCTCGAGGTGTCGGTAGCGCCTCTCACCTCTGTCCTCTTGCGAACGTGAAGGTTAAAGGTAAAGGTGTCGACGTTGTTCAGTCCCCTATAGACGCGCCACGCATTCGTGTTCCATTTAGAATCGTAGAGGCTTGGTGAATGCGTATTTGGCCTTTACAAAGACTTTCGAGGCCAGCCGCTTTACGAAGTCGCTGTTCTTACCTTCCCAGAAAAGGCTGGTTCCACTTTACCCGACCCCGGAAGGATGGAAGGCTTAGTTACCCCGGGCGGGGGTCGATCGCTCAACTGTGCGGGTGTCAGTAGCTCCTCCTACCACTTCGCCACGTGTCACTTTTTAAGCGTACTTGTTGAGAGTTGTCCGTTGCACCTGACAGCCTCGAATGGCCAAAAGGAAATGTGGTGACAATATCTTTCATTTTCGAACCTTTTTGTGGGAATAATAGAAGGTGCTTTGAGAGGCGGCATCTTCACACGCAATCCCAATATTTCAGGAAGATGTTGCGGACGCTCCACATTAGATTGGAGGAAACGTAAAAGCGATTTTTTTGATGTTTTTTCTAAATTTTTAAAATTTTTGCCAGTATTTGAAATTTTCTTCACTTGGTCAAGGTGACCGCCACCTTTTCCTAGAGAAACTTAGAAAGAGAAGGAAACCAGCTGTCACACTCAGGCCACTTTTGCTTGGATGAAGGTATGGGAAAGTTGCCACCAGACCTTCGTGCTCGACTTTCTGTTCAAACTTATTGATTGATCAGGCTCGTACACTTGAAATACAACATCATCCTACTTGTGCAATTCAGCGCCCTTTGTTCTCCAACTCCTTAAAAGGTCACCGCCTCGCTCGCACTTCAAGTCCGGCCGTTGGAGCTCGTTGACCTCTTTTCTCCATTAATAATCGAAGGGGTAGAGGTGATACAAGGAACCATCCCTGGTTGTTATTTTTGTCATGAATAAATAAAAAAAGAAAATATGTGGAAAGTAAATGGGTAAATCGAGGAAAATCTTTACCATCTGTACTTCCGCTCTCTCTTCTCTCAGCCACCCAACGACATACCCATATTTGGGCCATGGAAGTGGAGCTTTTTTTTCTCTTTTTTATCAGTTTTTTTTTTACTGAAGAAGGCTCTATGGGAACCGATTTCTTCCGAAATCAGCAAAATCCGTTTACTAAAAATTGTTGGAAGTCCTACTCTTCCCGGATTCGTCTTTAGCAGAGAACCGACTAATCATCGGCCTTTTTTTTTGAGTCGTTTTCCTTTTGTGGAACCAGTTCCTCCTTCCGTTATCTAATAAGCGAAACACGCGCAATTATTCAATGGAACACAAAGAACGAGCGCAGGGTGGAGAGATCTATCTCGAATGTGTCTGCACGTGATATTCATATTTATGCGTTATTTGCATAATTTCATAATAATCTACAGAGTCATTTAGTTGTACAACGAACGAAAATTAAATTTTTCGATGGAACGGCATCAATAGCTTGAAATATTCCCAGTAGCTAAAATAAATAATGATATTCGAAATGGCTACAATCATTTCTATAATAATAATTATACCAATAACTATGTATTAGAGAAAACGCTCAGATTTGTTCACCGTTTACACTGCTCCCCTCACGAAAATAGTAGAGAAATTTGAATAATGTTCGTAACTAAATCTTGCTGGTGAAGATCTAACTAAATCTAATTGTAAGCTGATAAGATTAGATCAGGAAAAAGCCCTGAATCTGTCCTCGTTAAAAGGGGCTCTTTATAAACTGTGACTTCTGCCGATTAATACGCATCGATTAATACGCAGCCCAATCTTCCTTCCAACCTCGTCCAGATCTTGAAACATCCCATGTGGTTCAGTGGTTCTGTAAAGGTAATGGTAAAGGTAAAGGTATAGATAAAGGTAAAGGTAAAGGTTAAGGTTCTGGCGTTGACCAGCCTTCTGAAGCCGGGCCGTCCATTCGTGTTCCATTCAGAATCGTAGAGATACGGTGAATGCGTATTTGGCCTATACAATGACTTACGGAGGCCGGTCGCTATACCAAGTCAGTGTCTTTTCCTATCCAGACAAGTCTGGTACCAATTTACCCAACCGCGGAGGGATGAAAGGCATGGTTGGCCCGGACGAGGATCGATCGCTCGACCGTACCGATGTCAGTAGCATCTCTTACCACTGTACCACGCATTTCTCTATAAACTGTGTCTTCTTCCGATTGATACGCGGTGCAATCCTCCTTCCAGCTTTGTCCAACTCTCTGAGCATCGTCTCTGGTTCAGTGGTACTATAGTGAGCATATTTTGGGCAAATTTTCGTGTATGTCGTATTTTTACCATCTCACAGTACTCACCACACAATAGCAACGTTTTGAAGAGTTTTTCGAAACTCATACTGTACGGTTCTTTTAAAAGAAATTCGTATGTTATTTCACTTCACATTCGCGGTGTTTGATCAGCTTGCCGCTGCTGTGCTTTGTGCTCGAACACATTGAATTTATCCATTCATCGTGGGTAGAATTGGAGTGTGTCGGATGGCGGCGCCAGTGAGAAATGAGCGATTTGTGGAGCGGCGATTGAATCCTATAAAGTCCTTCTGTTCTCCACCAAGAACTTTATCAGCTGAAGCCAATCACTTTATTTATTTATTTATCCTTACATACACATGGGTGTGCAATACAACCAAGGCCGAGATTCATGAACGGACGAGCGGTCTCCGAAACCGCGGCGCAGTCAGAACCAGACGGCCGAGTCTGACTGAGCTTAACATAGGAGGTTTAGGATAAGTAAAGAAAGGGGCGCGCTCTTCGGGCTATATCTCGGGGTTTATTGGGGGTTTACCAATGATGAATCTGGGCCCATAATTAGTAACGAAACTGACGAAACAAAGCGAAGAAAAGGAATACACTTCACAGAAAGGATACAACAAACAGAAACAGAAAGCTCAGAACTATAAACACACATTACAACAATCAAAGAAGCGTTAGTTAATTCAATCTTTCAATCATTAAAGATGGGTTACTACATATTATAGGCAGAAAAGTATAAAGTATGCTAACGGCTAGGATATGGGACACCACGGCCGAGTAGATAAATTTTAAAGAAGTCATGTAAAACTTTAGGTAGTTTGCTTTCCCTGTACTCGCCAGCGCTCGCGTGATGTAGTGCAATGAGGCGCTGCTGACATCTGCCTGGTCGCGCTATCAATCCTCGCCCGGGCTAACCAAACCTTCTAAGCCTTCTATCCATCCGGAGTCGGGTAAATTGGTACCAGACTTGTCTGGGAAGGTAAAGACACTGAATTGGTACAGCGGCTGACCCCGAAAGTCATTGTATAGACCAAACACGCACTCGTAATGTCTGCACGAGTCTGAATAGAACAAGAATGCGGAGGCGAGCCCTTAGGGGAACGGTCAAATAACTTTATCATTACCTTCCTGTCAACGTCTCTCCTTCTACATCGTGACTGCTCAGTCTTATCGGCAATTCATACTAAGCAGCAAATCGGCAGCGGTTAACTCTATGCGGTTGAGACGCAGAAGACGCGGCGAGGCTATTGGTGCCATGTGTGACTTTTAGAGGATTCCTTAAACAAAAAGAGAACGAAAACCATAAGCATCGTTCAGAGGAAAATTGCGCATAACTTGGTAACAGGTAACTTTGGAATAAAATTGGGCATGTTTTTGAACTCAGCGTCAGGAGACGAATCGAACGGTATCTTCCAATTTCCGAATAGTCCACGGGGAAAGATTCGGAAATCCGTCGAAGCGCGTCGGCGACGCGTTTTGGGACACGAGTTATGAGCGGTATTGTACTCAGCAACGTTCTAGGGATGGAACAGGTCTCACTGTGTGCTGGTTTCTGCCTCAAAGACATTGTAGGGTTTAAGGGCTCCCTCATACTCGGCATCAGTGTAGCCCCTCAGCGGAGTTCGTAATCCGCTAGAGTCACATACTTCTCGGGTTTTCCAGCCATCTCGTTTCTAGAACGAGGTACGGCGTTCCGTTTCGCGTTAGAAATTCCCAGAATTGTCGTTTCACTGCTCAGTATAACTGAGCATTTCGGCTCGACGAGGTGGCGTTTTAAGCTGCGAGGCGGTCTAGTTTTGGCACTGATCCACGGAAATGATTATTACACAAAACTAAGATCAAAAGTTAAAAAAATTCTCGAAATAGTTCCGTCCCATAATGTTAAATAGCTTGGCGCGCGTGGTGCACTGGTAAGAGGCGCTGCTGACACCACTCGGTCGATCGGTCCTCGCCCGGGCCAAGCAAGCCTTCCATCCCTTCGATGTTAGTAAACTGGTACCAGATCTTTCTGGGAAGGTAAAAACACTGACTAGGTATAGCAGCTGGCCTCCGCATGTGATTGCATAGGCCAAATACGCATTCACCAAGCCCTGAATGGAACATGAATGCAGCGGTGCGTCCTTAGGGGACTGATCGACGCCGACACCCTTACCTTTTACCTTTAACCTTAACTAGCTTAACTTTCCCTTCAAAGCTCTCCGAGTCCGCGGCGTTGTTGTTGAGTGGCTGCGTTTCCGGTGCTGGCGGTGTTTGATTTCATCGCAACTGTCACCGCGATGTCTATTTTTTGCCGCCGCGAGTGTGTTTAACCCGAAGAACTGCAAATTCCTCAGCAAAAAGGCTGCAAAATGTCCGCCAAACTTGCATGTGTAAGTAATGACCGCCGTCAGCGTCGCTTAGATGTCATTTCCGTGCCCTTCCCACTTCATTTATATGCGCCGTTCTGCTTCGTCGACGAGTTTTCTGGCTAGGTAATCGGATTTTTTGACACTCCTCGTCATTAAATCGATTTTGCCGCCGGACAACCGGAGAGGAAGACGACGGGTCATACCGTGGGAAACCACCTTCAAATAGATGTTCTTCTGTTGGATGAACTTTGCATGTCTCATGTTCATCAGAAGCGATCAGGGATGGGCACGATTCGCGGGTGAGCAGCTGCTTCGTGGGTGATCTGTTCGATCGGAGCGATGATTTTCGGCTCGGTCGACGTGGTCTCTATGACGAGGGATCGCCGCGGGCAAAAAGCCATCCTTCACGGCGGGAGCAAAAAACTGATCAGATTTTCAGCTTCACTCAAAGTACTGGTGAGAAGAAATCTGGCTAACTAATAAAATCATCTGAAGCTGTTTTTCATTGGGAGAATAGTTTCATGAACATTTAATATAAGCGGGAAACAAAATTCAAAGAGCTGGATACAAAACTAGAAAAAACAGCGTGGTATTAAGGAAAACAAAGTTCAAAGAGCTGAAAAAAATTAAAAATAAGCGTGGTAGATTGGTATGTCGTATAGACATTTCTGTCGTTCGAGCTTCGATAGGAACTACGTTTCATTCAATTTCTTTCGAACTTAGGAAATGTTCAAGGGAGACGTGAGTTCTCCATCACAAGTCGATTCGAGTTAAATTCAACAAGACTTATCAGTGAATCTGAAGGTGCTGACCTGATCTTTGGCTAGCCTCAGAGGGCCCACGTTCATTTGAGTTCTTCATTTTCTAGAAGAAAATTATGAGTATTGAATTGTTCTTTTGAATAGTTTTTGAAAAATAATGGTCAGAAATTCATTCAATTCTTCGGAGAGAAGGACATTTTAGGAGAGATTCGCGATGCCCTTCAATTCCTCAGGGTAAAAAGTCTGGTAATGTGCTGCGGTTTCACCGTCGTACTCGAGGCAGAGCGCCCTTTCGTACTTCCTGATTCCCTTGCTTTCAAATGTAGTAACAACGGGAGTAACATATAGATTGCGCTTTGTTGTTTTCCACTTGCACGACTGCTTGAATGTAGCGGAGATTTGTTCGAGCTGGACTTATTGATAGTGCAGCCCTCAACAGTATGCTGATAACATTTATCCACGGGCTGATGAAACGTGGGCCCAGATTCATCATTGGCAAACCTCTGATAAACCCCGAGATATAGCTCGAACGGCGCCCACCTTTGTCTACTTATCCTAAACTTCCTGTGTTAAACGCTATCTCTCATCGACTGTGCCGTCTGGTTCTCCGCGGTTTCGGAGACCGCTCGTCCGTTCATGAATCTGGGTCCTGACCGGTTACTTAATTTCCTGGTGCGTGTTCCGATTTACCTTTGCGTCCACTTCTGCTCTGCCGAATCATATACATGTCATAGATGTAGGTCAATTTTCAGTGGCTAACAGAGGATGGAGAGCCCTGGGGCTGTACAGGGTGCGTCGAAAGTCTTTGGACTCAGATAATCGGCCGCCTTAACGGCTATTTCAAAGCAAATGAAACAAAATTTACAACATCAATTACTTCGGACATTGTACATATAAAAATATAGTTAGGTTTCGAAACGACCTCCTTTTGAACGAACACAGGCCTTAAGTCTCCTAGGGAACGCATCTACAGCGGTGCGCAGGACTTCTTCATCGATTTCTTTCCAGGCTTTCTTCAAAGCTCGTTTGAGCAACTCAATGTCCTTGTGTGGTGTTGAGCAGGCCTTGCTCTTTAATATAGACCAGATTGAGAAGTCCATCGGATTGAGGTTCGGGCTGTGGGGTGGCCATTCTTTTGCTGAGATGAAATTGGGAAAGTTGTCGGCGCACCACTTCTGTACGACTTTGGCCCTGCGGGCAGGTGCAGAGTCCTGCTGATATTTCCAGCTGATATTTTTGAAGTGTATAGATGTCCAAGAATAAAATTTCCTTTTTCAGAATGTCTTCGAGATAGTTCTGACTATTGATTTTGAGGCCTTTATCCACGAAAATCAGTGGCGTTTTCCCATTTGCTGTTATTCCTACGAAAACCATCACGAACTTCGGATGCCCTGATTTTTCCGCCACACTCCGGTGCTGATCAGCTTCTCCTACACTTCTGGCAAGAATCCTGTCGTTTTGGTGATTGAGAAATTGTTCAATCGCGGAAACGGACTCGTCGGTGAACAGGATCCTTCGGTGACGCGCCGCGTCGAAACGGTTCAGAAGCGCTTCACATTTTTTTACCCTTGCAGTCCTTGTAGAGTTATTCAGTGGCTGTGCTTTTCGTATTTTGTACGCACCACTTCGATATTGTATTTGACAGTTCGTCTGATAGAGCACTCGAGATCTCCTTCAGTACTAGAGAGTTCTCTCATGGATCTTCGCGGATTTCGGCGCACTTTGTCACGTATCCGTTTGACGACTACGGGAGCAGTAGAAGTTTTCGGCCTACCTGATCTTGGCCTGTCCTCCATTGTTTCCGTCCGTTCTAGCCTATCCATGTTGTAGTACACCGTGCTTTGGGATACGTGGAGTTCTGGCAATGTCCGCGCCTAACACTCCCTCCTTGTGCATTTTCGCCATCGCAGTGCGCAAACCTTTCACTCCAGACATCTCAAACGGGCCAACGATCAGTCAGGAAAATTTACTATACTGTAGGGCAAGATTAGTATAATAGTTACGCATAAAAGTTTGGATGGCTGCAGGGCGCTCTCCATATATAATGATCTTCAAACAGCGAGTCCAAAGACTTTTGACACACCCTGTATGACTAGAACGGTATGATTACATCGCCTGTGTATCACGATCAAATGCCCTTTTCAATGACGGGTTCAATAGCAAACGAACCCAATCAGCCAAATCCGCGGATTTCACGAAAAATCGTGTGATAGGGACTGATTGTCTTAATGCAGAATCAAAAGTATGTTGTAGGATATTCCATGATCGAAGTCGTTAAATCTTGGCATGTCGAAAATAGTAGTACGTGATAGACTGACTGTAGACAAATAGCCAAGATGTTTCAAGTTCAATCCGGGTAACGTTTCGGCGAGTCCGCCTTCTTCAGAGCCTGGAACAGTAAAGAGGAATTTGGGAAATCACTTGTAACATCTTGGCTATTTGGCTTCAATCACTCTATCGCGTACTACTATATGTTGTAGAATGTTCTAGTGAACCGATTTTCTCCAAAGTCCGGTTGGGACAAATGCGACGTCTGTCGCCTGCGGCGTTTTTTTTCAATTATTGGGACACCTTCTCCAGACCGCTGAAAGCGCACACGATTTCTATTATTCTGTTGATCAGACAGCACACTACTATGGAGAAGCGAGCAATTGCCGTCGTGGATTACGCTTTTGTTTTCTTGCTTTGAAATAAGTCGAGTGAAAGCCGCGCCGACTCGAAGCCAATTAAAGATGTTTGACGCGGTATACGAAGGAATTACGTGAAAAAGAAGGTATCAACGATCTCCAGAAAGATTTTTATACGGTCCAGAGGGACAGTTGAGGTTCATTTGCCTGAAAAAGGGGTTTATTTTAATATTACGAACATGGCTACGCGTGGTCCATGATCTAACGATGGTGTGTTGTTGCGCAATATATTTTGTTGCACGCCAGTTGCACGCAAAAAAGTGTTTGAATCAAAACCTTCCCATCAAGTATTCAAAGCGGTTGATGTTGATCTTGAGCTTAAAATAAATGATGGAGTCAACGATATTGAAAGAAAATGGATGGGTAGAAAGTTGGCTACCTGACTATACGGTAAATGGTGCAGCGCGTAAACGAAATTGTGAAGGAAAAATTGCTCAAAATGGAACTTGAAGTATATCTTTTGAAAAATCCTGCTACATATGGACCATTCAAGCTGGTGGAATTTGTCCTAAACGAACATGTTGCAGAAACACCCTACCAGAGGAGTTAAAAAGGGCTTATTTTACATCTCTGAGGAGAGTTCTGCCTCCCAAAGATTTGAAATTTTCAGCTATTTTTTATCCTGAATAAGTGCTGTGAAAATCCACCTAGTGGATCATACTGCTTCCTCTCCCTGTCGACTTTGTATGATTCTTGGGATATGTAAATCTTCAGATTTTTATTTGTAATATTTATTTTATTGTATTTTTATTTTGATTATTATTTTTTGATGGTGTTCAGTATTAGAAACGTTGGTCAAAGAAAAAAGGTTCATATCAAGATGAAGATATGCTGCGTCCTCTTCTTCGCCAAGTTCAACTTCTCGCCTGGATAGCTTTTATCTTTTCATAATCAATCCTCCCCAGATGTCCATTCACATTCGCTCTTTATACAGTCATTTTTTAATCATTTTTATCCATTTTTTTAATCAAATCCGCCTTGAATTTCAGGTCGCAAATTACTCCGTTGCATCAACTGCGACTCGATCCACCGCTCTACGACCGATTCGCTCAACTCACCCATCAGTGCTGTACGGCGGCTCGAGAATGCTGCCGAAGGACGCTACTTCCAAGCAGTCAGAAGCCACAAAAAAGTCAGTTCTATAAAATATTCACAGCCTAGAAAATGTTTGCAGCCTTGTAAATTCAAAAATAAACTACAAATGCTGCCCAACTTTTTGCCGTTTGATGCCTACATCTGATTGAACTTACGGTTAACAAAAGAAATCCGGAAAACGAAATGACCTTAATAAGCTCTGAATTATGGTTTATGCCTCCGACTGCCTCGTTGACTACTAGAGATACTTACCAGAACTTTTCTTTCCTTAATTTTTTTCTCTAATCTTCTCATAGTGTATTTTTAGCCTGTTCTGTCTCCTGAAATGGTTATACAGGATGAAGTTATGAGATGAGAAGTTTAGGTGACAAATTTTGATTGTTATTTTTTTCAAATTTCAGCTTGTCCAGCCACCTGGGACGGCTGGCAGTGTTTCGCTACGACTGAAGCCGGTAGTGTCGTCGAAGCACAGTGTCCACCGTATATATACGGCGAGGCCGCTCGACCGGATGCGTCGCAAAGTAAGATCGATGATTTTTACGTTTTTATTATTTACTCTTTCGTTCGATCACGTGGTTCAGCGGTAAATGCTACTCACACCCGCACGATCGAGAGATCGATCCGCGCCCGGGCCACCGAAGCCTTCCATCCCTCTGGGGTTGGATAAATTCGTAGAATACTCATCAAAGATGGGAAGCACACTGACTTTGTAAAGTGGGCGGCCCCACGGGTTATTGCATAGGCCAAATACGCATTCAGCATGCTGTTGCGATTCTCAATGGATGTTGAATACATGGCGCGTCCTTAGGGATCTGAACTCCTATCATTTTACCTTTATCCTTACTTTGCCTCTCGCTTACATAATTATTAGCTATTCAGCGGCGTGCAGGCCACCCAATGAACTGATGTATGGTAGGAAACATATATAAAACACTTATAATAACAAATAAAACGAAGAACAAAAGACGTGCTGCAAAAGACGGCGAGGAACTGATGAAATACGTCACTGGAGGTACGGTAACGGACAATCACGGCGGGACCCTAGAGTTGACAAACAGACGTAGTGGTTTCGCTTATTTATTAGTAGGATATCTACATGTCCTCTTTGTGTTATTCATCATTGAGAAATTGAGGATTGATTGAGATAATTGTCAGGCGAGCTCAGTAGTGAGTAGGCACCTGTTTCTAAATTCACATTTAGTCAATCTCATGCTCTTAATAGTTTTCGTCACTCAACAAGATAATGTTTCTCAACGATGGAATCCCTTCTCTATTCGATTTCTCAATTTCGTCACTGGTTGTGTAATTTACTAATTGCTGTTTATTTAACATGAAAAACTGAGAAATCTCTGTTTCTTCATAATCTTTTTTCGGATTCGAGCTAGCTGTTCAGCTATTCCGAGAGCGATCTCGGAAAGCTCTGGCCGACACGAGGATCTAATTGCTTTCGATGGAACTAGCGTGTTGTTGTGACGGGTGAAGTCGACACCTAGCCGAGAAGTGTCATTTGTCCGGGTGTGTGTATACTCTACATATACACAGACAAAAACAAGCTCCACGAGTGGGGCTGAACAATGGCGAAAAACAAACGACCGCTTATTAGGAACACCTCAGCATCAGTGGGGAGCGCTTGCAGGGTAACCACCGGCTCCAGACACATGGGAAACGATTAGGCGTCATTTTAGGCCCGATTTCCGTAACATTCCGTGGAACCAGACCGACCCGGGCCCTCGAATCGGATCGCTACCGCGAAACAAAAAATATAACAAATCCAGCCTTATTATATAGTGCGTTTCATAATTATACGCCACCCCCTATTTTGGTGGTTCCCACTTTAACGAAAGAGATGCAGTTTTTTCTTTAACGCCATTTTCATCAGCATGGAAAATAACCATGGAAATTATATCGATTTTTTAAAATCCGCAGGTTTCCGCGCCCAACGCGACACTTTGGTTTCCTGTAGATTTATTAAAGATGCAGTTACAACCCGGTTATTAAATTCGTTGATTATTCTTCCCTGTTTCCCCACCGCTGCTATCAAGCGGTTCCGTATTACTGAGCGCGAGTTTCAAAGAATTCGTGGGCCGACTTTCACGCACTGCGCCAGTGACTCGCACCTGATCTCCGTGATGGTGGCTTAGTGATGTCTGTTCACATACACATCTCGAATCAGTATGCTCTAACGATTCTCCACTGTATAGCGATCTAGCCGACAAGCAACCTCCTCTGAGATCTCAACGCCGTGGACTTTAGAGGATGATTAAATCAAGCGCTATAGATGAATTTTCGCGTATTAGCTCATTTCCATTTCGAGAGCGTCAAGGTAGACTCTTTCTGAAGGAGCGTAATATTTCGGCTTGCTAGTCCCCTTTAGAGAGGTGAGCTCAGCTCCTTGTAAGCGACTCGTCTTGTCGCCTAGCCAACTTTAAGAACATGAGTTTTTCCTTAGTTTTTAGAATGTAATAGTCTGAAATTTCTTGCGCTTTCCTGGGAGAGAAGGGCATTCTAGGAGATTCGCGTCCCCCTACAATTCCCCACGGCAAAGTGTCGGGTAAGGTGCTGCCGCACT
This sequence comes from Nippostrongylus brasiliensis, assembly GCA_030553155.1. Classification (NCBI taxonomy): domain Eukaryota; kingdom Metazoa; phylum Nematoda; class Chromadorea; order Rhabditida; family Heligmosomidae; genus Nippostrongylus; species Nippostrongylus brasiliensis. Next base: position 32,908,429 of record CP130734.1, read on the forward strand.
CACGGGGCGCTCTTTCGCACTTCCTGATTCGCTCGTTTTCGTTTGCGATAACAACGGAAGAAACATATATGTAGACCAGCCATTCAGCGGCCTGCAAGCCGCAAAATGAACTAATGAATAGCAGGAAACATATGTAAGACATTTATAATAACAAATAAAACGAAGAACGAAGAGCATGCAGCAAAAGACGGCGAGGGACTGACGAAATAGGTCACCAGTAGTACGGTAACGGACAATCATGGCGGGACCCTAGAGTTGACAAACAGACAGTGGTTTCGCCTATTTATTAGTAGGATCGCACATTATATCGTTAACATTCTATTTGCAATTAACATTCGAATTGATCGGCGGCCGAGACCGGCTATGAACTGCGTCATCTCCAACAAAATTGTCCACCCCGTGTAGTGAGCTTCATATCATGCCCAACTCGGCACTTCTTCTACTTCGAAAACACTACCTTCCTTCTTTCTTCGCATCTTGGTCACGTCTTGGGTGGTTGAACATATTCATATTCGACCGGATCACAACAAAACGAAAACAATTTTTTGTTGCAACCACAGTCTATGGCTGATTACTTAGTTACAATTCAAGCTGAACACACCTTAAGAAATAGGAGAGAGATATTGATGACGTCATCACATTTACCTAGCATACTATTAGAATCCTTCAAATATTGTAAGGAAATCCTTCAAATATTGTAAGGAAAGGAAATCAATAAGGAAATTGATGAAAAGGCAAATGGGATACAACTACGACCTGATACCGAATAGTGAAGAAAGAAACCTCAACTTTCAGCTCAGAACATTGGAGTATAGAAGGAAACGGAATGATGTGATTTTTTCCATGAAATTATTCACAGAACATGCGGTATTGAGCAATCAGACCTACTTGTTTTGAGAACAACTAACACAAGAAGTGGTCGCACGAGTTATGACCCGGGATGAGCGAGAACTAATGGTAGACGAAATTTCTTCACGTTCAGAGTTTATACAGCATATGAAATTCTTAGGAAAAAGGGCACCGCTTCGACACAGTTATCAGCTTTTAGAAAATTCCTGCTCAAAAATCTAAGCTAGTAAAGTTCCTGGTCTTAGATGTTCTCCCGTCGATCTTCCTATTTGTGTCATTGTTGCTTGGTTTTCTTTTAGTTATCGCTCGTTTGGCACTAGTTATTATGTTTTTCCTCGGAGAGTTTGATGTACATATGTATGTCTCACACAAGCATGCTTGTGTAATAATAATAATAATAATAATAATAATAATAATAATAATAATAATAATAATAATAATAATAATAAAAATATCTGTACGTGAGGAAACTCGAGCGCACGTGTGACTTTGCAACCGGAATGTGAAGCCTTAGCTTTCCTTTCCTATCTTTAGACAGCGGAACTCCAAAAAACGACATCAGGTCCAAGTCAACACTTCTCGTTAAAATTGTGGACATCATGGGCAAACTAGCCTAGTTGCTTTTTATTTCAGAGCGCTGTCGTTTGTGATCACTTTGCCGCAGGCAACGTGTCCCAAAAGTTTCCGTCCATGACATGGGAGCTTCTTCCCGTTGTTCGTCCAACTGTGGGCGTCGTGGTGCCATATCGGTTTTCATTCTCATACCTCTCCATCGTGCCATTAGTTATAGCTCTTTGGAAGTGAAATTCGACTCTTCGAATGTTGCGCGTGCGGTGAGCGAGCGCGTGTGAGCCCCCAACCAGCCCCGATCACTTCTTCGGTTGGCTTTCCCATAGCGCGCATAACCAAGCCAAGCTGACCCGAGACGAGTGGAGGTGTCTGCTTTCACTCAGACACACCCCATGTGCCAGCCAGCGTCTTCTGGAAGATATCTGATGCAGCGCCCTCTTATATGACACCACAAAGATCGCTGACGCACTAGCGACACGAGCACTTTGCCCCTTGGGCGCTTTGCGAGGGACCATCAAAAATCGCCAAGCAAAAACGACTGTCACATTCTCGCAACGACTGTCGCATTCTGCCACGCAATCACAATTTGCTACTTTCCTGGGACTTGATCCGCTCCCTTCAGATCATTTTTAGCGAGGCATATCATATCTGCAGCCGACATTCGTTTCCTCGTTTTGTTGTGATCCGGTCGAATATGAATATGTTCAATCTCCCAAGAAGTGAGGAAGATGCGATGTACTTTTTGCAAGAGAGAGGAGTGCTTTCGAAGGAGAAGAGGTGCCGATTTGGCATTATATGTAAGCTGACTACACGGGGTGGAAAATTCGATGTAGCCGATCAATCCAATGTTAACAGCAGATAGAATGTTAACAATATGATAATATGAGGGGAAAGGATCAGGTTCTAGGAAAGTACCCACAATTCTTGTTTTCATTGTATGGTGCTCTAGTGAGAAGGTGTATAAACCCCAGAAAGAGTAAGGTTGTCAGTTGTGTCCGCTTCCATTTCTGAATAAAAGGTGGAAAGAAGCACCCCTAACTCCTGTCCAAAGGCAGGATCAAGACAAGCCCCGGTAGCTGGCTTGCGTTTTTTACCGCTAGGTATAATGAACTTACTCGAAGCTCTGATGATACCAGAATCACTAGGTGTCCTACGGATTCTTGTGTTCAAGTGAAGCGTATTTTTGCTAATATCTGGCGGAACAAACATGTGCCGTCACACATAGCGAACCCTCGACAACTGTTGTGCTGTGCATCTGCGGCGCGCGCGGATTTTCGACGCCTGTGCGAATTCCGTAATCGGCCGGAAATATCTCGCTAGTCTAGGAAACCTACATTTCAAACCTGTCCGGGTCACATTGATACTGAACCGTTACACCACCGAGCCGAACGCTCCAACTAGGCCGATTACGGCACTATTCCACTTGTTGGACACCAGCACTCGATTTTTTTTCAGTCGTCTCACTGCAGTACCCGCCTGTAATGAAAATGTACACAAAATAAACATAGGAAGGATAACTAAGGTAAAAAGACGAAGGAGGTGGTTATTCGACTTCCATCACGGTCTGTCGCTCAACAGTGGTCGTTGAAAAACTCTACGGAGAATTAAGATGTCTAATTAGTAATGAAAATATCGAATAGTTTTGTAGAGTTTACGATGCGCTTTGTAGAATAATTTGTTGATTCTCTTTCGTCTTTGTTCTGATTCTACTTTTTAATTTCCAGAGTCGCGTAAGATGTGCGACGATACAACCTGGGTGAAGCGTCCCGGAACGAACTCGGAATGGACCGACTATTCTGGTTGCACCATGGTACAGCAGGTGAGTGACTGAAAAGATTTTTCGGTGCTTTCATAGGACTTGATCCGTTCCTCTCATATCATATCACATCACATCATATCGTTGACATTCTATCTGCTGTTAACATTCGAATCGATCGGCTGCTGAGACCGGCTGTGTTCATTTCAATTGTATGCTGACAAGCTCAACGACAGAACAAACTGTGTTTTATTACAACAAAGACGAGCAACCTTCTCCTCCTATTTTACCTACCGTTATCATATCCGACCGGATCACAACAAAACGAGGAAACGAATGTTGACTGCAGCTATGATATGGCATGATGAATGCATATTTGACTAATACGATTTCATACGAGAGCCAGCATCTGTGCCAAGTCAGTGTCTTCACCTTCCCAGACAAGTCTGGTACTAATGTACCTGGAGGATGGAAGGCTTGGTAGGCTCGGGCGATGGTCGATCGATCAACCGTGCGGGCGACAATAGCGGATCTTATCATGGCAGTACCCGCCTGTAATGAAAAGGTACACAAGATAAACACAGGAAGGATAACGATGGTAGAAAGACGAAGAGAGTAGTTATTTGATTTCCATAACGATCTGTCACTCAGCAGTGGTGTTGGTTAAGAAATTCCACTGAAAATTTAGTCGTCGAATTAGTAATGAAAATATCGGAATAGTTTTGTAGAATTGACGACTCACTTTGTATAATACTTTTTTGCTTCTCTTTCGTCTTTAATCTAACTCTACTTTTCATTTTCAGAGTCGCGAAAAATGTGCGACGATACAACCTGGGTGAAGCGTCCCGGAACGAACTCGGAATGGACCGACTATTCTGGTTGCACCATGGTACAGCAGGTGGGTGACTGAGAAGATTTTCCTTCAGAAAGCCTCCGTTATACACCTCATTGTTAGAGACGGATCATCTGGGCGGAATGGCTCCCCTCATTGCACTTTAAAAGAAAACCTCCACCGGGTCTTCTTTACAAACGCGCTACTTCTAATAAGATGCATACGTATAATGTTTGATCGTTGAGCATTGCCGTCACGCGATTGTCGGATAGCAGCTATAATATGGCTCATCTGCTCTGAGTGATCTCATTTGTTAAGGGACAGAATAAAGGTAAACGGTAAAGGTATCAAAGTATCCATCAGTCCCCTAACGACGCCACTGTTCCACTCAAAATCGTAGAGGCATGGTGAATGCGTGTTTGGCCTATACAATGACTTTCGGGGGCCAGACGCTATACCAAGTCAATGCCTTTACCTTCCCAGACAAGTCTGGTACCAATTTACCCGACCACGGAGGGATGGAAGGCTTGGATAACCCTGTGATGGGATCGATCGCTCGAACGTGCGAGTGTTCGTAGCGCCTCTTACGATTACATAACACGCACCTTATTAGGGATAGAATAAATTAAATAAATAAAGGCATGATTGATAGATTGCAATCGGCTTTCTTCACTGCTCGCGGGTAGTGAAATGGTAAGAGGCGCCGTTTCAAAGCGGATCATCGAACGAATGATCGTATACCACCGAACGGCGACCAATCTTTCCATTCTTATCCGTTGGGTCAATATGTGCCAGATTCTTCTGGGAAGCTGAAGACGTTGGCGTGTACTGCGGGTGGCCCCCACATGCAATTGTGTAGACCAAAGTCGAATTCAACGCTACTCTGCAATTCTGTACGTAAAACTAGTGCACGGCACATCCTTAGGAGAATAATCAACTCCGACCAGTCAACAACGGCATAACGATGATGCTTCAGCTGGACACCAAGGATATACACAGATTTATTACGGCTTACGTCTCAGCGCAACCGCCTTCTTCAGAGCCTCAAAGTTGGGTAATTGAACCCATACGTGATTCATTTTTTGATTACCTAAATCCGAGGCTCTGAAGAAGGGGTTGTGCCGAAACGTGAGCCGTAATGAATCAAACTTGACACATCAACCTTGAGGTCCGGCTGAAGCATCACTATTACACTATATTCAACTTAACCTTAACCTTAAAATGTTACCTTGAAGGTGCTTTGGACTTTCCCTTCTGCAGTGGCTCTACTTGTTATGCATGACCCCAGAAAAGCGGAAAATATGCGGCCGAGTTCCATACTGATCTCTAGCCGAGGTGACAACAACAAGTTGCCGTGGTCATTTTGCAAATGACGTTGACGGGGAAGAGGGAAACGTGCCGATAAACGGACGTACGAGCGGGGTTTGCGTTTGCAATTACTCGTGTCGTCCGAGAGTCGACCGGTCCGTCCGGCTCACTCGTTCTCACACATTCCAATTCGACGACGATGTGCGCCGTTTGGAGATGCGGCAACGTTGTCAATTACCGCCCGAGGCAAACGGTTATTTCCAAACGCAGCAGCAGCAGCAGCTGAGGCGAAGCTGAGAAGGAGGAGGAGGAGGCTGACGAGAAAGAGCAGGTCGTTGAGCACAATGATCATTGCGCAGGTCTACTGGGGGCAATTGCATAAGTGAGGGACGGAATTCGGCCAGTGACGAGCGGTTCCTTGACGAAAACCCGCGGCCGATTCTGGGTAAAGAGGGAAGTGAGATATTCAAAAAGTGTACAAAATCAAGGGGGCCGCGTGGTACAGTGGTAAGAGGCGCTGCTGACACCCGCACGGTCGGGCGATCGATCTCGGCTTGGGCTAACCAAGCCTTCCATCCCTCCGGGGTCGGGTAAATTGGTACCAGACTTGTCTGGGAAGGTAAAGACACTGACCTGGTATAGCGGCTCGCCCCCGCAGGTCAAATACGCATTCACCAAGCCTCTATGACTCAAAAAAATGGAACACGAATTCGGGGCGCGTCCTAAGGGGACTGATCAACGCCGGCACCTTTACCTTTTACATTTGCTTTTACAAATCAAGGAGAAGTCTATAGTGTTCACAGCTAGGCTGGGGATTCACGAATAGTATACCCGAATGAAACTCGAACGGTGATTCATCAACATGCAACACGTAGTTTGTGTATTCAACTTATAACCGGGCCACTTCTGTACAATCCCACTGGCATTTTATAAACTCTTCACCTAAAAACCGGAAGAATGCCCTTCGAAATATGGTATCCAAGACCGAGAATAGGAGTCAGAGCCCATTCGTTTACAGTAGGGGTTGGGTCATTGTACCTGGCACCAAAATGCAACATTTTTCCTTCTCCTTAGACGCTTGGATCCTTCCAGCGCCTCGTAAAGAATGCGAATGCTCTCCTCCAGTATTGAAGAACGATTACTCTTTGTATCAAAAATAGCCAACACGGAATCAATGTTCAAAAGATTTAATTTTTCGTTCCATCTCGTCTAACGACTGTCTTTCATAGTCGCAATGAATTGATTGATTACGGTTGGGGTGTAGGTGGTATGTGGTGGATAGAACACCTTCTTGAAAAAATCAGAGATCTCGGACTATGTAGTGACGCTGTATAAGACCCAAATACACAATGAAGACGAAAAATAAATAATGCGGGTTCGTATTTTCAGGAAGCCCAAGTGAAATTGCTAGCTGGAATCATTGCCTTTTCGATCAGTGTTATCTGCCTGATACCAGCCATCTTCATCCTATGGTTTTTCAGGTGAGTTCTGATTTTTAGCCTCTGCAGGTAAGTTCTGATTTGCTGTAGTGTTTACTCTGATAAAATCGCTAATTGTGCTGGTCAAAATTTGCTACAGTCGACGTTTCCGTCCTATTTTGCTTTAATATACCCACGCTCTTTGTTATTTCCTTTTTGTTCTTAACCTTATTTCTGACTGCAGTAGGTTATTCACGATATATCGTAATCCGCCTTTTCAGTTGTGCACGTTTCTGTGAATAAATAAATAGCTAAGTAGATAAATAAATAATTAGATAAATAAATAGATAAATGAATGAATGAATGAATGAATGAATAGACATGAAGCTTTATATCCCTCATCATCACTTTGAAGAATCGTGTGATAGAGAACAAATTTCTTTCCGGACTTTTTTTTGTTTTTTGCCCTGCACTCCCGCTATGACCTTTTCAGACCGTTACGACATCAGCCGATGTTCATAGTCCATCGCCATCTGCTCACTTCGTTTGTGCTTTCGGGTCTTTTCTACCTGTTCAATTGCTTCTTCTATGTTGTCGATGGCGCACCCGGCGACACGCTCATCTTTGCCAATCATGTGAGTTTAATTAATCAACTAATTAACTAATTAATTGATTTGTTTATTTGTTTAGTTATTTATTTATTTATTTATTCAGGCGTGCGATACTACCACATGTAAGGCGATCAGTGTGACAGTATCAACATAGCACCAAAGAATAAAACATCCTAAGAGTTCAGACAGACATAAAAAATAAACAACACAGCATCACTAGTTTGTGATGAAACTGTTCAAACTACGAAATGCAGTAAGCGGCAGCATAAGGTCATACTACTTAGCTCTGCCGCACAAGAAAGCAAGGTGAAATGAAAATAGCACTATTTATCCACTGATATTTTTGCCTAAAATCCGTTTGGAAGCCTCTGAAAGGGGAACCGTCTGCTAAACTTCACATAATCCGCCCAATTCATTTATTTCTGAAGATGACATCCATTAACCATTACAATCCATCTCCACGACCATTTATCTAACAAGATTTCAAGGTTTGAGAACGATCGAAGAAACGAATGTTTACTCTCAACTTCAAAATAATTAAAGCCCGAAGATCGCTTCTCTCATAACTAGTCAATAAACTAGCTATACATAGAGAAGAGGTATCTAATATCGGTCTTGTGCTCTTCGCTAATCATAGGAGCGTTAAAGGAACTCATCAGTAGGGAGGAATGGTTTTAAAAGTTGTGTAGGTAATCAAGAAAATGAAACTAAACTGAGTCACGGTATCGGTAGAGACGAGAAGACGACGGGTTTGAAGCTTTATTTTGAAAAGACGGATAATATTTTGGCACTTAGCTTTTATGCAAACGGTTATTATCTTTTATGCAGCTTTTATGCAAACGGTTATTACAATCTAGGAATCTCGAAACATTTTATTTGAGATTTTTGGTGGGTGGTCCCCATTACAAAAACATTTGTGTCGCGATATCTAAACAATGCTAAGTTTCCTACATATAAAGAATTCAATGAATGCTAAGTTAACGCTAAACAATACTAACATATTTACTAAGACTAGTAGAGATCTATCTCTACCGTATCGTAGCTACCTGAATAGGCCACGCCCTTTTACGACCACTGATGGAGCTAGTGACTCTTACTGTATTCTTAACTAACGATGATCATGCTTGATACTTAGAGGAATATCTTAAGCGATGTAACTATCAGCCAGCACCTAACAATAAGTTACCTGATCTTAGGCGATTACTCGAGATAGAATGACTTATGCTCGTGACGCAACCGCCTGTCTAGGACACTACGGTGGTTATGATTTTGTGCAGCTTACGGGCGGAATTATTCACACCGTCGTCCATTGTGTGACGGCACAAGCCCAACAATAGCACCCCACGCGCAGCATCTGCTCTCGAGGCACTTCCGAACTCTCCACTCGGATCGAGCTCACTCGGAAAGGGACCCTTGCCGTTGGGTATCAAAAGCGGATCGGAATTTTTCGGATCTCGTTCAGAGGATTTCTTTTCCAGGGAAGGAATCCTGATGGTTGTTCCTTACCCGCCTCATCCAGTTGCTGCGAACAGTGCAAAGGTTCCTAAAACGGAGCTTTCAAGTTGGCAAATAGAGCTGCTGTTTACCAGTCCTACGTTCTGAATAAGACATCAAAATTCAATGGTGAAATTAGTTAAGCTTCAACGCGACTCTATCTCTTGAGTGAAATTAGTCCCATTGAAGACTTCAGCCGCTGAGTCGCATTGAAGAGTCATATTTAGGATTCGCAGTTTCTGAAATAGAAAACTCAATTGCGGTGAAGTACTCGTGAGAGGGGAACACACCAAAATTTCCACGATTTCGCTTCTTCGAAACTTTATATCGGGAGCTATCGAGTTCTATCTGAGACTGACTCTCTTATCATGGGTTATGCCGCTCCTTCCTAACAGCTCCATTGTCAAGCCTCCGATGGGTTCCCTTACTGCCCTTCATCCTCTGGACAAATTTCTGCATCAGACTGAGATAAAGAGCCTTGTTGTCCTTTGGCCATTTAGTTTGACAAACATGTCGCGACCTTTTTTTGAGAGCGTGGCGATGTAAGATTGGGTGGATCACTAACGCGACCATTTCAGACTTTGAATAGACTACCTAGAAGTCACGAAAAATTTGGTATTCTCCAGCAGAGATTCTCCACAAAATAAGTGTCAAGATAAGTAAGAAAATGAATCGAGGCTGCAAATTTTCAAAAATTGATAAAATAGATATTGACCTGCTCGTTTCCTGCTTTCTCTCAGAGCAATACGTAAAGTGACATTAGATCACCTTCGTCTCTCCTCCGTGACATAGGGAAAGATAGCCTTGAAGGTAAATTTCAATTAAACCAATTGGGAATCGAATATGATTCACAGTAAACCTTTCTTCAAAGATGGATCCATAAATCGAAAATACAAAAGCAACCTGTGAATGGAATATCGTCCAAATCATTTAAAAGAAATACTGTATCGGACGTACAGCAACGGTAAGTCGGCAGCAGCGGCGCTTTCTTGCGTCGAAGGTGCCGTTCTGGGGTTCTCGCGTGGTGACCCGGTGGGGTCTTCCTCAATTCACTTATACAGGGTGTCCCAAAAAATGTACCCACTGTTTGAAATGCCATAACTTTGGAGAAAAAGAACCAATCAAAACGAGTTAACGTTTGGATGAAAGCTAAGAAAAAAGAAAATTTTCTGGTATGTGTATGGTGAGGGTTGCGTCATGTATTCGACCGATGCCTCGGGTTTTTGGACCTGATTGATAGTGCATGGGTTATATGCTTGCTCTACTTTGGTCATAAACAGGTGATATTGCTGTTATCAGTTACTCCTGGGGCAGTAAACATATCTAATTGCCGCAGCTTTCAGTTAAGCACGGAACAACATCAATATCGGTCAGTAATTGTAACCACTGTTCGAGAAACAAAAACTATCCCAACAGTGATGCAATCATTGAAAAATTAAGAGGAATGAAAAATGTATAAACCATAAAGATTGCGCCATGCATCTGTCCGAATCGTCAGATTCTAGACCTGATTGAAAGTTCACGGATAACATGCTTGCTCTACTTTGATCGCCAACAAGTGCTATCGCTGATACGCGTTTCTCTTGATGCAGTAAATATGAAACAATCAAAACATAACAAGTTTAACACTTACTGTAAGATGCTTTTGCACAATACTGCTTACTCTGTTCAAAACCCAAGACTCTTGTAATGAGCATGAAATAGCAACTGTTATGTTGTTAACTTTGTTGTGTTTTGATGTTCACATGTTCACTTCATTATGAGAAATGCGTATCAACGATATCACCTGTTGGCGATCAAAGTAGAGCAAGCATGTTATCCGTGAACTTTCAATCAGGACTAGAATCCCTCGATTCGGACAGGTGCATGACGCAATCTCCATAGTTCATACATTTTACATCACTCTAAATTCTTTTCTTATGATTGCATCACGGTTGGAAGAGTTTTTGTTTCTCAAGCAGTGGTTACAATTATTGATCGATATTGATGTTATTCCATGCTCAACCAAAAGCTGCCGCAAATCGATATGTTTAATGCCCTAGAGGTAACTTATAGCAGCAAGATCACCTGTTTACGACAAAAATAGAGCAAGCATAAAACCAATGCACTATCAATCAGGTCCGAAATCCGAGGCTCCGGTCGAGTACATGGCGCAATCCTCGCCAAACACATACCAGAAAATTTTCTTTTTTCTTAGCTTTAATCCCAGCTTTAACTCGTTCCGATTGGTTCTTTTTCTCCAAAGTGATAGTATTTCAAACAGGTACATTTTTTAATTCAAGCAGGTAAAATGGGTACATTTTTTGGGACACCCTGTACTGCATGCCCAACGGGACGGGGGTCCCATCGTGGCAGTCCGGCCGAAGGCGGAGTCTGGTCGAGCGACAAGTCAGCAGACGAGGAATCGAAGGAGCAAGAGACCGATAGTGGAGGGGTCAAATAGTCGCAAATAAATAAATAAATGTTAGCAAGTACCACGAATATGGAAATTCGTATATGAAACGATAGGTCTCGAGCTGCTGAGCACAAATACACATCTATTTTTTCGAATAGAGCAACTTTAAAGAAAATATAGAGAAACGGCGGTTTTTGTGCAAGAAAGCGCCGCTGGCGCCGTTTTATCGTTGCGGCACGTCCGGTACTGTAGTAGCTTTGCCTGAAGAAGCATTATGAGAAAGTGTAGCGGCAGGCATTGAACATGGTATGGAACATAAGAACGTCGTTGTAGATCTCTTGCCGGTTGCTGTTCTTGATCCAGCTCCGCTTCCTGCGTTTGGCCACGTTCAGCTGGATGTTGGCCGAAGGTGTTCACTTGTTTCGATTGCTGCAGAGCGACAGCGCCGACAGTGAGAACCTCACCGTCTACAAGCTCCTTTGTTGGGGTAAGCGTTTGTGTTCCCTTTACATTTATTTATTATTTTTAATTTCCTGCGCCTCAAAGAGGTGTACCCGAAATCAAACTGGATTATGTAACAAACGGAAACGCAGTACGGTTAAGAATACAAGTGTAACAATGTTAACACTGAACAACAGCTTTTAAAGAAAGACCAGTAAATACGTCTACGACGTAGTTAGGCTACGTTTACCCCAAAAGTGGATATTTCTGCCTGCTCAGCTTATCTTTATGGTTCCAGGCCCATGGCCAAATATCGACTGCTCGGGCATTAGAATTCTTTTCGTATCACTGTTTCTGACCATTTAATTGCTGTTTTGATTGTTCCAAAAACATGTGCCTTAAACCTAAGTAATAAATAATGTCATAAAACCTAAAGCAAGGAAACATTGAAGTTCTAACCGACCAAGAAGTAGATTCCTGATTAAGGTGTTCCTGCGGTCATCGCGGTCATCTATGGTGCTCTACGAGAAAGCCTTGACAACGAGGGTTGCTGGGTGTCGCCTTCGGTGAATGGCTGGATCGAATCCGCTATCATCATACCGTGCATTTTAGCGTTATGTGTGAGTTCTTCAGAGGACATTTCTCCAAATTCCCCACTGAATTTTGGAGTTTCTGCGCAATTTCCAAGTTTTCTGGAAGTAGCGACTCCAATCCTGAATATATCTTTTTTCAGGTGAACGTTGTGTTGATGTCTATAATCCTGTACATTTTGGTGAAGAAGCTCAAAAATGATCCACATCTGGAGCGAATGCAGTATAAGTGAGTTTCATCTTTGAGGATAAGATTCTCAATAGGGCTTTCGTTCCTTTACAAAGATCTCTTTTCGTTAGTTTTCTGAGAGATGTGCTATGGGACCGGTTTCATGAAGCAAGATCTAGATTGGGATGCCTATCGTCACGATTTCTATTTGAATTTGAATTTGAATTCTTTATCCACTTTAACGATCAGGCAAACACTGATAATATGTGCGTAATAAAGAAACAATATTTACGTTATTTATTTATTTATTTATTTACAACGACTTCTGTAGCGTATCGTGCCTATTAGAGAGTGAAAACTTTATTCTACTCAATCGCAACGCAAGAATGAATATTTCGAATCCTAGGCTCACCTTACATAGGCGCGGATGCTCCGCTTATGCACCCGTCGCTTTTAACAAAGTGAGATGACACTCTAAGGCCAAATAAAAGCTGAACAGGCTGCTCGTCCTTCACACTTCCTTATGTCTTTACTTACTGAAAATGCGCCCATAACTGCAATCCCTTTTTATTTTATCCCTTTCTATTGGTTTTCACTTCAACGGCTTACCAAGTACAGTAGCGGACGTGCCGCAACGATAAAACGGCGCCAGCGGCACTTTTTTGCGCCGAAAGGTGTCGCTTTTGGGGTCTACGCGCATTGATCGGCGGGATAACAGTCGGAATATCATGGAGTCTACCTCCACTCATTTACACCGTATACCCAACGGGGTCCTCGTGTGGTAGCCCAGTTAAAAGGGGACCCTCGCTCATAAACGAGTGCCACGTATATGGAAAATTTGTATATGGAACGATAGAGCTCGTGTTGCTGAGTTCGAATACACGCCTATTTTTTACGACTAAATCAATTTTAAAGAAAATATAGAAGAACGGCGATTTCTGCTGAAAAGAGCGCCGCTGGCGCCAATTTGTCATTACGGCACGTCCGGTACTGTACCTCTTTATTATTGCCGTACTTCTTCATTCTGTTTTCCATGGTTGTCGTTGTTGAGAACTCGTCAAATTTACACATTTTCAATTGTTGGTAAATAAGCGCCTGCAATTGAAGATAATGCTCGCCATCCTCCTCCACACGCACACATCGTTTCGAGTTTCGCGTCTTGAATTTCAGCTCGAGCAGCTGATCCCTGATTAAAGTTGGCTGCCGTGCATCCGTTAGCATCTGCTGTGAAAAATACCTGAAATAATTCCAAAAATTCCATCTTTCACGGGACCATCGCAAGTCGAATTGTTTCCTGGAACTTCAGTAAAAAAGAAATACATATTTTGATTGACGAAACCTAATTGGTTTTCCTAAGACGGAGTGGGTACTATAAGGACACATGAGCGGAAGAGCGACGAGCGGGACTATAACACTATTATTTATTTGTTTATTCATTTAATAGGTCAAAAGACGCGCTGGGAAAAAGAAAACAAACAGAACATCACAAACGAGTAAAACCCTGAAATAAACATGACATTAAAGCATTAAACGCAAAATGCCACCAGAAAAGAGATGGCCTTGTTACAAAGTCTAGCGAATCTCCTGAGGTGAAAAGCATGCGCGCTCGGGTCGTCCAAAAAATTGACCCTAAGTAAAAATAGAAGATCATTAAGGCAGTATAGAAAGGAATGTCTAAAGTAGAAGTGATGTTTTGACTACGCAACTCCTGCACAAGGCTATATTATGATAGACTACTACTATTACTATTACTATGGGCCCGCGTGGTACAGTGGTAAGAGGCGCTGCTGCCACCCGCACGGTCAAGCGATCGATCCCGGCCGGGTTGACCAAGCGTTCCATCCCTCCGAGGTCGGATAAATGGGTACCAGACTTGTCTGGGAAGGTAAAGACACTGACCTGGTATAGCGGCTGGCCCCCGCAGGTATAGGCCAAATACGCATTTACTATGCCTCTATAAGTTGAATGGAACACGAATGCGGTGGCGCTTCCTCAACGGACTGATCAACGCCGCCACCTTTACCTTTTACCTTTTACTTTTATTACTATAATTATAGAGCATTTATGCCAAACTGTCTCTGTTTCAGAAAAGCCGTACGAGCGGCTGTGATTTTAATACCGGTATTTGGCCTGCAATTCCTGTTCACCATTTATCGCCTTCCTGACCTCACTCATCAGGTGATCAATCTGGTCCTCGACGGTTTACAGGTATGATGCACTTTCCATTATCTTCAGATTCAGTGCGTTTCATAATTGTACACCCACCCCTGCTTTTCGGGGTTCGTTTAGACGCCGCGTGACGAAAATGCAAAATTGAAGCGCAATCAATAATCAACGCCATTAATCGAATTTGCTCCTTTGCATCAGTGGCGCAGTCCGGTGGCGCCTCATATAGGCAAACCTACTGGTCCTTCGGGTCTTTTTAGAAGGCTGCTAACGGACATTTTGACAAAATTCATTTTTTCGTTCAATTTCTTCCCTTTGTGATTGTATGCCTATTTTTTTGCTTTGACGCGGCGCCACCGGACTGCGCCACTAACGCAAAAGAGCAAATTCGATCAATGACGTTAATTATTGATTGCCCTTCAATTTTGCATTTTCGCCGTGCGACGCCCTCAAGAGAGTGTCCTCAAGGGAGAGCCGCTTATTTGTAGAAAGTGCTTGAATTGCCGGCCACTAAGGGGCGCCATCTTCACGCACACAGTAAAGGGATCGATCCTCAACCCTGCCAATTAGAGCATAGATCCTGCATGGTCGGGTAAATTGATACCAGAGTTGTTTGACCCTGACTTGAATGGCGGCTGGCTTTCTAAATCATTGCATGCGCCAAATACTAATTCACCATGCCTCTGCGATTCTGAATTAAAGGCGAGTGCACGGTGCGTTCTTGCGGGACCTCTCCACCTCTACATACGGGAATCCGCCCACCCTACCAAACCGAGAGTACCTCAGTTGTGTAGTTTTTCGAGTATTTCTAGATGGAATTCATTTCAGGGTTGCGCCGTGTCGATAATCTTCTGCTACACCAACAAATCGGTGTGGGATTGTGCGAAAAAATGGTGGAAAGGTGTATGCGACTCGCGGTCGGTGAAAGCCGACATACGTGCTCGCATGAGCATACAACACGAGACGAAAGTGCCACTCGTCGATAAAAACGAGAAATCCTGAACAAAAAAATCATTTATTGATATTTCTGTATGTATTCATTTATAAAAAGACCAATAAATGTTATTCAAATGTCGCTCACCCACGTACGTTGCACTTTGCCTATGGTTTCAATTCCCGTGGACGAACAAAGCCGTCGGTAAACAGCTGTGAAAAGTGGAAAGAGGGAACCGTTTGCTGTGTACATAAATTATTCAACTTTTACAGAGTTCCGATGGATTTTGGATGATTTTTATTTGGATTGTAACACATAGTAGTGATAAATTTGTCGGAATTGTTGGGTTGACAACTCCACTTCTGTCCTACAAAAGTTATGGTGACAGGGTCTGTTTGGAAAATCAGCTACGCTTTGAGATGGAGATCAAAATAAGCTTTTAAACGATATGTGGTAATGTTATGTCCCAATATACTGTTTTTAGAAAAAGTGCCGCTATAAAGAATGAACGGTGAAACATGCATTAATTCCCGGACAGCCTACTACTTTGGATTCGGTTTCGGTACTTTCCTTGAATTGACAAGTTCGTAAGGGCTCAGCTCACCTCAAACTGCAGTACCGAATGTGCTGCAACGATAAAACGGCACCAGCGGCGCTTTCTTGAGCAGAAACCGCCGTTTTTCTATATTTCCTTTGAAATTAAATTATTCGAAAAATATGTTTATATTTGAACTCAGCAGCTTAGCCTCTATCCTTTCATATACAAATTTTCCATATTTGTGGAACTTGTTAACGAACGATTTTTTGACCCTTGTATTTCGGTCCATTGCTCCTTCGATTCCTCGTCTGGTGACTCATCTCTCGACGGGGCTCCGCCTTCTACAGGGCTACCCCGTTAGGCATGCGGCGTAAATGAACTGAGATTGCCCCTGTGCGGGTCCCCACGGGTGGACCCTAGAAACGGCATCTTTCGGCGCACAAAAGCGCCGCTGCCGCCGTTTTATCGTTGCGACAAGTCCAGTACTGTAGTTGAGGAGTTCCCAGTGGCATCAACATGTAGTAGCGGACCTCGCCACCTTCATTACACTCGAAAAAAATCTGAAAAGCGAAGGGTATTGGGGCATTTGACGAGTGGACGTCGTTGAGATTGCTGTGGTCTTACTTAGAGGAAAACTAAAAATAGTATAATTTGGTTTGTTTCAAGTTATCTTGAAAACTAAGCTATGGAAATTGAAAATTTGTTTTTTTCGAAGCATGACAAAAGTAGTGGAGTACAATTATAAGCCGGTAGGTTGAGGTTAGACTCAAAGGTTAAGAAAATGCTGATAAGTACACTAACTTTTTACTTGATTTTAGTTTTAGTTGTAATTGAGCGCATTACGATTGCTAAGGATTGCTCATGTCTGTTTCACTTGCCGCACGTAACAGTGTGAAATAAATAAATAAATAAGTTCCCTTGTGAATATGCATTCATCTTTCACTCAGAATCGGAGAAGCGAGGTGAATGCGAATCTGGTTCATACACTGACTCCCTAGAGCCAGCCGCTATACCACGTCGTCTCACAAGACAATCCTGCTACCCAAGTAGCCGACTCCAGCGCGATGGTAGTCTTCTATTCCACGATTGATCACTCGACCATGCGGATGGCTGCGGCGCCTCTTAGGGCTCGTTTAGACCAGATGCAGCGCGCGGCGCGGCCTAATGCAAAAGATGCAAAATCAATAGACCGCACCGCGCGCCGCCGACGTGCTCCGTTTAGAGCAGATCGCGGCTCCCGAAATGTAGGCGTGAGATGAATTACGTTCTGTGCCGCGGGCACAGAGGTGTAGTGCTGGACGGAGTGGTGGTTTCTTGTGCAAAAGAAGTGCTTGTATTTTCACTAGGCGGGAAGACTTCAGAGATTGTGAAGATTCTGGAAGGCTTCACTGTCAGCCAGGCCCTGACGCTGCCTATTTTTCTTTTCTGTGATGTGTTTATCTTTGTGATCTTATGATTTTATTTACTTTGGATTTAAGCAGTAGCAGTTTCACTTTCATTATCTTTAGATTACTTCGGTACTACTATTGCTGGCTGAAGTTTTCAAAGAAACTGCAAGAATTAGAAGACAGGAATTAGAATAGCAGATTACCCATGCGGGAGAGGCAGAAAATAGCGGGGTTCACTAGAGAATGGTTAAAATTGAAAATAGTCGTATTCTAGTTGAGAGGATTCCGTTTCAGTCATCATCAAAGCCGTAGTTAAAATCAATTTGAACACCATTTTTCGAGTTCATCCAACAACGGGACACCTTTTATTCCACTCATTCCCAATTTTTAAATTCGATTCGCGTTCGTTTTCCTACTTAATTCTTCCTGATCCGCCTCTGGATTGCTTCAAAAAAATTCGGGATCTTTTCTGGTCATAAGTTTGTCACGATTCGAAACCACTCTTCATCAGTTACTCAGAAACTTGTGCGGTACAGTGGCTGCGCGTGAGCTCACAGCGTTGGCTGTGCATTGCACACGGCACGCGGTGGCGCTGACGCCGTCGCCCCTGCAATCGTCGGTCGCTTGGTCGCTCGGCGTATAAACGAGCCCTTACCGCTGTAGCGCCAGCGACATCAGCGGCCATCGTCGCTCGGCATGAATTGTGGAGTCGTTTTAGCAAAGAGCATAAGATACTTCATTTTTTGAAACCCAACAACATACCGCAATGAGTAATTTATGGTTGCTATTCTTACCGTTCCTCTAGGGCAAGATGATTATTTCCGAGATAATCTCTTAGAGGCCAACGCCATCAGTCAGAAATAATCCTTTTCGAAAAAAATACACAGGAAGGTCAAAAAACACTTATCAAAATCTACTTATCAGTCAACAAAACGAATCCTTATTCGGACAGGTATAATCCCTTGAATTGATAATCACCAGGGATCGGAACATCGTCCAGAATGACGTTCCCAAAGATATCAAGCACGGTGATGAAGCTGGTGGCGTCTTCCTTGGGTACATCGGTCACTTTAAGGGCGACAATCACCGTTTCGAATGTTTTTGGAAGGAACACGAAGTCCCGGAACCCTCTCGTGCGATCCGATCCTGAGCGGATGCCCAACACTTCCACGTTCTGCAAGTCAGCGTCGGCGGTCAGCAGTACTCGGGCACCTCTGGAAATTCAAAATTGAAAGAAAATATCCGATCAATTCACTTCACCATGATCAATGATGCGCTAACAGTAAGTGATTAGTAGGACAAACAAAACCATAAAAACACTAAAAATACGGAATTACATTTTAAAAAAATAGATCTTCATTAAGAGAACCGTGAAAAGGTGTTAGTATGGGAAGATTAATTAGTTTGACTTCCAGAGAAAACTGTGAAAAACAGCTTCTATGAGAGCACTCTTGATTCAAGGTCAAGCTCAAGCCTGGGGTTCGAAAATAGAAAGGGGTGTCGCGGCGCGATCTCATCCGACGGAGATTCTTTCTATTCTATCTATACATTTTCAATTTTTTCCCTGAAAATTTCATAACCAAATCCAACGGTTTATCCTGGTCTAGGTGCGCCTGAGATAACGCCTGATGGTTGATAAAGAGATTTAGGAAATCGTCCCCACAAATAGAAGGGCCTAAATCCGCAATCCAATTAGGCATCGACGTTGGTTAGTCGCCTGCGTATACGCCATGCATTCGTCTTCCATTCAGAATCGTAGGTGTGGCGTAAGTGTATTTGGCCTATACAATGACTTGAGTAGGCTAGCCGCTGGTTTTCTAGTCAGTACTTCACTTCCCCAAGCAACTGTGGCACCCATCCACCGGGCACCAAAGGGGCGGGAAGACCGGTTAGTCCAGGCGAGGACCGATCGCCCGACCGTGCCGGTGGAAGTAATGCCTACTAAGTAGTGCCAATTACCATCGCGCTTTTCGCTATTTGTGTTGCTGAATGAATAGCGATAGCATTTAAGAAGAAAAGTGCACTAGAATAAACTCACTTCTCCACATATGTCTGTTTATTATATGGCAATTCCGATGCTTTGCGGGGAAGAAGAAACCATTTCCTATTCGCTTCCGACCATCGAACGGCTTCATGTGACATGAATCCTGGAAGAGAAACGTTTCTCCCAGCTGCCAATCAACCAAGTCGGTGCGTGTTGCAGTGGAAAGAGGCGCTACTGACATCCGCACGGACAAGCGATCGATCCCGACCCGGGCTAACCAAGCCTTCCATCCGCGGTCGGGGAAATTGGTACCAAACTTGCCTGGGAAGGTAAAGACACTGAGTTGGTACAGCGGCTGGCCCAGCTACTCTTTGCGTAGACCAAATAAACATTCACATAGCTCTACTTTGAACGGAACAGGATCGGACGGCCCGTCTTCAGGGGGCTGGTCAACGCCAGGACCTTTACCTTTACCTTTACCTTTACCTTTTCACCAACGCGGCCGAGCTCCGTACCCAGTCGAAGGTGGGGTTGGGGACCACAGGAGTCCGCCGAACGACCAGATCGACCGGAACAGGAGTCGATCACGCATGTCACCAACCCATTTCCACATTCCACAAAATTTCGAGCTCTTGATGAGTTCAGCCAAAATCACATCAGATCTTTCGTAGATGACATTTTTCCCTGATGAATAAAGTACGCTCAATAAAAAAGTCGATTACCAAAATCTTTTTCCAAAATCTGTAATTCTGCTTTTGGGTGCTTTTGGAAAAACGTCCTTGCATCAAATCCGAAAACTAAAGAAAAAATTGTGAGTGACAATTTTGGTGTGATTTTGCCTGAGCTCATCGGATAGAGCTCGAAATTCTGATACGGCAATCTGTAGGTGCTATGCATGATTGGCTTCGATTTGAGCTCTAAATAAGTGAGTGGCTCTTGGTCCAGTTGATCTGGGCCCAGATTCATGAACGAAAGAGCGGTCTCCGATACCGCGGCGCAGACAGAACCAGACGGCAGACTCGATGAGAGATTGCTTTTAACATAGGAAGTTTAGGATAAGTAGACAACGGTGGGCGCCGTTCGGGCTATATCTCGAAGTTTGTCGGGGGTTTGCCAATGACGAATCTGGGCCCAGGTCGTTTGGCGGATTATGGGTCCCCGTCGACACTGAACGGAACTCGGCCGAGGCGGGCACCTGAGAATCGGAGAACTCGCCAAATGGTCCGCAAGAACCCGTCACCTTTGAGCTTGTTAACTGACAACTGTGAGAAACATCGCTCACCCTCAGGTCTACCGTAGCCAGCTCCTTTCCTGATCCTGTAATATTCCTCTGTCCAGTCCAAATCTTCCACCTGAAAAGCGCCTTCTCATCATTTTCCTGCTTAAGGTACTTGACAATACCATGTAAAGCTGACCACTTTTCCGTCAGACGAAACTCTCTTAACGACGTGTGTGTTGTTCCCTTGCTTCTGAACAGAAATCCGAAAGCTACATTTGAACGAAACCCTGTATTTTTCTAATTCTCCCGAAAAGACCTTCAACAATGCTGGAAAGCACTCAACAGCTCACCATTCCAGTACTGCCCACATAAAGATTGCCGTCTTTCACTGTCCACCATTTTGGTGTGATTTTTTGCAAGTCGGGTTTGTTGAGATTTTGCCGCACGAACGCCTAGAGAGAATGTTGTAGAGAACAGCAGGAAAATTTTGTTCTCTCTACAGAATATTTCAGAGTGATGGGAACGTCATTTGGACGGAGCGTTTTTGAAGCCACAATCTTAGCGACGTATTTGCTATTTCCTCGCCTCTGAACAGAGATCCGAAAGTTATATTTGATAGGAACCCTGATTTTTCCTGATTCTTTTCTCGAAAAGAGCCTCAACAATACTGGGCAGCAGTCACCAGGATTCTCTAGTAAACGAATGAAGGAAGGTTTTATCGCTTTTGCTAAGAAATTTTTTCAGAAAATATGAAATTGTTCTGGTAATTGAGGATTGCAACGATCACCTTATCACCGACGATCTCGTAGACCTTTCCGCTCTTTTCATGTACAAGGAGCTGTTTGCCCTCGAACCCTTTTGATCCTTTGAGGCGTGTTTTGTTCAGTCTGTAACAAATGCCGTTTCTACTCCTGAATCAGAAAGGTGTAAACCCCATCAGCTCATCTCGCACAGTCGCTGAAAAAAGGCCTATTGTTATAGCTTGGTAGACTGAGACGTGCTCCGGTATCAGAATATCGGCACAACCTCATTCCACCGGCACCGGGATCTTCCCACGGGCAATCGATTGCACTTTGATCCCGATTACTGTAGTTCCCATGCACTATTGATACATATTACTGTATTTTCTCATCAACGGGTATCCGCCTTTAGCTTTCGCAAATCCGTGCGGAACTCGGGTATATAAGGCCCTGTTGAAACCCATAGAAACTCTCGTTGTGTCCCCGCACTCGGGTCGTTGTCGCCTTCGTCTCAAATAAATTCTTGGTGAGTTTTTCTCTCTCTCTCTCTTTTATCTCCCTCGGAATTAGCTGCAGCTTGCAACCCTTCGGGATCGCTGCAGGACAGGCCTAGACACTCTGGAAATTCTCCAAAAAGGCGAAGCCAGCTACTGAACCTGGTAAAGACGATAAGCCAAGGTTAACTCAAGTTTATTACGGCTAACGCTTCGACGGATCCGCCCTCTTCAAAGCCTCAAACCTTGGTAAAGGGTAAAAGTAAAGGGTAAAGGGCAAAGGGGTCGGCGTTTATCAATCCCTTAGGGCGCGCCGCAGCATTCCCGTTTCATTCAGAATCGTAGAGGCATGGTGAATCTCTATTTACCTTATACAACGACTTGCGGCTATACCATGGCGGTGTTCTTACCCTATCACACAAGTCTAGTACCAATTTACCCGAACCCGAAGTGATGGAAGGCTTGGTCAGGCAGATGTGGATCGATCGCTCGACCATGCCAGTGAAGGAGATGTGTTTCACAACTTTATGATGCACCACCATGGAAAATGTCTGACCGTAACTTTGATACGTAGATTTGATATGATGGATGTCAGACAACAAAGGAATAAAAGAAAAATGGTCCGCTCTCATCATTCTCATAAGGTTGCGCCACGCATGCGGCTTGCATTCATAATCGTAGAGGCATGGTGAACGCGCATTTGACCTATACAATGACAATATACAATATAAATACAATACCCGGCCCCGGAGGGATGGAAGACTTGGTTAGCCCGGGCGGGGATGGATCGCTCGACCGCACCGGTGTCGATAGCGCTTCTCACCACTGTATCGCGCGCGCTCAACAGTCGGTCGTAGAATATTCAAACGGTTTTTGATTGAGGAGAAAAATTCCATCAAGTGAACTTACATCAGTTCCTCGAGACCTTCTGGCCACTCTACAGAGACCTGTAGAGCACCGGCGTCCCCTGCCAGCTTGATGAAACCTTTCTTCATGATCGCTCTGAGTACACCAGGTCGCTGACGATCCTTGCTGGGTTCGGTAACCAGAGTGAGAGCATATTTCTGAAATCTTCTTTTAGACAATGATGAATCGACCCAGTTTTCTAAGATGACAGAAAAACGTTTTATTCTTATTTAGATACTTGAATAGCAGGTGTTTGTCTGATAGGCAATGTCAAAGCTGCATCTTTTTACTGAGATACAGCAAGACAGAAAATGACAAAGTTTTTTGTTTGAAAAAATAAGCCCCGAACAGTCGGAAACCCCTCCGGCTAATAGCGACTAATACTAGATTATTGAAATTTATTATTGCGCAACATTGTCGTGTCAGCAGTGTAGCGGTTAACAAGCCTCGGTTGGGCGCGCGGGAAGCGGGTTCGAATCCAGCCTGAGCCGTGATTTTTGCGATGGAATCAGCACCGTCATTACAACATCATATCTAGTATACTTAATAGTAACCCGCAAGAAATTGGTAATAAAACCAGAATGTCACGATATTATGTGAGAATTGCCAATATTTAAAACTACAATTAATAGAATAACCCCTGATTGACAAAGAAAAAGAGATATGGTAGAAAGACCTGGTAATATTAACCCACCACTTCTCCGCCTCCACTGCTGAACTGGATCAGGTGTTCCCATGATGCAGCTGAAACGATAGATGATGATAATAACGACAACTGTGGTACTTGTAAGGAGGAGGTATAAAACTACCGGGTGAAACGAAATTAATTTTTATGCCATTTAATGCTTTTGTCACAATAGTTTTCCATATGTTTTTCATTCATCATAAGAGTTTTTAGCCGTAAGGAGCATGACCAAGACATCACCTGATTTGTGTGGAAGTGTTCCTAGGTAAAAAGAAAAGGTAGAGTGTATTTATCAGCTCCTAAGGACGCGCCACGTATTCGCCTTTCGTTCAGAATCGTAGAGGCGAATTTGTCCTCGACGACTTACACAAAGTGGGTTACGTGGGCCATTCACTGTATAAGTCAAGGTTTTACCTTTGGAGAAAGGTCCGGTACCAATTTACCCGAGCCCGGAGAGATGAAAGGTTTGGCTAGCCCGGTAGATGATCGAACTGTTGATTGTTGGTGCGGAAGCAGCTGTACAACATTAGCCGAAATCATTCAGTGATCGTTCCATTATTGTAGAACTGGGGTTTCGCCTCAACTGGGCCATGTTGGGGACAGAAATGGGCGGGGCGAAAATGACGTAGAATCCGTTTCACTGCCCCACTTTACGTACGAGCTCTCAGGCTAGCTCTGAAATTGAAAAATCGGGGGGAGTCTTATGAGTAGGTTTCTATACAATGCTTGAGGGTAATCTGTCGAAGGTGAACATTGAATTTTAATTATTTCTGTAACCCCAGTTAAAATTTTCAGCGGCAATGTAGGTATGGGTTGACGCCGGGGAGAATCGTTGAAGTCCACGATTAGTTTGTTATATTTGACAAAATATTTGTCTTATAAATCTATTTGTATTTTTGGTACTATTCCACTTGTTGGACACCAGTCATAAAAATTTTTTCCTTGTCAGATTTCGCCCAAATTTGGTACCGGTGGGAGGTAATCTGGGGCGCTGATCATGAACCTGGTGACCATTATTCACCATGGTGGTCGGGGACCACCCATATCGAAAACTTGGGTGGTCTAGTTAGGATCACCGATTTCGCTGAAACTTTGCATGGGGGGTTATTTGAGGTCCTGAACACGATGGTGGAGCCCATTTTCCAATTGGCAGCCGAATACGATTGTTAAAGGTGAGTACCTACCGACCCCACCTGGTGAGGCTCACCTACAACTACCGTATTCGGCTGCCAATTGGAAAACGGGCTTCGCCACCGTGTTCGGGACCCCAAATAACCCCCCTATGCAAAGTTTCAGTGAAGTCGGAGATCCTGACTGGACCACCCAAGTAGCGCCGTGGGTGGTCCCTGACCACCATGGTGAAAAATGGACACCAGATTCGTGATCAGCGCCCCAGATGACCCCTGGTACCAAATTTGGGCGAAATCTGACGAAGGAAGAATTTTTATGACTGGTGTCCAAGAAGTGGAATAGTGCCGTAGCTTTATACCTTAATAATATTTTGATTTGTTAAGTTTGATAATATTCTTAGCGATATTTGTTTCGCTGTTTCCAAACGCCTTCCCAGCTGGAATATTCAGCTTAGATGGCTGGATTAGTTGAAAGGCGGACTTACCGAATGATCCTTGCTGCAGCAGTGGTCCGACCAGTAGAATACTCTAAAATATTCATTTACAATTTTATCACTAGAAGGGAAATTCTCGTTCCTGGTGGTAATTCGTTGAAATTACGAATCTAGTAGTGGATCAAAGCGACTCACCGCAATCGCAAAGGATTGAACAAGCATTGTGATTCAGTAATTTGTGTGGCCTAGGGGAGCTTTTATGCGAATTGCTTAAGCACTCAAAAAGTGAACAGATATCTTATTTGCTTGGCTGCATCCCTGTACAGTGTTTGATTTCGGTTGGTCCACGTACGTTTGACTTCTGTTGGTTTCTGTCCTGCACGTTGCAGAGGAACGCCAGAATAAATGAGCGCGATCCTGTTTTACTACTTTGCTGCTATTAATAGTTGCAGTATTACTTTCTTTGGCAGGTGTCACTCGCTCATCACAACAACATCCGATTTTGAAATCCCCGACCGGTCAAAGTACTAGTCTATAGGACAGGCTCACGAAAGAACAAAGTGGAAAAGAAGGTGGGACCCGCGAAAAAGAATTACTGCTGAGGAACAGGTCGCAAGTATCGCCGTAAAGTAGGTATCACTTCCTCTGCTCTTGTGTACCCTTAGAAAATACAAGCACGAAAAAGGATCTGCTGGAATGAAAAAAAAACAAAAACGTCAACCAAAGGTGGCCCACATCAGCCGGTAGTTTTCAGAAAGTTTTTTTTGGAAATTTGTTGAGAACCTTGAGGCCCTAGCCGGCCTGAAGGTACTTTCATGGTTACTCTATGGGCAACCCGCACTTTCAAAGAACTCTTCAACCCTGATTTGTTCGTGCCTTTTGACTCACGAAGCAAATTTGTCTCGAACATCAAAAACTATCAAAGAAGGCAGTTAAGAATTAAAGAACCAGTACAAATGAGGCAAATGTTCTTTCGATGATGTCGCGTTGATAACAAAAACTACGACCCTTTCGAGGTTCGAACCCGCGTATCGAGCTAGACAGCTGAACACGCATCTCATGCTCTCGTCCCCAAGTGAACCGCAGCGAAAGTTTTTAAATAAGATATCGCCCATACCCCGTTGAGAAGGGTCACTTGGTGTGCTAGTTGCGATCCTGGGATCAGCTTCTGGAATTTCGATTGATTTTGACGAATGTAGGTAGGCATGGGTAGGTAGACAGGATGGTGATAGTGGGATTATCGATTTCGTCAAACTTCGCGTAGATCTGAGGATATTTTCTGTGCTAATCGCGATTCTTTCATCCGTTCGTAAATGCGACACCCCCAATCGTAGAAAATAATTGTTAACCATTAATCGTTGAAGATTAAGTAATTGGTTGAATCAATCACTTCTACTTCTTCGACCCCCTTGTAGTTGATTTCTGCTACATATGTAAATAATTTGTGTAAAATAAAAGCTCGTTTCGTCTCTAATACTTACAATTAGAAATTCAAAGACCAAAACAGTTCCCTGGGACTCATCACTAAGTAAGGGGGACTCGTAAAAGGAAAGAAAAAGAAAAATCTTAAAAACCATAAACTAGGAAAGAACAAACCAATGAAAACAAGAAAATTAGACCGACCTGATTTATACAGAATCTACTATAAACAGTAGCCCCATATACTTAAATATTCCCAACTGATAATCTACAAACATAGGCTCAAACTTGGGTAATTAAACCATGTTTGTATTTTTGGTGTCCTGATTCTCTACCAGTTCTCGTTTATTGGTTGACAATTTAAAAATTTAATTCAGAAAGGCGTTACTTCACTATCAAGGGATCGATCCTCGCCCAGGCTAAGAACCCTGGATCGATCCTCGCCCAGGCTAAGAACCCTATCTCCGGGGTCGGATAACTTGGTACCAGACCTGCCTGGGAAGGTGAAGGCATTGACTTTAACAGCAGTTTGCTTACGAAAGTCATTGTGTACGCCAAATTCATATTCAGCACAGCTCTGTTATTCTGAATGGAAAGCGAGTGCATGGCGTGTCTCTAGGACACTGATCGAGACCAAATCACCTTTACTACATTTTTCATTGCTGGTAGTCTACGTGGTGCAGTGGTAAGAGACGCTAATGGTGTTCCGGCCAAGCCAGAACCTCTTGGCCCCCACCCCATCAGGGGCGGAACCAAGGGCGACATGGTGCGGTCGGTGCCTGGGCACGGCACTTCTAATAATAAAGATTGTGCAGTGAGCAGTTGTGTCTTCAACAGAAGCATAACTAAGGGCGCAAAACTCGCCCAACACAAATGGCACCCGTACGATCGAGCGATTGATCCCCGCACGGGCATACCGAGCCTTCCATCCCTCCGGGGTCGGGTAAATTGGTACCAGACTTGTCTGGGAAGGTAAAGACACCGACGTGGTACAGCGAATGGTTGGCCAGCCTTAGGGGACGGGCACCTGTACCTTTACCTTTACCTATCGTTGTAAATTTACTTATTTGTTTATCCGTACGTCAATGTGGCGTACCTGTGCACTAAATGTAAAAGAAACAACAACAAAATCAAAGTCAGCCGGGATACATCCGCACTGTAAGCATAGCATCAAGGTATGGAAATCGATTACCTGGCAAGTATGTTAGGAGGGACAATCTTCCTCCGGCAATTATTCGGTTATTAAAGAGCTGAATATACCATCTTCATTTTGGATTGGACACTTTTCAAATCACGTCGTACGTTTTTCAACCACGTCGGACGCCTTCTGTTCCCAACCTGTGATATCTGAAGGCGCTGAGAGCACAAAGCGTCCTGGCTGACTTTTGAAAAACGTCCTGCGTGGTTTGAAAAACGTCCAAATCGAAGTGAAAATGGTTTATATCTCTCACTTGTCCAGGGGCCGTATGCTCGTCTCTCCAGGCCGGGCGATGGGCGCCCTTCGCCCGGTCGGGAGGGACGAGCATACGGCCCCAGCTCACCCGAAACATTCGAGAGCGCCCGCTTGGTCGTTGATGTCGCTTTGTCTGCCCCTCTCTCGCCCCAGTGCCCCCTCGTGGGTGCCATCGAGCGGGGCAGGCGCTGCTGATGCGGGGAAGGCGGCCGGGGTATCGACCCGATCGATGTGTGGGGAATGCCCCATGTTGGGTGGGGGAAAGGGGTGGCTGGGTGGTGGTCGAATGGTGGGTGGGTGGACCATCTCTTCACACATCCATACCGCCCGCCCGCACATCGATCGAGCCCGTTCGGGGAGCGGGGAGCGCTCCGGTCTCAATTCCCCCTTCACTTCTCTTGTCCTCAAGTGTATGGGTTCTATCACCCACCCCGCGCTCCCCTCCCCCCTCGCCCTACCCACACCGTTGCCCGTCCGCCCGACATCACCGTCGCATTTTCGCTGTTGTGTTTCGTCGTTGATTTCTTACACTCATTCTTACACCTAAGTCGTATTTCATATTTTCTCTAAAAATTAAAAGGTAAAGGAAAAAATGCCGGCGTCCATCGGTCCCCTAGGGACGCGTCGCCGCATTCGTGGTCAATTCGGAATCGTACTACTTCAATGCCTATTTGCCCTATACCATGACTTGTCGGGGGCCGGCGGTTATACCACGTCACCGTATTTACCTTGCCAGACAGGTCTGGTACCAACTTACCGGATGGATGGAAGGCCTGGTTAGCCCTAGCGGTGATCGATCACTTGACCATAGAGGTGGATCAGTAGCGCCTCTTACCACCGTATTACGAGCGCCTCTTCGATTAAAAGTGGGTAAGGTAAAGGAGGTAAAGGTAATGCGAGGGGCCTGATCAGTACCCTAGATGTGCGTCGCATACCCGGTGCCATGTGGGATTTTTTTTTTTGGGGGGGGGGGTGAAGAGCCGAAGAAAAGTTACTCGAGGGCGTATTTTTTAGTGGAAATGGCTCAATTTGATCTAGAGGTATGCGTAGTTCGAAAGTCGGCGTTTAAAAATATTTTGGCGCCTTTTGAGAGTTCTCAAGCACAAGTACTTGCCCTACTGTTTGCACCCCAACCCACTTAGAAAAAGACTCTCCCAGGCCTATTATAGTTGACCCTGGGTGTAGTTTTACCCACCGAATATTGTGGGCCCCAATTAACGCGAACTAGTCTGATGGCCCTCTCCGACTCTCTATTATTCTGTCACGTATGCAATGACTCGCTAGAGCCCAAATGTTGTATTAGGTTGGTGCAAAAGTTCTCGGATATTTGCGACTTTTTCATTTGAAAAGGATTTTCCCGACATTTTTGACTCCGGTCGACACTTGTTATAGAGAAGAGAAGATCATTGATATTAACGGTGTCTACTTCAATTGCTATTGTTCAGATATTATAAAATAAACTGTTTTGTATCTCAACTGTACGAGAATTTTGCACCAAGCTAATATATGTAACCCGGCGTCTTCACCTTCCCCGGACATTAATACCCGGAAGTCTGGTATTAATTTACGCAGCCCCAAAGGTATGCATTACTTGCTTAATCCGGGCTAGGATAGCGTGTGTTGCCACTCTTACCAGCTTCTATGGTAAAATTAACCCGAAAAAGCCTCCTATTCGTCCCTATTAACACTTTTATAGCTCCAAGCATATAAATTCCAAGTATACCCGGTGTTGATGAATCGTGTCCCTGAACCAATCATGGGGTAGCTGAGGATTAATTGTGGGTTAATCAATCACGGATTTGAGCTCTGTTAGGACATTTTTAAGCTGCTTCTAATTGTGAGACTGAGCCTGTTTTATCGCTTCATTCTTCTGCAGAAGTGATCTTTTGAGTGAAGCAAAAGGTTCAAAGAGCTTGGGGTAATTGACCTTACCCATCCCTCGTAGACCTCCTCGCTCTTGAAGAAGTTCCTGATAATTTTATTCTTTTGTGGGGAATAAGTTGATAATCTCAGCATTGTGCGAATTGTGAAAGGATAAGAGGCGCTGTTTTCATCCGCACTGTCAAGCGATCGACCCTCCCCGAATTCAACCAATCGACTCACCTCCCCAGCGTCGGGTAAATTGTCACCAGACCCGTCTGGGTAGTTGAGGGCACTGACTTGTGCAGCAGTTGACCCAAAAAGGTCAACAAATGCGCGTTCGCTGCACCACTACGATTCTGAGGGGAAGTCGAATGCGTGGCGCATTCTTAGGAGATTGATTGTTGCCGAACACATTCCCTTTTACGATTATCTTTGTACTGTAACTTGGCAGGCTTTATTTTCCTAAGCAATTTATTTTTCGTAGAGCTTTTGATCATGACTATATGAAACTACACAGTTTTCTTCAGAAATGGTCTCTCCTCTTCCAAACCTCCGAACGGTCACTTTCTATCCTTTGACCTTATCGAAAAACTGGTATCGTTATGTTAACATGACTGAAGAGTCGGTCGGTCATTGTGGT
This sequence comes from Nippostrongylus brasiliensis, assembly GCA_030553155.1. Taxonomy (NCBI): domain Eukaryota; kingdom Metazoa; phylum Nematoda; class Chromadorea; order Rhabditida; family Heligmosomidae; genus Nippostrongylus; species Nippostrongylus brasiliensis. The sequence goes on from CP130734.1 coordinate 32,938,855, forward strand.
TTACTCATGGGTTAACTGCTTTACCTGTTTTCCCGAGAAGTGCTTCGGTTCTCATGTGAACCCGGTTAGTTTATTGATAACGGTGCGGATTCCGAAGCAGTTCCGGGCCTGTCGTTGATGGGGTAAGTCGGTCTTCTTGCGTCGGTCTTTCATACCTACCGGCTTGCTCTTTGATGCTCCACATGTTTCAGATAGATTTTACCTGCTCTCTGCCAAAACGCCATTCTTTTAGGGTTTCCATTGGTGCCTGTCTGGGTTAACTCTTGAATTTTTACCCATTTCTGCTCCGAGACTCTTCAACTACTTCCGTTCCTTGAATTTCGTTTTTTTGGTCTCCGGTGGTGATGTGATTGTTTTTGTAACTCCCTCTACTGTTAGTTTGATCACTGATACTTGATTAAACTTCCGAAATTAAATTGATAACGGCACCAATCAACTTAACGGACACCAGCACTCGATTTTTTCAGTCGTCAAAATCCGCTGAAACTTCGCCTAGGGGGTTATTTGAGGTCCAGAACACGAATCTGCCGTTCGTTTTTCACGTGGGCGGTCTTGGACCAACCATATCGACTATGTGGGTGGTCCAGTCAGGATCATCGATTTCGCTGAAACTATGTATCTGGGGGTTCTCTGGTGTCTTGAACACGATTGTGAAGTCCGTTTTCCAAATTGCGGCCGAATACGGTAGTTATAGGTGAGTACCTACCAGCCAGAACCCTCATATACAAAGTTTCAGCGAAATCGGTGATCTTGACTGGACCACCCAACTAGCGATTTGAGTGGTCTGAGACCACCCAAGTGAAGGCGGACGGCAGATTCGTGATTAGGGCCCTCAATTACTACCATGTGCAAAGTTTCAGCGAATTTTGACGACCGAAAAAATCGAGTACTGGTGTCCGTTAAGTTGAATAGTGCCTTCTGAACATAAAAAATTTGTGATTCACAGTTCCGTTCCTTATACGTACCTTCTTGCTATTTGCGTTCCGCCTGTTTCATTAGTTCCTGCTTGAGTTGAGTTTGAATGTCCACTTTTTGTGCCCTGAGGCTACTAGTTGCTGTTCAATCGTGTGCCCTTAGAAGTTCTTTTCCTCCTTCTCCAATACGGGGCCGTATGCTCGTCTCTTTCGACTGGGTACAATCTACCTTCTCGGTGACTACGACCACTTCGGCCGGGTAGATTGTACCCGTGCGGGTAGATTGTACCCGCTAGGAGATACGAGCATACGGCCGCTGGTTGTTTTCACAACTTCCTTCGTTATTGATCCGATCGATTCCGATTTTGATTTTAGTTTAGAAACGAATTTTGTAGATTATGTACGATGTCGACAACAGTTGGTGATGAGATCCGATTGCTTGGGCTGCAGGAACATCTGCAGTCGTTCAGCAGCAGTTTTAAGCACGACGACAATGATGAATCGGTGCATTCGAATTTGGACGGAGAGGTCGACCTCGAATTGTTCCAGAATTTAAGGAAAGTGAAGGTTAGTGATAAGGGAAAAGGGTAAATTGGCTGACTTCAATCAGCCCTTTGGGAATCCGCCATGCCTTCGTCTTATATGGTATATAGTCTTCGTGAATGAGTATTCGGCTTAGTCAGTGTTTCTACCTGCCCAGACAAGTCTGATACCAGCTTACCTAAACCTGGAGGGGCGGCACGCTGGGTTACCCAAGGCGAGGATCGATCGCTCGACCGCATGGGTTGGAAGAACGAGTCCTAAGGAAGCATTACGTGTGACCTAGTTGTGTGGTAGAAGGTAATGGTAAAGTTGTTGGCATGGTGAATGCGTATTTGGCGGGTATATTCCGTATTTTGAAGTTTTGAGCAGTCGTTGGAACGTGAGGGTTTAAGGTAAATGTGGTCATTTCCCTAAAGACGCGCCACGCAATCGTGTTCCATTTGGAATCATAGATGCATTTGGTCCACATAATGTCTTGCGGGTCCAGCCGCTGTACCACGTCAGTGTCTTTACTTTCCCAGACGAGTCTGGTACCAATTTACTCTACCTCGGAGGTATCGAAGACTTGGTGAACCCGAACGGGTATCGACAGCTGGACAGCACGGTGGAATTGCCGACGACACTCAAGGAAGTACCACCACGTTTGGTCCGGGTAAGAGATACCGCCGAAGTTCAGATTTTACCCTGTTTTTGTCACATTGTTCTTGAACCAATCGTGTTAGAGTCGAGAGTTAACGGCTGGCTCGTCATTCATGGATCACTAGGCGGTTTACCTTTACATTGTGGTCTCTTCTGTCCTGTCTCTGCCGGATCAGGTAATCTGTGTGGGAGATTACCCGTAGACCAGATTACCCGATTGATTACCCATACCGCTAAATACGAGCACACAGCCGCTGCTTACACAGGAAGGGATGTGGGAGAGAGGAGAGATCACTATGCACTACCCTTAACAATTCCATTTTTTATTTTTTTTACATTTTTTTAAACTGCGTGAACACATTTGTTCGTTTGCCTGCATTGAAATTCCTCTCAGCAACTGCAACATCAGCGGTGACCTTTGTTAGGAATTTTCGGTTAGCTGTCGTCTAGGGGTTAATTTTACCAACGGAACCGGTGGAGAATCTTGCCGCCGTCTTACCAGATGGATTTCATACCAGAAACCGCGGCGTTCCTTTCACAAAATCGCGGTATCATTTACCACATCGGTAGCCTGATGGCTAATTTTTCCATTTTGTTCTTCTTTTAATTCCAATAGGTAAGAATTAGGCAGACACCAATGCATCGTAGACCTAGGAGCGGTCGTAGGGTATAAGATACGGCCAAGTTTACTGGGAAATGACCCCTGTACACTTTTACGGATCACGGTCTGTGGCGACTATCGAGCGCTTGGCAACAAGAAATCTTTGACGAAGTCGGTAGGCAGCTTTTCGTGCGATTTTGTCAGAAAAAAAAAGAAAAAGAGAAAAGGAAGAAAAAAGATAAACAAGAAAAGCCGTGTCAAGTAATGTCGTCGGTGTGGGCAATTCCCTAAAGATGCGCCATGCACTCGTCTCCGATGAAGAATCGTAGAGGAAAGTGGAGGCGTCTTCGGCCCATACAAAGATAAAGGGGCTGGCTGCTGTATTAGTCCATCACTTCACAAACCAAGGCAAGTCTGGTACCAATTTAGCCGACCCAGGAGGGTTGGCTGGCTTGGTTAGCCCTGATGAGGATCGATCACTGAACCGTGCGGGTGGTGGTGGCGCTTCTTAGCGCTGCCCTACAAAAGCCGAATTGCCCGAAAATCATTCTATTTTCAATGAGATTACGTCAGTTCTATTGGATACTGATCAAAAAGTACTTTTCAGCGTGAATATCCAGCCGGAAGATTCCTGAAAAGAGAGCTGGAATACATTGCTGAGACGTACTGCAACAATTACGAAACATTCTATCATTCTACCGTTAATGGCGGCAAAGACAAGGATGCCATAGCTGTAGGTTCCTCTATTTTTTGGATTTTTTCCAACTTTCTCAATTTTACCTCTTTCAGAAGAAGAAGGCGTTACTGAACGAGATGGCCGAGCATATTTCACAGCTTGGCGAGGAGCATCGCACCGCGGAACAGGTGGAGCAGAAGATACGCGATGAGCTGAAGCGTGTGAAGAAGTATATAGCTGCTAAGGTAGTTGTATTTATTTATTTACTTGTTTATTTATTTAATACGCTCTAAGGCTTATCACATCGAAGCAAAAAAGGAAAACAAAACTCAGCCTAAGAAAGGGAAGGAACCACAAAATTCCACAGCAGGGGTGTACGGAACTTCCGTTTCCGTGTTCCGAACTCCGGTTTCCGGCCGTTTTTGGCCCTGCCTTTCCGTTTCGTGTTCCGCTTTGTTTTTGGGCGGAACACGGAAACGGAAGAAGAAATCGAAGGCCTTCACTGTGCGAGCTTACCAAAATGGGGACTGAAGTTATTGTGCTGACGTCGATGCTATCCATTCGAATTTTGGTAGAATGAAACCAATGCAGCGAAGTACACTCCCCCCTCTCCTTAGAAGACATGCAACTAAGTATTTGTCGGCACATGCCGAATCTTCCGAGTGCAAGAGTTTGTATTCTACTGCTGGTTTCATTGTAGACGATTTGAGAAAAAGCCTCACTCCCCAGAACCATGCAAAAACTGCTGTTTCTCCAACATGTTCGTTTTGCGCTTTTAATTCTATTTTGAAAGCACTCTTGTCTATCACGCCAAAAAAGTCTACCTTTCTCTACGTACTTGTCTTGGGCTTATAATGAAGTTTATAAAGATGAATTTCCACCGTTTACTTTGAAGCTATCACCAAACATTGAACACCTTCACCAAAATAATAGACACATTCTAGTGGAAACAAAACGAGCACTCAACTGAGTACCTTTAGAAAGGGAAATGAAATTTTTTGTGGCATAGTTTTGGTTAATTTCCAATAATTTAGTGGTTTTTGCACTATTTCCGGCTTCCGTGTTCCGCAATCCTGTTTCTGGCCATTTTTGGCCATTTCCGTTCCGACTTCCGCCTTCCGCTTTTTTTGAAAAAAATTTCCGCACACCCTTGTTCAACAGCATGCCACAAAAACATAAACTAAAACAGACTAAAACTCTTGAGAATTTAGAAAAGACAAGCACAAAGGATTCAGGGAATCATCCAAAAAAGAAACTAAAACTCAAACTAAAACTCTTGAGCGCAAATTAGCCGAAAAAGCTACGGTAGCAAAGTCCTACAAAGGAGCTAAACGGAACGGAAATTAATTGCTTTAAAAGTTTCAAAAATCCATAAAAAGAAAAAGAGAATCGGGTTATTTCACTTGTTCCAACTGAACACCCGTGGTGCAGTGGTAAGAGGCGCCACTTCCATCCGCGTGCACAAGCGATCGATCTTCGCACGGGCTAACCGAGCTTTCCATCTCTCCGGCGGGTAAATTGGCACCAGGTTTGTCCGAGAAGGTGAAGGCGCTGCTTGAACAGCAGCTATTCTCCGCAAGTTATTAAATAGCCCCATCCACCAGGTGTCTATGATTATGAATGGAAGCTAAATGCGTGGCGCTTACTAAGCGGATTGATCAACGCCAACCATACGCCTTTTATTTGTTCCTGTGGTACATGAAATATGCCATACCGAACCTCTGCATAACTTATTATCATACATTTTTCATCGTTGTGCATGGTAGAGATGTTTAATGCATTGGCTTCACTGACACGGTCAAGCGATCGATTCTCAGCGGGGATCACCAAACTCTCCATCCCTCCGGGGTCGGGTAAACCTGTAGCGGAATTGTCTGGGAAGGTGAAGACGTTGGCATAGTGTAGCGACTGAGCCCACAAGTCATTCTATGGGCCAAAATAATACTATTCACCGTGCTTCTATGATTACGAACAGAAGCCGAATGCATGGCGCGTCCTCAGGGGACTGATAAACGGCGACCATTTTACTTTTTAATTGTTTCTGTGGTACATGCTATTCACACCGAACTTTTGCATAACTTACGGTCAAACATTTATTTTAGCTGATATTAGTGATTTTTATAATTTTTGCTTGCTACTATTGATGTGGATGTCTAAATAAATAAATAATTTCAGAATGAAGGCACCCTTAACAGCGGGCGAAGAGAAATCATCTTGTCTACACCTCAACAAATGATCGCCGATGTCATTGAAAATACGATAATTGAACCGATAAAACCGAAGCCGATCGCCGAGCAGAATGGCATTGATGAAGCGGTCGTTGTCGACACGTCCTGCATCGATGTCCCTACTGCCGGTAAGTCGATCTTTCATCCCCTTAAACCCTTAAACCCCTTGATTCTCGATTGATTACCATTTATAGTTGTTTTTTATCGAGGCGCGTGGTACAGGGGTAAGAGGAGCTACTGAAACCAGCACGGTAAAGCGGGTGAGCCTTTGAATCAGGGGACTACCCATAGTTGGACATTAATTTGAGCAATTTTTAGTAGAAAATACGGCCTCGGGTGACTTTTCTTTCACTGCCCTCCCCCCCTGCCCCAAAATCCCACATGACACCAATGGGTATGCGACGCACATTTTGGTACTGATCAGGACGATTGCATTATCTTTACCATACCTAGTTCTTATCGAAACGTAATACAGTGGTAAGAGGCCCTACTGACCGCCCCCTGCGTGGGCGAGAGATCGATCCCCGCCCGGCTAACCATGCCTTCTATCCCTTCGGGGTCGGGTAAATTGATACCAGACTAGTCTGGGAAGGTAAAGACACTAACTTGGTATATCGGCTGGCCCCAGCAAGTCAAGTTCGCATTCACCACCGATAGCTTTACCTTTACCTTTTCACCTTTTTTGAGTTTTCTATTGAAAGTATTTCCCATTACCCTATGGAGAACTTCATTTACTCATCATTACCAAATAAAGCTAACCACAGTGGAATAGAAAAGCATTTAGTAACATGTGATTGTTGGACATAAAGAAATAAAAAGGTGAAAAATCATCAAAAATCAAAACATCAAAAATCAAAACGAACTGCTGAGGATGACTAGGAACATTTAATTTGTGGGGCCACATTCGAAAATTTCAGGGTTTTTAGACGTTTTATTATACTAACGAACCGGTAAAACTAATTTAGAGCTGAAGATATACTAACCGTAACAACTTGCGTCCACGTACCGAATGAATAACAAATAAACAATGTCAAAGCCTTGAAAAAGGTTGAGAAATTGATCTGATGGTGATAGCATATTCGCAAAAATAGCGACCCACGCGGGATTCGAACCCGGGTGTTTTCGTTTTTTGAACTATAACAGATTTTGCCTGCGCCCCTAAGGTGCAAATCACAAAAGAGAGCAGAAGCGTCAAAGCAGAGAATGTAAACGTAAGAAATTTGAAGAAATGTCAATGAAAATTATTTTGGTTATTTCCAGGTTCCTCAATGGAAGTCAGTCCACCGCCAGTCAATCGACACAATTCTTCGTCTCCGGTGGAGACACGTCGGAAGAAACGACGAATGAGCCAGCGGGATTTTCCAACAAGACCACCGTTTGATGACTTCAGGTATCAGAGGAATGGTTCGCTCTTACCTCAACGAATGGAATGGGAGGAAGTGCGAATGGTTGGAGAATGATAATGAAAAATTCCGTAGAAGTATTCGCCCTAAATCTGAATGGTCTCTTTAAAATGATACTCTTCCACGGTAGATACTGGTGGTAGGGCCGATGTCTCGATATTTCAACAATCGAGTTTAAATTGAAAAAAATGAAAAAATTGAAGGGAAAATTTAATATTTTGAGAAATATACCTCTTTAAGATGCCTACAGTAATTAAGTAACTGGAGTAATTTCACTTGCATGAGAGCGCGTATGGTAAAGAGGAAGGAGGCGCTACCGCCACCCGCTCTATCGAACGATCGATCCCAACCCGAGCTAAACAGGGCCCAGATTCGTGAACGGACGAGCGGTGTCCGAAACCGTGGCGCAGCTAGAACCAAGGCCCAGATTCAACATTGGTAAACCCTCGATAAACCCCGAGATATAGCCCGAACGGCGCCTACCTTCGTCTACTTATCGTAAACTTCCTATGTTAAACGCAATCTCTCATCGACTCTGCCGTCTGGTTCTGGCTGCGCCGCGGTTTCGGAGACCACTCGTCCGTTCATGAATCTGGGCCCGGACGGCAAAGTCGATGAGAGATTGCGTTTAGTATAGGAAGTTTAGGATAAGTAGACAAAGGTGAGCGCCGTTCGGGCTATATCTCGAGGATTATCGGGAGTTTACCAATGAGGAATCGGGGCCAAGTTTCCCTTCTCTCCGGGGGTCGGGGTAAACTAGTACCAAGCTTGCTTACGAAGGTAAACACACTGGTTTGGTATAGCAGCTGGCTCCTGCAACTCATTTTATATGCCATATACGCATTCCCCGCGCTTCTACGTTTCTGAATGAAAGACAAATGCGTGGCTCGTACTTAGGAACCTGATTGACGCCTAGCCCTTCACCCTTACCTTTTCGTTAACCCTTACCTTCATTTTCAAGCTAATTGGTGGATAATTTTCAGAGGCGAGTTTGATTTTGTGAAGGAAAAACGCCGAGTGGTCGAGGACGACATGAAGTATGCCAGAGCCAAGTTGGAGGCGGTGACAGCGGAACGAGACTATTGGATGGCAAAGATCGACGTGCTCGATCTTGAGCGGCAGTTTTGGATGCGTGAAATCGAACGCTCCCTCAGCAATCGATTCTGATCAACGGCTCGAGTATCTATCGATTGATCCTGCTGGAACCCTAAGATGAGCATGTGTAATTGTAAATAGATTTTCCTCTGTCCTCTATCGTCAGCAGGCTTGATCTCGAATCTGTTGACCTGCGATTGTCAATGTCCCTCGGTCATTTATGGCGGTCTCGTACAGGCAATTGTCAACCCTTTTCTACTTGGTTTTTATTCTTGGATGAAGGATTCAAGCTGTTGTTTTGCCCCTGATCTGTAATTGATTGATTTCTTCAGTTATCTTCGCTGTCTGGTTCCGTTTCCGTTCAGCTTTCAGTGAATGTTACTGTTTTGCTGTCGATGATCTGCTGTTCTTTTTATCTCGTTTGTGTAATGAATGACGGGTTGTCTGGAAATTTATCTTCGATAAAGTTCTTCAAAATTTTGTTTGAATTTACTTTTTATTTTTTTGAATTCTGAAGTTTTTTTTATTTTAAAAATTTTCGTTTAAATTTTTCGTTTTGTTCAATTTCGTAAATTTCGACTTTTGGTTTGCTGTTAGAAATATCAACTCATGGGCCACTGCGATGAATGAGATTTCAGATGGTAGTTTTTGAGCTTTATTCCCTTCTACTCCTTCGCGATTCTTGAATTCTTGTTGTTGTTTGCTTTTTTTATTTGCTGTTTAAAACATCAACTAAAATACAAAATAAAATAAAATATATGAACTAATGTCAACTCAACGCCACTCGTATGAGTTGGATTTGCGTTTGAGCTTCAGTTTTTAGGTTTTTCCGTCCCCTTGTGTTTCCTTTTCTGATTCTTGGATCCCTCTTCCAATTGTCTAGGAGGTGCCACTGTCGCCCTCGAGGTTAAAGATCGGCCCCTGCCCGAGGACAAGACGTCATCCCTATTTTTCAGATCGAACAACTACAGCTAAAATTATAAGAAACCAAAACGCAGAGTTCAAAAAAGGAAGTTTGAGGGCATCGGAAGGTGGAGCAAGGCTGTAGTTAAACTTCCTAAACTTTAGGAGAACTCCCAACAACCGGGCACATTTCTATTCACCTGCACTGATTACCAAGTTGTTCAGCTTTCTTTTACTACTTTACGATGGCTAAACGCTGCACCATGCTTTTCGCTGAATTTTGCTTTTAGCTTATTCAAGTTGTCATTTCCACTCTCGCCTAAGCCCTAAAGGACCGGGTTCACTTATCTCCAAAGACTGTTTCAAGTCAAGACACCGTCTCAACGTATCAGTTGTAGAGTGAGATGAAAAATTAGGGAACTTGGCGCCACTAGTCATTGGTATAGTTACCCAAGTTTGAGGAAATTCTTGAGCTCTTCCGATGGCGGGTTGCCTGAAAATTTATTTTCGATAAAGTTCTTCAAAGTCTTGTTTAGTAGAATTTTAGTTAGTTTGCTGTTAGAAGTAGCAACTCATGGGCCACTGCTATGAATTAAATTTTAGACGTTAATTAAATCACTAAGAAAGGGAGGTTGGTCTAGACTATTACACTGTTTGGTTTATTTCTATATGGTTATATTATAGTGGGATTTATTCGATATCAGATGGGTTAACTCTTTTTTCATTGATTTTTTTATTCTTTCAAAACCCTTCTTCTCTTACTGACGAGTCCCGGGGAGGCTCAACTATTTCCTTTTTTTGCTCGTATAGGATTGAGAGACGAAACGAACTTTTTCTCTTTATTTCTTTGTTGTTTCTTTGTTGGATTGAACAACGTAAGAGTGTTGTGAGGGTTGGGTTGCAGCTGAAAAACAGTACTTTCTGACGCCTTGTTATTCCACATCAATCTCCTCAGTTCGATATTCGGATATGGAAAATCCGAACACACAAATTTAAGAAAAGCCTGATCCTTTTTATAAGTAAGTACGATGAAAAATGCATCCCAAAATGTCTTCCTCTTCATCATCCCCACCCCTCATACATAGTACCCAAGGTAGGAGTACCAGAGACTCAAGTTACCTACGATTCATCTATCCTCCGTCCTTGATGTTTCGCAGGACTGTCCTGCGTCTTTCGGGTCAAAATCGCAGTGGTCAATAAACGGGGTTCACCTCCTGTGGCCGTGCTGTTGTCGTTCATTCCTATTTATTGTCAGCTACAATCGACAGCGCCTCGAATGTTTCAGCCGATCTTTTTCTTTGAAATTACTACCTACTGAACCCATGGTCTACATTTGGCTTCCATACACCTATTTCTCCATTTTTCACCGTTGCTACGTTGCTCACAAACCCATATTTATCTGCTTGGTTAGGTGGGAAATGAAGTACTCAACTCGGGTCTTAACAGGCTGATTTTTGTTGATAAAAAGGTTGATGAAAAAGGGGCTGATAAAAAAATCACAACCCAAGGCTGATTTTTCTGTTGCTTACGGTTGCCCAATTTCATTTCGCATCCGTCCATTTTTCATACGCTCTACGAATCATTCTTTATTCGATGTAACTCTTTCCTTCTCCTTATATGATGAACACCACAATTTCTCGATTTTTCTTTCGTTGTTAACGCTTCTGATTAATTTTTACCATTTGCATTTTGCTTGTCTGACACCAACATGGAAAGTGGACCACGAACGAGCATCACTGGATGGAACAAGATTTCTGAATAATTGTAAGAATTAAATGAAAAAAGGTTGGGTTTCCGGTCTCAAATTCACGACAAGGGTTGCGACGTGCCTAGCGAACATCACAAGATTTACTGATGTCGGTGGGATCATTCACAAGAACAATGCAGTTGAAGTTTCCATTCCACACTCGACCCCCTCCAGGCCAACAAAAGTCTCCATGAAACCTTTCGGTCCAAACCGTTGTTTGTGCTCCAACTCCTGGATGTCATTAATAAATGAGTGATGGTGAGAAGCTCTTACAGCAGCTGAGGAATCGTCGCGTTAGATATGCAAAGGACTGAGCCGGGCGAATCCATCAGAAGCCTCAGAGCCACAGCCGAATGCCAGCGATGCGCTTGTTCTGCAACATGAATCAGGTGAGCGAGATTATACCATTCTTTCGAGCTTCACATTTTCAATGTGGAATTACCCAACTGCATGACTTCAATGGGCTTTGACAGGAGCGATCTGTTGTAGTGCCCAATTCCGAAATTTTGCAGTATAGTAGAGTAAGGTGTCCTGTATATTCCTCAGAACAGGTTGGCCACAGGAAGTCAAGAAAGACGATGCTGGGTTCGATAATAAAACGCTCCGTCAAAGACACCTAGCACTGATCTGGATGAGCTAAAAATAGCCGCAGAAGTCGGACCATCAAACACCATTCACTACAAACTGAACGTGTAACATTTTGGGAGATGCTGGGACTCACGGATCGTTACACGCAACGTTTTTTTCGTTTTTCGCAACAACATTTTTCCGCTAATCGAGATAGTACCTTCTGTTCTATGACGCTGATGTTGTCTAGCAGCCCTAAACTCCTTCATTTTCGTGTTTCAAAAAGCTATTTCAAAGCGATGTATTGGGCTCCACCTCCAATTGCAAAATAGAAAAGTTCTTGAGTTGTCGTCGAGAATCTTGCAACACAGGTCGTTAAAATCTGAGTGGTACTTTTGACCCAAAGCCCGCGTGGTACAGTGGTAAGAAGGGCTACTGACACCCGCACAGTCGAGCGATCGATCCCGGCTCAGGCTAACCAAGCCTTCCATCCCTCCGGGGTCGGGTAAATTGGTACCAGACTTGTCTGGGAAGGTAAAGACACTGACTTGATATGGCGGCTGGCCCCCGCAAGTCATTGTATAGGCCAAACACGCATTCACCAAGCCTCTACGATTCTGAATTGAACACGAATGCGGCGGCGCGTCCTCAGGGGACTGATCAACGCCAACACCTTTACCTTTACCTTTTACTTTTGACCCGCTCTTTTATAGAAGACAGTTTTGTAATGAGACGAAATATTGTGCGACATTTTTTTCGACAATATTCGGAACTTTCTTTTACAATAGTGTTGTCGAGCGCGCAGAGAATGAATACTATTTGGTGAGAAATTAGCTCGTTCAAAGTTGAGAAGCCAGACGATATTCACGTTTCTTGTACCATATTTCCGCCAGATCGAGACAGGGATGTAAGGTGTCCCTGGCGCTCCTGGAAGTATGGCGCTTGCCTCACCACATTCCCAATGATGGTATTTTCCTTTTCTCTTTTTCCTACTCTTTTTTCATCAATTTTTCTCTCAGATCCGATATCTTCGTTACTTATTAGATGTCTAACTACCTACATATGACTAATACAAAAAATTATCTGATACTTGATACCGTATATACGGTTTCTGGTTATTGCCTTTCTGTGAAGATTTACGGAAATCATTCTAGAAAGAGTCGCCAGAAAAACCAGCATCGCCACTCAAAGGGCATTTATGATATTTCTACCTTTTTTTCAATCCCTTATTCGTTAATCTCTGAAAAATCGATAAAAGTGCAGCAACGCCTTCTGAGATTTCTGAATTCCTAAAATCTTCTGGTCTCATACGTCCTTAGATTAGCAACTTTATGACAACTTCTTATAACTAATGGAGTTTTTTAATCTTGTTTTGGATTTTGTCTACGCATTTTTGCATTTTTTGAACACTGATCTCTCCAGTCAAACAACCGCCCTCGCCCGAGCAGCCGTGGTCCCCCTTCCATTAGATAGCGCTCCGATGTGCTGCCCAATGGACCATAACAACAAACTATTTTTTAGGTAATAACATACCCGAACAAGAATTAGGAGCATGGATAACCAGCGGGTTTCATGAGTTACTGCCCTGATGGTATAAATCGGCCTGGCTGCTCGCCAATGTCCTTCTCACCCTCTCATCTCTCCACTTAACCTAGTTCACCTTAGCGTGGTTACCCGCAGGTTAACGTACAATTTATGGTCGTTCTGACTTTCTTTTTATTTTTACGGCTCGACGTTTATCGTCTGGTGCCTGTTTTGGTGTCATAGGCAGTAATGCGCATGGTGCAGTGGCAAAAGCCGTCATTGACACCCACACGGTCGAGCGATCGATCCTCGCCCGGGCTTACCAGGTTTTCAGCTCTCTAGGATCGAATGTACTTGCACCACACCAAGGTGAGCACACCGTCCTTGCAGCGGCTGGCCTCCACAAGTCATAGTATGCGCCAAATACACATCACTATGTCTCTTCAATTCTGTATGGAAGACAAATGCATGGCGTATCCCTAGGGTACTATTCCAAGCCGACCTAATTATCCTTACCTTATATGGGAAACGTTGAGGCGTCAATGTATGGTTGGATTTGGACCTCTCTCGAATATTCTTGATTTTTTCTAGATCACTGCACCGAGGGCCCGCGTGGTACGGTGGTAAGAGGCGATGGTGACACCCGCACGGTCGAGCTATCGATCCCGGCCCGGGCAAACCAAGCCTTCCATCCCTCCAGGGTCGGGTAAATTGATACCAGACTTGTCTGGGAAGGTAAAGTCACTGACCTGGTATAGCTGCTGGCCCCCGCAGGTCATTGTATAGGCCAAATACGCATCACTATGCCTCTACGACTTGGATGGAACACGAATGCGGCGGCGCGCCCTCAGGGGACTGATCAATGCCGGCACCTTTACCTTTACCTTTACCACTGCACCGAAGTAATCTCTGGTATTCGAACTCTAGGTGCACCCTAACCAGGTTAAAGTTGGTCTTTTACGATCCTAATTGGAAGCGAATGCGTGGCACGTCCTCAGGTGGTGTCAAGCATCCTACAGCTTTCACCTATTTTAAAGATTTGATGTGGAAGACACAAACTCCTTCGTGAATTGATCTGTTTCCGAGAAGATTTTTTCGGCTGTGTGTATAAAAGCACAGAAAGATCCGCGTGCATAGCAATTAACTTTCAAAAATTAAGCATTAAAAATGTTGAAGTACTGATTTTGCTCTCTTCTTCTTCAGGAATGAGACTGAAACCTGAATTTCGGCCGATACAAGTTGCTTGACTTGTAGTGGAAGATGCTAATCCCCGGGAGGATTGCCCCTGAAACTCCGTTTGACCTCATTTGCAATCTTTTTCTGCAGGAATTCGCCGAAAATTTCGTCAGAGACAAATGACAAGGAAATGTTGCACTCTGGCCAGCCTGAGGCGTGCTCCTTTCCATCGTCTCTATAACTTTATCGGAAACGGCCAGTTTCAAAGTGCGCTTCTTCGGCATTTCTTTGAAAAATTTCGAAGCTCTGAACTTAGCTGGTCTTCTCTATCGTCTTTATTAGATTCCTCTTTCTCCTGGCACTATTCTACAATCCTTTGTTTCAGCACTTTCACTTAATCTCACTGCTTTCAAAATCAAATTGAACTCTTTTCTGAACCACATCCGGAAAACGTCTTGGTGCGCTGGTAAGAGGGGCCGTTTCCGCTCGCACCGTCAAATGATCAAGTCCAAGCCTTCCATCCATCAGGGATGAGGTAAATTGGTCTCGGACGTGTTTGAGAACGTTAAAGCACAGATTCGAACAGCAACTGGACCCGATAGCGACTGTTTGAGCGAAACTCGCATTCATCCTGATTCTACTATTCCAAATGAAAAACAGGTGTGTGGCGCAGCCTCCGCTATTTGGTGGCCAACGGTGGCTGGTTTATTTATTTATTTATTTATTTATTTATTTATTTAACTACGCATCTTGGCGCGCTAAAAGTACAAATCAGAGTAACAGTCGGACAATCATGGATTGACTAAAGAATAAACTTAATCAAAACAGAAACCACAAAAACAGAACCAAAACAACAACGATACCCGAAACAGTTTACCATCGCGCTCTACCTTTAGAAGCTCTTAGGTAGAAAAGAGAGCTGATTGGCTTCTTGCATAGGAAAAGAGTGGGATGCAGTCCAAAACAAGCGATGTAATTTCCAATCATCATCGCTAGCGGCTCTCGTTGTTGACAAATTAGAAGCACTCCACCGAGGCAACTGAATCAGCTGCGATCCACACAGAACCTATTCGTAGAGTCTATACGATACTCTCGGCCATCGTTTCTTAGTCTAGCACTTCTTCACATTTATAAGTCGAATAAGCCCTTGCTTAACCTTCATTGAACCCAGAACACTGATGAATCACCCTCTGCTCGTGATTTGGGCTATATTTTGGGGTTCCCTAATAAATAATGTCGAGAATCGTCGACTGTTCGCTAAGCTCAAGAAGTGGACCTACTTTAAATTTGAAATTTTTATTATTTTCGTTTTCGACATTCGTGTTGCTACTCTTCAATACTCTCTTCTAACTATCAAATTTATTGGGTAGACGTTTTATCGCACGCACTAACGTTTTGACGTTCTCAACCCTCTCAAGGGTCGTCTGTTTCTACTGACATCTTGCAATGTTTTAGGATTTTAACAATATGTATTTTAATATTTATTATTTTAATATTTAATATTTTATTCGACATTTTACTACGCAGACCAAAAGCCGCAACTCGGTCGACATTAGAGCTCCTTTGCAATTCGATTCAACACGATTCTAGGGGTGAGAGTACGAGAGAAAAATTGATGTGTTTATACAATACCGTTTATATCTTCTGTTGTAAAAAACTTCAGAACGCTCCAGAAAGTTTATGGCATCTTTATTGTTCACAGTAGAGTATTCGAAGACATCAACATATCAGTCGTTTCGTCAATCTGCGCTGAGCTCGAAAATGTCATTATTTTGTTATTTCAGTCTAACGTCACACAGATACGAAGCGGTTTCCTTGATGTTGCTTCACGAGCCCACAAATATTGCTGTTGGGATTTCCCCAGAAGATTTTTTCATCAGGGGAAAAGAAATCGCGGAATTTCCACTTCTCTTACGCTCCACTTTGTCGCTCGAAACGTGCCATTATTTTAGTCCATAATCTGAGTTTTATTAGTTACTTCAAAGACTTTTCTGTAAGTATTCCACAGTGAATTCGATGACACCTAATACTTTTCCTCGAGGAAGACACCAAGAGTCGCATCGATGACCGTAAAAAGTGGAAGAGTGGCGTCACCGTCCGTTACCATTGCGAAAGACGGATGTCTCAGCTGCCGGGAGGATTTCGAAAAAAAAATCATTTTCCAGCGACATCTATAACCAAGCCAGCGGTAGACGCTCTTCTTCTTCGGCTTCCCAGAACTTCAAGCGATTGAACAACAACACCACCACCAGCATTAATGAACAACGAACACGCGGTGGGGTCGTATTGGTCGGGCTTTCTCTAAGAGCCTCATCAAGAGCCGAGCCGAAGAGACACATCCTAGCCGACGTCATCCAGAAAAAAGCGAAACTCATTTAGAAGCTTGGCCAGCTGGGCATGTCTTCCCTAGGGAGATGAACACCGCTAGCCAGACGCTCCCATCAGGCAGCTCCGGCACTCAGCACCTCTATCGCGACTTTCCTCGTATCCTGGGCATTTATTTGTTTATTTATTTATTTATTTATTTACAGCGACAGAGTGAAGCAGAAAAAGAAATTTATACAACTCTCACAACCGAGAATCAACAACAATATTATAGATCAAACTCAAACAAAGTTACACAATAGCACTGATCGCGTTACATGCGCTAACCGCATATTTGAATGAATAACTAAATAAAAAAATAAATAGCAGAGATCCTATCCAGGTTAACAGTGCTAACTATAATATAAGACGAGGCGGCGACCAGTGCCTTCTAATGCTGAAGAAGAGCTATCTTGGCGAATTGTTTAAAGCACTCAAAGTCACGGACTCATGAAGAACGTACTCGCGGTGTTCTCCAAAATATACCACAAAACATGCGCAAACCCTGATTCATCACTGTCCGGGACTTAGGGTTTGGAACCTCTAGCGAGATTCAGTGGTCGCGCGTGGGATAAGAGGCGCTACTGCCACTCGATCAACCCTGCCAAGGCTTTCGATCCCTCCAAGCTCAGGTTAACTCTTACCGGACTTGTAGGGGAAGGTTAAAACTGTGATTTGGAATAGCGGCTGGCTCACGCAAGTTATTCTTCAGGACAAACATGTTTTAGCCAAGTCTTTACGACTCTGAATGGAATATGCATGCGGCTGCGACTGCACAGGGGAGTGATCAACCCTGATTCCCTTACCTCTACCTTCGATCTTACTCTTCGGGGTATATTTCGCGGGTTGAGGCAGGCTTCATTGATTTTTTCTGGCACTCGAAGCGCCATCTCCGACGAGAAACTGCACTTTTTCTAAGCGAAGTGGCGGCAGAAACGGATATGAAGCTCTTTAGAACTAGGACACCTGAACAAGGACACTCGTAGTGCAGCCAGTTCTCAACCTCCACAAACAGTTGATATATTAGGACACCAACTTTACCCTTTGATACCCAGGGAACGGTGGATCCTTAGACCCCTAGGTAAAGTTGGTTCATTCATTGGTTCGAATACATTTATTAGCATTCCGTTTGGAGTGGCAGCAGTATAATTCTTTGTTTGTTAAAGCCAAAAACTGGGGAAACTGCTTTTTGACATCGTCCACTTTGTCGATACAGTGTTTACTAAGAAAATGCGCTATTAGGTTTGCTAAGTGATATTCGAGTGACGCAACATCCACAAGGTTATGTTTTTTTAAAGATTTGCTTCGAAAGCTGCGGTTGTAGATTTCGGGTTGAAGCTCAGGGCCGAGATTGACACAGACATTCATTCAACAGACTAACATTTCGGCGTATATCGCCTTCTTTATAGTCTGAAAAAAGTCCAACTGTGCATCAAGACTTCTAGATCAAACATTGAAACAAACTTTGCGAAGGTTTAAAGACCGCATGAACTGCTACCCTACCTGTACAGAGAGACTAGAACAACTCCACGTTAGGAGACGGGAAGACGATGAGTTACCAGTTACCAAGTGTTGTAGAATGCAAGACTAATGTGCAGGGTGAGCTCTCGGATTATATAGACACATTCGTCCCTATGGTTCAGCCTCGGGTTCTTGGCGTGAATCCAGAATCCCTCGAGCCTTTTGCGGGCAGCCGTGTAGGTCCCGCGCGCCAGTATTTCGAATGTGACACCTAAGTCAAAGTTGAAATGGATCGATTCTGTTTTCGATTCTGCTCAGACCTGTTGTTGACCGAGTCGCGCCATTTCTTATACCTCCCAGAAGCGCGCAGACGTCGGACAGCTGGTATTTGAGTACTGCAGGGTTTGATGAACCAATGTCACTGCAACTATATGCCAGCGGATATGTCCCAAGTGTCGTACGGACTGCTTCAGAATCCGTGATCACAAGTCGGTCTGAAAGTAGCTGTTTTCTTTTTTTTCCTTGACACCTCACATTTAAAATCGACGGGGTTGTGCAGCTTTTGGGGGATCATCTTCGCCTTTGACTTCAAGTATCCTTATTGTTTTGTAGTCGCCCTGAAGCTCTGTTACTGGTAATAATGTTGGAGAACAGGAGTGTCGTAGAATTTCGGCATTTCTCTAGTGCTCAAAAAAGTTCAAGATAAAGCTCAATCAGGAATTTCCGTAATAATTCGGATAGAGTAGTTCAATAGCTTCAATTTAGTGTAGTCACAGTAAATGGAAAGCTGTACGGACCAAAAAGCACTGAAAAAAACGACTGGACTTTCGGTTTAACCTTATAGCTTACTATCTCGATAAGAACCTCAAGCTCTTACTGCGCCGAGGCGTAATAGGGAACAGGCCCTGACCAGTCGCTTAAGGACGCGCCACGCATTCGTGTTCCATTCAGAATCGTAGAGCATGGTGGATCCGTATTTGGCCTATACAATGACTTGCGTAGGCCAGCCCCCATACCAAGTCAGTGTTTCCACCTTCAAGGATGTATGGTACCAATTCACCCTCCCTGACCCCGGAGGTATGGAAGCCTTGGCAATCCCGGGCGAGGATCGACCATGCACGTGGAAGTTGCGCTGTTTATCACATATCCCAGCACTGCACACAGCTACAGTTGCGGCCAAAAATCTGTTAACACTCGGTCGCGCCGAAATTTCCGCCCTTCAATGACCGACAGCCCACGATAAATTCCGGAACTTTCGAGGATGCTGTGCAAAGTTTCTGCAAGAGCAAATTTTCCACTTTCAAACAGTGCGCAGGAAATTTCTAGATGTGCTCAATCTTTAGAAATATAGGAGGTTTTTGAGACGTTTTCTTCATTCAAGAATTCACTTTGGTGACGTGTACTTTTCCCAAGAACAGCTATGCGAAAAAAACTAAATAAACTATGCATAACAGCTACCCGGTTGCAAGACCATGTCTTTGTTTGTAGAAATGCAGCTGATTTTCCGCTATCCATTAGGCGACCACACTTATGACAACTTAGAGAGCTAGGCAGGTTTTTGCTGATATCAGCTGTTTGTGCGAGGTCAGGTGCTGTGCGTCCCACCTGGTCGCGTCTTTCGAGGACAACACACATGTTTCCAGGATCTTTCCGTTCCTCCGTCTATTTTCCATCGTGTTTCTCTTATTCTTCATGTCATGGCGACCGAAACGATTCATGCGATGAGACCATCCTATTTGTGAGCAGCTGAACAAATTATATAAAAATTTATCAAGTTCTTCCCCCTCGAGTCCGTAGCCTTAGTTTGGAAGTCTGAACATGTATTTTAAAATCCATCAACAGATCTTAAACTCTCTAAAAACCAAGGTAGGACCCCATCAGTGAGAAACACTTAACTCGAAAACATTAAAGGCAAAGGTGAAGGTGAAGGGTCGGCGTTGGCCAACCCTCTGAGGACGCGCTTCGCATTTGCCTCCTATTGAGAATCGTATAGGCCTGCTGAAGGCGTATTTGGGCTGGACAATGACTTGCGGGGGCCAGCCGCTGTATCAATTCTGTGTCTTTACCTTTCCAAACAAGTCTGGTACCAATTTCCTTGACCTCTCAGGGATAGAAGGTTTGGTTAGCTCGTCGGGCCGGAATAAATCGCTCAACCGTACGGGTGACAGTAGCGCCTCCTACCAGTGCATCACGTGTACCTCGAAAACATCAGTTGCGAATATTGACACTGGAATTCTTGTTTAAATTTCGAATTTCCAAGCAGAGGGGTTAAGAGCGATGAGGAGACGCTCTCAGCTGCGTTCATTTTCGTCGGGTGGTGAGCTTACTCTCTGAGCTTACAAATGAGCCACGAAGAGGGAGTGGATTAGTAGGCCGGACGGACGGGATTAAGAGCTCGACCTTATCGCCGTTTCCTCGTCAACTGGTGCTTTTCTGGTATTCCTTGACTCGAGCGAAGTTTGAGTGGCTTTTCTGTCCATTGTTTACTTCTCATCTCGCACATGGTGCAGTTTTAAGACGCAATACTGACATTCGCACGGTCGAGCGATCGATCCCCGCTCGGGCTAACCGAGCCTCCCTGCGGGGTTTATTTATTTTATTTTATTTTCATTCACCTGAAGTGTGTCATACAATATCAATGAAATCACAGAAAGTGAAGGAGACAGCAGAAACGAGGAATATGCACGAAAAAGTAAACAAACAAATCAATACAGAAACTGCCATTCTTGATATCACTATTGCTATGACCATATAACCTATAGCTAGGACGTGATCACTTTCATATTTTTGTTGATAAAATTAATAAAATCAGTTACAGTCACTGTCCATTCCATCACGGGTATAAATGTATTCGAGGGTTGGGTAAAGAGGTACCAGATTTGTCTCTGCAGGTAAGGACACTGGCTTTGTACAGCGGCTGGCTCGCTCAAGTCATTGTTAGGCCAAATACGTATTCACCATGCTTCTACGATTCTTAATAGAAGAAGAATTCGTGGCACGCCCCTAGGGAACTGACCAACGCCAGCACCTTTACCTTCACCTTCTCCTGTTCTTTTCATTTACGATGAATGTGTCAGGGCGGTCTTCTATTTATTCTCTATTCTCCTGGCTTAGTGTTTAGTTTTTGATCGTTTCAAGCCATTCAGTCGTTTGAATTACCTTTTTGAACTATGACTTAATTGGATGGATTAATAATCTCAGTTTTTATGATTAAAATTTTCAAGCAGTGTGGCATAATAAAATAAACAAATAACGAAATCAGCTATCTTCATTTTGAAGTTCTTAACAGTTTTCCTTTTTCCCTCTCAAGAGTTGCCGAAGGGCTTCCATCAAGGATTATCTCAATGATTTCATTGATTTGTTACTAACCGTGTCTTTTTTGCATGTTTTTTGTATTGTTTTTCTTTACTTCTAATGTTATACCGCAGTCAGCTGTAACCTACTGGATTCCAACGTTTAGCCCACTATGGACTGGAAATAAATGATAAATGATAAAGATTTAGGTGATAAGCTAGAATAATAGTGGCTATCTTGACAAGCACAAGTCTCGATTTCGTGAGTTTCAGAGGGTCCATATTGGCAGTGTTCAATATCCTCCCCTCCATCCAACTTTTCACATCTTTCTCTTCAACTCGCGGTCTATTTGTTGCAACGAGCTCCTAGCCATTGCTCTCAAACAAATTGTGTCGCTGAGCTGCAGCTCAGACGAGCTGCACTTACGGCGAAGAGTCTCTAATGAACTTACCGCGCCAGACATACAAGGCTCTTCACTTGAACTTAGTAGTGATAGGCGAAGGCAGTTTAGGACTTTTTCTCCGACTTCTTCTCCTTTACACCCTCATTTACCCATTTTAGTTTACCCACCTCAGCCATTGTGGTTCGGTGGACCATCTCCCCTCCAACGACAAGGTTGGTGTATCCTAAAAATAGTGTTACCTGCTTTTGACTTCTTTTCTTCTCTAGAATTATCTTCTGTGAGATGGAATGGCAATTGAGCTAGCAGTTTCCTCAATGTTTTTGCGAGTTCCCGGTTGTGATTATGGCGAAACACGATGTAATCCTAGTAAAAGTAATGTCTCTATGATATGATTTTTCGTTGAGTGCTCATTATTTCTTGCATTTCTGAGTTTTATATCAGTTTCGTGACTGGAAAAGCTGTTAGGCTTTTTGTGCCCACATTTACAAGTGTGCCTTTGATTTGATATATGTATTCTATCTCATCGCTGGCTAGCACCCCTGCCACTTCGGAGCTTCTGTGAATTTTGAATATCATCCTAAGTGCGAACCAGTATAATGAGGTTCTCGAAAATGAACCCGCCTAGCGTATGCGTGCTCAGGTAGTAACGAAAAAAACCACATGTAGATATACACTGTTAGATTGACAAATGTTTCGGTTGATTTCGGGCCTCTAAATAATTACAACTCAGGGACAAAGTGTCATTATCATTATGACAACACATCTTTTATTTATCACTACTTATATATGTAAATATATATGTTTTTTATTCATACTGAATATCTCTTTTTCCCTGATTCTGATTGACAAAGTTAAAGTGTCTTCCTCTAGGTTATTGATTACTAATTTGAACAGATGATGTCGAACCAATTGGAACTCATTACTGCACCGTAATATCGATAAAGTTAAGGTAGTTGGTCAAGTTGGTTGTTTCTGCGTTGTGATGATTTCGTCGTGTCGTTGTCTTGAAGTGTTGTTTTTTTTCCACATACTCTCATCTTATTATGTACTACATTGGCCAGCACGTCTCTGAGCAGACGTAGATATAAATAAATAAATAATTAAATAAATACCTTTCTTGACTTTCTTCGATCTTCTTGACTTTCTAGAAACACGGTGAATGAAAGAAGCTGACCAGATGCTCTACGATACTGTTTTTTGCAAGGGAATCGTTTAAACGCTAACCCAGTAGAGGTGCTGGCCAACCTTGGAGTCAGCTCGGTATACCGAAACCTATACTCATCATGCCGAGATTGATGGGTGGTCGAACATGGACAAAATTTACATAATTTATAATCAACGACGATTTCTGCGCGTTGAGGTGACTTTTAGCCTTTGGCGAGTGCGGACAGCTCGACTTCCATCGTGGACGTGCGGCTGTCCAGCGAACTTCATCTATTGGCAATTCGCCGGGGAAATCGTCCTCTCCTCATTTGCCCGAGGCCACCACTCGCCAGACGTTGACGTTCCGGCTTCAATTACTTCTCTTCTCTCAAAATTTTTTGGCGAAATTCCTGCTTTCATAGAAAACCTTTCAAGAAAAAAATTCTAACTCACCCGTGAGGAATAACATATCTAGGTGAGTTCGGATAGCAAAGGATAGTTGAGGTCATTTGATATTCATTTGATACTCTTTTGATGCTCCCAGCTAGCATGGATAAATCAGTACTAGACATATTTTCCTTTTGTTTCCGTGACCCACATCGACCCTTAACCTTCATGTTCCTCGGTGGAGATCAGTCATACCCAGCTGCTAATCACTCCAAGAAGAAAGAAAAACGATGAATTCTGTTCTGAATATTAGGAATGTCTCTTTCTCTCTACTTGAGTTACTAACCCGCTGAGCTTTGCTTTCGTTTTAATTTAATTTAATTTTTTCTCTCGATTGAGTTTTACCTACCCTTTTTACCAATAACCATTTCTAGCACGTCTGTGAAAAGGAGTAAGATAAACGAAAATAAAAAATATTGAAATGTCTACAGTGATACTTTTTTCTTGATGATTTTTCTTGATGGCTTTTTTCTTTTTGATTTTTCACGAGTTTTTTGTGTGCGCGTTGGTGCAGTTGTATGTATAATAAAAGGCACCATTACCACTGACACCGCATAGTGGAGCAGTCGATCGGCGCCCGGGTTAACCAAGCCTTCTATTCCTCTGGGGTCGGGTGAATTGATACCAGATTTGACCAAGTACGCATTCACCAAGCCTCTACGATTCTAAACTGGAGGCAAATGCGTGGCGCGTCCTCAGGGGATTGGCCAGCGCCGACGCTTTACATTTGACGTTACTTTTCAATATTATTTTTCGCCCGGATCACTGTCAGATTTTCCGAGATAGAAAATTTCTCCTTCCAGACCCGCGTCCGATTTTCATTCACAGATCTTTTGCGTGGGTCCTGCCGGCTGCTAATTTATTTATAGGCTCTCACCTGATAGAAAATTTCTCCTTCCAGACCCGCGTCCGATTTTCATTCACAGATCTTTTGCGTGGGTCCTGCCGGCTGCTAATTTATTTATAGGCTCTCACCTGAGCTTCCAATGAAAAGTTGGAGTTTCATAAAAGTAGTTGCTCCAATCAGATGACTAGGGTGGAGTTGATAAAGGCGAGGATTTCGAAATATTTGCAAATAGCTAGATTGTCTCACTAGGGAAGAAAAGTGATCCAATCTGGGCCCAGATTCATGAACGGATAAGCGGTCTCCGAAACCCCGTCGGCGATAAACCTGCTCGATAGCGTCGAGGTCTCCCAGACTCTCCCTCATAGCGAGGTGTGATAGACCCGCGATAAACCCCATTTAAACCGCGGCACGCGTTGACGAATCTCGGTTTGTGCCCCGTTAGGGGTATATTTCTGGGTGTATCGGGGGTGTACCAATGATGAATCTGCGCCCTGGCTTCTATCAACTTAATCTACGTCCGCATCATCTGCTTGAGGTGAGCTTGCAATTTTTTTATTAACATGAGGGTTCAAAAACTCAAAAATAACGGCATCATTGAAGAGGGGCTTCATGCCTGACCGCGTTCGTCCTCGAGTTGAGCTGTCCGCCAGCTATCCTATCCACACCTCCAGCTAGCATATTTAATGTGCCGTGTTGACATCGTGTTTTGTCCGTTGAACGTGGACTCCCTTAGTCATTCGAGTACGATGAGGTCCTGCTGAATTGAATATTCGCCCATTCTGGTCGTACCAACCACAATACTGACCTCAGATGACACTCCAGGATCGACTTTCTATGAACCTCGGCATGCCTTTATCTTCAACATTCAAATTCAGAAAAAAGCGACGCCTGAGGTTGTTGAACTTATCGGCTAACACTTTTATGTATATATTTATTGATCAAGTTATCTTGCGTTGTAACAAACAACTGAAGAGTCCAATTCCTAGGATATCAAATGAGACGTATTGCCTAAATAACAGAAAATCTTTGTTCGCGTGCTGCTGTGCCGAACGAGGTTAGTAGGTGGACCAAATTTTATTAGTGGCCTAACGTTTCGACCTGTTCGTCGTCGTCAGAGGCCTAAAAAGTGGTTCGAAATTATTAATCCTTAACCTGTCCGGCCAAGCGCCGAACCATCCCTAGCATTTTTGACAAACTTGAAAAATCTACTCCAAGAAATTGTAAAAAACTAGAGATATCAAATGACTTACCCCGCGATCCACCGGCAGAGTGGTGCCGACGTGGCAACCAGCTCTGGTTGACAATTGATGCGACTGAGTCATATCAGTCATTCCGAAACCCACAAAACGGTGCAAACGGTAGGAAGTCATTGCTTATCGAGAGACACTCATTTCGGTTGTTCATACATGGATTCCTTGCGGAAATCCAAAACGCTTCCAATGCTTTCCTAGACGATATCTCAGTCTCATATGATAGAATTCTGCACTTTATGTCAAAGTCATTCCCGCCATGCACTTCATGTCTGTGCCTTCCCAGCGGTGATGTTAAGGTACCTCTTCTCTTACTGGCCAAATGTTCATTTATACGTGCCAGCAAAACACGACCGGTCTCCCCAATGTACTTGCCGTTGCAAGCCCTGCATTCAGTTTCATACACTACTCCCGATTTCTCACAGTCTCCATTCTTTCCGTTAGGACAAACAACGCAGTTCTCCGACACGCATTCAGTATCGTAGAGCCTGTTTCGTACTAACTGACGTTTGATGTTGTCATTTGGGATATTGACAAGAACAACATCATCTTGAAGTTGAGCACGAACAAGGCATCGTTGTATTGCGGAAGAGAATGCGTCAGAGATAAAAGGAAGGCATAAGGGTACACGGTCTTGGAAGGGTCGGGTGAGCTGGACAATGGTTGCTCTTCTATGGTATGGTGTCCTCTTATAGCCATTTTGAAAAGCTATTTTTGAAGCTAATATCACTGATTCTCGTCGTGCGTCCTCACCCGTGCACACTGCTGCAGCTGTTTTAAACATATTCCGTACAACGGCTCGCTTAACAGCAGCGGGATGAGCTGATTTTACGTAAATCAGGATATTTTTGGAGCTTCCTTTGCGATACCATTTAACGCTGACCATGCCATCGGATACCTATACCTGCGTATTAAGTTAAGGAAGCCAGCCTTTCGATGGCGTCTCTCGGGTGAGCCTAATGTACTGTGATTGTTCGTTAAGAATGCGAAAGCATTCGTCCATCTCAGACTGAGTTGATGTTACTATGAAGCAGTCGTCGATGTATCTACAGTACAGTAAGGGTAGACGAGTTAGCACCGGTTCTTCTATTCTGCTCATGAAACATATTGCAAGAACTGGCGCAAGGCGCTGACCCATTGTCAAACCCCTTAGTTGAGAGTAGTATAACCTGACCATTTAAAGATATTACAATTCAAGCATTCTCTGACCAGAGTCATTATTGAGTCCCTCTCGAGTCCAAATGTGTTAATGTTGTTGATGTGCCTATCAAGCATTTCAGACAACGCTTGTAAGGCTTGATCGTTTTGGACGTTAGTATACAATGAGGTGACATCAAATGTCTCTACAACGCAGTTTTGATGTAATTGTGCGTTCGTTGATACTTCTATCAATCAGAATCTTTGGTTATCCAAGAAATTGCAGATAGGAGCAAATAGCAGACAAGCACTCAGAAAAGCATTTTTTCATTTTTCATAGCATTAGTTAACCCTACCGTTAATGGTTTGTTCAATAAATTCTAGTTTCTGATAAAGCACATACTGTTGTTTCTGTAGAAATTTCGCTCAGAGCTTAATGAATCAAAATAAACGTTGGATTCGTAACCAAATTACCAAGCGGACACGAAAAGCATTCGCTCTGGGTAACCGGTACAGATCAAAGTTTTTTGTTGATTTTTTTTTTTTGGTGAGAAACACGTTAGAGTAATTCATCAGAGGTCAATATTCAAATTTTATAAGCGACGCCTGAGGTTGTTAAACAGACTTTAAGCATGAATTATTTGCACATAAATAAATAAGTAAATAAATATGATGTCGTAATGGTGGTGCTAGGGTCATCGCAAAAATCGCGTCTCAGACGGGATTCAAACCCGCGTCTCAACCTATCCGGGCTGTGCAATCATCACTATGCTATTGAGGCGACCACCTGCGAATTCCTAGCAGCAATAAATAAACAAATAAATGCATAAACAAATAAATAAATAGATGAACAAATAAATAAGTAATTAAATAAATAGATAATAAATAAGTAAGTAAATAAATAAATAAACAAATAAATAAACAAACAGTGTCTTGCAAACGAGAACGTTTCTTCCTTTGTTTTCGTCATGTGATTGTAAGTGCTCGAGGTCAAATGGATTCCATGTTCATCAAAATATTGATTCTCATATTTTCTTTTAAGTTTAATTCTGAGCTTATGTACGCTGTGTATCTTCTACTTACCACTAAATTTAGTAAAATCATCTGTTGTTCCTAATGGTCCTAAAACATAGCCGAGACCGGTGTTCATGTAATGTTTAAACTTGCGTCCTAAACCTGACGGGGTCAGTGTAACCCTAAGGCTCTTGTTATACATTCGCTCGCGGTGAGCGTCTGCGACTTGCGAGCGGTGATCGCGTGCGCCGCTAACCTCAGACGCTGAGCACGCGACGCAGGCACGCACGCGCTCGAAGAATATAGAGCAATGCGCGAGGTGATTGCCCCACCCCCAGCGAAAGGGTCCATCGCAGTGCAATGCGCAGCGACGAGAGCGTGGAAGGTTCGCTAGCGTGTGCATAATAGCACGTGAGCGTCACCACGCCAGCGTCACCATGATAACTCGTACAAACGTGTCCGGCCCCACGGTGTCTGATACTGAATGGACGAATTACGCTGGGGGCTGAGCGAACGTATAACAAGGGCCTAAGGTAAGCCGAGCTCTAGAGCCCTTAGAGAAGACGACTGTCGAAATCTCTGCAGCTGGCCTTGAATGGCCCCATTCCTTGGTGCAGCGGCTTCTTCGTCGCTGTTTTTACTCGTTAAATCTCTGTTCAAACAACCACCGTTCACCCATTTCGCCCACATCTGTTCGCGGCGGATTTATGTCTCGTAGACGGGCACATGAATAGCCGACTAATCCACTCATCCTGATGAAACAGCTGCTGCCCCTACTTCCTGGCTAGTTATTTTTGTTTTATTCCGAGCCCAAATTTTTTTGCCCAGGCGCCTTTTATCCATTGGCCTGATACAATTATGTTATTCGCTCATTTAATTTTGGGGGACTCTTGGGGAAAAGAGAGAATTGAATGGCTTAGATTAGATTTCCTTAAGCTACTGCCCTTCTTTTTTCTGTATACTCCTTAGGGCTCGCTTAGACGCGGTGCGGCAAAACTGAAATTCAAAAATTCAATAATTAATGTCCTTGATCGAATTTGCTCCTTTGCATTAGTGGCGCAGTTCGGTGGCGCCTCATATAGGCAAACCTGCTGGTCGCTCGGGATTTTTAAAAGGCTGCTATTCCTTATTAAAGGACATTCTGACGAAATTCACTTTTTTCCGTTTGATTTCTTCCCTATGTGATTATATGCCTAATTTTTTTTGCCTATATGAGGCGCAACCGGACTGCGCCACTAACGCAAAGGAACAAATTCGATCAAGGACCTTAATTATTGATTGCGCTTCGATTTTGCATTTTCGCCGCGCGCCGTCTAAACGTGCCCTTAGGCTGAACCGTGTGAATAGGCCCTCGGCTTTTCTTTTATTGAGGACCGTCTAAAGATCTATTCATTCTAGGCAGCAGGGTAATACCTTGAAGGTCGCATATAGAGCAGATACGCAGAGGACGCGGCACTGCGGGACCCACCGTTCAGCCGCTTCCACAGCATTTCCATAGCTGAACCGGATGTGGAACAAAAGTGGGTGGGGCATGCAGATTTCATCACTTCTTGTCAACCTTAATAAAAGTGTAATTATCTGGGACGAGATGATGAGGTCGACCTGATTAACGCTCAACTCATTTTTAAAAGTTTCAAAATTTCCTAGCTTCTTGTAGACCGCAGCCTAGATCGTGATAGTCTTATTCTGGCCATGTATTGTATTTTATATCTGAGATGGTTGCGTTTGAAAGGAATTCTGGTGAAGCGACACTTGGGCCCAGATTCATGAACGGATGAACGGTCTCCGAAACCGCGGCGCAGCCAGAACTAGCCGGCAGAGTCGATGAGAGATTGCGTTTAACATAGGAAGTTTGGGAAAAGTAGACAACGGTGGGCGCTGTTTGGGCTATATCTCGAGGTTTATCGGGGGTTTACCAATGATGAATCCGGGCCTTGGAGGGTTTCGTCCGTGGCCGATAGCGTTTTGACGGATGATTAGCGACGGTACTGTACTTATGCTGCTTTTCCTTGCCAAACGTGGCTAGTAATTGGATGGACCTTTATTCTTTTAACATTCTGTGAAAAATTATTTCACTTGAAAAGTTCATAGAATTGAATTAGTTACGCTTTTAATGTCCGCAAAGAAATGAAAGACTCCACCCAATTCCAAATCTGTAGAAGTGACGCTTTGATATGTTATGGCATGAGCGATGGTTGTTTTTAGAGAACAAATCATTCGCGGCATACCCATGGGAGCCGTCGAGAAGTTTTATCGCCTTCTCAGGTTCTACGCAAGCTCTCGAATTTTTCACTATCTACAACAATTACGCCACATTTTCTAATTTCTCTCTGATTTTAAATCGATTTGTATCGGTAACAACTGAACACTGGTAATCTGCATAATATTGGAAGCCTTCTGGTGTTTGTCCTTCTATTTCTTGCATTCATATCTAAAAGGAGAACAAAAAAGAAGAAAAAGGAGAAGAATTATGAATCTTCCGGTAGGGACCCAAAGCCTTTTGTGAAGTGGTGTTCACCTGAGTTGAATGAAAACATTCAATCGATAATTGATCAAGACTGATTAGGAAATGATCCTACTCTTTTCGAAGAGAACCATGGTTGACTTTTCCATTGTATAATCGGAGAGAAAGCTAAGGACAGAAATAAAGGAGTGTTTTAGAGCTGGAGGATCGAAAAATTTCATTGAGAAAGTCGATGTTTGGGCACTAGAAAGTTTCTGGTGCAATTTCCTTTTTGCCTTTTTACCATTCCGTCTCTCCCTCTCCTCGTCAGTGAAACGGAACCTTTGATCCGCTTTTCAGTGCATTTCCTTCGTTCAAAAAGATGATTTGTGGTTCAGCAAGAGTGAAAGATTAACGGCTCACTCATCTGTTTTTCCATCGAATGCGTCTCATTTAGCCTTCTCACGCCCTTATCGATCTCTGACGAAATTTTCAATATTGAAGAAAGCTCTTCATTTGCAATGCAGTCTCGGCTTTAGTGCGGTCTGATGCATCATATACCCGGATCTATCAATGTGTACGGTGACTTTAGAGGCGGTATCTGCAAGGGTTAGGGTTGACTTCTCTCTTCCACTTAATAACTCTTACTAGCGGGCTCTTCAAGCACATGTAGTTAATGTAGTCCATTTGAAACGGAGATCCGATTGAAACAGTGTGTTTCCACTTACTTTCATTTTTTTCTCTTTTTCTTTCATTCTCATCTCTTTTTAGGTTGTGAAGTGCAATCTTTGTTGAGCGACCCTTGATAGCTGATTTCGTTTAGATCCAATGCCGTGCTAGTGCGTATTAACTAATTCTGGACTGAAGTTTCAAGCTGTTTTTCACGGTCAAATGATCTGCTATTGTTTTTTGATTATCTTGTGGAAGATTTCATTTTCATTCCAAAATGTCTGGAGAGTTGTCTATAATTCTGGAGTACTTGATTTGTCTGAAGAAAAGTAAACCTTACATTAAGTCTGCAGAAAGTACTGTATTATGTACATAAATTGAAAACGTTCAGTCTGGTCTGGAGAGTGTTGAATTTATTTTGAAAAGTGTTGAATTTGGTCTGAAAAGTGTTTAATTTATTTTGAAAACTGTTGAATTTGGTCTGAAAGATGTTGGATTTGATTTGAAAACTGTTGAATTTGATCTGAAAAGTGTTGACATTGATTTGAAAAACGTTGTGGTTGGTTGGAAAACGTTGAATCTGATCTGAAAAGTGTTGAAATTGATTTGAAAAATGTTGTGCTTGGTTGAGAAACGTTGAATTTAGTCTGGAAAATGTTGAATTTGGTCTGAAAAGTGATGAGTTTGGTTTGAAAAACGTTGAATTTGGTTTGAAAAATGTTGCTTTTCGCCTGAAAATGGTATAGTAAGAGAATATCTAGACGATAATGCTGTCGAGATTTGTGTCAGGTATTCGTTTTAGTTGCCTTACTTTCCTCTTTTGGTTTCGTTTTTTTATTCCGTTTTCTTTAGTGTTTCTAAAGTTGTGGGTTCCGCTTCCATTGTTAGCCAGACCAAACTACGACGTTTATTTATTTATTTATTTATTTATTTATTTATTTATTTATTTATTTATTTATTTATTAACTATGCACCTAAGGTCGCCGTACAACACTAATGTAAACAAAAAATAAATGAGACGGCCTAAATGAGGTTGCAATCTTTTCTTGTTCCTGGTCTTTTTGGACTTCATTACAGGTGTCATATTGAATGAATGTCGCCTATATTAAATGAGTATTTCTAAGGAGTATGTATCGATTTAAAAGGTTTTTTGAAGCGTTCAAGTTCCAAGCCGAGGAGATTCGAAGTCTTTGGTTGTTTTTCTAAACATTGTTCCATCTTCATTTATTTCTTATATAGTCATACCTTTTTGATCGTTTTAACTATGCATCTTAATTTACGATGTTTTGTCTCTTTTAAGCTCGATTTCACCTTCTACCGAACACCACATAACGAAACAAGAACTCATAATAGGTTTTTTCTACAAAGGCACTGACCACAAAAGATTTCTCTGACTCCGCGGTTCTTGTTGCGTTTCCAGTTAAAGCTGCGCATGAAAATCTATGTAAATTCAAAAGATTAGGAATTGCAACAAGATCATAAATTAAGGCATTTTCATCTGCATCTCTAAAACTATCAATGAAATCAGACGGTCGTTTGAAGCGATTGTACTCAAAGATGCAACGTGACTTATCTTTTCAACTGGTACTATTTACTTATTCGGATTTTCAAAAAGAAGACGTCCGCCGTAAATCAGTGAACTGTAGAGAAATCCTGTTTCGTGTTTACCGTATAGTGCCGAACGCGCGGCAACAATAAATCGGCCGCAGTGGCACTTTTTTGCGCCGAAAGGTGCCGTTTTTGGGGCCCATGCGTGGTGACCCGGACAGAGCCTATCTAATTGTAAGTTTTACGTCGCATGCCCATCGGGGTTCTCCACGCGGTAGCCTGTCCAAGGGGAAATCCTCTTCGAGCGATGAGCCACGAGACGAGGAATCGAAGGGATAAGGTACCGAAAATCGAGGAGTCAGAAAATCGCTTATTAACAAGTTCCACCGATGTGGAAAATTTGTATACGAGAAGATAGGGCTTGAGCTGATCGACTTCAAATACATACTTATTTTTGCGAATTAGTCAATTTTGAAGAAATTATAGAAAAACGGCGGTTTCTGCGCAAGAAAGCGCCGCAGGCGTCGTTTTGTCGTTGCGGCACGTAAGGGACTGTACATCGACATCACGTCATTATAGCTCGAACCGGCAGTTAGAGTTTTTGGAGACTTCAAAGATTCTAGTTCTGGTGACGATTCAATGCAATGCTGTGGGCTGCAAACTCATTCAAGCGAAAAGGGCAAAACGCTAGAGCGCTCGATCGGCCATTCCACCGGCGCCTCAGAGACATTTCAATTGAATTGGCGACGGCCGAGATGGCAGCAATTTTTGAGTGGAAAAGTTGGAGAAGTTGGATGGAAAACTAGCCTGGTAGGAAAACCAATGGAGGGAGATCTTGAAAGTGGACAGTGTCTACAAAGGAAGTTTAGCTCAGTGTGTACAACAAGCCCGAGCGAAATAATTATTCATTTATTTATTTATTTATTTATTTATTTATTTATCTATTTATTTACTTACTTATTTATTTATTCACTTATTTATTTGCTTTTTTACTTATTTATTTACTTATTTATTTGCATATTTATTTTCTTATTTATTAATTCATTTGCTTATTTATTTGTTTTTGTTAACACCAAAGCGCTGCTTGAGAAGAGGAGAAGTTTGAGGATGGATCCGAATGCAACCCACCTGGAGCGGCTGGTTGCGAATACCAGTTGCAGAAAGGCGTTGCAGGAGGATCTCAGGCAGCACAGGAAGAGGAAGATTCTAGAAGCAACACAAGAAAGACGAAGTCTGAAGAAATGTCGACGGGACCTCAGCGAGTTCAGTATTCCGCTATCGGCATTGAAACGTGAAGACGGGACTGTCACCACTTCCCGTTTCGAGATGGAATCGATTACAGAGAGGTTTTATACCAATCTGTTCCGTTCTACACAACCTGTACCAGACCCCGACATCCCCACTGGTGAAA
Source organism: Nippostrongylus brasiliensis (assembly GCA_030553155.1). NCBI lineage: Eukaryota > Metazoa > Nematoda > Chromadorea > Rhabditida > Heligmosomidae > Nippostrongylus > Nippostrongylus brasiliensis. The sequence continues at coordinate 32,972,302 of CP130734.1, forward strand.
CACCACCAAGGATTCTACCATCTGAGGTACGAGTCGCGATTAGGAGCATGAAGAGCGGCACGGCTCCAGGGCCAGACAAGATCTCCGCCGATCTTCTCCGTGCAGGAAACCATACTCTGCACTCCCTTCTTGCGGCACACATGACATCCTACCTTTGGAAGGAACGAATCCCGGATCAGTGGAGGAATTCGCGCACAGTCATCTTGCACAAAAAAGGTAACAGGGATGATCTTCGCAACTACCGCCCGATTAGCTTGTTGAGCGTGCTCTACAAGCTTTTCACGAAGATCATCCTGACGCGGATATCGCGTACATTGGATGAAGCACAACCGCCTGAGCAAGCTGGGTTCCGTCAGGGATTCAGCTGCGTCGACCACATCCAAAGTGTCGCGATGGTCATCGAGGTCTGTCGGGAGTACCATCTGCCCCTCGTCTTAACCTTCGTCGACTACGAAAAGGCCTTTGACAGCGTCGAAACGAATGCTATCCTCTCTGCGTTAGTCGATCAAGGAGTGGACTCGTCCTACATAAGAACGCTGGCCGACTGCTACCACCGCTGTTCTACGACAGTACAGCTTTTCCGACGTCCAATCAACATCCCCATCGAGAAGGACGTCAGGCAAGGCGATACTATTTCGCTCAAGCTGTTCACTGCCGCATTGCAGTGGGTGATGAAGTCGCTCGACTGGGACGAAAAGGGCATACGTGTGGACGGAAAATTCCTATCGAACCTTCGTTTTGCCGACGACATCGTCATCTTCGCGAAAAGTACAACTGAAGCAGAGACGATGCTCCGAGAGCTGGACGAAGCTGGAAGGAAGATTGGACTGCGCATCAATCGGAAGAAGACACAGTTCATGAAGAACTCCTGGTGCGATGAGGGACACCTCGAACTCGGTGGGTCTCCCATCGCCGAAACGAAGTCCTACGTTTACCTGGGGCGCTCCATGAACATGGACAACGACATGAAGGAAGAACTCATCAGAAGAAGGAGAGCCGCGTGGTCAGCCTTCGGGTCTCTCAAAGAGGCCACCGACCAACTCCAGGATGCTGACCTCCGTGCTCATTTGTTCGATTCGACAGTTCTTCCTGCTCTGTGCTACGCGGCTGAGACGTGGCCTGATACGTCAGCCACGGCGAAGTCCCTGCAAGTCACACACAGAGCGTTAGAAAGGTGTCTTCTGAAGTTCACCCGGCTATCCCAACACCGAGCCGGACTTCGCAGCTCCGATCTAAGGCAGATGTCCCGTCTGCGAGACCCTGCGGACTACACATTGAAAGCGAAACATCGATGGGCCTGTCACATAATGAGAAGAGACGACGACCGTTGGACAAGAAGAACGGTGGAATGGCTGCCGCGCGATTGCACGCGGCCTCGTGGAAGACCACCTGCCAGATGGTCTGATGTGTTCGTCGAACGTATTAAGACTATGCTGTGTTCCAGAATGGCTGATTCTCGCTGTCGTCACAGTCGCCTCCGACCAACAAGCTGGATGACGATCGCGAGACAACGAAGCGAGTGGAACTCGTGTTGGGGCCCGCACGTTCAGTGAAGCCGGGCCATCTAAGTATCTAAGTAAGTAAGTATTTATTTGTTTATTTATCTATTTATTTATTTATTTTGTAATTAAATGAAGTCGTTTTGTTGGAGTTATGAAGTAGAAATTGACACGTAGTACTAATCTACAATGGCGGCAATATATTTACAGACGCCTGCCCTCTGCGTGGTGTTTTGGCCACAACTTTGGAAACAGAGGAGCATGAGAAATACTGAGCACACATTTAGAATCCTCGAAAAATTCTCTACAAAACGCACTAAATTGTATTTAACGTCTCCCTGAAATTGTAGAAAAAATTGAGTGGAAATAAATTGGTCATGAGATAGTAAATGGTAAACACATTCTCAAAATCACAATAAATTACAATTTATCATCAAAACATGTTTATTATAAAAGAACAAGTCAATGTTCAGTAAGATAGCTCTTGCTCTTGATCACAGCCAAACGGTTCCGCATTGAGTCGACCAACTTCATACATCGCTCCACAGGAATAGCACTCCACGTTTACTTGAAGATTGCTTCCAACTCATGAAGATTCTGTGACTTCAAGCGCTTTCATTCTGAATCCTATCGAACATCTCCTGAATGACGTGGATAGAGTTTTGAAGCGCTTGAAGCCATGAAATCTTGACGAGTTGGAAGCAATCTTCAAGTAAACGTGGAGTGCTATTCCTGTGGAGCGATGTATGAAGTTGGTCGACTCAATGCGGAACCGTTTGGCTGTGATCAAGAGCAAGGGCTATCCTACTAAATATTGACTTGTTGTTTTATAATAAACATGTTTTGATGATGCATTGTAGTTTGTAGTGATTTTGAGAATATGTTTACTATTTACTATCTCATGACCAATTCATTTCCACTCGATTTTTTTCTACAATTACAGAAAGACGTTGAATGCAATTCAGTGCGTTTTGTAGAGAATTTTTCGAGGATTCTAAATTCGTGCTCAGTAATTCTCATGCTCCTCTGGTCCCAAAGTTATGGCCAAAAAACCACGCAGAGGGCAGGTGTCTGTAAATATATTTCCGCCACTGTATGTACTAGTCTCCATATGCTCAAGAAAGTAGTGGATGTTTTCTGTTGAATTTCCTCTTCCAATCGCCAACGTGGGTGGGTGGTTTGAGAGCAGTACTTTTAATAGAAACGTTCTTTGTTTTTCCTCATGGTAGAGCACGGAAGCGCAATAAAAGTTCTGCCAAAATGTGATGTTCCGAAATTTCAGTAAACTACCTCGGGTTACGGTAGGAACGGGTAACATACAAGCCCGTATACTAGTAGTAGCCATAACTGGTCGGAATTTAAAAAAACGACTGATTAGCGAACGGCACTGTTCGAATAAACATACCAGATAGAGGAATAATAATGAGAATCGAAGAAAGTGGACATACTATAACGTAAAACGGGGTTAACCGCTGGCTTGTCAATCATGAATCACTAGACGGTCCACCTTTATACCTGATCTCTTCTGCCCTGTCTCTGCCGGAACGGGTAATCTTTGTGGGAGATTACACGTACGCCAGATTACCCGATTGATTACCCGAACCGGGTAAAGACGAGCATACAACCACTGTTTACACAGGAATGGGTGTGGGAGAGAGGCAAGATCGTTGTCTGGTGCACAACTCTTTACAATTCCATTTTTTACTTTTTTTAACCTTTTTTCAAACTACATGATTTTTCGTTCTCCTGCATTGCATTTACTCTCTGCAACTGCAACAGCAGCGATGACCTTTGACAGCAATTTTGGGTTAGTTGTCGTCCAGGGGTCAAATTTACCAACGAAACCGTGGGAAAGGTTTCCGCCGTCTAACCGAACGAGAAAGTCAAAAGCCTAGCGTAGGTAGTACGACGTAGGATATCATTCGTAGAAGAGAGAAGAATGTGTTTTTGTCTAAATAGTTTTCTTTGAATGATGTTCTATTTCAGACGAACACCGTACTTTTGCTTTTCTCTTCTAGCGATGTCCGCAAAGTACATGAGTGATGCTCGAAAGCGGAACGACTCAGTTTGCGCAGTGTATGCATACAGTAGCGGTCAAAAAGATATGTCACTTTTCATTTTCATTCAAAAATAGCTCAAATCGGAAAGAACCTGATACCAATTGATAGTTCTGAGTACTCTATTTAGAAATATGTTGAAACATACCGCTTTTACTAATTCTCTGTTTTTTTTTTAATATTTTTTAGTGATTTTCATATGCTATTTTGAACAAAAATATCTCAAAAAACGCTGGGTGTAGGATCAATCTGAGACGATATTCTGATAGAGCATGATCTAGTTATTATACTGTGCTACAAACATTTGATTCAAATTGCCTTTGAAATATAGATTTTTTTTGAGCAAACTTTTTGGTGGTCAAAAACAGGTCAAATTTTAGGACCATGTTTTAAACAAAATTCTATAATATATCTTCCTAACTTTTTGAGAAAATTGAACCAAATTCAAAAGTGTTGTAGAGGATGATATTCTCTTCAGGGTCGTTGTTTTCGTTTTAGGACTGGTTCCTTATTTTTGGAGAAAATTCTTTTTAAAGTTGAGTTTGCGTAAACTGTTGTATCTAAAAAAGTTCAAGAGGAACCGACTCAATTTTTTCCGCGTTAATAGTAGATTTGCAGTTCTTTCAATATCACACGTAAGTTAGAATAAATCAAAGTTTTAATAAAAATATACCGCTTTGACTGACACACGCCGTTGGCGCCGTCACTACCAGTACAGTGCACGGCGCGGGCAAAGGCGCGCACACAACCGCACACAACCGGCGCGCACACAGCGGTAAATTTTTATTAAAACTTTGATACGTGTGATAATGAATGAACTACAAATCTACTATTAACGTGGAAAAAATTGAGCCGGTTCCTCTTGAACTTTTTTAGATACAACAGTTTACGCAATCTCAAATTTAAAAAAGTTGTATAAGGAGCCACCTTGGCAAATGTATGACCTTAAATTACGCAGAGGTTCGATATCATGGATGTCAGACATGAAAGAAATAGAAAAGGTGAAATGGTTCTTTTTTCATGAGAAGAGCAATAGGAAAGCTGGAATAGAAAATTCTTTATTTTTTTCATTTTTCTAGGGAAATGGTCCGTCTCATGGGGACGCGCCCGCACGCGGTTTGTATTCATAATCGTAGAGGCATGGTGAAACCGTATTTGGCCTATAAATTGACAATATACATAAAATACGCGACCCGAAGGGATGGATGACTTGGTTGGTCCGGGCGGGGATGAATCTCTCGACCGAACCGGTGCCAGTAACGCCTCTTACCACCGTGCCACGCGCGCCCTATCCTGAAACATAAAGAGAAGAAATCAAAGAGCCCTACTATAGTATTAGTATAGTATTCCACAATATGTCATTTGGAGGGAGGAATAAATGGATTTTGAAAGATGCTTTTCGAATGATTTCGTATTCCAGACAAAGTTTACTTTACTTTACCTCTGTTATCGATGTCCGAAAGTGAAAGAGCCCATTTCGTGCAAGACACGTGTACTAAGAGGTGGCACCACTTCCGTCAAATCTATCCGTACCTTTCTTGCAACCACTCCGTTCTTTTCCTAAGTTACCCCTGAGAAGTAGAGCTCAGAAAGTCGACTTCTTCTGAAAGGTGCGTCCGTGTTCACTATTTTGGCATTTCTCCCGTTTCCTTCTCACTTATCCTTTCTTCTCATTCATCAACCTATGCAGAATAGGCAAAGAGTGATTTCTGACCATGACTACATCCTAGCAGATTTTTTATCCATGATTACTCCAACGAACCACGTTATCGCAAATCGCACGGCCACCAATTCGATCGTTCCGCTGAATTCTTTCATTAAGGCCGTTTGCATTCAATTTCCCTACCATTCCAATTCTACGAGTTTGGCTGATTGTGCATAATTGATGGCGTAGTTCTCCTCTATAAATCTGCTCCGTTTCTCGAAGTCGTCGCCCTCTGCCATCAATTGTAAACGGTTGCGGATAGCTTAGGTCTCCCTATGTTCTTTTATCAGTAATACAGTTTGGTCCTTTTCAATATCTACTGATATATCTTTTTTCATGTTGAGTTCAGTTAGACAAACGTTATCTTTTTTTCCCAATACACAGTTGCTCGCTGGCAGCAGCCTTGGCCCCCATATGCAGCACAAATTTCGCTCATTTGAAACTTAGAGGCTCTACTTTTCCTCTTCTCGATGTATGTTGAGCGTTCTTTCTGCTAGCGGTGGTTTGCAGGGTGCACAGGCTCATGTCAAATTTAGTACAGTCCGTCTAGATATGTATGTATGTTCGATCTATCATTACTTGATTCTGCCTCACACTTAATACTTCCTGGGACAATGAGCTTCGTTGTTCCTTACCGTTAAGCGGCTGCAGTTCTTGGCGGTACCAACTACAATGCTTTACATTATTTTAAACACTATTTATATTTTCTTTTCTTCTGTCTCTCCTCGATATCTATTATAACATATTTTGGACCAAATTGGTATTAACCGTAGGTCATTGATACCGTTTGGTTTACTTTTGCAACTTTTGTGCCTAAAAGAACTACGAGAATCTTTTGATTGTTTCTTTCCTTCTTTGACAATTTGGGTTCGTTGTCTGTTAATTGGTTTTGTTACGATGGCGCGCCGTCAGGCGTATTCAAATAAATAAATAAATAAAGCTCTTTGACAAAACTTCCCTCATATACTAAAACTCGATGAGCTTCCCCTTTTTGGTAGCGTTTTCTACCATCTGAACATCAAAAACCCTCTAGAAATCTGAATTTGATCATCACGATTTTCAACAAAATTGCTAAAGGCTAAAGTGAACACCATGTCAGAAGAAGCTCTTCAGAGGCTACCACAGTAAAATGTATTTATTTACTGATTTATTTACTCAATTACTTATTTACTTATTTAATTATTTATTTATTTATTTATTTAGTTATTTGTTTGTTTGTTTGTTATGCCACATAATGATGTGCCAATTAATAATGCAAATATTTGAAGACAAAAACATCATGACATAATACAAAAGTAATTCAATGAAATGAAGAGTTGGGAAAGGTCAACAAATAATCAAAAGGATTAGAAACTTCGTGCTCTAAGCTGATATCAGATATAATCTACCAAGGTCTAATGCTTTCCAGAAGTACGCCTGTTGAGTTTCCCAGAATGGCCAACTTGTCGTTTCCCTCTTTTTCATTAAGTTCAGCTCCTGTTCCCTGACCTACTACATTTTATTATGCGGCACTGACTCACGTTCAATGTTATGTTCGTTTCAAGATCATGGCGCGTCCTTGTACGCATATAATAATAAATAAATAAATAAATGCGGTTTTTGAGAGAATTGACACCGTTGCGACAAACAAAATTAGGAAAAACTATCGACACCAACCACTTGTAAGAAGTCAATCTTCTCCAACTCCTTTTTGAGCGTGTAGCAACTCTTGGAGCTAAGAACTTCACTCGGTAACTGGTCGATACACCTCAGCGGAATAAAGTAGAGTACATAGTTGTTTGTTTTTTTCTTGTGAGAAATGTACCTTGTTCTTCTCACTCTTTCCAGAGCCTAGTTTTGGAGATCTCAAACGATTCCATTAAATATATAGTAACATAAATAATATTATATATAACTATAACTGCGTATAACTGCCTGGAGGGGCTGCGTACCTCTAATGCCACTTTTACTTTTTTCAGATTTCATTTTCTAAGGTTTACTAATGCTTGTTTTTTTGATTTTTCCACGTGTTTCCATTAATATGTAATTGCTTCATCTTACCCTCCGATGACTTTATTGGCTCCCGAGTTTGGTTTATCAGGGTTAGTTGATGGACGAGCCTAAGACGTTTACTTACTTCCATTGGAATGTCGCTTGATTGATAGCATAGTTTATGTTGAATCTTAGCTACTTTTTTGTCTACATTAGGTGTCTGAGTTATTTTTATGTTGGAGTTCGGTTTTTTGTCGTTGTTTCTGGTTGTAATTTTGGCGCGTTCTTGGACGTAACTAAATAAATAAATAAATATATAATAATATATAGTAGTAATAAATATATTATATATTATTATAATATTATATAATAATAGTATATAGTAGTAATAAATAATAATATAAAGTAGCATTAATATATAGTAGCATTCGATTCCATTAAAAATATAGTAGCATATATAATGTGGCATAAATAACAGCAATAAATAACAATAAAATAATAGTAATCAATATTAATAATAAATAGTAACATTAATAAATACTGCTACTAATATAGCAACTCAAACGATTCCATTAAATATATAGAAGCAAGAAACTTTTTCTTCCTTGGGCATTAAGGGATCCGAACCTTATTTTGTCACACTCTTCTTCCATCTGTCTCAATACATTGTGAGAAAATAATATATCACCGCTATTCACATAAAAAGTGCTAGCTAAAAGTCCCACACAGCTGTGAAATCCACAAAAGGTGATGCTTTCGTCGGCTGGGCTGCCCTTAAGAACTACTAAACGCGTTCGGCGAAGAGAAATGTGCGCGACGGTCGTTCCCCGAGGGGTAATAATTCCACCACAAACGGCTGATTGATACTGGTAGAGCAGAGCACTTCAGTCGCGTGTCTCGCCGCTATTGTTCGTGTGTTTCTGTCTGGTGTACATCGCTAGACCCGGAAGTTCACATTGACCTAATTCGATCGTTGTTGTCAGTTCTTCTACTTCATCCCTTGGTAGTAACGAAACTGTGTTTAGGACTCAATGTTCGGATTTTTATCAGCGAAACCTGAGGTTATTACAGTACCGGACGTGTCTTTTGACCAAAAGCCGAAAAAGCCGGCAAAAACCGCTCCAAAGCGGTTTTTTTGAATGACGTTGTTGAAACTCAATTATTTGTAAAAAAAAAAATATACGCATATTCGAGCTCAGTAGCTCGAGCTCTATCCATCCATGTACACTTTTCCCAAAATCGTGAAACTTGTTTGCAGTCCGTTTTTTGACCGTTCGATTTTCGGATCCCGTTGCCGCTTCGGTTCCTCGCTTGGTGACTCACCACTGACTAAGCTCCGCCCTCTCCTCGCCACATATAAATATGCGGCGCTCGTTGCACCCAGCAGACTCCGCCTCCTCGCCGCCTATAAATATGCGTCGCTTGCGGCACCGAGCCAGGAATGGGAGTCCCCACGAGGTGGCTCGGAGAAGCTACCACGCGGGACCTCCCGTTGGCCTCGTCGTCGACGGGGTCCCCTGTTGGGCCCCCCGTCAACGCCGAGGCAATCGATGGATAGGAGGGATACGCAGAAAAATCGATATTTTGTAAAAACTCTCAGGTGCGGACAATTTATACACCAGACGATAGAGCTCGAGCTACTGAGCTCAAATATACGTATATACAAATTTTACAAATTATTGAGTTTCACCAAGTTTATTAGAAAAAACCGCTTTGGAGCGGTTTTTGCCGGCTTTTTCGGCTTTTGATCAAAAGACACGTCCAGTACTGTATACTGACTTCCTATCCGGCTAATGTTTCGTCGTTGTCGCCTTCGCCAAAGCCTGGAAATTCAAAGACATTCGTTATCGACCCGCCCAAACACCATTTCGGCTAACAACCGTCTTCTTGAAAACCAACAGGAACGGCAAAAAGTTTGGATATTGAGATAAAGACATGCCGAGATTCATGGAAAGTCGATCCTGGAGTGTGTTTGGAACTATATTTTCATGAGAAGTGATTTCTAACAATTAATTCACGTCGGATAGTCCTCTTTCTTCCGGCGAAGATGCTATGCATTCGATAGGACGGATTTCAACTACCTTCGCTTTCTCCGATTCCCAGCTTCTCTTTCTTCTTCTATTTAATTATTTCTTCATTTTTATTAATCTATCCATCGAGACACGCGAAAAATACACATGTATGGCGATCAGTGTGAGAGGTTCAGCATTGCACCATTGAGAAGGACATCTTGCGGTTTCAAGCGGGACTGAAAAACAACATAGTAACAGAGTTAGTGATAAAGCCAGAGTTCACATCGCATAAGTTCCGGCGTAATAAGCGACAAAAGTAAATCAAATGATATGCTTTTCTCAGAAACACCAACATATTCAAGCATCTAATGGTTACTAGGTAAACATGGTAAGAAAAACTTTTGTGCGTGCTGGCCCCAGTCAAATCCCTATGCTTTGGCGTCAATATTAGTTATTGATTGGCCACGAATCTACGAAAGTGGGTGAGGTGGTGACACTTCCATTTATACCAAAAGGATCAAGTAGAAAAAACGACAAAAACGATCCGAATAACTCGTCGAACAGAATCGATGAGCTCACGTTGCCTAGTTTTGATGATTTCTCGAAGATAATCTGATAAGCTGCCTATCCCTACCCTTCCAACGTAGAGTTTCTTAATCGGCTCTTTGGTGGCTTGGAGTTGCTATGGTCTGTTATTCTACTAAGTACTGCTTATAAATTCTCAGACACGCTTCGAAGGGCACCCAAACCCTGATTCATGAACGCAATGATATTTCCATGATGCAAAGTAGTTTGCAGCTCGAGCACCCAAGAACACACCTTCTTTTTACTAAGGACGTTGTTCCGATAATCTAAGGTGTTGTGATTGTAACGAAAGCTGTGCAAAGGCGTCATTCAGTCTATTATCAGGCAAAGGGCCCGAATGTGTTAAGTATGCTGTGAGAAGGTAAAGGTTTCGGCGTCGATTTTCCTCTGAGGATGTGCCACGCCTTCGTGTTCCATTCAAAATCGTAGAGGCATGGTAAATGCGTATCGGGCTTGTACAGTGACTTGAGGGGGCCAGTCGCTACACCAAGTCAGTGTCTTTACCTTCTCAGACAAGCCTGGTGGCGATCTACACGACTTCGGAGGGCTGGAAGGGTTCGTTAGCCCGGGCAGGGTTTGATCGCACCACAGTGTGGGGCTTACTACAGAAACATTGGAATGTTAACAATTGAAGAGCTCTGAATGCTCCAGAAGTTCGTGGCTCCAAGAGGATCCGAATCCTCGTCTAGATGTGCTCATCATATTTTTACCATTTTTCTTATGGCAGAATGATCTTCGCCGGAAAATTGGCTTGAAAATATGAATATCACATACATACAGGCAGTTTTTGAGGACAACATTGAAGAGCTCGCAGTGCATCACTTTATGAAGGGTATCCATGTTCAAAACATTCCTTCCAACCACTTTTCGACCTAAACTTTTTTCAGTTGGGTTCTATGTTGAGAGGGTTGTTTCGATTTCCTCTCAGTGAAGTTGATATTGCACAACTACAAAAAAAACTTGTATGTAATTTTGTTAAGAATGTCCTTAGGCTGCAATTAGCGGGAACGGCCTATGGAGGTTGATATTGTGTGGTCTTCGCTATTATGAAGTCAAAGAACACGCACAAGATCAAAAAGTTGAAATTTTAAAGTTGGAAGTTGGAAGAGGCGACGCTTTCTTTATCACTGGATAGATCACGTTCTTCTGATCCCGGTTATTATTATTAAATGAAAATGATTTCAGGGTGATTTATGGCAATGAGAAAGAAAAATATATTCTATTTATCTATCATCAAATTATAGGTTACTATATTACTCCTATGTTATGTTCGCTGTATTTGGTATATTTTGGTATGGTATGTTTTACTGGTTTTATGGTTTTATTGGTGGGTTTACCGACGGTGCTGTACCTTGATCACGACTGTTATGTCTGGCCGTTTCTGCCTGAAGACCTTCGTGTCATTCCATTGGGATGATACGGCGCCATATTTGCTCTTTATCGTACATTTCATTCATTGGTCGCGCGTGGTGCAATGGTAAGAGGCTATGCTGACCCCCGCACGGTCGAGCGATCGATCCTCGCTCGGGCCAACGAGGCCTTCAATTCCTCCGTGATACAATCATTATATGACACATTTTGGCTCATTTTGTTTTTGCATTATGAGCAGCTGCTATTCCACAAAAAACCTATCGATGAATAGTCCCGCGTGGTGCAGTGGTAAGAAGCGATTCTAACACCGGCACAGTCGAGCGATCGATCCCGGCCCGAGCTCACCAAGCCATCCATCTCTCCGGGGTCGAGTAGATTGGTACCAGAGTTGCGCGGGAAGATAAGAATACTGGCGTGCTATAGTAGCTGGCCTCTACAAGTCATTGTATAAGGGACTGATCAAAGCCATCACCTTTACATTTTATCATTCATTATCATCATTCATTTATCATTCTTCACCCAAGAGGCAATTCGTGTTCTTAGAAGCCGGCCGAAGTTCACCAATAGATTATGGCGCTTCGTGGGCGAAGAAATCGTCGACCACGTGGTCCATGTCAACACTTTTTCCATTCACAGAGGGCGCCTCCCTCCGTCAAGCCCCGTCATTTCGAGCAATTAATCGGCCGTCCTCGGGGCATTTGCGCCCTACGCGATGTGTCCGAAGGTTGTTGCTTTCTCAATGAATGACCCAGTCAACCCCCATTTCCATCCCCCTACCCCTTACCCCCACCCCCTCGTCGACGATGCTGAGTGACGGCTGCTTCCGCTGCGTCGGCCTTTTAATACCTCAACGCTTCCGGCATGTGAACGTGGCTTTGCCGCCTACTCGTGTTCACATTCTATAGAAACATGTCCATTCAATTTTAGTTCACTTTTATTCTCAATTCTTCCAAACATTACCTTTTTTGAGAACGCGCGTGGTGCAGTGGTAACATGTGCTAATGACACCCGCACGGTCGAGCGATCGATCTTGGTCCCGGCTAACCAAGCCTTCCATCCCTCCGGGGTCGGGTAAATTGGTACCAGACTTGTCTGGGAAGGTAAAGACACTGACCTGGTATAGCGGCTGGCCCCCGCAGGTCATTGTATAGGCGAAATACGCATTCACCACCTCCTCGATTCTGAATGGAAGATGAGCGCATGGCGCGTCCTCAGGAGATTGATCAGCGACGATGCATTTACCATTACCTTTACCTGAGGAAACTATGCAAACTTGGCGTTGTCACTTCCTCAGTGCAATCTAATTGATCAGTTTTCTGGGCAGTTCCCACTTGATTTTTCTGTCTATTCACGTCTACAATTCTGAATTGAAGATGAAAGCATGGCGCGACTTTAGGGGTCTGAGCAACGCCGACACCTTTATCTTTGCCTTACCTTAGGCGTTTTTAGCTCGAAATCCTACATTTATTACCTTATTTTGGGGCTTACTGCTATCTGTAGTAGAATTGGACGTTGCAATGATGGCAGTAGGATCATCGCAAAATCGTGGCTCAGGCGGGATTCGAACCAACGTTTCGCCGATACGTCATGATGAATTCAAAACCTATCTAGATCAAACCATCCTTGAATTGTGCCGAAACATCTTCCCTAACATTATCGTTCTCAATTGAAGAACCTACTGTCAAACAACAACTTCTTCCCACTCAACAACCCCTGTCTCCATGCAAAAATAGGTAAAAATATGTATTTTCTGTATCCTTCTTTAAAGTGATATTAAGAAGAGTTTGCTCACGATTTAGGAATAGTTGGGGGTACTCAATTTTTCGGGTCATGGTATTTTCTTATAATTTATCTATTTGTTGATTTATTTAATAATTATAATATTATAATAACATCTATCGAATAAACCTTCCCGATAAATATAAAAATAATGAGAAATCCTACGTTTATTGTCACGTTTTGTGGATTACTGCTAAATGTAGCAGACTCAGTTGAGGATTAGAGCCGTCTAACATCGCGGCGCCCTCGATAAATAAAGGATCGGGTTCGAATCACGTCTGAGCCGTGATTTTTGCATTGAGCGCAATATCATCACTGCAACATCTGCTTCTATTGCTTCAGATCCTGCTAAAGTTTCTTGTCCTTATCCTCGTTATTTTATAAATTTCATCTCAAAGGAAGACCCAGATTTTGAACTTTATGAGAAAATATGTAGCTTCTGAATCACTCTTCGAAATGAGCATAAATGGGACGAACTTGCGGAACAAAATTTAATTTGGGTGAAGAAGTATAGTGGAGTAGAACTCGCAAGTACTTCTCTGCTGTTTTCAGTTGAAACTGGGCTTTGTGAAAAGCCCAGTCACAGTTGTTCTCATAAAGCCCGGTTTCGTCCCCTTATTGTAAGTTGCATTTCTTTTTTTAGAGCTCAGTTTTTGAAAGTTTCATAGGCTCTTTTCAAGTGTTTTTCGGTTTCTGAGTCTATTAGAGGCAACTTTCATTCTCCAAGCCTCATTCCCATAAGTGGAGCCACTCTACCACCTTCCCTTCCCTGCCATTCCCCCAGATTCTTCCTTCCATCAGATCGCTGACGATGACAAACGATTCCAAACAAAACACCGAAAGACTGCTATTTTGAGCCTCCTACGATATCTGTGAAAAAGTTCTTTGAGCCACTCATCCATCTGTCTCCCTTGTTTTGCTGAGTGACGAAAGGAAGCGCAGAGATGACAGGTGGAGATTAAAATGATGAGCTTGTCCTAAACAGTTGCTGGCGGGAGAACTAGAAATTTGTGACGACTTTTTGAGTTTTGTTTCGGACAGATTGCAGAGGCTTGGATTCTCGTCTTCAACGTAGTCTGCTTCATTTGAAATCCAAAGGAAGGAAGTATGTTAATCACCATCTCGACCTCTCGTAGGCAAAATCCAGAGAAGTGGATTGGCCTCCTCAAGGTGCACAGGAAGCGGAGCACTTCGATGATCAACTTCAACTTTTTTTTCGGTTTCGTGACCAGTGGAGACCACACAACTGCTCCGGTTAGCTATTATAGTTTGACCTTTTGAGACCAGATTCATGATAGAAACTGACAGTTTCCGTTACCTCGACCTCACCTCCCTAAACCTCCGTCAACAAGTTTTACATGGTTTCCTACTTTTGGAGATTGAGGTTAACAATAACCAGTGGCGCAGCTTCTTGTCTTCTCGTCTTTTCTCAGACATCTGATACCTGTCTGATTATTAATTCTTCCATTTGTTTATCATCTTTTCCGGCTAGTGATAAGAAACAATTTGGGTCAAAACAACAAACGATCGCTCTGTGCTTGGTATTCGGAGCTCCTTCATTTCCTAGAACGCTCCCCATCTCAACTATTACTTTCCTCTCTTTCTATTGCTAAAAATCGTTGATTTCCTGGCAAAAACTCCTCCTACCCTCGTTGTCTTATAGCATTCATTTCTGGATTGAAAATTCAGGCTAATTTCACATTGAAATGATCGGTTATATAGTCTACTCCGGTAATAGATTCTCTAGATGATGCTCTCGGTTATGTGTTCGTTTTAGTTCTCAGCCACCCACTCGAGTTTTTGTTAGTTTTTCTAATTCGTGCACTTTAGTGCTTTCATATTTGTGTGTTCAACTAAAATCCACTGCTAACACGACTATGTGGGTATCATATCTTCAACTAAATAATAACTATGTAGTGTTAAAATCCTGAAAATCCGACTTATGCAAAATATGCTTATTCTGTCCCCGTCCGAAGTTCCCTTCCCTTACCATCTGCTTTTTCAGAGATTATTGGCACCTCATTGATCATGCTCATTTCTGAACATCTCACAAAGGAAAAAGCAGTAGGGAGCTGCGGAGATCCACTGAGCTGCATGTAATCGGTTCTGTGACGCCTGAGAAAGCCGTCTACTTCCAGCTGCTGATACTCTCTATCATTCTTCCATCTTTCTCTATCATGAAAAAAATTCCTTGGAGCAAAGAACCACTTTGGACCGTTTTTGATGACGGTAGATGTTCCATGTTCACAAACTCTTATTTTCACAGTTACTATTTTTTGTGTTCGTCAAAATTCAAAAAAAAAGTTGTACTCAAAAAATCTAATCCTTTGTAGACTTTTTGAGAAGCAGTTCCAGCTTAGAATCATTCTGTCTACGGAGGAATTGGGGCGTGGGCAAAAGTAATAGTTATTTCCACTTCTTTCCCATATAACTCCCGAATGGGGTCCCACTGTATGCTCGTCATATTTATGTATATGTCTTTATCCTATTTACTTAAGACCACTTGAGAATTCATCAATTTTGCGCTTTGCAGAAACATTTGAAGTTATTTTGGAATAAAAAAGTTTGTTGTTATTATGTTATTACGTTTGCCCCCCCCCCAAATACCATAGAATGCAGCTCCATCGATTGATGCAGCGATGCTAATCCCATCATGAGCAGTATAATGTCACCCAGATGTTTCAGTTTTTCATCCCATTAATGTTCTTAGTCGCACCGGAAATTTGTTCTTCCGTATCGACCATCTGACTCTTTTCTCGCTTTTTCATTTGCAATTCCTTTCCGTCGTTGCATTACAATAGTTACAGTACCACAGCTAATTATTCGACAAAAGTCTGCCGGCGGCACACTTTGCTGCCGCATGTGCCTTCTCGTCACATCTCTTTTTAGTGCTAGTTATTTTGACTAAAAACACTTGATTGGAATCAGGATAACATAACCAACAGTAACGGACGTACCGCAACTATGAAATGGCGCCAGCGACGCTTTCTTGCGCAGAAACCGCCGTTTTTCTATAGTCTCTTTGGAATTGATCCATTCGTAAAAGTAAATATGTAGTGAAATTGAGCAGCTCGAGCTCTATCTTTTCATATATAAATTTACCATATTCGTGGAAGTCGTTAACCAACGTCTTTTTCGACGCTTCGATTTTTGGTCCCTTGTCCTTTCGATTCCTCTTCTTGTGACTCATCGCTCAACGAGGCTCCGCGTTCGGATGGCTTACCACGCGAGGACCCCGTTTGGCACGCGGCGTGAATGAATTGGAATGGAGTTCCTCCGGGTCACCACGCGTGGACCCCAAAAGCTGCACCTTTCGGCGCAAAAAAGCGCCACTGCCGCCGTTTTATCGTTGCGGCACGTGCGGTACTGTACATGGTAAGCAATTGATATGAGGACCAATAGAACGTTACTGTACCTTCGGCTTATAGAACCGTAGAGATTCTGAAACTTTCAAGGGCGACGTGAACGCTTCTTGGCCTCGCTATAGTGGCGAGACTTAATGATGTCGACCCCATCATACCGTCCCCTGGGTAACCGCAGCCTGCGAGTGACTGCGTACGTGAATCACGATTAAAGTGGCTTGATTCTTTAGGGAGCGAAATGACAACAGTAAATTCAGATAGAGAATAGAGAATATCATGCCGATCATTTCAATATCAAACACGACGGAAAATGTTAAGCGAAAGTTGAATGTCGGGTAATTTTTGAAAAAGGAGACTTTCTACGATGCGCTGACGTGGAACATTTTGTGACTGATCTTTTGCCCTTTCTCTTATTGTCCACTAGTGGTAAGAGGCGCCACAGACACCCCCACGGTCGAGCGATCGATCTTTATCCAGGCCAACGAAGCCTACCATCCCTTCGGGGTCGGGTAAATTGGTACCAGACTTGACCAGAAAGGTAAAGGCACTGACTTGGTATACCGGCTGACCCTCCTGCGTGATTGGTGTGCAACCAGGTGAAATGGACCTGGAATCGACTACTCGTCTGGTTGTTTACCAACGAAAACGAAAAAACATCGAAAAATAAACACGCTCGTTTTGATCCTACTCTTACAAGACGAGCAAACAGAAACATTAGAACCTCCCCGGGTCTCTTTAGTAAAAAGGGGGGTCGATCTCATTTTAACGTCCTCTCCGTAACCACAGCCTGTGGGTAACTGCGTAACTGAATCCCTATTAACGTTGCACGATTCATCTAGGGAATAAGATAGTCCACGGTTCGTAAAAGAATAAATAAAATGACAAACACAGGGAGAGCAGCAGGTAAAAGTGACCAAAGTAGATTATTAGGTAACCTCGTCCTAGTTAGGGTCCAAATTGACTCTAAAACCAAATCTAAAATAGCGTGTTAAAGTAATGAGACTAAATGGAAGAGCTAAAGTGATCTAAAGAGCCAAAGTATTCCGCTACACGGCAGTGACGCAGAGGACGCGACACTGCAAACTGTGTGACATCTAACAATAAGAGGAAGTCCGAACTGAGCGTGTTGTGCTGGTTGTCTCTACCAATTGCATCAAATAACGCAAACGACTTCAGAGTCGGGCCCGTTTGGACGGACGAATTATGTTACTGCGGCAACAAATCCACCTTAGGCACCGGGTTTCCGCACCGATGAAACTCTTGTACTATAAAGCTCCCAGCACTTCCAGGTCGGCTCTTGAACTCATAACTGTCGCACGAACCCTTCCTTTGCCTGCTTTTGGTGAGGTGAGAGGTTCCTGAATTTTCGACGAACTGTTCTTTCTACACGACCTTTTACGCTTTCATTTCAAAGTAGAACGCCGCGCGTCCTGTTTTTCTCCTCTTCCATCTTCCCTAGAGCGTTCTTTTGGTGGGCATTTCTCTGAAGTGGAAAATAGAATTCATTACTTTTGAAGTTTTTGTGACGTTTTCGTTAAATGCCTCTGAAAGTGCACAAAATTCAAATGAAATGGAAGCATTCCGATCTGCCGCAATGTCTTCCTGTGAACTCCGTCACAATGGCAGATCTCGATTTTAGTCAATTTCAATATTGTCTAACCCTTAAATGTCTTCCACGACACTTTGCACACCTTTGGCCCAATTTTTTTGTTTGTCTTGGCTCCACTCGTAACTTTCTTTGATACCTATCATGCCCTTGTATGGACTATATAAATGAATTGTGAATAGAAAGCTGTTTCTCTTAGAACTTAGGAAGCTACATGCTCTCTCTGGTGAACTTACAGGCGCTCCTTTCGTACATCGATTTATTTATTTATCGTTACATTCTTAAATATGGATGTGCTATTGAATAAGAAATTGTGTTAGTTAAACAACATGCTGTTCAGGTACGAAAAAACAAAGGAAAAAAATAAGATTTGTGGTTAAGTAAAATCAATCTGTGCCCAATGCCTTTGCTTATAAGGGGTTACCGAAATCCTTGGAACGCTGAGGGCACCTTCAAACGAAAGGGTTCATTTAGTGGTCTGACCTTTCAAGCTCTAAAGAGCGCAGTCTCCTCGACAGTATCGCTAAAAGAGTAAATTACAGACATGATCCGGGTTGCTCGAAAAAGGGAACGGAATATCAAAATTCGTGTGCATCGATCGTGTTTGAAGCGCTACTAACTAACTTGCTTTTTGTTGACCCGAAATCTGCTTTCAATTCCAACTACCCTACTTGAGACGACAAGCATTTCTAGCAACGTTGTCTTCTTTAATTGTTTTGACGACCAGCCGGTTCTGCTCAGTTTTTAATTCGCCGTTCACTGCTTATCATTTTATTTATTTACTTATTTATTTATTTATTTATTACATAAATAAGCCACGCAACGGTGTTTGATTGATAAAATGACAGGCAGTCAACATCAACATTTATCCCATTTCATAATTTTGAACATAGGTTTTTAGTGAATAAGATTAGTGGATTGAGGTGTGTTCAGATCTCTTCTCTCATTTTCGTCTATCTCCTCCTTCAGTGCCCTAGTGCTCTATGAAGGTTCTAGAGAAGCGTAGTCAATTTACATATATTGTCCTCGTACATTTACATATATTGTCCTCGTACAATTTACATATATTGTCCTCGTGCTAACTACTGCCAAATTCAAACCTTCATATTGTTTTTCAAAAAAGGGAGGGTCCTAATACCAGCACGATGTCAAATCCGCCTTCAATTACTTTACTTTACCAAGATCGTCAGGCTTTCCTGATAGTAGGCTACTGTACGATCCATTCTTTGTGCCCTTTCGAGCGGTATTAAAATCAAGAGAAACAGTTGGACATGAGCCGAGTTACGGGGTTTTAAATGTAAGGTGCGAAAAAGTGTAAAATTTTCTTGAAAATCTATTAGCACACAATGAAGCAGCTTCCTTTCATGGCTCAGGTTTCCTTTGCTGAAATCCTGGAGAGAACACTGCACACGGCATTTTTTTCTAGAAACTTCGTAAATGTTACAATCAGTGAACGAATGTTCATTTTTCTAGGAAAAGATCGTCCTAATAAGTAATCTGTTCTTTCGGGTATCGAAATAATTGCCTCTTCTTTCGGGAAGCTGCCATTAGAAAGTAAGGTAGTTGGCGTCGATCAGCCCTCTAAGAACGCGCCAAGCACTCTTCCTACGTTCGAAATCGTAGAAACAAAGCAAGTGTGCACAAGGCTTATTCAGCTTGTGGTTTCCAGTACATATTTGTACAAGTCAGTGGCTTCACCTTACCATACAAAACAGGCACCAACGTACTTTTCCTCTTAATGCCCAATTATCATATCATACCCAACCGTATCATATCATGCTCGTATCTTAATGTACACCCTTGGAGCAGTCTTATCATATCGTGCTATTCGATATCATACCATTTCGCATCCACCTATAGTCGTGTGCAGCCTGTTTGATCTGCCTGATAAGGAAGAAAAAGCCGTTCTTTTCTCGCAAGAATGAATTTTCCAAAAGAGAGATGTTTCAGAGGTTATCGTATGAAGCTGTTTTCTAGCTTAGATAAATCGCTGATTTTGTTCAACAGCTTGGTAATCAATTGATTATGGTTCCAGCATGATATGATAGAAAGGATGTGCATTAAGCTATGAACATGATATGATACGCTTGGGTGTGATATAATAATTGGGCATTAAGAGGAAAAGTATCGGTACCGATTTACTAGACCTCGGAGAGATGGGAGGGATGGTTAACCTGGTTAACCTAAGCGAAGATCGATCGCTTGCTGACATCGCTCAAGACATCGTACGAAAAGCGGCGACTCTTTCCGCTGTACCATAAGCACCCCTGAGGCTATTTGCCAGCAAGGGAAATGCCGCCTCTTCATACATTTTCAACATACTCTTTAGACATGCATGCATTTTAAGTAGGATGAAGTTCGATCACTACATCAAACACTGAAGCGGATCATAAATCAAAGTTTTTCTGCTCAAAAGTACAAGTCGAAAAGGCTGTTGAAAGACGGGTTATAAACATAACTTGCCTTTTAAGTGGGCCGCGATTCTCACATGACTGGCGCGTTTTTATCACTTGTTTCCATTCTTTATTTTCCTGACATCCCTCCCGATTGTTCCTTTTCTCGACTCAGCTTGTTCATTGCCTTCTAGTCACGGGTAGGATAGGGAAAAACTGAAATTGAAAGCCGATAACGTCTCCCAGTGCTTTGATATTCTGAATTGATAGCGATCCAAAAGCCAAAGGGAAAATCTCTGAGTCCTTTTTACGTATTATTTATTTTATTTATTATTTTATCTGTTACATGACAATACACGTGTTTTATGTGAAATAGTTAAGAAAAACATAGGTGGGCATCCAGTGATAACAAGAAGAAAATGCCATTGAGAGCTAAAACAAGGAATAGCGCAATAGAACAACTATCCATGAACTACTAGAAGCTGGTAAACTAGTTTTTTGAACTGTGCGAATTTAGTGGGTATGGTGATATGTTTGGATATCCTATTGTATTCCGATGTGGCCCGATTTCAAAAGAAACGCAGTCTAAATGTGTAGTTACTCATAATAACAAAAAGAATTACAGTACCGGACGTACCACAACGATAAAACGGCGGCAACGGCGTTATTTTGCGCCAAAAGATGCCATTTTTTGGGGTCCACGCGTAATGATCCGGTGGGGTTTACCTCAATTCATTCACGCAGCATGCCCTAGGGGGGTCCCCGCGTGGTAGCCTCGCCGAAGGGTACTTCGTCGAGCGATGAGCCGCTAGATGAGGAATCTAAGGGGCAACGGACCGAAAATCGAGTGGTCAAAAAATTGCTGGTTAACAAGTCAAACGAATATGGAAAACGATAACGATAGTTTCTCAAATTGTCTTGACCCTTACAGGCATTGAAGAAGGTGATTCCACGGAGACGTCAGCCAATAAATATAATATACCAACCTTGTGTCGAGCTCAAATTCAGAACAAGACACAGCTATACGATGCCAAGGCTCATACAGGGTCGTACCTGGAGAATATGGAAAAATTTCAAACGAAAAGATAAAACTCGAGCTGCTGAGCTCAATTATATACTCACTTTAAGGAATAGATCAACTCCGAGGGAAATATAGAAAAACGGCGGTTTCTGTGCAAGAAAGCGTCGCTGGCGCCCTTTCATCACTGCGGCACGTTCGGTACTGTACTTAAATGCTGACGGCTAAGTCCTAGTTTATGTTCATGCGTTCCTTTCTCGAACTTCCCTACAATTCTTACAGCTGCGCCACCACTCAGTTCTCCTACTTCCTTATGATTCTGACGTTCCTCATGCATTTTATTTGCAGCATCATTTCAGCTTTATTGCTTTATTGGTCCTGAGAAATGAGCTAGGTTTCTTCATTAATGTCTGTTTTTAATTGTTTGACTGCTATTAGTCTTTCTATTGCTGACTTAGTTCATGTGTCGCATTGTACTCCTAGCTGTTTGGTGCTCTATTTTAATTTATCTCATTTTTCTTTTTTAGAGTTCTTCGAAGAACGTGGTAAATAAATAAATACATTTTTGTATTTTGAATTTGTCTGCTCTAATGCGATAACGTTACAGATGTCGTCCGAACTGAGAAAATCGTGCAGTGGTGAGCGGACGACGCGAATCATCACCGGGCACCGTACTCCACACCAGCCAGGGAAGGAGCCGATGATCGGTGAGTAACATGAGAAGATTTTTTTTCATTTTTTCCTAAGTTTCCTCAGCGAAAATTTGAAAATGGAACTGTTAGAATTTGCGCTTTTGACGGTCGTAGTCTGCTGAAAATTCCACCAAGGAAATTTTTAGTCTCATTTGTATCAATAGCATTGTATGAACGTAAGGGAGTAATTGAAGGTAACAAAATAAATAAATAAATAAATAATAAAATTAATAATATTAATAATGGTACTAACTTACTCGTTTTTCGCCTACCCTTACAATTAGACGACCAAGTTATAAAGACTCAGTACAACATCCCAGGCACTCCTAAGGAGGTATGGCCTTAAAGAATAATTGAACAAACTAACCTGTTTATCGAAGAAAATCCATCGTAACTATCGAGGTCCAATTGCAAATGGATACCTGGCTATATTATCCTAATATTTCAAACTCAAAACATGTCCGACGAGCAAACCTCAAACTTTGGGTTATAAACTAAGTTATTCGAAGCATTTTTTCTGTATGTTACTGGGAAACTTCCAGAGGGAAAGGCGAGTCGTTTAGCAATTTTTGCTTTTCACTAGAGACAGATTTGTGCTTAAGTTATGCAAGTCACTATATATGTATGTAGCACATTTTGGCCCTTTTCTCTTTTTTTCTTGTCTTTTTCTTAGCTTTCCCAGTCACCAGATAAAAATGGAATAGCTAGAATTTGCGCGTTCATGGTCATGTGACAGGACTTTATAATTGAAACCAGGAAGTTTTTCGTCTCTCAGATTATTTATGTATTTATTGCCTCAATCCAAAACGTGCCGAAAAAATCTCATAATGCCGACAACACGCAATTCAGAAGAGAAAACCACTTGTCACGAAGAGTTTGGTGAATGACATCTTTCCCAAGTCCCATAGCTTGAAGTTTCCCATAACTGAACGATCAACTTTCACAAATGAATACATTTTGTAGGTCATCAGAATTACAGTGTTTCCCCGTTGACGACGGACATTATAAAAAAATTTAGAAAGAAGTTCAAAG
This sequence comes from Nippostrongylus brasiliensis, assembly GCA_030553155.1. Taxonomy (NCBI): domain Eukaryota; kingdom Metazoa; phylum Nematoda; class Chromadorea; order Rhabditida; family Heligmosomidae; genus Nippostrongylus; species Nippostrongylus brasiliensis. The sequence continues at coordinate 32,995,384 of CP130734.1, forward strand.
TGTAACAAATGTGTGATCTGAGCACATCAATCCTTGGGTGACTATCCTGACGATTATCTAGGGGCTCTGACCCCCGATCAACGGGAACCATTTATTGAGCGTCGTTCATTTATCGACTATTTGTTAACTTATTTATTTGAAATTTCGGTAACTAAATATAAACAAATGTGATTTATAAAGCAAAACCGATAATCATCAGTGTAGCGATATTGCAAAATTTAGCATTAAAAAAGGAAGAAGGTCACTTCTATCGCAGGCGACCCCAATAGTGCAGAGCGCTCAAGAGAGAGCAGCCGTTAATTAGTTGGTAAAGGTAAAGGGTAAAGGTGTCGGCGTTAGAGTCAAGGTATCAGTCCCCTAAGGACGCGAATCGCATTCGCTATAAATTCAGAATCGTAGAAGTATGGTGAATGCGTATTTGGCCTATACCATGACTCGCAGTGACCGGCCGCTATACCAGATCAGTATCTTTACCTTCCCAGACGAGTCTGGTATTAATTTTCCCGATCTCGGAGCGAAAAAAAAGGCTTTGTTACCCAGGCTGGGATCGATCGCTCGAGTGTGCTGGTGTTAGAAGCGCGTCCTACCACTGCACCACGCGGGCCTATTTATTGATAGGTCCTTTGTGAAATGGCACCTGCTCGTAATCCAATAACAGAATTACCCTAAAGCTGTTACATAACTTGTGCCAATTGAAGAAAAAAACCTAGCATGTTGTTTTCGAAAGTCATACATATAAGTGCATGGTCCAAGCCATACTTGAAGAACCCAAGGAGTCGGTTTTGTACATACATCGGCCGTACTGATCACTAAACCAATTCATTGAATTACTTACGGGTTTCGCTCGACTGCCTAACTCTATGTTATTCTACTGTGAATACGCTTTGGCTTCGCTTCTCTGGAACTTCCATCGAGAGTTCTGCTGCAACCAGTGTTATTATGCTTGTTTTTAGTGGTTGTCGCCATAGAGCAGCTGAATTTGCCGTCGGAAATAAGTGGTCGTCGATGTGGGACAAGTTTACATTTCGCTCGACATTTTTCGTATGCTTGCTTCGAGAGCCTTCATTCCTTTCTCCGTATACCTTCTCCAGCTCTACGAGCCTCTTTTTGTGGGTAGTTCGTCAAACATTTGTCGGCCGAAGGAATTTCTTACCCACTCATAAGCCCTTCCCTGTCGTTTCATCTTCCGCAATCCATATGGTTTGCACAAAACGGCTATGGAGTCGAGTCGCAAGCTTTTTCATTCTTAAACCTCGGCACCGAAAGAAATCGTTTCCGATGGCTATGTCCATTGAGGGATTAAGACAGAACCTATCTAAGGGAGCTTGACGATTGACTAACCCTGAATGAGCTAGGGTTTCCAAGAAGACAGAAACGTGTGATTTTGATGAAGCTTACTTAGCATCATAGAAAAGCTACAAGAATAAAAAACAGTCAGTATAGGGATACCCTAGTTGTCGATGGGAATGTGGCAGGAGCTTTATAAATTCTCTCAATAAATATATGCCAACAGTGCGAATTTACTATGAGTCTTCCTCTTGGTTGCCTGAGTTAGCTAACCCAAACTACATTCGTAAACATCGCTCCGAAACCCTAAAGAGGCTCCTCGAATGTAGCTGACGATGGTTGAGAGCTGAGCTAGGATGGGTTATTGTTAGAGCTCCCAAAACATTTACAATTCACCACGTTATCCTCGCGATTCATCAACGTACAGCTGGGTAAGTTCTACAGGGAAGATTAGGGAAGAGTAGGGAAGATTCGCCGTATCGGGTGCTCTGCTGAAGTCACTCATGCATGAAATCATTAATGACAAAGCGAGTGATAATCTGAGGTTATCTCAACCAGCCCGAGATTCATCAACACGAGGCGGGAAGATTCGAGCTATTTTGCGAGGAATTGTTTATCCCACTAGCAAAGTATCGGTTACCTCGCAGTAGAAGCTGTGTTTTTTATTCTCGACCACGATCTTCGTCAATTAGAAACCGCTGTCTTTATGAATCAGAAACTGGGACGTATTCAAGGCAAGGAATTGCTTCGGTGAAAGTTGTCCAGCTGCCAAGTCAAGAGCATTTTTGATAATAAGTCTATTGGCATTGTATTTTGCATTATAGACTCATCAGTTGACTGTGTCTCCCAGTGGAAGTGGGACATTCAGGGGTTCGTCCTTGTACGAAAGCTTCCGAAACATCCAGAAAATCTACCCCTTTTGGGGATTTTTGTTCCTTGAGGCTTTGCAGCGAAAAATCATTGAGCTTCAGAATATTTTCTTGCAAGTAGGTATTTGATAGAGGCCGTCAGGGATTGTTGGCGGCTAGGAATAAAATATCTATGAGCGTGATTAATTCTACTAAAGAGTAGTTTCTGGAAAATAAAGACACAACTCCAAATATGGAATACTCACAGCTGGATTTTTTCAGCAACTTCTCGGGACTTCCTTTGTTGAAAATTTCCTGCGCTAGGTTCTCCTGTTTCGCCATAACAATCACACATTGGTCTACCCATGAAAAATACGTGGTTGGGATGTTACCGTATAGTTGCAGTTTGCGGAGAAAATCGGTGAAAATTCGAACGATTATGGGTGTCATTTAGATGACAAATTATATTTCGCTCCCCACAGCTGCTTCCGGTGCAGCGCAGCTCGCCAGCTCATTTCATTATGCCGGCGGGCTCGTTCTAGTGACCCATTTGGTACCTTTTTTATCGTGTTGCGTTATTATTCGGTCACACTTATTCGCCCATTTATATTCTATACGATTGTTTTGGAATTTTATTTATTTATACATTTGTTGATTCCCGACGCCGTAAGGAAAAGTGCAAGAAATTAATAAAGTTACTAAACGAACGAAGCAACTATGAACCTAAAAATGCAGGTAAAAGATACGTATAGCTAGTGATACAAATGCAGTCAACGTTTAAATAGTACAAAATGGAGGAAATGATTTTTTCACCGAAAACTGGCTCATCTGGCCGAGATGGAAGGACTTTTTGAAAGGTATTTCTCTCAACAAAATCTATGTTACCGGAGAAAAATGGGTTTCTGAATTGCTTACTGTAAACATCGATGCTACCGCTGCTGGGAAGTTAGTGTCCTATAGAGATCACTCAGCATATGGTGATTTTCAGTGACGATCTCTTCTAATATTTTTCTATTTCTTCTTGTTTCTTTTTCTCCACAAATCTGTCATCTCCTTTTTTGCATGTTTTCTGGACTCCTATAACCGTGATTCTACGGTAAGAGGCGCTAGTTCCACCCTCATGGCCGAGCGATCAGTCCTTGCTCAGGCTAATCAAACCCGCTAACCCTTTTATCATGGGTAAGCTAGTAGTAGAGTTGTCTGGTGAAAGTCACTGAGTTGGTATGGCGGCTGGCCCTCGCAAATCAAATACGCAATCACCATTACCCCAAGATTCTGAGTGAAGGACGAGTGCGCGGCGTGGCCAACTAACCTTTACCTTTAGTTTCACATAAAACAATAAAATGACAAAATTTGCTAATCTCACCCTAGAATAGCTAGGATAAAGCAAATAAAAGTAGAGCTACTGAGACCCTAAGTTCAGGTAAGAACGACAGTTTAGTGCAGCTAGAAGTTAAACAACAATCTAGAAACTGGAAAGCTAAGAAATCTTCGGAAAAAAGTCGAGAGAATGATTCTGATGGTGCACATCTGGGTTACGGTATATACGTAGAATGGCGCGCCCTACCGTACTGTCGCCGGTCACAGGCCGCGTGGTACCGTAGGCCGTGTCGCAACCGCCCAGCGCCAGTTTACGGTAGACTACCGTATTACGCCGCACCGCCGCCGCGCCGCGTCTACGCTGGAGCGCGTTTGTCAATTACGCTGCTGCGCTGCAAATTCAAGTGGAATTCTTTTAATTTAGTTGGTGATTAATTTCTCACCATGCAGCACCTTTACGTGATATATATTATATAAAATCTACGGAAACATGCATAATACTGAGAACTCACTGGGAATTGACATTTTTGTCTTATTCTTGTCCAAAACAGTAAAAAATAGTCTTAGAAACTAATTCGCTGCTTTACCTCCCTTTTTTCGACACTTTTTGTTGAGGTTTCTACCTACCTTTCTCCACCAAATTTCCTTTTCCCAGAACTGCCTGGCACGGTTGTTCTCTTGTGCATCATGGGTTTCCTACGTCAAGTGCTCTATTCCTAGAAGCCGTGGTAATCTGAATAAAATGGCTCTGAGTGCTATGAAAGGAGAAAAGAGCGAAAACGGATGTATTTTTTGCGTGCTCCATTCAGCTGTGCAGCAGAACTTTCTTTGTGAGAAGCTTTCTTGGGATTGAAAGGCCGCAAAGCAGTGCTCCGTGTTGATTCTTTGCTGTGCAGTTCTGTTAGGCGGCGTAGCCCTAACCTTGGCTCACCGCCGGGTATGGTCGTATTGGCCATTGGAGTCCCATGGTCTCTAGTCTTGAACCTTTTTCCTTTTTTATCTTATAATGCGAGGGATCGGCCGGTTTCAGTCTCACATTTCAGCATTCTCTTTAACTGAATTTGACTGTAGGGTAATGACGCAAGCGACCCCAAAACCCCGCTGACTCAGCTGACGAAGTACTACGTACTGAGGTTCTCTGATCTTTCTAACTTTTTTATCTTAGAAGACGATCAGCCTTTATGTTTTTGGTATTTTGTTTTTGTCGTTCGAGATTTACTCCATTTTATTCAACCAATGGGTCTGTTGCCCTACCGTTATTTATTTTCTCTTAGTAATATTTTCGATGGGCCCGCGGGGTACAGTGGTAAGAGACGCTGCTGTCACCCGCACGTTCGAGCGATCGGTCCCGGCCCGGGCTAACCATGCCTTCCATCCCTCCGAGGTCGGGTAAATTGGTACCAGACTTGTCTGGGAAGGTAAATACACTGACCTGGTATAGCGACTGGCCCCCGCAGGTCATTGTATAGGCCAAATACTACTTCACCATGCCTAGGAGTCTGTATTGAACACGAATGCGGCGGCGCGTCCTCAGGGGACTGATCAACGCCGGCACCTTTACCTTTACCTTTACCTTTAATATTTTCGATTGCCCTTGTCATTGGTTCAACCACTTTTGAAAATATGACCGTCGATCCTTTAGTCTTTGTTTTGGTCGCTAATCTCCATTCTAAATATTTTCTGGATAAGAAATTCGAATGAAACGGACCATCGACAATGACTGCTACTTAAAACGCTTCCTCATGCTTACAAGGACAATTGCTAAAAAGCAATTAAAGTAAATGTAACGTTGTCGAGGTTGATCAGCCCCCTTAGGACGCGCCACGCATCCGTCTTCCGATAAGTATCGTAGGTGCAAGAACGGCCGAGTATGATATACGAAAAGGTTTACATTTTTCCGTTACTGATCTGTAATTGGCTGGGAAATCCAAGTAGATAAATATCCGAACATAACACCAACTGTGTAAAACCTCGGAGCGAAAAGCCAGCTCTAAATTGCAAGTTATTTATGTAAGTGTAAAGGTGAATAGCATAGTGGTCGGCGCCGATTAGTGCTTGAGGGTGCGCCGTGCATACGTCTTCCATTCAAAACTGTAGACGCATGTTAAATGCGTATTTGGACTATACAATGACTTGCCGGGGCCAACCGCTATACAAGTCAGTGTCTCTACCTTCCCAGACAAGTGTGGTTTTGATTTACGAGACCCCATAGGAATGGAGCGCTTTGTTAGCCTGGACGAGGATCGATCGCTCGACCGTTCGGGTGTCAGTTGTGCAGCTTACCTCTGCACCATATGCCCCATTCATAAGATAGGGATAAAAGAAAAGCAATTGCAAGATATCTGATATCTGATATCTGACGACCCGTTCCTCAGCACGCCGATTAGACATGCCCGGGCCCATCTTCTTCTCCAACTTGAACGGTCGCGGGCAGCAGTACTCCAATCGACACGCAGCTTCATCGAATTGTCATCACGGACGTTGTTTCTGTAGGCCAGAGAGCCTTGCCATCGTAATGGCGGGCGACCGCGAGGCCTTTTCTTGTCGTATGGCCTCCACTGGACAACGCTTGTACTCCAACGACCGTCGCTGCGCCTGATCACATGGCCAGCAAAATGGTGTTTGGCGTCGTCTGCATGCAGCACGATGTCTCGGACTTTGGTCATGCCTCTCACATCGCTGTTGTGCAGTCTGAGTAGCCGTTGCTTACGAAGAGTCATCCCGGCCATCTTACGCTCGATTGAGATCTGCACTCTACGCAGCTGGTCCTCAGCTTTCCTCGTTAGAGACCAGGTTTCGCAAGCATAGCTCAGGGCCGGGAGAACCGTGGAGTTAGACAGATCGACACGGAGCTTGGAGTTGCTAGCCCGCTCTAGCACTGTTTTTTTAGAGCTTGTTCTGCTCGAAGGAGTCGCGTTAGAGGACGTTAAAGAGTACCGACTTGGCCGACTTTCGAATATGAAGAATGGTTTGAAGCCGGAAATCGAAAGAAGGAAGAGAGCAGGCTGGGCAGCGTACAACTTCATAAGAATTGCAAGAAGATGAGCGATATTCGTCTTTTAACAACCTAATATTATTCGCTCTGGCGCGGAATTGAGGCCCAACTTCGTAAGCTATTGACACAGGTACTTCAGCCAACCATTTACGGCTTTGTGTAGGCAAAATGAGCCAGCAGTCCGTCATGAAGTCTCATAATTTATAAACTGCTATTTTTGCGAAGGATTCTCTTCCATTGCCCTTGAGTGTTCCAAAATCCCACTTGAATGATGCCCAGTGAACCGAGTGCTTACGTTGGCGGCTTTGGAAATCCTTCGTGGGCGGCTGGTGATGATGAATTGGGCTGTGAATTGGCGCGAAAAGTGCACGAATAAGACGAACAGCGATGATGTTGGGCGAATGAAACAAAAGAGCATCCGATGTTCTATGTGTTGTTTCGTCTTGCTTTTGCCGTATGCCTCGAGAGACCTTTCGAGAGAGTAAAACGGATATTGTCGAAATATTTCTTCGTTCTGAATTACTGATCTGACAAGGGAGGTCAGTGAACTTCCCCCGACGATTCTTAACAAGACCTATATGGTCTAATAGAGCTTGAAGCGTAGATCACAGATATGTGATTTATTTTTGCTGAATGGCAGTGGGTGGTCCGAAAATTGCAAAAAAAGTAAACACTGCTCTGACAGTACTGCTGAGGGGCGCTGAATAGCCGCTGAGGTGAGAGGTTCCCGCAAGTGTGCGTCGGTAGCGCAGTGGTACTGTAGTGGACTGTTGTTCAGACGGTCAAGGGTTTGGATCCTGTGGTTGCGTTTTCGTTTTGCTTCAACCGCATTGATACCAAATGATGCCCATTTTGCGATTTTGTCATGGCGATTGAAGAAAATCAGGTTTGGAGCACTCTAAACCGCACAAATTTTAGTAAATGACAGCATTAATATGGGTAGCCGATATCTACCGTAACTTACCTTAAACAGATGCAAATTCAGAAACTAATGTTGGATTCGTGATCAGCGACCCAAATAACCCCCACATACGAAGTTTGGACGAAATCGGCGATTTTGACCCACGCACCTTACCCATAGCAAGCGCTCATCAGTCACAAAACCAGAAGCAAAAGTAAAATTCGTGATCAGCAATCCAGGTGAGACTCTTAGGCAATTTCTGGAACGAAGGTGATGGATGCTGACGATTTTCTGACAGCTAGAGTCTGAATGGTGCCATAATATTACCAGTAATTCATCAGAGACTCAACCTTGGGCAACTCTACCGACACCTGACATGAGGCTCGAGACGTCATGGTCACCCATTTCGCCCACACTTTGCTAATGAGACTATTTGAGACGCTGGTCACGAATATAGCACTAGTTCTGTGATTTGAAACAAGTGAGGGTATCTAATGACGGGTTTCGTTGTGTGTGGGCTGGTGAGCCCTTGCAATGGTAAGGGTGAGTAAGTGAGGTGCCAAGGTCAAAATAACCGATTCTGTCCAAACTTCGTACGTGGGGGTTATTTGGGTCGCTGATCACGAATCCAACATTAGTTTCCGAATTTGCGTCTGTTTAAGGTAAGTTACGGTAGATATTGGCTACCCACATTAATGTTGCCATTTACTAAAATTTGTGGGGTTTAGAGTGCTCCAAACATCATTTTCTTCAATCCCCAGGACAAAATCGCAAAATGAGCACCATTTGGTATCAATGCGATTGAAGCAAAACGAAAACACATCCACAGGATCCAAACCCTTGACCGTCTGAACAACAGTCCACTGCGGTACCACTGCGCTACCGACGCACACTTGCGGGAACCTCTCACCTCAGCGGCTATTCAGCGCCCCTCAGCAGTACTGTCAGAGCAGTGTTTACTTTTTTTGCAATTTTCGGACCACCCACTGCCATTCAGCAAAAATAAATCACATATCTGTGATCTACGCTTCAAGCTCTATTAGACCATATAGGTCTCGTTAAGAATCGTCGGGGGAAGTTCACTGACCTCCCTTGTGAGATTTGAGTTGTTCTGTTTGATTCGCGGAAAAGGCATTTCATGTGGCACGCAAATAAATAAATAAATGTATGAAACCATTTTCCGCTTGGAGGGGATGAAGTTATAGGAAAGAAAGCGTCTCAAAAGGCGCGCGTGCTACAGTGGTAAGAGGTGCAACTGACATCCGTACTGTCGAGCGATCGATCCCATCGTGGACTAAAGATGTCTTTTCCCTGCGGGGTCGGGTAAATTGATACCGGACTTGCCTGAGAAGGTGAATACACTGAGCTGGTATTACAGCTGGCACCGCAAGCTCTTGTATAGGCCAATTTCGCATTCACCATGCTTCTACAATACTGCTCCTTACCATTGCCCAAAAGCGCGCGCAGAACGCTCCTGAACGATTTCGGGGTTTTTCCTTTGAAAATGGATTTTGCCGGAAAAGAAATATATCATTCGATTCGTCTTCACCTGCTGATGCCAAAAATGCTCTTGGTAAGATTCCTGCTCCTGTACGATTTGAATGGAACACTGACGCGGCGGCGCGTTATTAAGGGGCTGCTCCACTCCGTCCTCTTTACCTTTACCTCTATCTTTACCTTGACCGACAAACACAGATGTTTGAAGATCTTATTCCGATACCTCGATTTGCATCGCTACTTAACTATTCGCACTCTACTCAACAGCTCACTATGCTATACGTTTCCCTGAGGGGATAGATTCGCGTCAGTGCGTGTCTCTTTCCTTTCCGATTAAATTTGTCTTCAGCCGATGAAGTTCAGCTGTTACTCTGACGAAGAAGTTATCGAAAAACCCTTAAGCGCATCAGCTACTGGTTGTTTTTTTTCTCAAGAAGAAGGTCATACCCGTGGTGCTGCTGATGTCCTTTAGAATTTTTTTTGTGGACTCGAAAAAAGAGGACGGGTGTCCTAAAATATGTGCTCTATAAATACGACGAGTTATTCGAGTCGTTTATTTATTCCTTTGTGTACTTCTACAGTACCGTCGGTATTTTTCTGCCAAAATGCGATATAAACGATCTAAATAGTTTCCACAGTTCACTCGCAATAAATCGCTTCAGAGTTATTTGTATTGACTAAAAACAGATGGCCGTGATCAGAAGAGCGTGACATACCCAATGGTTTGGGAGTATAGTGGAATTCCTGAATTTTTGATTATCGTGTCTGTGTTCCTTGACCTCATCACGCGATGACCACACGAGGTCAACCTCGTTAGGCTGTCCTCGCTAATTACACCCTGTGGATATTTCAAATTAAGTTACATCTAAGATTTATATTGTAACACTTGCGTAACTATGTAACGTCAAAAAACAATACCATTTCTGCAGAGAGGAAGCCGAGACGATCATTTTAATATGCAACAAGCCTGAGAAAAGTTTACGTCCGAAATTGGCCGGAAGCGAAATTTGAAATATGACTTTTCATGCAGGGTTGCACTGCGAGTTCCGTGATTTCGTTCTGATGATCTTTATTGTCTCAAATATCGACAAGTGGAGTCTAAGAATTGATTCAGCGCGGTTTAGCGCTATTTCAGTAGGCACGGTCGCCAAGCCTTCCATCCCTCTGGGGTCAGATAAATTGGTACCAGACTTGCTTGGAGGGGTTAAGACACTGACTTGGTATAGCGGCTGGTCTCTGCAAGTCATTGTATCGTCGAATTACGTATTTAGCATGCCTCTACAGTTTTGAATGGTGACTGGAAGACGTGCAAACGGCGCATCCTCGAGAGACTAATCGGCGCCGACCACTCTACTATTCACCTTTACACGTACATTAATAACATTTCAAGTTTGACCTGGCTTTCTGCTCCGAGGCTTCCCACAGTTGGTGTCAGGTTCAGAAAATTATTTGTTGGAATTTCTCAGACAATTACATATCACTAACGGAAAATAGAATTTCATAGATGATTCCTCATGCCTTAACTAAAAAATAATCATTTCCTCACGCCTTAGAGAAAAAATAATCATCTCGCTTATTTTTCTCGACGTGTTGATTCTGCTGTCTATCAGTATTTGTTTCTGCGAAGAAGAAAAGGAACGAAAAGAAGAAACGAAACTAAAAGAAAATAACAAAAGTAGACTAAAATGGGAGCTGATCGAGCATTCATCTTTCTTTTTTCATGCCTTCCTTTTTTCAGCGGTTTGTCTTTCGTGACAGACGGCTGATTGGAATGTAAGGCCACCCCTTTGATTTTTATCTTCTTTTTTTGTCCTTACATTACGCCTGTTTTCGTCACCGGGATGTTTTCAGGCCTGCGTAAATGGGATGGATATGGCATCTGAATAATGAGACACAGGCCGCCCATCATTTCCCATTTAATTTGCAGGCATCGCGACCATTTTTGGCTCATTTTGTTCCTCTGGTCGCCTCGGTCTGCAGTATTTTTGGGAAATATTCTTAATTAAGCATTTTGCACGTTAATACCATATACTGTAAGTGTGGATTAAAATACTCTCCCGGAACGTCCCATTTCTTCGTGGGATCTCGTGAATAACTGAGGAGGCGGCTCCAGCTGCGTACTTGAAGGGTCTGTGGGGTGCACTTTCTGCAGACGGGGCTAAGTAAGTGTGAAATAAAGGGAAACTTCAGCGCTCTCCATCTCCTCACGAAGTCCGGCGCTCCTTCTTTATCGCTTAAAGGTAAAGGTAAAGGTAAATGCCTCGGCGTTGATCAGTCTCCTAGGGACGCGCCATGCGCTCGTCTTCGACTCAGAATCGAGGAGGTAGTGAATGCGTATTTGGCCAATCCAATGACTTGCAGGGGAAGTTAGTGGCTTTACCTTCCCAGACAAGTCCAGCACCAATTTACGCGACCCCGGAGAGATGGAAGGCTTGGTTAGCCCTGGCGGGAATCGTTCGTTCGACCGTACGGGTGTCAGCACCGCCTCTTACCTCTGTACCACGCTCGTCTTTTTCTGTTACAACTCACCAAAAACCCACGATATGTAACGGGTGCTCTTACGGATGTAACTTTTCCTAGGACTCGGCATATCGCTTCGATATGTGATTCTCTGACGGCTTTCAGTTCCTGCAGCAAAACGAGATGGTATTTTTGCTGTGAATTCCGTCACACTGCATTTGATGTGGTAAAACTATTGAATCAACACCTTTTTCTATTCCGAACCCTCAAATGTCAATCTAATAAAAAACTTCCGTCCTTCTAGAACCCAGCAAAACATAATCTATTTCTGCACCAGTTTTTATTTAGAGGTTAGGCACTGCGGGTGCAGGCAGAAAATATTTACCTCCCCTCTTACTGTAGTGGTGCAGATCGGAATCCTCATTTTTCGGCCTTGGTACCATATTAAAGACCATATCATATGTATCTACTAAGCATCCACCTAAAAAAACACGAAACGCGGAAGGATCTATCGGCGTGATTGTCTACATCAAGGTAAAGGTTCAAGGAAGATCTTGTTCGGGTAAGTTGGACTTACGATTAGATGTGCTGACTCTCCCTCTCTTACACGTGGTTGGAGGCATAAACGTTGTTTTAAATTCCCAAGAAATTGAATAAGGTGCCGTTCTTTTACTCTCCAGCAGGGATGAAATTTCTTAGATTAAGCAAATCAGTTCAAATTCCTGAAATACTAAGAAAATTCAAGTTTAATGTTAGGATATACCTTTTAGGCTAGTCATCAACTATATCCTGGTGCTTCTTTCTTTCTCAGTATTCACCTATCTTTACTTTTATATATCTCTTGCCTTGCCTTTTATTGTAACTATAACTTTACTTTCTTTTTATCAAACACGTCAGGGTTTTATTCTATCGTGTCACTTGCATTTTAGCACTAACAGCTTCGGTTCTGCACCATTCTTTGTTGCTTTTTGTACCATTGTGGTTTTTATGCACCAATTGCCTTGCGCGTGTGATGAAGAAAGATAGAACGTGGAAAAATTGTAATGTTTCATGATGTTTTACGATCCCGCAATAGGTGACGGGGACCAGTTCGGTCTAGCCGGAACGCACTCTGTATATTCCCCGAGGGCGAGACTAAGTGTGGGTGGGGATGGGTGCGTGTACATGTATGGGTCGAAATGTTTTCGTTCTCAGGCGCCTTTATTGGCATGTCATGGATCCGTTCCGTTGAAGATAAATTTGTCGACGCGTTTTCGGCCGCGTTTTCGTCACTTTGGACCGCCGTCTGACAACGAGGCCCCTGAAGCTTCAGACTGGCCAGTGTTCGATTGGGCTCATTCGTCAGCTGGTCGCCATTTTCTACGCTGCTCCCACTCTTCTTATATACATAATAGTTACCATGTCCGGCTGTCTATGAATCTCGTCATAATGGAGGGCGGCTGTAGGTTTTAGGTTGAAGCTCAGGACCGAGATTGGCACATATATTTATTGGACAGACAAACCTTTTTTACACCGCCTTCTTCAGAGTCTCAAATTTGGCTAATTAAACCAGTACAAAACCAATGGCTTAATTACCCAAGTTTGAAACTTTTTGAGAGTTTGAGAAGAAGGAAAAAGTTTGAGAAGAAGGCGATTCGCGCCGAAACGTTAGGCTGTTCAATGAATATCTATGCCAGTCTCGGTCGTGAGCTTCAAACTGAAATCTACAACCGAGTAACTTTACTTTAACTGTTACTTTTTTGTTCATGAACGGTGGGATGATCTATACTTGTAGTAAACCGTAGTAAACAGCATAAAACTTGTCAAATTTTACGTAATCAAATATTGGTCTTACGCGATTTTGAATGCATAGATTCCGACCGGTAACAAATTTAAACCTACTGATCTATGAATAGTCAGATCCCGCTCTAATAGTTAAGAAACGCTGCGCTGCCTTTCCATCTCTGAACTATCACTACATACACTTCCGCCTCACATATTCCATTCCATATTTCATTTTGTATTACTCATATCTAATTCACGTTTCTATATTTTCCTTGCTCACACTACCCCTGAACTTCAATATTTTTGATTTTGAACTTGCGCGTTCACCACGCCTCTACGATTTGAATGAAACACGAATGCGTCCTCAGGGACTGACCCTTTTACCTTTACCTTTACCTTTTACCACTTATTTGAGTAACCAATGTGCTGAGAAACGGAAACTTACATAAATTTGCGATCCTTCGCCATCTCCCTGCAGCTATATAAACCAATCTCGCGGCCATATGCTTCAGTTTTTACCCAATTATCTGCAGCTCTGCAGCTATACACTCTTAAGAGCCATCCATCTTCTTTGTCTAAAAATTCTCTTTGCATTAGTACGAAATTGCAAAACCATTTGGATTAGATGCGTCACCCTGGTTCACACTGTGCAGATGTTCATCTTTTCATTAGCTATTTTTATATTTTTTTCTTGAATATCTCCGAATTGCAGCATGATTGAGACACTTTAGCTTCGTCCTTTTATAGTCGACCCATTTATATAGTTGTTGCTAGCCGAATTTGCATAATAACAAACGCAGACCAATTGCTATGACGCATGCAAATGCATCAGTGGAGCCATTTTTCTCTGAGAAGGAAGGCTCTAATTTATTTGATGCGATAGATAGTCACTTTTTAATACTTTCATATCCTTCCTTTTTTAACGGGGACCTGAAAATCCTCTCCTATCTCTCAGTGCTCTTGGAGCAGATAAATCTGGATAGGTAATGAACTAGACTAATAGGTTGTCGGCGATATGTAAAGAGCATTTTCCTCCAGGTGACATTGTCCATTTCCAACGTAGCATATTTGTTTTTATTTATTTATTTAATATATTTTACACTTACCTGCGCCAAGTGGAACAGACATGAGTAGTACTTAACTGAATATAATTTATATTCATATCTACATACTGTAAGTCTAAAACGTAAATAGTAACATGGTTTATTTGACAAACAAAATAAAAGATCGAAACAATATCAAGCGACACAATCCTACGGACCATGGGAATAGAAAAGTGCTATCAAACTCTTCAGTGATCTAAAGAAAAAAATAGAGGCACTGCTACTGCGGGTTCCAAGTGATATAACGAGGTTAGCTATGGTGGTAAAATTTTGTATGAAAACAAATAACATAGCGGTCAAAACCGTGTTCACCAATATCAATACCTATAATACCGATATAAGGCAGAATTGAAAAGGATGAGACCTTTGGTTTTGGCATCGTATATTATTTGATTCAATACGACGAGAGACAACCATGAAATCAATCGATTAGGATTCAGCCATTAGTTCGATATTTTAGAAAATTTGGACCTCGATCAGAAATATGGGATGACCTCTGTAGGCGAATTTATTCTGATACACGTACCAGAGTGAGGATTAGGCTGGGCCATCAAGACACTTCTAACTCATCCGTTCATTCTCACATTTGTTCATTCATTTCAAACAATTTGTACATAGTTGCACAAGAAGCCTTTTTCACATATGTCTACTTTGTTCAAGAAACCCATCGATTATATCTTTGTTGTGTATAAAGTATCTGTCAATGGGAAGACAAATGCACAGGACACCATACTGACTAGTTGTCGCAAAAAAAGTTCTGAACTTTCTGAGGAATGCGGTCTGGTATAATGAGCTATTCTATTCTTCCTGACTCGATTTTTTAAATTTTGAAAAATTTTGGTAGTCTGGGCCATTACCATAAGGACTCTGAACTGCATGAACATGACGTATACACGTAACGAAAAATTTTGAAATACTAAAAGGAATTGAGATTTTGTGGTTTTTATTGTCTTTCCGGGTTTTCCAATTGTTTCCCTGAATCTTAGCGCCTTCTTCGGTCTTGTCATTGCCTCCATGCGGTGCGGCTATTGAATCGTAAGGAAAATCCTGTATTTTTGCAGCGATTGCCCTCTCGGATATGGAATATGTGATGAGGACCGCCAGATCAGCACGGTGTACAACCAGGTAAGCGAATTTAATTTGATTTGATTTATTGATTTATTGAGACATGCGATATAATCACATGTAAGGCGATAATTGTGACAGTATCACCATCGCACCGAAGGACAAAGCATCCTGAGAGTTCAGACAGATATAAAAATACAATACGAAATCACTGGTTAATGGTAAAACATTTCAAACTACGAAATGCAGTAAGCGGCAATATAAGGTCATACTAGCTCCGCCGCACTGGAAAGCAAGGTAAATTAAAAATAACAAAACGCTTAAAAGAAACCTATAAGTTCATTGGCATTTACCTAAAATCCGTTTGAAAGCCCGTAAATTAGCGGGAATGGGAAATCGTTTGCTAAACTTCACATATTCAGCTCCAGCTCTGCAAATGAAGTAGTTGGAACGAGCCGATGTCCTGACTCGAGGGATCCGCAATTTGGTAGCGGTTCCTCTTGTAATGGAATCGCATGTCACGAATAACCTACATCCACTCAGATGGACAAGACCGTGCAGTATTTTATAAACCATGAGAAGATCAAACTTTTTCCGACGGAATGAAAGAGTTTCCAAGCCTAGCTGCTTGTTACGCACACTAGGGCTCGGTATGGACCTGTAGCTTACCTTTTTGGATCTAAGGAATAGTTTCCTAGTAAAGCTGTTCTGAACCTTCTCTAAGACTTCGATATGCTTGATTTTTGTTGGACTGAAAACTGGGGTGCCGTATTCAAGTATAGGACGGACGTAAATTTTGTAAGCTTTAAGAAGGGTGAGTTGATCTCTGGAAGATAAGCATCGGAACAAGTTGCAAACCCTTCGAGTGGCCTTTATCGCAATTTCGTTACAGTGTTTACCGAAATCGAGGTTATCAGTGATGACGAATCCGAGATCCCTAACTTCAGAAACATGAGCAAGTTGATGACCCTCTATGAAATACTGTGTTTTATCATTGTTTTTCCCTAGATGTAGAACTTTGGTTTTACCCTGTGCTAGAGGAAGTTCCCAAGTTTGTGCCCATTTGGCCACTGCGGTAATTGCTTGCCGCAATTTGGAAACACCATCAGATTCCGAGTCACAGTGATAAATTTTGAGATCATCAGCAAAAGCTTTACATGACACACCAATGGAACTAATGAGGGAGGGAATTTCCCTAGTATAAATGCTAAATAGAATGGGTGAGAGAACCGAGCCTTGAGGGACACCACTACTAGCATTTCTAACAGAGGATAGATGCCCTTTGTATTTGACCCGAAATGTACGCTGAGATAAAAAGGATCTAAGCCATTCTACAATTTTGAGGTGAAGACCGACCGCCGACAGTTGCTCTAAAAGCTTATCATGTGGTACTTTATCAAACGCTTTCTCGAAGTCGAAATAGATGACGTCAACATCTTTTCCGGCTTCGAGAAAGCTCATCCAATCGTTGAGAGCTGCCAGCATTTGGGCGGTAGTTGATCCTCCTTTTCGGAAACCGAACTGCTCTGGTGGAATTAGTGAATTGCTTTCTAAATGGGAGACGATAACATCTTTCAGCATCTTTTCGAAAAGGCGAGCCAGTACCGACGTAATGCTGATGGGACGATAGTTACTTGGGTGAGAAAAAGGAGGCTTTTTAGGTAACGGAATAACGAAAGCTTCCTTCCATCTAAGGGGAACCTCGCCCCGCATCAAACTCAAATTAAATATAATTTGAAGTGGGCTCACGATCTCGTATGCTACCTTTTGGAAGAAAAACAACGGAATGAAGCCAGGTGTAGTTGAAAAGGACTTGGGCCAAGCTAGAAGGTGCTTCAGAATAGATTCACTATGAAACCAAAACGAGTCTGGCATTAAAGGACATGAGGCGGAGTCTCTCTGCCGGAGCAACCGCTCCGAGTCAACCACAGGCCGCGGTGGGAGGAAAACAGTCTCAAACGTTTGAGCTAGTATCTCTGCTTTATCCTGGTCACTATAGAATTTCCTCCCTGCTTCGTCCATGAGAACCGGTATCGATTGTCTACATTTAAGCTTACCGCTCATCATACGGAAAAATTCATTTGGATCCTTTGAGTAACAGGTTTTCCTTTCTTGTGCCGCAGAGAACTTCTGCAACTTTTTACTGAACCTTTTAGAGAGGAGTTTGAAGTATTACGTAGTTACATTGGACGGGAAGAGGATGGTGTCCCTCCAGGCCAGTTCACGCCTCTTAGCTAGCGAAACCAGGTATTTGGGCCATTTACGCTGAGAAGTCGGCTTCTTGGAACAGGGAACGTACACTTCAATACAGAATTTGAGTACGGCAATGAGCATTTCATACATCTCATTCACTGTGCTAAGGGCCGAAAATGAACCAATCCAGTCGATTTGACGTAGATAAGCTGAGATTTCATCGTAATTGGCTTTACTGAATTCCCTAACTGTACGCACCGGACTGAAGGACCACTTGGTATGAACGGCAAACTCTACCATAGAATGGTCGCTGGTACCAATAGGCGCTTTGACGACGACATTTTTTACCAAAGATTGTTTGTTTGTGAGAACGAGGTCCAGCGTGTTATCCCCTCTCGTCCCAGTAGCAACAAGTTGAGAAAACCCGTGGGCTGCGCACATATTAATGAACTCAGTGGACGACTTACAATTAGAATTACTGGTGTAGCTAGACCAATCAACGTCAGGATAATTGAAATCACCTGTCAAAATACAGGCCTCACTTTGCGATACCAAGTCACTCATAGTGCTCACTAACTCTGAGTTGTGGTGGCTGTTGCAGGAAGGGGTACGATACACTCCAATCAGTCTAAGGTTTTCACGACCTAACATAATATCACAGCACAAGATTTCATAAGCGTCCAGAACAGCCTCACTAAGAACTATTTCATGAGAAAATGAAGGCTTAATGAGAAAAAGAATTCCACCCCCAGGCTTTTTGGTCTGTCACATCTGACTAGATCGTAGTTTTCACAACTGAATCCTAAAACCGAAGGTAAGTCCATAGAGGCCTTAAGCCACGTCTCGGTTAGCACCACAACTTCATAATCAGAGCTGGCGAGAATATATGAAAGCGAATGAATGTTTTTAATTATTGATCGGATGTTGGTAACAAGAAAACGAGAGAACCGAGCTTTCCTTAGCGGCGTTACTAGTTTCCCTTATTGGAAGAATGAAGACGTATGGAAGCGTTTAACATAGCATCATCTAAAACGGATGGCGGCGTCGAAGAATGGCTGATCGAGAGCCTTTCAGCCTTAAGTTTTTCGCGAACATCTTTAGGAAGGAATTGCCGAATGTAAACACGACAAAAATTGCGTGTTCTCGCGAGCCTAGGAGCGCGCCTAACAGTCAACTTAGCAAATCGAGACGCGGGAAAAGAGACTTTCAGAATTCTAGGGTTGCCATGACCCATGCGATAGACGGCAGTGGGTTTACATTCCACGCATAAGTAGTCGAGGATTTGACGAACACAATAGAGATCATGGACAAGACGATCAGATGGCTTAGTGGCAGAAGATTCAACAACTCCACTGACAATGATGTCGCGAGAACAATCAGAACTAACAGCTACAGACGACTGTGAGATTTCAGGAGGAGGAACAATTTGCCGAGACTCACATAATGATTCTGGTTCACGAGGAGGAGAACATGGAACAGCAGAGTTGGAGAGACCTAGTGCCTGTTTAAGAGCGTGATTCTCTGCTCTGAGGGTTTTAATTTCCTCAGAAATATCATTAAAAACAGCTAAAATCGAAGAAATACGCTTACGATCCTCTAGCAGAATAGAGAGAAGAGCTCGAAAATGATGCGGAATAGAATCGTCGTTCAGTAACGCCTCAGCGTGGGCACAAAAATCTGACGGATATCCGGAAATGTCGCCTAGGCTGGAGTTGACGAGTTGAACACCGTTGATTTCCGGCGCCTGAATGATAACGGACGAAGCACGAGTATCCATGTACGAAAGGAGAATGGGAAATCGTCGCCAGAAGCAATTAATCCAAACGGGGTAGTGGGCACGCTGATCGTGATCGATTAACCGACGTCAAACAGCGGCGTAGGACACCTATCACCGAACTGGCAACGAATGAAACGAAAATAAAAACTGGAAATATAGACCTAATAAGGTGGCTTAACAGTAATCCGAACGAGGTACTCCTAGCCACAAGGAGCGAAGCCAAAGGGTAGATTTTCTTCCTTCAAGATCGGTCTATGTCACGAGGCTGCTAATCGATCCACACAGCAATGAGAATGGAAAAATGCACCTGATATGGTGGCAAGCTGCTCCGAGGTTAGTTTCGCACTCCGCCACAAGAATGCTCGCAACGACGACTTCAGGAGTTCACGGCAGTTGAGAGTTGCATCCAATTGAAGGAATAACTGACGGGATGATGCCAATGAAATATTTGGCAGAGCCGCGGGAAGACCAGCCGCACACGGTCAGGGCAGGCGCAAGAATGAGGCACAATTTACTCTATACCTGATTCTTCAAGATAGTGAATCCGCCTCGGTGTCTGAAGGCGCCATGGAATTAAAAATTTTGGCTTACATAGAAGATCTTTTTTGACTGCAACTATCAGTAATTCTAGTTTTCTTCGATTGCTTTCTGAGGGTTTTTATGCTGCATACATTTTCTTTGAGTACTGTAGTTTTTTTTGTCAGCTCCGCTGATAATTTTTGTTGTATTCAACCCTTGTGGATGCACTCGTGAATGAATAAATTCAGGGGATGTCACTCATCAGTTTTCCTACTCAACTATGTTTTAATTTCTCAGAATTATTCTCAAGTTTTCGCTGCTAACCGAAACCCACTTGTAGTGTAGAAGTGCACGCTGTTTCGAAGATGTTAGGTTCATCACAAAAGTCGCGGCCCAGATGGGAATAGAACTCGCGGAATAGAACTCGACCTGTCAATGTGATGCTAGGCCGCTACGGCATCAGCCCGCACGTTCTCATTCTCACCTGAACCATCCATTCTGCAGTTTATTATCAATTGGCAAGAATAAGCCATAATGAAGTCTAACAATAAGCATAGCATCCCAAAACTGAAACCTTCAATACAAATGTATAAAATGATTTAAATGTAAATATAATGTAAAAAAGCTAACAATCGAAGACCTATTTATTTATTGAAATCTCTAGTCACCTATAATTGATCATCGGGAAAAAATTGTAGGTGTACCAACTTGACTACGACGGTATTATCAGTGACGGAGCTACTTCTTTTGTAATTTTACTAATACCACTTCCTCCTTGTTGTTTTTTTCATATCTGAACGGCAATTTCTTTGATTAACATATTTTCATATGCAGTAGAACACTCGTGTTTAATAAAGAATTAAGACAAAGACAAAAAGGAGGAAATTGAGGCAAAATCACAGTAACTGAGAAATGAACAAGAACGTTTATCCTCTTGAAGGCAGCCGGTAGGATGTAGAATAGGAAAGGCGAAAAGAAATTCCCAAAGATACACATTTTATTTCATTTATTGACGCGAGCTTTTGCCCACGTAGTTTAAACACCATGAGGAATAAAACCAACAACAACATATTCCAGACAGACATAATACTGAAGCTCCATTTCTACTTTATGTAGGGTTGTTATTCATCATTCTTTGAAAGTCCTCATCCTTCCAGAGAACGCGAACCAGGCTGCACGTGTTGTTGTCATCTGAAATCCGCGGTGACGATTTCTCCACGATCTGCTCATTTTGGTGTGGAAGGTGGCCTCAGCATTCACAACATCACGAACGTCAGCAAAAGTGAGTGATGAAGATACGGTAGAATTATGGAATTTAAAATTCCGGTGCTACGTGGATTGAGGGGAGGGTGCAGGGTGCTTTTCTGCAAGATTGCGAACCCACGTTGATTAAAAAGTTCACACTATCATATCTATCATAGTATTATTGTCGTGTTGTGAATATTTCTGTAGAGTTTACACGTGAAACCGTGTCAAAAGCGGCGTGAATTCGACGGACGCAATGTTGCAGAAAAGCATCCTGCACCTACCAACCCACATAGTACCCCGCTTCATACCCGGAGCGAATGAAACAGCAGAATAAACCTTTCTCAAAAACGGCTGGTAAATAAGCATGATAACACATCACAAGCAATGATAACAAATATCTGCTAATAGTGATATCATTATTCACTTTTCTTCTGCTTCTATTCGAAGTCGGTGGTATCCACGATGCTTTTCATTCCTTTACTCGTCGATTCAATTTCAATTTTCAATTTATTACGTTGTATAAGACAAACGTAAGAAAGTAACACCGTTGATCACAATAAAAACATCGAAGTAAAAATGTCTATCAACAAAAGCGCGGAGTATCGAAGTGCTATGATAATACTAAAAAATATAAGTGGTACAGACACCGTAAGAGGACAAAACATCACAACTGAGGGCAGTATTTCCCCTGTTCAAAGAGCTTTTTGATAATATGGCGTTTCAAGGAAGGAAGTGAGCGAGGGAGTTTAACCCTTTTGCAAAGTTTCAGGTAGACTAGTCCTGCTCTAACCGTAAACGAACGATTAACGATTATTTAGCGTCTTTTCAGCCAGATTGGCGATTAAAATCACTTGTTCGGACAACACACTCTATCGTGTGACGCCGGTCTACGCAATTGTCGAACCGGAAGAGGTTATAGTGTTGAATGTGAGTTCGATTCAAGAATTTGAAGTGAAGTCCCAAACGTTTCCAGGATCGGAATCAGTAACAACAAATTTTGAAGAATCTGAGGCACTAGTTAAAAGTTCCGACTCCATGGACCGGGTTTGTGCTCTATGGAAGTCATTTGGGCTGTTGATCACGAAACTGATGTCCATTTTCCGGATTTCGACCAAGAACCAAGCGTAGTGTCGACTAGGGTGGTCAAGTCGAGATCTAAGGTTCAGCTCGAACCGAGTCTGCACGGTTTATTTTGTTCGCTTTTCAAGTTTCGTGCGATTTCGGCCGTTACGAATAGATGTAGGTGAGTAGTCTCAGCGGGAGGGCTCAGGGTGATGAATAAAGGTAAGGTAAAGGTAAAGGTGCCGGCGTTGATCAGTCCCCTGAGGACGCGCCACCACATTCGTGTTCCATTCAAGTCGTATGAATGTGTATTTGGCCTATACAATGACCTGCCGTGGCCAGCCGCTATACGTGGTCAGTGTCTTTACCTTCCCAGACATGTCTGGTACCAATTTACCTGACCCCGGAGGGATGGAAGGCTTGGTTTGCCCGGGCCAGGGTCGATCGCTCGACCGTGCGGGTGTCAGCAGCGCCTCTTACCACTGTACCACGCGGGCCCTAGGGTGATGAATAGGAGAAATAATATAAGTAATAGCTACTTAAGTCTGCCGAAATTTATCGAAATTCAAGAAAAAGGCTTGAAAATCGGGATCGGCATCTCAAATACGCTATTTAGACGAGTTATAGGCCAGATCTGGAATTTTGAACTGACCACGCATTTTAAAAATATGGTCATCGGCCAAAACTCGGAACATGGACATCGGATTCGTGATCAGCTTGCAAAATACCCGCTCTAGAGAAGTTTCAGCGAAGTCTCTGGTTTCGATCAGACCACTCTAGGCCAAATATTTCAAGAATGGGTGGTACCCGACCGAAATTAGGAAAACGGACGTCAGATTCAATTTTGAGGCTCCAAATAACCCCCTAAGCCAAGTGGAGACGAAAAATGCTTCACCTCGATTCGGTCTGTGAAGTCGAAGCTTTTATATAGTGCCGAATTTAATTCAGCGTGAAAGGTTTGAATTCGTATATCAAGCGATTTTTTATGCGAGAGTTGGAGCAGTACTTAAAGCAAAGTAGTAACTAAGCGACTATGAATATCGTACCGGACCCTATCACCTATTTCGTTCGAGAAATGTGGGGGAGTGTCGTTTATTCGCAATGTCGGCTCGACCAAGGGCGCGCGACAGTTCCTGTGGATACAATTAGCGACGACTCGCGCAGCGACGGTAAGCTGACTACGGCGGCTCCACCGTAGTCGGTGATCCCGATGTCGACCAAATTCAGAGGCGTCTGCCCTCGGTCATTGAAACACCTCACAAAGTGATTCGAATAAGCATTTTCTGGACTAGAATCTCATCCTCTATCGAATAAGCTAGGAACGAACGCTCTTTCTGTAACACTAACGGCTGTGGTTCCTGCACTTTTTCCCAAATCGTAAACCGCTTCCTCATTTTGTAATTTTGAAAAACCAGCGAAAAAGACATTATACAAAGGATAGCCTGTGCTGTAAGAAAAGAAGCGAGAATTGGGTTGAAGGGGGAATTCTGAATTAAACCAATCAAATAAGTCGGGCAGTGCACTTCAATGTTCCTACCGTTAATTTGGTTAATAATACTCATGTTCACATAAATAATAATAGTAATAATAGTAATAACAATAATTATAATATCACTACCTTGCGAATTCTGCGATTCGACGCCATGCATAGTAGCTCTGAGGAGGACTGTTGGTTAGTTATTGTTGAATAAGTACATTGTCGTAGATCATCAAGGTTAGAAGAGGGTCCTTCTATTACCCGTCCTTTCGTTCTGTTTTTTTTACCCTTGCAGACATGTACCCTTATGACTGTAACTGCTTTTTCGATCTTGCGGCCCCTAGGCGGAACGTTGATGTCACCAACTGCTGGAGTCACATCTATTGATTAATAGACACGTCCCATCTTTGGTCCGATTTGGTTGGCTACTTCACGCTTTTCATTCCAACTTTGCATGAACCGGAGTTCCGCTCATTTGCTTCTCATGGAATTTTTAGCTTCATGTTTCTCCTTCATCAATTATTAAAGAGTTCCGTTAGTGTTACAGAAAGGGCGTTCGTTCTTAGCTTATTGATGGAGGATGAAATTCTAGTCCAGAAAATGTATGGGTTTTCATGGATTTCAATCCAGTGAGTGCTTATTCGAATCACTTTGTGAGGTGTTTCATTGATCGAGGGCAGACGCCTTCGAATTTGGTCGACATCGGGACCACTGACTACGGTCGAGCCGCCGTAGTCAGCTTACCGTCGCTGCGCGAGTCGTCGCTAATTGTATCCACAGGAACTGTCGCGCGCCCTTGGTCGAGCCGACATTGCGAACAAACGTCCCTCACCCGAGAAATGTGCCCTAAACGAAAACTACCCACGAACAAGTTCCCGATAGCGCCCCTCAATTCGTGCGAAGGTAAGCAAAGCGATTGTTTCGAAGAGCTCTTCGATAATGATAAATTATGTAATTTATGGGCGATCGGCTAAGTTGGTTGGTTTATAGAGAGGTGAAATTTCACACTGTTTTTACGATTATTTGTTTCCATCGCTGTTCTGTGTTGCTTGAATGTTTTATTTCTTTTATTCTGTTTCTCAAGTGTTGTCTAGGATGAATTCCTGGTATAAGTACTGAGATTTTAAAGAAGCTAGTTTTTGATTCGTTTTCCAGCAAATCCTATTGAACGAAAAGTCTATAACGATCAAAGCGTTTGTATCTAGTCCAGAAAATAAGATTTTATCTCAACTCACCTGCTTTCAGATTGGACGGATTGATGGAATGCCGAAGAAAGATCGTTTGGGAATTCTCATGATCGATTACAATGGAACGGGTAACGCAAAGGATGCCTTCAAGGTAGCGTTTCAAATTAATTTTCTTGGTGGAGGTCAGTTTCCATCAATTCCACCACAAAAATCAAGAAGAAATTTTCTGAACTCATCTTAGAAATTTATAAAGGGACCGAACGAATGGATCCGCTTGAAATATTGTGAACGTTAACTAGTTAGAGATAAAGAGATAAGAGTGTATCGAACCTAAAAAGTTACTCAAGTCAACCGAAATGCCCATGTTCCTGCTCAATTTATCATACTCAAATCCAGCACAGCTCGTGAAAGACGAATTCTATACCCTGATTTGGCTAACGGATAAGGGTAAAGATAGATCGTAGATCGATTCTCTAAGATGCGCCTTGTGTTCGTGTTTCATTCAGAATCGTACGTAAGGGTGAAAGCGTATTTGGCATAGCCGCTATGCCCTGTGGGGGCCAGCCGCTATGCCAAGTTAGTGTCCTCATCTTCTAGAGCGTCTGGTACCAATTTACCCTCTCCGACTCCGGAGGGATAGAAAGCTTTGTAATCCCGGGCGTGTTTCGATCGTTCGACCCTACGGGTGGACGTTGAAAAAAAACAACATAATAACTATAAAAATCGGTGATCAGTAGTTAGAAGAGTAGCTACCCTGCATCAGTTCTCCCTTCCTCTTGAGGGTAAAGGTAAATTGGTGGGCGTTGATCAATCCACTGAGGATGCGCCGTGCATTCGTGTCCCATTCTGAATCGTTGAGGCATGGCAAATGCATATTTGGCCCCCACATATAATGAGTTGTGGGGGCCAGCCGCTATACCAAGTCAGTGTTTTTACCTTCCCAGACAAGTCGGGCACCAATTCACTCGACCCCGGAGAGATGGAAGGCTTGGTTAGCCCGGACCGGGATCGACCGCTTAACCGTGCAGGTGCCAGTAGCGCCTCTTACTACTGTATCACGTGCACACTTTCAACTGCCAATAGCTCAATCAATCAATCATTTGATGTGTTTCAGCGATCAGACCTACGACCGGTCACGGTGAACGTGCCGCTGCTCGTCAAGGAGAGCTGAGCGACGAGTGCCGATCATTCAACGATTTTCTCTACTGTTGATCTGATCTCCTTCAATAAATCCGATATCTCGCCTGCCTCGATGCCATTCGAACCCGCCTCCCATCACATATTGCCCCTTTTCATTGATTTCGGCTGCGCACTGCACCAAATTCGATTCGAAATGATTTGTTCTGAGCGATCTGCTGAGCTTTATATCATCCATTTTCTAGTGCTGTTCTCTTTTACGACCGCTATTCTTCCTTTTTTGCAATTTCAACGTCATGCGCCATCGATTTTCTTGAAAATATATTCGGTATGACGAGTATTACTGTATCATTTTCTCACAAAGTGTAGTTCGTATTCTATATGGTTCTATTCTTTGTTTCTCGAATATGGTATGTAAACAAAGTGTTTTATCTTTATATCCGATTTGGATAATGGCTGCAGTCAAATTACCGTCGACAACCAGTGTTTCATAGCTTCAAATAACAAATGATAAATTTTTAAGATCTGATTTTGTGGCTAGTGATTCGTGGTTTCGAGATAAAACTTCATAAATAGAAACAATGCCAAACTCTTCATTCTTTTTTGGACAACTTCAGAAAATGGTGGCAGAAACAGCTTATTAGTTGACTCCCGACGGTCATTATAAACTACACTTTCAACCGCATTTAGCGTCAATTCAATTTGTGAACTGTGCGCTTGAGGAACGCCCAGATTAGGTAATGGTGTATAAACACTGAAAACTGGGTCATAGGAGGGAACTTTTAAGTGCAAACCTAGGAGAAAGCTAGCGTCCATTCAAATATTAGGTTGTGAACCATACAATTGAAAATTATTTTTACTAAAACTAAAAACAGAACTAAAATTTTACAGAAACTTTTGTATTTCTTTTTTCGATAAAATTTTAGTAGGGTCGATAGTGCTCTCCTAAACTATATGCCGTCCATTTAATTTTATGCAGTGCAGCAGTAATCGATGTATGACCCAACTGCCTTTGCTTGAGGGGAATAAATTAGAAATAAAAATGTGGGAAATACCTAGTTGGAACGTTGCTTTCTAAAAATGGAAGAATCAATTTTATTATTTCAGGCATATGTATCTTCTGTATGTGAGATAATCCCTACGACAACCCAAACCCTCACCCTTCTCAATTCTTGTTCCCTAGGCTCGAAACATGGGGTCTACTCAGCCAAACCAGACTTCAACATGAATCTCTAAGGGATCAATACTTTCTCGTGTCTATTTGAGCCGGGCTTTAGAGATTTGCACTACTTCCTCCTATTTCACCCAATTAGATTTTTTGTTGTTTCTGCTATACGATAAACTCGTGTGATCAGATTCGATAAAAATCTTTTAAAGCCAGGCTAAACGAGGAAGAAATAAAGACCGATCCACACCTGAGTTTCTTGATAGATAAATGACTTAGGTATAGAAATGGAGAAGCTAAAAGGACAGTGTGCATTTAAGTCACATTTAATCTCATTTAAAGTCGTTTGTGGATCTCTTAAAACGATGTCGCTCAATTTTTTTTACTTCAAATTGAGAAGGCAATCTCTCAAATTCTCTTATCGACTGCGATCTTTTATCGTGAGGATCCATCTATGTATGTGTAAATCATGTGGAGTCGGTGAATTGCTTTTCATTTCCAGTCGTTTAAGTTTTTGCCCTTCAATGTGTTCTGTTCTATTTAGTGCGTTTCTCAAACATTTACCACCCATCCAGTTCCACCACTTCTCATGTTACATAAGGTTTTGCTGCTCAAGTTTTTTTTCCTGTGTGCTGCTAATACCTACCGGCTTAAAATTGAGCTTTTTTGAGATATATGAGCTGATTTGCAATTGCTTAAAAGATTTTTTGGCTTCTTGATAGGGGTACAACTGCTACTGGGCTAAAATTTCCAGGCATTCACCTTGCACCTACGATTCTGAACGGAAGAGCGATGCATGGCGCGTCTTCAGGAGACTGGTCAACATCGACATTATAACTTTACTACTGCCACAGTAGTCATTTTAATATAATAGTTGATCTGTGTCAAAGTTCACTGCTCCTTGCATCTGTTCATAAAACAAATTCAAGCGGTGATTTATTCGATTAAAATCAAATGTCGATCCGATCTAAGCGACATTATATGTGATATTCTGCCCTATTGAGGCGTTTTGATTTCCATATTCAGTAATAATGACAATAAAATTGTCTTACGGAAGGCGCATTTGGGCGGTTGAAGACCTTGTAGGATAGAAACCTAAAGCACTATAAAACAATAAAAAAATCATAGATAAACAAGGTTATATATGTATAATTAACTCCAAATACACGAACTCCAAATAAACACATTTCATTGAAATGCTCTCCTATTTAGCCTACTTGGTGTGGCTTCCTATAAAACGTTACTAACGAGATTTTTGATAGAAATTGCTTGAATCGTTCGATAATACTAACCATCTGGGTTTTTTAGCCAAGAATTATTAACTACATCCACGGTTGTTTGTCCTACTAACCAATTCCACCTTTAGTGACCCATGTGCGTAGTTAAACAAATAAACAAATAAATAAATAAATGATGATAAAAACAACAGTTCTTCTATTCAATTTGACCACATAAATTTCAATTTGCGCATAACTAGCAACAGCATGGGAATGAGGTAAGCTCCATATGAAGCAATTATCGTGATCGTTGTTGATCAGTAGGCTAAAGACGCACCGTGCACTCGCCTTCCGTTCAGAATCGTAAACGATCGGTGAAAGCGTACTTACGTACTTGGCCTATGCAATGACTTGTGGAGCCAGTCGCTACATCATGTCAGTGTTTTTCTTTCCCATACAAATATGGGCTTTAAATACGCGCCGCTTTAAATGTTATCCTGAAAGTTTCTCGTTTACATCTTCAATTTCGTAAATTTCAAACTTTTAGGCACATCACACTCACTGATGGCATGGTAAAACTGTTCTTGAAACCAGTCAAAAGGCTGATACTCGTCGAACGACGATTTCCACTATGTTATATTGTGAAGAGTTTATATCCTTTCAAATTCATTTATTCGGTTTGTTTTACTTGGTGTAGAATGTAAAAATTTAAAAAAAAATGACAATGAGTTTGGCCTCTCAATTAGCTTCACGATCCGTTTCATGAGCTTCTTTGAGGCAAACAACAAATTTCTTCTACTCGGAATAAACTTGCTCAATACATACTTGATTGCATTCGAAGTTTATGGCTTCTAGCAAGCTCGATAAGGCCTTGGCAAAAGTTATAGTTAGAGGTGAAAATTTGGGAACAAACTGAAAGTGATTTTTAGGTCGAATTTTAGGGTTCAAAATTGAATTTCATCCAGCAGCTTTTAACGAGTAAGCGAATTAAATCAGCCATATTCGCTATTCGTTTTGTAGCTTTTTTGCCAAACCAGATCTTAGGCTCTTTAGAAATTTCAGCGCTTAAGTTACAATTTTGAACGGCTTCCAGCTCTTGAACCATATTTTTCTTGAGAATTTTTGTCATTCCACTTACAACAAAATATGTAATACTTGAAGAAAAGATTTGGGAATAAGACAAAAGTGGGGTTTTCACCTTCAACTCGAATTGGTAACTTTTATCCAGAAACTTTCAACGGATAAGCGGATCAATCAGCAGTATTTGCGGTTTTGTGAAAACGGTTAAAAAATAATGACGAAGTTCATTTATTTATATGTTTTTTATTTACTATTTTCGACGCAACTCTGCTTGCGCGTTCTACAATTAATCGCTGGGCAGTGACGTCTGCAGTCAATGAAAACTATTATAAGACAAATGTAAGGTTTTCATGTTTAATTCGATACTAATATGAGAAAAATGAAAATGAAGACTAAAATGAAAACAAAAACCATGAAAACAATGCTAGAGACCCTGAAATTGATTACGTGAAAGGAGAACGGGCAACGAGTTGGGAAAAACGCCTTTTATGCGATGAAGGCTGCTGTGTTGTTCGAAGGAAATCATGAAAGTTTATTTTATTTATTTATTTATGTATTTATTTATTTATTTATTTATTTATTTATTTATTTATTTAATTATTTATTTAATATAGTGCAAAGAGGCGCGCCAACTATAAAAGCAGAGATCACTATGTAAACAGACCTTGTCATAATTGAAAAAAAAAGAAATCCAAGCGAATGAGCAGCTGGAACGGTCAATAACAGCCTTTGATTCTTCAAACATTCCAGGTGCTGATATTGCCTATTGTGCCAATCGTTTTCTGTACGACATTGTTGCTTTTCCATTGTAATCGGCTTTATGATATCGAAGGAAGAACCTATGCAGATTTTTACTGGCAAACTAAGTAAGTCGTATACTGAAAATGCATTTCCTGGATGTTATTTTCACATTTAGAAGTGGCTATTCCAACGTATCATCAAACAGGTGGATAGTTCTCACTTCATCGCATTTCACCTACGACGAAATAGAGGTATGACTAGCTATTTTTGGTCGGCTTATTTCTCCGTTGGTTTGTAAATTGGTTGAAAAACTATAGGAAGTGTTGGTAGGCTGGTCAGCTGTTTTTTTGAAAACTTCCTTTCTCAAATCGAACACTCACAAGAGAGGTCAGCAATTTTTCCTAGAAGATTATCAACAACGCCTACAGTACTGGACGTGCCGGCACGATAAAACGGCGGAAGCGACGCTTTTATGCGCCGGTGATGTTTATAGAGTCCGCAAAGGTGATGTTTCTAGAGTCCACACGTGGTAACCCAAACAAAGACTACCTCAATTCATTTACGCCACACGCCCAACGGGAGTCCCCACGTGATACCCCGACAGAAGGCGGAGCCTCGTCGAGCGATGGGACACCAGACGATTAATCGAAGGAGCAAGGAAATTTTCGAAAAAAAATTAAAGTAAAATTAAGTTTGCATTTGAAACTCGAAAATCGAGGGGTCAAAAAAATAGCTTGCTGACGAGTTCCACGAGTATGAAACATTTGCATACGAAAAGATAGAGCTCGAGCTGCTGAGTTCAAATGCGAACTTAATTTTACGAATCAATCAATTTTGAAGAAAATATAGAAAAACGAGGTTTCTGCGCAAGAAAGCGCCGCTGGCGCTGTTTTATCACTGCGGCATGTTCGATACTGTATATGGTCTTATAGAGATTCAAACGTAGAGCACATAAGTGGAACTTATTTTTGCTGTATTTTTATTTCTGCTGCCTTTTACTTTTGCTGAACAATTCACATATCTGTGGTTTGATTTGGAAGCTCTATAAGGCCATATACATTGGGCTTGGTGAGAATCGTTGGCTGAAGTTCACGGACCTCTTTTGCTTGTTTGTCTGATTTTCCACGCTGAAGTGAAAAAACCGTGATCCAGTCTTTTTTGCGTCATAAAGATGATTGCTTGTTGGACCATTTTTCGAATGGTCTAATGCCTGAAAGGAATTTGAAAAATTTTCATTTAAAAATCCAGGACGTGTCTACGGATCTTGGGTGGAACATCGTCGTCATCGAAGAAACGATTTCTGAGCATATTCGGTCGAATGGAAAGGTGCATTATCTCACTGCCAAGGATCTGCAAAAGCTGATTAGTGATGTTTTTTTCAAATCTTGTTTAGAATTTTTCTCACAAAGAAGAATTTATTTTTTATGGTTCTCCCTAGTCTACCCTTTCACATTATTTTCTATATGGAAGCGAAAAAATTCCGACTTTTGTTTGAAAGAATCTCACCGTCTCAGGTCGAAAAATTCCAACAAACGAACGGGATCGTACTTTTGACCTCACAAGCGAGAAGTAGAGAAGTTTTGTGTGTGTATTCCATTTCTATTTGTGCATTACCACTAGGCCGTAAACCTTCAATTCGATTTTTAGAGTATAAAATCATTACCAGCAGGCAGGCGATACATATGGTTAGTAAAAGAATTTTCCCCACAAACCCACACATCTCAACTACTTTCGTAAATAAATTAAATTCAAAAATTGAAGTGATAAAAATCTTCATTCCGAAGGTTTACAGCCTAAAATAATTGCCACCATTGACAGTGGTGTGAAAATTCAGAAGTTCATAGGGGTCAAGGGAAACGCAAAACCCAGTAACACGAAACTATTCTGTTAATTACCGCTTTGTTTTGTTCTACGGCTTATAGACGAGAACTAGTTGAATATATTCAATTTAGATATTATCAAAAATTTTGAAAAAAATCAAGGCTTCGCTCGTTTTTGAGTATTTTCTTTCAGATTTTCACTCAACGTCAGCTATCCTACTCAGACCGCACTTCAGGCGAAACATTGGTTTTCTCTATGCGATTTCACAAGGGGCGGAATGGATTCTGAGCACTAACAATCTTGAACTCTTAAGTGGGAGAGCTTCTACGCTCCTTCTATCGAAAAACTTTTTTGACGGCAGTTTTCAGAATCTTCCTCTGTCCAGTTTGATTTCGATTCATATGTGAGCGGATTGAGATACCACGCTCCCATTAACTCTCCTATTAGGTAAGATATCCTTCAATGATGAATTTACCTTTATGCTTTCGAAGATGTCGTGTTTGGTAGGAAATGAACGTTTCTTCTATCTATGGAGAAATGGAAACCATTCGAGCATTTTTAACAAACCGACATGCAGCCCTAAACTTACCGTGGTTAACCCTTTAACCACAATTCATCAACGCACGACGAATGAATTGAAGCTAAAATCTGCCCTATCGTATGATCGATGGCCGGAAACCGTAAGCTCGTCTCTCTCCAGTGCGAATGTGGACCCTTGGCCCCGCCCTCTTTCCGTCGCCCAAGGCAATCCTAAGGAAGAGCAGCGTCGAGGGCGGAGGAGGATCCATTTCCCTGGCAGGTAGAGGCGAACATACAGCACCAGGTGTCGGTTACCTTGCAGCCAACTGCTATACCATGATTGTTGTGAATCGAAACCCCCTGTAGGTTCGTGACAAGAATCGGAATATGGCAATCTCGCGGTGATTGAAACTTACGGTTTCGAGCACGTATTTGGACAGTTGTTTCCTCTAGCCCAGTCTGATCCTATTAGATCTTTGATTCTTGAAAGAAACCGGCGGGACATCCTACCGAAGGCTCGCTCCCGGTATCCCTTAAGAATTGACGACAATTCGGTATCCGAACGGCGCAAGTTACCACGAGTTTGTCCTGGAGCGTGTTGATAGGTTTCGAATTGGAAATTGCGGCTAGCTGTGGCAAATTTCACGGCTTCCGATACATTGGTTCGGGTTCTAGGGTTACTCAAGGGTACCAATTTGCTGTTTGTTGCCTTTACCCGTCTCCGGCCGCTTTTCGTAAGACCTCTTTTTACATTTTGTTTACCAGTGGTGCCACATCTCCTGTTCATTGGTAAAGGTAAAGCTGTCGGCGTTTATCATTTTCTTAAGGATGCGCCACCTATCCGCTTTTCATTCGGAATTGCAGAATCGAGGTGAATGCGTATTTGCAATGACTTGCAGTGGCCAGCCGCTATACCATGTCAGTGTGTTTGCCATCCCACTCAAGTCTGGTACCAATTCACCCAACCCCGAAGGGATGAAAGGTTTGGTTAGCCCGGGCGGGTATCGATCGGTTGACGGTACGGGCGTCAGTAACGCCTTCTGCCACTGAACCATTTGCGGCCTCATTCACGGTACAGCAAGATGTACTCGTCGTTTAACATACGCAAGTGATTATTTTACTCTTTTCAGGCAAAAGTTGTTGGATCCGAACCGCATTCTAGGTCACCGCCCGGTTCGTTGATGCTTTAAGGCATTTTGACAAAATAGGAAAGTATTTACCAATATTCCAGAGTGAAGCAATTTGCTCTGATTGTATGTCGTCCTGTCGTCTTGTGAAAACATCGACAATTCAACACGTACCACTTGAAAACGCTGACGGGTAACTTTCTAATTCTTCTCTTTTTTCTTCTTCTATTCTGTTCAAAATTTCGGGTAATTTAAAGACCCTCAGTGAAACTCGAGTGCGTGGCGCATTCCTACCG
The DNA here is from genome assembly GCA_030553155.1 of Nippostrongylus brasiliensis. Classification (NCBI taxonomy): domain Eukaryota; kingdom Metazoa; phylum Nematoda; class Chromadorea; order Rhabditida; family Heligmosomidae; genus Nippostrongylus; species Nippostrongylus brasiliensis. Next base: position 33,029,190 of record CP130734.1, read on the forward strand.
ATTCCATTGGACATACCCTTAACTTTTTGAGTTAAATCTTCTTGAGCTATGTTATATATAATATTAAGTGAATATAATATAACAGTCATAATAGCTAAATTTAGCAACGAAATTTTTATGAATTACCATTTCTTGAGCTAATTTTGAGTTTTTGCGGTTTATCTTATTATTATTGTTTCTATTATGACAATTATTATCATTGTTATTATTATTATCATTTCTTTATTTTTCATATTCATTAGTCGCATATTACTTGAGAATTTTGTTGTTACGTTTGAGTCCCGTTGATTTTTTTCAGAGCGCCGTATACATCACTGAATATCGTGAAACACACTCCTCCTATAACGTTGGCTGCAGGTGAATTCGGTCTTTCACATCGTAATGTTCCGCACAATCGATTGATTTCTGAACGATTCAAAAATCAATATTCAAACAGTACTGTCTCTCTGCCTTTAAGAAGATTTCACTCTAAAGAAATCAAAACTAGCAACGAAGATGAATAACAAAGCCGACCAGAAAGGTTGCTATTTTTCTACTATCCTTATTATTATTTGTAGTTCAATGTTCAATTCCTTTAATATTCGATTTATCAAGTTTTAGTTTAGTCAGTGAAATCGCAATGTTTTCGCAAATTTTATAGAGGGACCAGGAGGTTGAATGAATAAATAAATAAGTGAATAAATAAACTGCCTCTCATCGATATTTAGGCAACTATGCTTTGCTTGGCAGCGGCATCAATCTACTGCATAGAAGAGCTTTCTTCACAATTCCGCTCCTCCAGGGCAACAAGACGTAAGTTATGCTCTGTCGATTTGTCACGTTTTTAATTGTGAGAAGAAGGAGAACTCATTTCAGAATTAATTTTTGCGAAAACGAAAAATGCGATGAAATTGCGAAAGAAAAACGGAATGGTCGTAGAAAATTATTCGCTGACGTTTTGCGACTCCATGGAAAGAATGACGTGTACTTTCTGTTGAAATGAATTCTTAGTTTTATTACCGGGTTTTTGCGGGTTACTTTTTAGTACAATAGACGTTGATGTTGTAATGTTTATGCTAAGCTCAATGCAAAAGTCGCTCCGCAGACGGCATTCGAATCCGTGTGTCGGGACTGTGATGTTAGACTACTACACCACCGAGCCGAGACCACGGTACCTCGGATACCCGGCGGATCGTGGTTCAAATCTCGCTCGAGCCGCGATTTTTGTGACGACGCATAGTGGAAAACTATATTTTTGAAACTACCGCCTCTCTCTTGTTAATTTATTAGACGGAGGAAGGAATGAGAGAGCTTTCTTAGAGATTGCTGCTAGACTGAGAAGATATAGAGCCTGAGTAGAAATCGGTGCACAAGAAGCTCTCCATAAATACTTGAATGTATTATATCATCCCACGGCGTGCAAACTGTGATTCACCAACGCGTTGTGGTTTGTACACATGGTTAATTCGGGGTTTATTTAGAGTTCGAGCGCCGTCGCTACCTTACTTTATGGTCTATGAACCATCTCTGGGCCAACGAGGTATGCTAGATCTTGTATAAACCTTCAATAAACTTTGAATAAACCCTACTGTGTGTTGATGAATCGTGGTTTCTCGGATATCCTGGAGTTCATAGCGGATGCGCCATTCATAAATTTTGCACCCTGGGCCCAGATTCATCAACGGACGACCGGTCTACGAAACCGCGGCGCAGCCAGAACCAGGCGGCAGAGTCGATGAGACACTGCGTTTAACATAGGAAATTTAGGATGAGTAGACAGAGGTGGGTGCCGTTCGGGCTATATCTCGGGGTTTATCGGGGGTTTACCAATGATGAACCTGGATCCTGGTGTCTTAGGTGAAAAATGCAGCTCACAATATCGCCTGCTCGGAAACGACCTCGCAGGTAGCTCTCTTCTAGGTTAGAATCCACGAATAAACCCTGCCACGCGCGATGATGATCCACGGTTTGCACACCGGTTTATACGAGATCTAACACACCTCTAACACACCTCGTACAGCGATGGTTCGGAGACCACGAAGTAGCGTCTGCGTACGAACTCAGAATAAACCACGAATAAACCCTGAATAAACACTAGCGTGAGTTGATGAATCGGAGTTCAGGTGCCATCCTGGGTGTATCTCGGTTTTGTGGACTTGGTTGCTCTGGCTAGAAGTTGCAGCTCTCTATATCGCTTGTTTAGTGAAGATCTTGTCATTGGTGTTCTTCTTGGTCATAATCCTCTAATAAACCCTGAATAAACCCAGTTGCGCACTTGACGAATCACGGTTTGCACGAAATAAGGTACGAGATCTAACACACCTCATTGGCTCAGCGATTGTCCAGAGACCAAGAAGCAGCATAGTTGCGGCGCACAAACTCAAAATAAACTTTGAGTGAACCCTGAATAAACCCCGTCGCGGGTTGATGAATCAAGGTTTGCACGCGTCCTGGGTGTTTCTCGGTGCTTATAGCCCTGGGATTTCTGGTAAAATATTACAGTGTTCAATGCCGCCTGTTTAGGGAGGATGTCATCATCGGATCTCTTCTGACTCAAAAACTCCTCCACTTAGTCGATGACACACTGGCTTTACATCCGCCGATTCATCACCAAACAACGGGCAGCTCCTCTGAAAGGCAAGAAAAACGTTTAAATGTTTCCTACAGACTACTTTTGCTTTTTGACTTTATAAAAATTATTTCTCAGAAAATCAGCCACCACGATGATTAAAAATCTCCTAGACGTACTTGAAACGTGGAAGTGTGACGGCTTTTCCGATCTCATGACATGCATGGACGAGCTGATGCGGGAACTAAGGTGAGATTCCTTCTTAAATTTGATTAATAGCTCAAAATTTGGTTAAAAATGCGAATTTGATTCAGAACTATGGTTTTTATATGCAGTTTCAAACAGAAACAACAGGCTCAGAAGACAAAATTCAATCCGAATTCCTCCCAAATTTGAGAATTTGACAATAGAGAAATTTGCACTCATGAATGCAAATTGACCCATCTTTTTGACCGCTGCTGTAGATTTTAGAGCAAATATGCAATGTTACTGATCTGGAACAGTTCACTAATTCTTTCAGTTCTCCACTATACATTTTGCAAGTATTTCATCATCCATTAGCATCATTAACCGGCCAAAATATTACCATCGAAAGTCGACCAGAAGTGACTAATTTCTTTTTCAGAATTCGAAATTTTCTGGACGGACAGACATACTCTTCGTTGAAGGCGTGGCTGACCAGCCTCTCCAATCTGAAGTGAACCTCTCTTGAACATTCCTTCCCAAATAAATTTCCCGTGTGAAGTTGCCGGTTTTTAGGTACGACTTTCCCACGCTTCAACGGAATATTGTCTGGCCAAGACGGTTGAAATATGAGAGCTGTAGAAGAGCATTCGTATATCTTCCGACGGTATCCGATGGAGGTGAAGAAGTGGTCTGTGAACTTTGCTGTTATCTCATACATATGTACACTGCTACGACTTTGGCGAGCCTTGTCCAGTTTACCCAGCCCTCCATTCCTACAGTGTCGGGTAAATAGTAATCGGACTCGTCTGGAAAGATTAGGGTACCTACTAGGACAGCGGCTCTGTTCTGCAATTCTTTGTAAAGGGCTACCATACTCCTACGATTCTGAACGAAAGACAAATGCGCGGCGCATTCTTGGTGGGCTGCCCAACGCCGACATCCTTACTTTACCTTTCATTCTTGGTAAACATAGGAAACGGAGGCCCTCTTAGCAATAAATCACTTAAGTGAAACCCAAACAGTCGGCGGCATACGATAAAATTCAGTGGGCAGGAGGCTGTTTTCAATAAAACTATGAAGAATCGTTCTACCTCGAAAAAGGGTGCCCTAGCTGCTCCAGAGATCAGAAACACACAAAAGAATTTCGACTGTTCCTATCGGGTAAAGTAAGTTAAAGTACCTCACCAATTTCTGGGGGCGTGTGTGGTATAGCGGCAAGACACCCGCACGGTCGAGTGATCGATCCCCACCCGGGCTATCCGAGGTTTCCAAACCTTTGGGGTCGGGTAAGTTGGTACCAGTCTTGTCAAGGAATGTGGAGACACTGATTTGTACAATGGCTGGCCACCAAGGTCAATTGTATAGGCCCCATTCATCATGTCTGTGATTCTGAACGACAGAAGAATGCGCGGCTGTGCATAGGGGATTGGTCAACGACGCACCTTTACCCTTACCTTAACCGATTTCAGAATCAAGGACGGCAGCTCTACCTTTACCTTACCTGTTTCAGAATGAAGGACGCTTTTCCGTCACAGAATCGTTTCGCGATCTAGATTCGTGGTGCAATGCAGTGCATGTACGAGGTGTGTGTAAAAATTGCATTCATTAAAATTTTTCCAGAAAATATTACTGATCTTCATTGAATCTGTGGTTAGCTCCGCTCACAAAGTACAAATTTTATTTAAGGACAGAACGATTAATTTGTTGTTTATTTTTTCAATTGTGTAGAAAGAGAAAAATACAAAAAGAAATAGGGGAAAAAGAAACCTGAGTTAATGACAAATATATGGAAAAAAGGCTGTTTTTTGACGACTATTTAGGAAGTAATTGGAACGGAACTGGGACGAAAGATGTCGCCTCACAAAGGACTGTTTTCCCAACTAAATTCTCACAATCCGTTTCCAGTAGAATGCTACAGAAGCAGAATACGGTAAGAAGGTAGCTCTTATTGACTAACCGTAATTTTTATACCATATTTGTTACCATTTTTTACCATTTTTACCATATCGCATATATTGCAACTTTATTTATGACAATGTAATGGTGGTGCGAGGTTCATCGCAAAAATCGCATCTCAGGCGGGATTCGAACCCGCGTCTGGCGCCTAACCGGGGTCGTGCGTTAATTAACCACTACGCTACTTATGTTACAATATATGGAGATGATTGACCTACCGTTTTAATTGTTTTTCTGGCAGAATGGATAGCCTTTTGATCATCGAAAAATTTATTATTTGACTATTTTAGTGAACACGTTCTCAGGTCCTCATCATAGTCAGCAATGTTCCGTGGAAGTCTTCAATAGGGCTCCTGCAGCGCCTTTATAGTCCTTATTTTGGGATGACGGTCTTCTGTGGAAATTTTGACGGCGAGGACTATGACGACACAGGTGTGCTATCAAGTCCCTTTATGATTTATTATTACAGTACCGGACGCGCCGCAATGATAAAACGGCGGCAGCGGCGCCTCGGAGCGCCGAAACCCGCCGTTTTCGAGTAACTTCTTGAAAATCCGTTTATTTGCAAAAATAAGCATGTTGAGCTCTATCCCTCCATATAGAATTTTTCCAAATTCTTGAAAATCGTTTTCAGTCGATTTTTTGACCCTTCGATTTTCGGATCCCGTTGCCGCTTCGGTCCCTCGCTTGGTGACTCACCACCGACTAGGCTCCGCCCCCTCGTCGCCGAATATAAATATGCGGTGCCCGTTCCACCGACTTGGCTCCGCCTTCTCCTCGCCGCCTATAAATATGCTGCACGTCTTTTCCTAGCGTCCCAAGCTAAGGGCAGGAGGCCCTACGGGGTGGCTCGAAAGGGCTGCTCCGCGGGGCCCCCCGTTGGGCATGGGATGCAAATGAACTGTGGTTGACTCCTCCTGGGTCACTACGCATGGACACCGAAACGGCGCATTTCGGCGCTCCGGAGCGTCGCTACCGCCGCTTTATCGTTGCGGCGCGTCCGGTACTGTATTTACTACATGAGATAGATGGCACACATGGTGCAGCGGTAAGTGGTAGATGTGCCACTTCGCGACGTCGTCGCAGTGTGCCCGGCGCTATAGAAGATCAAGAACCTGGCCTGTCTGGGATAGTGAAGACACTGACTTGAAAGCGGCTGGTCCCCACAAGTCATTGTTTAGACCAAATACGCATTCACCATGGCTCTGCGTTTTTGAAAAGAAGACGATTACGTGGCGCGTCCTTATGAGGCTGATCAACTCCGACCATTTTAGAAGTGATTAAGAATAGGGACCCACTGCAGCAGCGCAATATGTCATTTCAAAATCGTATCTGATCTCGATCGAATCATTTGTCGCTGACAATTCGCTTTGTGAGGCTATCGAGGGCGCTGATCACCAATTTGACATCCTTTTTCAAGTTTGTGAGCCAAAACCATTCATATTGTCAACAAAGTTAGAAATATCTGGTTTACTGCCACAGTAGAGTCTGAAGAGGCCCTTACCTTTTAGTGCCTATTCATATCAGAACCCTTGTGCTTGTCTCTGGCATAATGAATCGCATTGCCAGCTCTAGCTATGAAGTTTTCCCTATGCTAATAATTGGTCTCTAGGACGCGCTTGCCGTAACCTCAGCTTCCCTGTCCTGATAAATACCTTTACTGCTTGCTGTGAAGTATAAATAGATCTTCATGTTGCAGCAATGAAGGACAAAAGTCGAGTGTCCGTGAATATCCTCTTTTGAATGAGTTCACAAACTCCACTTGAAGGCGTAGATTCAGGAATGCCTCCGACAAAGAAACCGTTCAACTTTGTGGAGCTGTCGCCAGAAGAACTTCGCCGAGGACAGCGTCTGTACTACTGCCTAGCTAAAGTCAAGGAGTTGAGATTGAGAAACGTCACAGGTGAATTTACTTCTGCTTATCACTGTAGGCAGCTTCATCCCCATTTCAGGCTACTTCATCACTGCTGATGACCTCATTTTTCACGTTTGGACAGAGATCGACTTGAGCACAACATTTCATCCATTGGGTATTAAAAACGTGAATAAAGGCAGGAAATGGTATCATACAAACGGCGGTGAATTTCTTTTCATACATCTTTATATCACTTGATTGTCTTGTGAAGCTGGCCCTTGGTGAAGGTGCCGAGTCCAAAAGTCCTGGTTAGGGCGATTTTTTGTTGGAACTTGGTCTTGTACGAGGCGAAAGAGAGTATTTGATATGCGGATCGCTAGTCTGAAAACTTTCAGAATTTTCAGTGAGAAAATTGCAATTTTCAAAGTTTTTTACTGCCTAAGATTCAGTGATTTGATATCGTTACTCTAAGGTACATACATATCGTATTATAACGTAGTTGTCTGAAGTCCTAGGAAGGTGAAAGGCCCAACCTTGAGTGGGTGTGTAGGTCAAGTACGCGTTCACAACGTCATTCCACGATCTGAATGGAAGGCAAATGCATGGCGCGTCCCTAAGAGACTGATCAACACCGATCACTTTCACATTACGTTCAACTTCACATGAAATAATGAAACTATGAAATTTGCTACTATCTAAAATCTTTATCAGAAGAAGGTAAAGAAGAGGAGAGCTACTAATGCTCTGAATTCTATGAACAACAGTAGAGCAAAGCGTCTCCGAAAGGAATAAACTAGGCGACGGCTTATTGGGCTGCTGGGCTCCAAATTCAGTGGGATTCTTTTAATGATGGTTGTAGAATAATCTGACACCATATAGCACCTACAAGCACCTGAATATTTATTATACACAGTAAGTTCGCGTGTATTATATATCACTGAGAACTCTAGGAGAGTTGCCGCTGTTATGTTATTCTGGTCTGGAACCAGTCGAAGACAATCTCAAAGGATGATTTTAAACAAAATAAAGACGAATAAAAACATGTCGCCCTTGTGGTACTTTTGAAGAGAAGTGAGATTTATATTTATTCATTTCTTTATTTATTTGTACGTCATGTGACGCGCCAACAAGTTACATAACAAGAAATCAACTAGAAAGAAGAAATTGCTGTCCACACAGGGGGTTTCCGAGATATCAAATGGTAAGAATTTGTTCAAGGTTATCGTGCACTGAGATATACTGAAGTGCTGTTCGAGGAGAAGTACAAGCACAAGCAGTGTGTTCAGCAACTACTGCGAAAGTATGAGACAAGAGTGAGTTCATTCATTCAGTTTGGATTCGCCTTTCCACAGAAATAGGCCCGCATGGTGCAGCGGTAAGAGGCGCTACTGACATTCGCACGGCCGCGCGATCGATTCCTGCCTGGAACAACCAAGTCTTTCATTCCTTCGGGGTCGGATAAATTGGTACCAGACTTGTCTGGGACGGTTAAGACACCAAATTGGCATAGCGGCTGGCCCGCGGGTATCATTGTATAGCCCAGGTATGCATTCACCATGCCTCTAAGAATCTGAATAGAACACGAATGTGGCGACTCGTCCTTAGGGGAGTGACCAGTGTCGATACCTTTACCTTTTACCTTTACCTTTTTTACAACATGGCTGATAATCACATGTACATGCCTATTAAAAAAACATTTGTTGCGCCTACAACATATTAAACTAAGGTGTCACCTCCATTCCTCAAGAAGGACGCGATGAATTACATTGTTGAAGACAGCGGTTACTCCACTAGTGATCTGTAAGTTATGCAATAATAAAAAATGATGTCTTAAAAATTTTATCTCTATCTTGTCGCCATACGCATACATGAATTTTTTGGAATCAGTTTCGTGTGTGATCATTAACTTGGTCTTGGCGTCTTCTTCTGTTCAATACCGACATAAAGATAAAGATAAAAATTAGTATCACATAACATTTTTAGCTTCTACGTACCAGTTTCTGAAATCGACTACTTCTCCGATCTGATGGAGATCTTCTTTGAGGCCGGTGTGTTCGTTGGAATTGCCGTTAACCGTTTCCTGGCCTCTGTACCGTTCAACATGTATGTCGCCGTTATGTCTATTCCCTCTGCTCTACTTCAGGGACCCGCATGGTGTAGTGGCAAGAGTCGCCCCACAAGGTCGGGCGATCAATCCCCGCCGCTATTATTGTATATTCCAAATATTCTGACCAGCCATCTAAGCCCTCTACCCTTCCAGGGGCCTCTGAATTGCTAAAAGAGTTGTTCGGTAGGGGTGAAGACACCGACTTGGTACGGCGTCTGACCACCAAAAATTTTTTAAAAATAAAAAATACACCAAATACACCCAACCCGGGATAGATCGCTCGACCATACTGATATTAGCAGCGCCTCATACAGCTACACCACGCGGCCCTCAAACTCTATTATTAATAACGTTAAATATTCGGCGGCGAAGCACTTTGTGGAATCAAGTATGGACTGAGCATAAAAATATGAATTTAGGAGCCACAGAAAGGCGGTCCAATTTCTCTGGCACCACGATCGAGTCGACTGGACGAAATGGTACCACAGGGACCTCGTTCTGCTGCATCCTATCAAGCCAAGCACATTAGTCGATGTCAGAAACAGGCACAGGTCACACCATTTGGTACAGTTTTCCATCTGTAATTGCGGAAGTTTTGATTTTATGATTTAGATTCTGCTCAACAGTCGTGCGAACATTCAAGGAAGTACTGCTACAGTGACACTTCCAGTGCGGGCGTAAAACTCGTCTGTCAAGAAATAAATCAGTGTTACTTATAAAAGTAAAAGTAATGAAGTTGGCGTAATTAGTTCCTTGAGGACGCGCCACGTACTTCTCTTACATCCACTGTAGCTGAGGCATATTGAATGCGTATTTGATCCATGCAATGTCTCATGGATGGCTAGACGCTGTACATGTTAGTGAGTTTACGTTCCCAGACAAGTCTGGTACCAAGTTGCTCAATCCCGAAGGGATGTAAAACTTGGTTGGTCCGGATAAGATCGAACGCTTGACCACGCAAGTGAGGGCAGGCTCAAGCGTGAGGTTCGATTTCTGCAAAAAATTTACGACCCCCTCTATTAGTGGCGGTCCCAGTGCGACCCCCTTGCTACATAGGCTTGATCTGAGAGCAAATATTTTGTAATGAACACTCACTTTTTTGGACTCCGAGAGAAGCAAAAAAAAATTTACGGGAGAGAAATGGACGGAGAAAGATCGGCGAAACTGTGGAAGCATCTTCTACTAAAAATGGAAGGATAGAAATGGAGATCAAGAAAGCGACCGATTTTGAATTAGCACTTGATAAAAAATAGAAATAAAAATTGACTGGCATATTTCATACATATCAAACAATACTACACAAAATATCAGCATATTTTACAATTAAAAACGCGACCGATTTCGCCGCGTTGCTCTTCGATAGCGGTGGCAGTGGAAAAATTAAATATTTTTCAGGAACGACTGGACGTATTGCAATGAAACTTCACATATTATAAATTCGAGTTTTCTGTTAATACTGTTGTAAAAATTAGACTCGAAAATCATATTCTTCTTGGTGAACAGGGTAGGTTCGATTTAGCTTTGATTTCAGGCAAAAATCGAAGCTAAATCGAACCTACCCTGTTCACCAAGAAGAACGTGATTTTTGAGTCTGATTTTTTCACCAATGCCAAGGAAAAACTCGAATTCATGGTGTGAAGAGTTTCACTGCGATACGTCCAGTCGTCCCTGAAAAATATTTAATTTTTTCACTGCCACTGCTACCGAAGAACAACGCGGCGAAATCGGTCGCGTTTTAATGGTAAAATATGCTGATATTTTGTGTAGTATTGTTTGATATGTATGGAATATGCCAGTCAAATTTTTATTAAGTGCTAATTCAAGATCGGTCGTCGTCTTAATCTCCATTTCGATCCTTCCATTTGTAGTAGAAGACGCTTACATCGTTTCACCGATCTTTCTTCGTCCTTTTCTCTCCTGAAAATATTTGTTTTATCCTTTCAGAGTCCGGAAAAGTAAGAGTCCGGTAGTAAAATTATTGAAAAACAATCAAGGCACTAAAAATGAAATGAGTGAGGAACTGATAGTTTTCTCTTTCCATAAATGTGCTAATATTAATTAACTCTGGGACAACGGCAAATTTTTTCATGAGACTGCAGTAGTCAGAAAATAAACAAAAATAAATATTTGAATAGAAATGAATAATAAAATTTGGATAAAATAATGCTGCACACGACTAGAGTACTGATTTCCTACGCTCCTAAGAAACGACCCATCCGATACGACCCCCCACTCGACGCAAGCCAAAAATACGATCCCCCAGCTTCGATTCTCGAACCTCCAGCTTGACCCTGAGTGAGGGTAGCTACTCTTACCACTGCACCCGCGGTTTTACAATTTTAGCAACTAATGCTAGTATCCGTATGAAAACTATTACCATCTGCTAGCTTCTTACAAGGGAAGGTTGTTAGGTCTAGGTGACGATTCGTAACGAGACCCATATGAGCGTGTAGGGCTTCGGACGAGGAATGCAACAATGTGTTCACAAGTTGCTTAGGACACCTGGTTGATCTGAAAATGGACTGTGAAATTTTGCACTGCTGCATGTGTAGGCTAACCGCCAGCGGGAGTAGCGAGGGTGAGCTACTCCACCGGAGCGATGAGGTGGCCTAGTGGATAGCGCTGTGGACTCTCAACATGATGAGTAGGGATCGGTCCCTCTGCAAGAATTTTCTTTTGGCTTCATGCGCTAGATTCCAAATTACGCTCCTTCGGCAAATTTGTCGCAGTTCCGGGATAGAATCGCGTCTGGAACGAGTATGGCCAACAGAACACTCACAGAGGGCAATGTATTCTAGTGGCTACGTATGTGACCCATACCTATCGTAAGCAGCCCAAATCGATCCCAAATTCGAAAACAAATGTCAGATTCGTGATCAGCGCCTCGAATAACCACCGTAGGCAAAGTTTGGGCTAAATCGGTGATTTCCGCCCAATCGCCCTACTTTGACTACGGACCCTAGCAAGCGTACGTCAGGCACAATGGGAAAAGCCGATGTTAGAGTTGTGAATTGTGGATTTGTCAGCTGCCCAAGAAATCTTTTCTGATTAATATGAGAAGAAACTCATGGAAAATGGAGCCTCTGTTCTTAAGAGTCCAAAAAGTGGAACAATAGAATAGAGATATCTTGGCAACTGGCTTCCATACAAGTCACACTCACATGACACTAGTAACGCTGGTTGGGTCGAAATCACCGATTTAGATCATATGGGTCTCGTTACGAATCGTCACCTAGACCTAACAACCTTCCCTCGTTAGTCTCAAATTGCTCGGTTAATTGAAGAGATGTAACAAAAGGGAGCGGTTTTTGACTCGTTCTTCGTCCAGGAAGACTGCATGGCTCCGGCTATGCATAAACAGATGAACGGATGAACCTACATATGTACCTACGGCGGAAAAAGTCAAAAATCGCAAAAAATATTTAATCAGCCTGAAATTCTGGTATTTTACGAGTTGTAACTGCGTATTTGTCTTGTGGTTATTTGGTCCACGTCTCGAATGAAATAAATGAATATTTATCGTCTTGAATTGGTCGCTTTTCAGTCCTTCAAGAGATAGACAGTGTAGTTTAATCTAGAAAACTCTGATAATGCTTTTCTGCGGTAGTCAACACCAGATACCTCCACAATTGAGTGCAATGATATCTCAAGTTTAAACCCTAATTAGATCTCACAACCAGACTCTTGGTCCTAAACGGGATTTATTTATTTATTTCACACGAACAAGCCATGTGCAACTGTGATATGTTAAACAAAACGACAGGCAGTCAACATCAACATTAACTCCATTTTCATAATTTCGAACACCTTATTTTAGCGCCTTGAAAGCACTTCAAATTATCCTAGTGTGATATTCTAGGTTTCGTAAAAATTTAGACACCATACTGCATCATCAAAGTCTTATTTATTGCACTGACTAGGGAGGTTGCTCAGCGTGCTGCGAAGATTCACAACGAGACCCATATTGTTTTGTAGAGCATCGAATGACAATTACAACGATATGGTTTGTTTTTGCTAAATGCAAATGGATGGCCCAAAAAAGGCAAAAACCTGGAAAATTAACCAACGGCAAATGGGATTCTAGATCGCAACCACCGGAGATACCATCAGAATCGACCCAAATTCAAAAACAAATGTCAGATTCGTGATCAGCGCCCCGAATAACCCCCGTAGACAAAGTTTGAGCTAAATCGGTGATTTTGACCTAATCAGCCTTACTACTGTTGAGTAGTTGTACGAAGGTCCACTAACCGAGAATATCTTTATTCCGATTGTTCCACTTTTTGGACTCTAATCCACACAGAGACTCCAATTTGAATGAGTTGCTTTGATTTTTTATCAAGATAGATCACTTGTACTGTTGACAAATCTACAATTCACAAATCTCGCATAGGCTTTTACCATTGTGTCTGACATGCGCTTGCTAGGGTCCGTTCTAACAAAGTAGGGTGATTGGGTCAAAATCACCGATTTAGCCCAATCTTCGTCTACGGGGGTTATTCGGGACGCTGATTGCGAATCTGACATTTGTTTCTGAATTTGGGGGACGATTTGGGTTGGTTCCGGTAGATATGTGTCACATACATATGTACTAGAAGACATTGTCGTTTGTGAATACTTTGTTGGCCATACTCCTCCCAAACGCGATTCTATCCCGCAACTGCGATAAAATTCCAAAAGGAGCGTATTTTGGTATCTAGCGTAGGAAGGCAAAAGAAAAGGATGACAAAGGGATCGATCCACCGACCACCAGATTGAGAGTCCTGCATACTATCCACTGAGCCACCATGATACGATCTTTGCCGGTTAACAATCATAAGTTCTCTCGCCACTAGTTTCTCGTCACTAGTTAATGGTCAAGATCTCTTGCTTTTTTTTCGGACCATCCATTTGCATTTAGCAAAAACAAACTACACCGTTGTAATCGCCATTCGATGCTCTACAAAACAGTATGGGTCTCTTTGTGAATCTTCGGAGCACGCTGAGCAACCTCCCTCGTGAGTTATTCGCCGGACAAACCAGGAGCGGCTGACGCGCTCTAACGCTAAGCCGCTTTGCAGCCGCGCGACACAAGTGCAACTTGATCGCCGAGTCAGCTGTTCGATAATTCGATGAGGCAATTAAATTTTGATGGCTCTCATGGCTGCATGTCCGCCTTCGTCTCAGATTATTTCTTTTCAGTTTTCGTTTGTTTTTAATGTACATTTTGTGCTCCTGATGCGCTTTCCTCTATGCGTTGCCTGGTTCGCACAATTTTAGCACCGCTACTTCTTTACTGATAGGAAGACTCGTCAAGTTTCCTGAAGCCTTGATTTGGCTTCTTCTGTTCTAACGTTATTGTACACGCCTTCACCAATGTACTTAATTTCGCCGCTTCTAATTTACGGGCGGGTATGGGCCCCCGAAGTGTCGATATACCGCCAATTTATAGTCGAGTAAATACTAGCGCGATAATTCCGGCCTGGTCGGGATTTCGCACAGGCGTCGGCGCGCGTTCTTCAGTCGCACAACAGTTGCTAAGGGTTCGCTGAGTGTTATACATACTCAGTAGATGGGGAGACCCTAACCCGGGCACTTAACAATCAAGCCATATCACCCTACACCGAGCCTTAGCCTAAATATAAACCTAAGCGTAATTTACCTAAGCACTGGCTAAGGAAGGAACTTCGCTGTGAGTGAACCACTAGTTCCCTGCAAATAAAGGGTATAAAGGATAACGAAGAGAGCAGAGCGACGGTTGAACCTCAAACTGAGCATTGCAAAACTCTGTCAGAGAAATGATCCCAACCTCCAAGTCGTATACGACAGTCGCCCCGCTATCCACTGAGCCACCCCTATGCGTTTCAGATCTCGCTTGGATCCCTCATGACGATCCATCCCCCGTCAGACCGCGCCACAGCGAGATGGGCTTTGCGAATACAGAATGCGCGCATTCTTTGACGCGTGCGAATTACGGACTAGGCCGGAATTATCGTTTCACAGAGTAAATTTCTGGTGCTATGTAGGTTGGGGATGCGGAAAAATTCCTTGAGCACATGTTTTTTTCAGAGAAGCCTGTCAGATTGGAGTTAGGGAATGCCAAATTCGAAAATTCACATTTGCACATTCGAGAACAGTTTCACCTCATTGGAAACTCTATTAAGAACAGTAAATTCAACATTTCCGCTTGCTGCACCCCTGACTCTTTGAATATTATCTATTTTTATTCATTCCGCACTGTCTTCTAAATTTTGGTCTCATCAGTTAGATGTTCAAGAATATCTGTTGATCTTTAAAATTGTCTAGTCGTTTTTATTCCGCTTCGAATCAACATTTTTTTTCAAAAAAGTTTCGCGCGATACCTAAGCTAGAAATGTTCTCAGGATGAGTAGCTCGGTGCCGATGGAGATTCCGGCTGTTCGAAAAAAGAGCGCGGAGATGTACCTGCACGACTACGACCTGGACGACGATCTGTCGATCGCCTCACCGCCGACCAACAGGAATGTGGCGAACGTCTACGATCCGGTAGATGCTCTCAGCGCGAATCGAGAACAGACGAGACTGGTCGCTGCAGGATGTCGAGGAGGTCAGTTGATTTTTGCTTTCTTTCTTTCTTTCTTTCTTTCTTTTTTTATATATTTCGTCGGAAAATCGATCCTCGCCCGGGCTAACCATGCCTTCCATCCCTCCGGGTAGGTAACTTGGTACCAGACTAGTCTGAGAAGGTGAAAACGCTGACTTGGTTTAGCGGCTAGCCCCTGCAAGTCATTGTAAAGGCCAAGTATGCATTCGCCAAGCCTCTGCGACTGAATTGGACATGAATGCGGCGGCGCGGTCCTCAGTGGACTGATCAACGCCGACATTTTTCCTTTACCTTTTAATATTTTAGAGAAAATCTGAAATGCGACTTACTGATAAGTGTAAGAATGAGTGTACATTTCTAAGCATAGCCGTCTTTTCTGTGTGGAGTACCGATTTGACTAGATGAGCCCTTTTCAATAGCAAATGGCCAAATATGTCTCCAAATATTCGCCCCTCCTAGTCCGTTCGACGTTATTGTGAACCCAAACCAGAAAATTTCACATTTCAGTTTTAAAAGTCTTCAAAATAGACGACGAAGGTTTGGAGGAAGTGATCGATCTCAGGTCTGTTCGAAGCCGCCGTTTGAATTTGCTTTATTCACCCAGCAACGTGTCGTGGAGCAAATTGAAAGGTAGCTCTCCCTACTTGATCTTTTTATAGCTCTTTTATTCTGCCAAATAGACTTTGGCTCTTTTCTCAGTTCTTTAGTCTTACATCTGGGATCAGATTTCTAGCTGGCACGCTTGCTACCGCCCTCAAATATACCCCTATTAGATGGCTTACCACGATTCGTCAATATGCGGAGGGTGGGAGAATTTATCCGAGCTCTTAACTTGCCCATTGTGCCACACGCCGTCTTTCTCAGGGGTATCGGAAATCCTATTTCGTCAAGAAATAGGTTTATTAACCTCAGAGGGTCTATGCTCACCTGCCTACAGCTTGGATATGGTCCCGGGACTGTTCCTTATCCTAGATGTTGTACTCTCACCGAATAAATTGACAGAGAACAGATTGGTTTTCCTCCCTAATTTTGGGACTGTCTCAAAAATGTGTCCTGTTTGAAGATGAGCTCGTCGCAACCACATCCAACAACGGTGCTGTTGTACTGTGGGACGTTCACAAAGGAAAAATAGGTGAGTCACTGCATTTCATTCATTTTGTATCTCTAAATATCTTAAAACAGACTGACGCCTGTTCTCTTGATTCTTTGACTTCTCTTTTTTGTCAGAAATGCACTACAAAGCGCATCAGCGATCTGCCACTGTAGTCCATTTCCATCGTTCGAATGAGAATTTGCTGGTGAGTGGATCAAGAGACGCAGCTGTGTTCTTATACGATTTGAGGCAACAGGAACCGGTCAGCAAATTTGGGTAAGAATCCCTTCTTCTGGTTTTCTATTGGTTTGGTCGTTTATAGTTGGGATATCTGCACTTTGATCGATATCGTCTTCAGAGGCACGAATTCCTATGACGATATCAGAGATTTGTCGTTTTGTATTCATCAAGACCAGCATGATCAGTTTGTGACGTCTGGCGACAGCGGTACTATTCGACTGTGGGATACTAGGAAAGGAGAAAAGTGCGTTACTTTCCACTTTATTTGTTTTTATCTGTTGTTTATTCGTTTTCTATATTATTTATTCGATTTTTATACTCTATTTTGTGGAGGCTCCTTGATTATGAGGTCTTTTCTCGAATTAATGAATGATATACCCCGAATATACCTCAAGTTGCGCGCCAATCGTGATTGATCAATTTGCGCGGCAAAGGGCTGGAAACCTTTAACAAGTTACTGCGTATAAACCCGACTGCATTGATGAATCACTGTTTGGGAGCCATTCGGCGAATCTCAACCCTTGTCACGCTATTGAGTTGTGTATATACCCTCGTATAAACCTCAAACGAATAAATTGTGGTGTGCCGTTGATGAATCAGGGTTTGCGCGCCATCAGGAGTGTTGCACCTCGATTGAGTCTCAAACAATCCCTGAATAAACCCCATCACGGGTACTGATGAATCGGGGTTTGCGCATCGTTGAGGGTTTATGCCGGGCATACGATCTCAGTCTTGGTGTCGGTAATATTTCTTTAATGTTGTTCCCACTTTTAAATGTCCCATTCCACTCAATATTCGCAATGTTTACTACTTTTTAGGGTTGTGGATACCACCTACAGCTA
Source organism: Nippostrongylus brasiliensis (assembly GCA_030553155.1). Lineage (NCBI taxonomy): Eukaryota > Metazoa > Nematoda > Chromadorea > Rhabditida > Heligmosomidae > Nippostrongylus > Nippostrongylus brasiliensis. The sequence goes on from CP130734.1 coordinate 33,046,579, forward strand.
ATTTGGACTGATTTTCATTTGTTGAAATTCCATTTCTAATTTCAAGGTGGAGTCGTTTTATATAATACATACCCTTTGGGCAATGTTGGGGGAACGCTATTTCCACCCATATGGTCAAGCCACCATAAACCCCGTATTGCCCAGGCTAACCAAACCTTCTATCCGTTAAGAATCTGGTATATTTATGCCAGAACCATTTGGGAAGGTGAAGACACCGATCTTCACATTTTTTGGCCACCACAAGTCATTGCATGAGCCTAGTACCCATTTACCATGTTTCCACGATCCTGAAAGGAAGACGAATTTAAGGCGCGTCTTCAGGGTACTGATGAAGGCCGGTCACTTTACCTAACTTTTACCTACTTTTCTTTGCGTTCGTTAATTAACATTGTCAAAAGGGAACATGTGGACCGCCGCTGATTTATCGGTTCTGGCTAATTGGTGCGCGGGGCACTGCCTCTTGATTGCTCGCACCCTAATTGATGACTCTTAATGCAACAAGGTCAGTGGGGAGCTGTTTGCCTAAGGGTCACTTCGAGTAATCAATACTTGGAGTTACTTTTTCCTATCTATTCATTCTCTAAGCGCTTGGGTCCGCTAGCAGTGAAAGCGTTTAAAGGTTAGGGTAAAGGTGGCGGCGTTGATCAGTACCATAAAGGGCGCCAGCGTAAGTGTGTCCCATTCAGAATCGTAGGGGCATGGTGAATGCGTATTTGGCCTGTGCAATGACTTACGGGGACAGCCGCTATACCAAGTCGTTGTCTTTACCTTCCCAGACAAGTCCGGTACCAATTTATCCGACACCAGAGAGATGCCGCGTTTGGCGATAGTCCGTGCGGGCACCAATCGCTCGACCGTGCGGATGTCAGTAGCACCTTCTTAAATTGCAGCACGTTTCGAAGACTAAAACATTATAAATCATGTGTTGACAGTGGTTCTTCTTCTGGGAGCCCTAAAGAACACGAAATTCTGAAATAAACCGATATTGAATAGGAATGCAAAAGTGATCTCAGCAAAAATCTTATTCTGTTTTAAAATCTTATTTTGTTTCTGTTTTAAAGGAATCGCTAAATTTGGCAATGTTCATATGGATATCCACTTTAGTCATGCACCTGTTATAGACCACTGATACAATTTCCTGCTCATCAGGGCTACGCTGCCAGTATAGCGCTCAATCCAAGAGAGCGTCATCTAATTGCATCTGGTGGTGGTAGGGACAAGTTCATAAAGGTTTGTTTGCAATTTCACTCCCAGACAACCACGTTTTTTACCATTTCCTTCATATTATTTCTATCATATTTATTTTTTGGTACACGAAATTCTCGTTTTATAACCGTGTTTTTGCTGGTCAGTGTTAAATATACTCTAAGAGATTTTGAACGATGTTGCCTGGATCATCGCAGGAAAGCCTTTAGGTGCATCATAGCTTCTCTTAAATGGCTCGATCCCGTTGCGCTTGGGACACTTATGAGTAAATAGTACGTGAATTACCCCACAGAGTTATTAAGGTAAAGTAGTATGATCGGAGTTGATCTACCCCTTATTAGGGATGCGCCACCCATTTGTGTTACGTTCAAAATCGCAAAGACATGTTGAGTTCGAGTTTGGCCTGCACAATGGGTCTTCCGCTGTAAAAGTCAATGTCTTAACATTCCCAGTCAAGTCTACCGACTTACCCGGCTTGTAAGGTTAGGTTTGCCTGGCGAGGATCGATCGCTCGTCGGTCGGGTAAAAGTCGAGTCTAACCACTCCATCATTCGCCACCCCTGGGCACAGTTTCTCACCCGGTTATAGGGGTTGCTGAAAAATCACGTTCACTTGGTTAATTTTTCAGATCTGGAACTGGTCTGGTACTCGTCCAACTGCTCCCACTTATCAGGTGGAGACTATGGCTCCAGTTGGTCGCGTTTACTGGAGTCCTGACGCGAAAAATGCTTTCCACATTGCAAGTTGTGCCGGTATGTTATACCCTGGCTACTTACTATTGTGATTTTTACAGTTACAATTCCAAAAATTCAGTTCATGGTTATAATTTGACAGCATTTGACAGCACTTTTTCTTTAGTTTTCTGCTGCTCTCCCTCTTTTACAGCCGTCCGAATGCTCCATTAACCATTGATTTTGTTACATCAAACTTGAAAAAAGCATTCTACGTTATGACCTTTTCGATGTTTGTGTACAATATTTGTCGTTAAATTATCAAATCCTTCTTATTTAGTTGTGAACGATATGAGCGTACACATATGGGATATTCGGCGACCGTACCTTCCCTATGCAAGCTTCGAGGGTCACAGTGACAGCGTTACAGGTAAGGTGTTATCCTTCCATTACAACCTGAATATTTCTAGAACTTTTCTCTATTGGATCGTAGTGGAGCTAGCTTTGATAGTGCGCTTAGTATATTGTCAGTGTAGATGGGGAATTCTTGTTCATGATTTTTATTTTGGCGGAATTTACGAGAAAGTAATCCAAGTAATTCTAATATTTCTGACCAATTCTTTCCAAGATGTTTGTCTAATTGTAGGCCAATCATTTTTTGGCTGGCGCTCTTGTCTAGACTACAACGCAGGCTACAGCATTTATGCTCTGCAATTCGCTTATTATTGTCTTGAAACTAATTGTTGAACGAGCTGCTGGTGTACTGAAGTAACTTCTTTTGGAATTATTTCAAGTGATAACTGTCACTGGTATAAACTGAATCCTGACATCACGGGTCAGCTTATACCCGTGACACTTGTCGTTTGAGATGATTAAATTTGCAGTGCTGAAATTTCATTCTTTTGAATAATGGGGTGGCATTATTGGTGGAGTTGTTGATTAGAGGTGGATTGTGGGGAGTTTTCGTATTCAGCGTGAAGCAGCGGTAAGGGGGGATATTACCACCCACACGGTTGAGCGATCGATCCTCGCCCGGGCTAGCCAAAGCCTTCCGTCATTCCAGAGTCAGATGAATTGGTACCAGACTCTTCTGGGAAGGTAAAGACACTGAATTATGCACTGACTGACACTGTAACTCATTGGTTAGGCCCGAACACGCATGTACCATACCTCCTCGACTCTGATTGAAACACGTATGCGGCGGTGTGCCTTTAGGGGACCCATCAGCGCTGACCTCTTTACACTTTACCCTTTTCACCTGAGTCGTTGTACCAGAAACCGTCACTTCATCCCAGTGGTATCGGACACCCCAATTTTCATGACAAAGCGATTGCGTTAAGAATTAACCTCAGAGTATCTAAAGGTGCTCCAATCTTGCATGTGGGCCCTTGACTTCTCCTTACCCTAGATGTTGACCGAAGATATTGCAGAAAAATGGATTCGTTCATTCCTTAACTTTGTGACTCCTGGTAACTCACTGTTAAGGTTACATTACCCTTCACCATGTCGCTTTATTCCTGATTGGAAAAGGGATTCATGGTGCGCCCTGAGGGCTTGATCGACATCCACCATTTTACCTTTGGCCTTTATTCATATAAAATCATTTTCTTTATAGACATGTGGTGGAGTATGCGGAATCCCGAGCGAATTGTATCTTGTGGTAAAGACGGCCTGCTTGTCCTGCATCGTATGGAGCAGAAGCAGTCACCATTGTCCTATGCTTGCGATATGGCGCTCGATGTCGCTCCAGATGGTTTGGTTGGAGTGGCCGGTCAGTTTCTCAGCGCATTTTTCAAAATGTGGTTAATTGATATTTCTTTCAGCTAATTCCCACATCCCTATTATCAAGCAGCAGGAGCACTACATGGCGAGAAAGGTTAGTGTGAGCTCAGGTTTTCTACATCAAGATAGCTATTCGCTCTTTTGCTTGTCTTGGTTTTGCGGCACTTCAGAATCCGTGGCAATAATAGTTTATGAACACCTATGAGTAATTTCATTGTGAACTTTTTCCCTTCTTTTCTTTTTCCAAAGGCTACTTCATCCATTATTATTATGCTATATTATTCGTCGGCATCTCGAGGTGTTAGTCCGCAGTATAGTTCTTTTATTTTCTCTAATGCATTTCTTTAGTGAAGGAATTGTGTTACTTTCCTCATCTATTTCGCTTCCTCCCATGGACATCGCTATTCGAAGAATCTCTCTTTCTCGCTTCCAAAGCATTTTGAGTAATGCCTAGGCGTTGCGAAACTCTTGAGGCAAAGACATTCGTGGAAAAAAAAAACATTTTCTTTTCTTGTTTATCCATTCATATCTCATTTCTCGACTCTTCGATCCGCCTACCTGTTTCGTTTTCTACTTTATGTGCGCTATCTTTCATTCATTCTCTTTTCCTTCCCTTTGACTTCCGGTCAGCAGTTTTTCTCGAAAGGTTTACCTAGAAGGTGTGTTGAAGAGTGTGCTCCTTAAAGGCGGTTTTTCTCTGCTTCAAGGGACTTTAAACTCTATTTCAAGGACTTTCCGTTTCATGTTAGGTCACAAGAATCGATTCTAACCCAAACTTGTAAATATTTCTATAATTCTAATCTAGAATGGTTCCCCAATTTAGAGGCAACCTTACGATCCTTTCCGAACACCGGTCCGAAGTCAACTTTCGTGTGGTCTTCCGGATAATGCTATGAATACACTGCAACCGTCCGCATTCTACAAGTTGGCTGAGAGGTTGGAAATTTCAACTTTTATTTTTTCGACTTTTTCATTATTTTGTTTTGATTTTCCATCGTCTAGTCTAGATTGAGGTTTGATTACCTCTCAGTTACTTGATTCTTTCTTTTTATACTCGTTTTTGGTCCTTAGAATGCGCGTGGTACAGTGGTAAGAGGCGCTGCTGGCACATGTACAGTCAAGCGATCGATCCACGCTTGGCTAATCAAGCCTTCCGTCCTTGCGGGGTTGAGCGAATTGGTAACAAACTTGTTTAGCAAGGTAAAAACTTTGACTTGGTATAGCGCTTACCTGCCTTGAGCGAGTTCAATACGCCTTTACGATTCTGAATGGAGCACAAATGCGGCGGTGCGTCCGTAGGGAACCGATCAACGCCGACGGCTTTACCCTTTACTTTTACCATACTCATTTCGTCCTTGATGGCTGTAGTTGCAGGTATCTATCAGGTGGCCGCCCTATTCGAGTTCTCTGTAACCATAACGCCAACCTTGCCGTACAGGTGGGGCAGTCCAGTGTCGCTCAAAGTTGGAGGCTTGTAGGAGCCCTGTTGGAGCAGACAGGTTTACAGAAGGTAGGGTTTTGGTTTGTTTTACCTTCAAGTTACTGTGCTCCAAAGACTCCTATCTTTAGGTCTATGATATGGATGCAAAGGAGGCTGTGACAGCGTTCAAGGAGAAATATAATAAGTAAGTAATATTTTTTGTTCTCAGTTTTCTTCCTATTTTCTGTGACAGTTCCTTGATGTTTTGGCTAGTCTTTACCGTGGTTAATTTTCAGCTATCCTAGCTATTTTTTGGTTTACTTTAACTCGGGTTTGTTTAAGGAGACGAATGTACTTTCTAAGGGACAGATCAACGGCGACCACTTTACCTTTACCTTTTACCTGTTCGATTTCAGGTATGTAAGCGAAATGGAGCGACACGGCAAGAAGGTCCCCGAACCTCCACGAACGCTAGCTCTGCTTCCTACGTACTTGACAAGATTCTCTGCCACTCACAGTAATCTTCATAACTTGAGGAAGGAAGGTGGGCTTGGAGGTACTTCTTATTACATATTGTATTACTTGCTTTTTAGTCCTTGTTATTACTCACTTATGCTCGCTAATTCATATATGAAAAGTATATTTTTGTTTTTAATAATTAAACTGCTATTCACCTAAGTGATTGGGTTATCTTTGTACCAGTTTTCTTCACTTTCTGTGATTCATCCTTGTCACAGAGTTTTTTCAGCCAGACTCTCACCAACCAGCAACGAACAGTTCTCGGAATTCGTACCGAGCAATGTTGCCTCGGGTGATTTTTATTTCGGCGCAGGAGAATTGACGAAGACGGCCGTTGAAAAGGGAATGTATGTTTTCCTAAACGTTGTTTTTTAAGTATTGGGTATGCTCTAAAAAAGTAAGCTTGATTTAGTTTTTTGAAGCTGTAGGCCGATTTTCCGCCACTACGCGTTTATTTTATTCAATTATAATTTGTTGTGATTTTTTTGGTCGAATTTGCTGTTGACTTCAGAGAAAATCCGCACTACAATGACTTTACTGGTCTGAAAGACGAGGCTTTCGCGTTGAAGCCAGATCTTACGAAGCTAATGTTCATGTCGATGCCATCTGACGATGAGAGTTAGTTCTTTGTATTCTCTTTGGTTTTTTTTGGGCCGTGTGCTTTGATTTATAACCAATTTCGCTAAAAAATTCAGCAACTCTTTAATAGTTTTTCTTTTGTTCTTTCTCTCTTTTTTAGTTCTTTCTTTTCTATCCGTAGTTTTCCATTTTACAGAGCATTTGGAGAAGGAGCATACGGCGAGAATGAATTGGAATCCTATGCAAGAAGTGGCTAGGTTGCTGCGGTACCATGCTGACCAGGTAACTTTTGAAGATTCCTACTTTCTTCTCGGTTTTGGGTGGGTTTATCACCGACCAGTGCTTAAATAGATGTAATTTTACATCAGCAAGGGCTGGCGATTTATTTTCCAAAGATTTTCCAGATCTTAGTAACACTTTTACTTCTTATGTCCATAAAGTTTACATTGTATTGAAGCCAAAGGCGCACATGGTATAAAGGCAAGGCGTGCTATGTCACCCGCGCGGTCGAGCGATTGATCCCGCACTGGCTATCGCCAGGTCTCCCATCCCTCCGGGGTTGGGTAGATTGGTACCTTTCCTTGTCTGGGAAGGTAAAGACACTGACTTGGTATAGTACTTGACCCTTGCAAGTCATTACACAGTACCGGACGTGTCTTTTGATCGAAAGCCGAAAAAGCCGGCAAAAACCGCTCCAATGCGGCTGTTTTTGAATAACCTTGTTGAAACTCAATAATTTGTAAAAATATACGCATATTCTCATATAGCTCAGAAGCTCGAGCTCTATCGTCTGGTGTATAAATTATCCACACCTGAAATTTTTCCAAAATATCTGTTTTTTGCGTATCCCTCGTATCCATCGATTGCCTCGTCGTTGACGGGGCCATCGATGGATACGAGGGATACGACAGGGGCCACCCCGTGGAAACTCCCATTCCTGGCTCGGTGCAGCAAGCGCCGCGTATTTATAGGCGGCGAGGAGGAGGCGGAGCCTACTGGGTGCAACGAGCGCCGCATATTTATATGTGGCGAGGAGAGGGCGGAGCTTGGTCGGTGGTGAGTCACCAAGCGAGGGACTGAAGCGGCAACGCGATCCGACAATCGAGGGGTCAAAAAAATCGACTGAAAACAAGTTTCACGAATTTGGAAAAAGTGTGTATGGATGGATAGAGCCCGAGCTTTTGAGCTCAAATATGTGTATATTTTTACAAATAATTGAGTTCCAACAACGTTATTCAAAAAAACCGCTTTGGAGCGGTTTTGCCGGCTTTTTCGGCTTTTGATCAATAGACACCTCCGGTACTGTGTAGGGCAAATGCGCATTCACCGTGCCTTCATATTGCCGAATTGAACACGAAGGCAGCGGCGCGTTCGCAGGATACCGATCAACGCCAATACCTTTATCTTCTTTACCCCTTACACTTCATTCAGGTTGCGTTTTTTATTTATCTTTTTTTTCAGGGTGATATGCAAACATGTGCCACGATTGCACTCGTCTGTGGCCGCCGTCTATCCGATGTCATCGATGACTATACGGTAGAAGCTTGGAAGGAGAGCTATATAGGTATAACTTCGACTGAATTCTTGACTTAAATGGGTGCTTGTTTACCTCGGCGGCCGCTGCTTGGCTGCGGATTATTGTTGACGTCAGCTACTTTTCTCGGTCATTATGTTTTCCTCTACGCCTTTATGGAGCTATTTACCCTCTCTCCTCTGAAGCTCTAAACCCTTCAGAAGTCGTTATTCAGGCATGTTGGATCAGTTGGACCTTCACAATGCGATTGCCGGTGTGAAGAAGTATACCTGGATCAAGAGGGTGAATCAAAGGTCGCTCGAGGTAAGAGATGATCATATTTCTGCCCCAAGATCTTTTTTCTTCCGTTTCTCGCTTCTTGCGTTTATTACCGAGACCTCCATGATTTGTTTCACCGTTACCATTTCTTATTCTCCTCTTCCTCGCAAAATGCCACCGTTCTCGATTCTAGATTATTGTGGGCCAATTCCATTCACTTATAGACCAGTTTTGTTATTGTGACAATTTTCTCCCATATTTTTTTCCATTTTCACCTCCCTTTTCTGCTGTTTCTACCTAAGGCAAGAATATCTTTCCCGAACGGGATTGATCCGTGGTGTCGAGAATACGAACCCAGGGTCTTAACCTCTCAGCCTTCGCACCCATCCAGCTTCTTAGTGGATATTACATGCTGCTTTTGGTTATAGTTGTCTCAAATTCTCTTAAATTACTCTACCTTGTCCTTATTAGTCAAATATACCACTGCAAAAATAAAAGAGCACGGCCCATGACGCTCTCACGGTTGAATATTGAGCGTCTTGCAGGGAACACATTTTCGCCTTTCACACCGCGGCTGCACTGGCCAAGCGTTGAAATGTCGCTGTATTAAGTGCTACGCTGTATGTGGAGGATCGTGTTCGGTTTGGTGGGTTTCTTTTTCCTTCTTCTTCCTTTTTTTTGTACTCATATAAAGGTAAAAGGTAAAGGTAAAGGAGCCGACGTTGATCGGTCCCCTGAGGACGCGCCGCCGCATTCGTGTTCCATTCAAATCATAGAGGCATATTGAGTGCGTATTTGGCCTATACAATCGCCTGCGGTGGGCCAGCCGCTATACCTGGCCAGTATCTTTAGCTTCCCAGACAGGTCTGGTACCAATTTACCCGACCTCGGAGGGATGGAAGGCTTGGTTAGCCCGGGCCGGGATCGATCGCTCGACCGTGCGGGTGACAGCAGCACCTCTTACCATTGTACCACGCGGCCCCTTGCTCTCATATACTTTGGGAGCATCTTCTTTTGGAGAGCGATTTTAGAATTTTTCACCCTTAATTTTTTTATCCTTTTAATGTGCAGTAGGAGTATCTGAGAAGGTGAATGTTGCAGTTTTACCCTAAGACCTCTTTCACTCTACTCTGCTGTGGGAGGTTGCAATCGGATGCTGTGGAAGTGTCTTAGAAGGTGAATATTGCGATTTTCTGCCCCTGAACCTCATCCTTCCCTTCAACCCTGCTGTGGGATTATCTTAGAAGGTGAATGTGGCGGCTTTTCACCCTAAAAACTCTTTTACCCCTTTACGCTGCTGTGGGAGTAGCTCAGAGAGCGAATGCAGCGGTTTTTCACCCTAAAATTCAGTCTTAATGTTTTTGTAGCGAAATCGCGAGTTGGAACCACCCTCTTCATCTATAGGAGCCTAGTAAGATTCATCCCTACTTTGGTACCAAATCAAGAGTTGTTAGGCCCCTCCCTCTGTGGTTTCCATAACACTATATCACGTTCATCCTGAATATTACATACTTTTCTTGATGTACGTACTTTTACCTACGATGATTAGTGGGAGTCGTATGTTGCATCAGACATGTGGCATCGACCGATGACTTGAATAAATAGAATTCTGCCGTAATTTGGCCCCTTTTTCCTAGAATAGAGTGACCAATACGATTGACTTTTAGTGATGGTCCGTTGTTGGAGATGAATTGGTTCTGCCGCAAGTGTCACCACGCCGGCCATCCGCATCACATTCTGGAGTGGTTCACCGTGAGTTTGACTTTTCAGAGTTTTGTCTTTTCAATTTTTTTCTTAATCGCCTGTCGTGACCCTACAGGTGTTGTTTTTCAATTTTTTTACCCTTTCAGTTTTGTCTTCATAATGAACCTTTATATTTAATTCCTTGTGATTCTCATTCTTTTACTATTAAAATTTTTAGTTTTCTGACTTTTTGATATTTACCAAGATGAGCCTATTTGGTTTTGAAGAAAATGTCTTAACGTTGTAGACAGAACGAGTGTGCCCTGTCGCTGATTGCCAGTGTCAGTGTGGTACGACTGCAGTGCAGGCAGCTCCACGAAAAGGAAGAGCGCAGGCGGCAAGGAAAAAACTACGTGAAAAGATGCGAATTGTAAGTTTCTAGTAGAATTCAAGTGGTTTTCGCTTGTGGCGCGTCCGTAGGGGATTGATCGCCGCCTACCAGTTTACCTTTCTTTACTTTACGTTCAAATGGAATTATATTCCATGTCAAGAACTCAGCTTTATTCCCACCTAAGTCTCTTGAAGTTCCGCCAGATCAAAATAAGGGGAGTAAAGGCAATGTGTACTGTGGGGTCGTTATCTATGTACGCGCTCTGCGTACGTCTTCAATTTCAAATCGTAGAGGTATTGTGGGTATTAATTCGATCTACACCGTCACTTGTATGGGTCAGTCGCTGTACAAGGTGTTTTCGCCATCCACCGCGAGTTTGATACCAATTTTCCCGACTTCGTAAGGACACAATATTTAGTAGGCCTTATGGAGGACCCATCGCTTGACCGTACGGGTGTCAGTAGCACATTTAACCGCTGCTCCACCTAAAGCAGTACAGTAGAAGTACAGTAATCTAACTTTCAGCGAGAATCTGAGTGTTACGTACCGTCGCCTTCAGTCAAAATAGAGTACATCAGCTCGTCGGACTCAGACACTGACAGCGATGAAACGGTCACTCTTACTCAAGACAACCAGGATAGGCTCACTGTTGGGGGTGTGAGTTCATTTTTGATTTTTTGTCGAATTTCAAAAGTCGGAGATGTTCAGACGAAGAACAAGCAAGCAAAAGAAACGATGCCCGAAAGAGTTGTGAGGGAGGCGGACGAGGAGGAAGTTGATACTGAGCCGATCGAGCGCGAGCTCAAAGAGGTTTGCTTTTCTGTTTTATTTTGAGATTTGAATCTTTTTTTTCTACTTCTACCTTCATCTCTTAGCAGGTTTCTCTTAGTTGGTGGTGTTTTTTGTTGTGATTACCGCAGTTGAGCACGTTGTTTGGGTTCTCGTTAATTTTTCGCACCTTGTCTTCTTTCCTTCTTTGATTCTTTTCGTCTTCATCGGGTTTCTTTGGATTGACTGCCATTAATTTTCAATTACTACACCTGAATTAGCAAGTCGATTATATATTAGTAGGAGTGTGTTTCTTTTTTTCTCAAAAGTGCTCGCGTGGTGCAGTGGTAAGTGGCGCTACTGATGCCCGCGTGGTCGAGCGATCGATCCTCGCCCTGGCTAGCCAAGCCTCCCATCCCTCGAGGCCGGGTAAATTGGTACCAGACTTGTCTGGAAAGGCAAAGACACTGACTTGATATAGCGCTTAGCCCCGCAAGTCATTGTAAAGGCCAAATCTGTATTCTCCATATTCATAGGATTCTGAATGAAAGACAAATTCGTGGCGCGTCTTCAGGTACTGAATAACACCGACATTTCTACCTTTTACTTTTTATACGTTCAGTTAGAATATTTTCTATTTTCTCAGCTTCGAAGCTTTGCCTTTGAGCAACGCTGCAAATTTGATGCGTGCCCTTTGATCGACGATGAGACTTTCTCGTGTCCTCCACGTTTCACAGTTTTTCTCACGCCCGTCGGAATGCGGGCGATTCGTGCGAAATCTAATAACAAAGTTTCCAAATGCTTCTGATTTGAGCAGCGCTCGTACTTTACCCTTTTCACCTCTGTGTCTTTCTCAAGCTATGTTCCAGCTAGTCAGTTGCTATTATTTATTTTTATTTGTTCATTCTTTTTTCGTTAAGAAGTTCACCAAGGTACTTCCAAGTGATATACGGTAGAATGTAGTCAGGTTTTGTATTAACCTAACAAAAAGAGAAAGAATGACGAATAGAGAAATCAGTGAAGCTTGAGGGACGTACGAGTACCCTTGATGGAACAAAATGAAATGAAAAAAGAGCGGTAAAATCTCAGTCATATCAATGTGATATGAAGCGTTGTTTATAGACTCGTTGGTGATGCGCTCTGGATAAAGGTAGTGCTGCCGACCTTTGAGAAAGCGCCATGCACTCGACTTTCCCTCAAAATCGTAGAGATCTTGAATAAATGCAGTTGTCCTGTACAATGACTTGTTGGGCCGGCCGCTATAACAAATCAGTGCACTTGCCTTCCCAAACAAGCCTAATACGAATTTACCCGACCTGCCCGTTCATGAACGAAACCGCCGGTGTGACTGGTTGGTGTTTTCCGGAAAGATTTGAGGGTAGATTATCATCATTTGTTTTCAGACAAGCAGATTTACTGTATAATTTGTTTATAACTATATTTTGATCTAGATTTCTGGGACGGGGCCTGTGAAACGTAACCCCCGGTGAAATTCACCGGCGGTTTCGTTCAGGCAGTCCGGACCTGGGCTTGGGCAATAGAAGTGGATAATATGCTCAAATGTCTGGAAAAAGTGATTGCGTTGTAGTTTCAATGAATTGTTCACTGATATCGGCGCTTAACTACTTTTATTTATTTGAGTAGTTATCGATAGAAGGTAGTTAGCAGATGGTGAGGTTTGTTGTCATAAATCATCCTTCATCTTCATTTTTCATTTCTGTGACTCCCTGGCTGTCACTCTGATACTTTTCCTTTGTTTTTCGAACGTCCTTATTGGTCGAGTTTTTTACTATTCACCAGCACATATTTTAGTACTCTGAGCCCTTACAATTTGATTTTGCATTTTTCATTTTGAACATCTCTCTGATACCCTTCCTTCCTCGTCCTTACCACCCCTGCCATCCAACATGGACGTGCCAGGCAATTTTGACATTTTGACGAGGTGAACGTGCCCATTTCTGAAACATGTAGGGCTAATCTATTGGAATGTTGTTTGTACTAAGTGATAAGTTAGCATAAACAAAATTTTCCATTTTAATCAGCTGTAGCTAGGCGTAACCTCCGACTGATAGGAACTGTTTACCTGAAGATATTTCACTCTAATCTTCCACTTCCCGGTTTTTGTATTATAGTTCTCTCGTCGTTCTTTTCCCAGAGCTTCTTTTTTCTAACACGTTTTCGTGACATTTTGGGCCACACGTTATTGGAACGACGTCTCCTCCTAAAAGAATAATGTCAAAGCGCCTTCCTGTAATAAGGTGTCAGAGTCGTAGAGGCATGGTGAATGCGTATTTGGCCTATACAATGACTTGTGGGGGCCAGCCGCTATACCAAGCCAGTGTCTCCATCCTCCCAGAGATGTCTGGTACCAATTTACCCGAACCCGGAGGGATGGAAGGCTTGGTTATTCCGGTCCGAGATCGATCGATCGACCGTGCGGGTGTCAGTAGCGCGGCTTACCGATGTACGGTGCGCTCTTTCCCGGTAACATTTTTGGAAGATTGACAGGTGGTGAAAATAAGTAAAATGTAAGACATCTTTATGTCTGTTGTTTTATAGTTCTTTCTAAACTGCCACGGGAGACCCTCTGATGTGGTAGACGCTGATTTCATACTCGCTATGCCCCTACGATTCTGGAAAAAGTGAGTGCACGGCCTATCCTCAAAGGACTGATCAATGTGATCTTTCATTCCATCTCATATTATTCTTACACCACTTCCAATTGTCTAGCATTAGTTATTGATCGATCTTTGCTTCACGAGGCCCAGCAACTAAACAGAACCAGTCTGTCCGGCTCTACATCTCATTTCAAGCGTCATTATCTTTTTGTAATAATAGCTATGCAGCTAGAGAGATTAAGAATACTAGCATATAGTTCCCGAAAGTTTCGCCTCCGTCGATGATCGCTCTAAATCAATCGATTGATCGAGGTTACAAATTTAGCGATACATTCCTAGACGGTAACCAACTCCTCCATCTACTCGGGATCGGGTAAAGGTAAAGCACAAACCCGTTTCTAGGGAGCTGATCAAGCCAATCACTTGACCATCAACGTTTCCTTTCCCCTTACCTTTTCCTTTTCTTACCCTTCTTTCACCAACGCCGATCAATTTACCTTTTCCCTTACTTTCTCCTTTACATAGCACTACTCCATAAGCGACAGCCACTTCACCGTTATCTTTGCCTTTTCCTTTACTTAGCATTCTCGTCGTCGACCTTTTTGCTTTATCTTCAACGCCGACCACTTTACCTTTATTTCCTTTATCTTCTAATTTCCTAAGCATTGCTCTGCCATCGGATTTACCTTTACCTGTGCTTTCGGCGGTACTTAAGTTACCTTTACGTTTTTCTTCACTAAGAATTACTACGCCAGCGCCGACCACTTTACCTTAACTTTATTTTCTTTTACCTTCCAATTTCGAAAGCATTGCTCTGCTATCGAATTTACCTTTACCTGTGCTTTCGGCGGTACTTGAGTTACCTTTACGTTTTTCTTCACTTAGAATTACCATACCAGCTCCGACTACTTTATTATTGACTATTTCATGAAGAAAATTGAAGCGTGTTCTGGGTGTAGTTGCGTACGCTCGTAGCTCTTGCGGGTGTTCGTCTGCGGTGCAAATAAAATAGTCGTCAGCGCTGCGACACGAAAAGCAAAAACGAAGCAGCGTTTCTCACGTAGTCCGAGGCGTTCGGCCCCCGGTGTTCTTCCCACCCACACGTCCTGCTGTGACGTACACAGTGCTTGCGTCAGCTTTTTTTGAACGCATTCCTGTCAGCTTTTGTTGCGAACAACTCCATTCTACATTAGAATGAATCAATGTTCTTGGAAAGTTATTTAGTAATTTTTAATTCGATACGTTCTCAATTGAACAGTTTTCATTCAAATTGTCAGAAATTTACAAGCCTGCCTTGAGTAAGTGGCACTTAAGATATTATATCTTATCTGTTAAGAATTGTTCTTCAAGTTGTTTTTGGTCTCAGTTGCCTTTGTGCTACTGTAAATTCCTAAATACGGTTCTCAATCAATTTTAAATAGGAAGGTAAAGGCAAAGGCAAAGTAGTCGATGTAGGTCAGTCCCCAATGTCGCGCCATGCTTTCGTCTTCCAGATTCAGAATCGTGGAGAGGCATGACGAAGCCGCATTTGAACTATACGCCGCCACTGTTCCAAGTCAATGAGTTTACCTTCCCAGACTAGTCTGGTACCAGTTTGCCCAACATCCGTAGGAGAGAAGGGCCTGGTTAGCCCGGGAGGGGTTCGATCGCTCGACCGTGGGAGTGTCAATAGGCCTCTTACCACTGTACCACACCCGCGCTTGCATTATCAAATTCGTCGCAAAGCAGACGCCAAATTGATAGAGAGTCCATCGACAAGTTGTTCAAAGAAAATCTAACCTTTACGATTCACAAAGGATAGTGGGCTCGGTAGAAGAGATTGTATTGACCTAGTCAGCGACGTATGAATCAAGCTATTTTTCTAAATTACAAGTTGACATGTACGGTATTTAGACCACACTTGAATTTGAATATTCAACCTCGTCAGTTCCTCGTCCTCAATTCATCATCTTTTTCAATTCTTTTGCTGCTTTTCTTTCCTCTTGCTCTTTCTTTTGTCAGTGATTATAACGAAATTCAATGTTTGAGGAGCTGGTTAGTCGGAGCCGTATTAAATTTCGCCTTGGGAATTGTTTTCCGATATCGATTTCTTTTTTGTAACTCAAACGTTTCCGTGTGAATGATTCTATGACTCATTGTAAAACCACGTTGTCAAAGCTTGTCAACGCCCACGACAGCTTTTTCTTTTTCTCTTTCTCTCTGTACGGTTCTAAACTATGGTTTATTAGTTTTTGGAAGTGATCAACACCAACTGTGCCGATTTTCTTATTATTTGCTATTCTTCTCTCGCCTTCTTTTGAAACCTTTCCTTCTTTTTGGTCTTCCTTTTGACCTTTTCAGTCATTTTTCACCCAACGCGTACATCACACGTCGTTGACTTGACGATGATTTTTTTGAAGACTCGTATTTTTCATTTTCACAACGAAAAAAGAAGAAAATGGAAATGAAACTCAACGGGTCAGTAACACAAGCAGTAGCGGAAGAAAACGACTCTAATACATTGTTCCTTCATTGTCGGGTTTCTAACATGTCGTCTTCCCTTAATCTTTGATTTGGCGAATTTCTAATATCCGAATCACCTGTAAAAACCAATTGGGATCAAAACGAAGATGTCTGCCATCAAAATGACATGTTTTCGTAGCAAGTCGATATTTTCGTGTACTGCACAGTAATGGACTAAAGTTCGAGCATCTTCTCGTATTGTAAATTTTTCGAAAAAAAATTGTGGAGCGGTCACTGGAGTCTATCAGTGGCCTAAGACGACCTCTAGAGAATTCCATAAAGTGCATCGCTTCTAATGCTGTCGGAATGCTGACTGACATTTCGCGCTCGCTCGTTCGTCTTCATCTTTCCTTCTCGTTTTTCCTGCTAAGTCTTTTCTGCTGTTTTTTTTTCTAAGGATCCGTTCTTGGTGAAACTCGAATAGCGCTGCCGTTTTCGTCCGTATTGTTTTACTGTAAAGTTCCGAATGTTCCGCCTTTGAACTCTCTTTCTCTGCCGACCATCTGGCGATATCGTTCATTTGCCTCTTTCATTTTTCTTTGTCCTTGTAGTGGTTTTTCACTCCTTTTTCGGTAGGACTTGTCTGTGGTGAAACGGGAATACTACTACCTAGAACTACAGTTTAAAACTCGTCGAATTCTGTTTCTCTGCTTACCTGCAACTTTTTTCATTCCGCTCTTAGCAACCAGTTTCAGAAATTGCATCATGCATTATTCTTGCTGGAAACAAGTTGGCTCACGAAAGTTTGCGGTGTTCTTCTTCGCTTTTCCTCTTCCTCGTCGCGTTGTAGCTTATTTTAGTTTGTAGAGGAAGTTCTGTCCAAACGAGCCGCAGACTAAAAAGATAATGCGATTGATCAGAGCTGGGTTATTTCTCTTAGGGAATAGTTCTTCTCAAAAAGTTCCCTCTTGATAGTACATCCTAATTCCTTATCCATAAGGAAGCTTTACCTACAACGTAGATAAGATGGGTTTTTGAAAAATGACTCCTAAACAATCCAAGCTTTGTTGAATAGTGAAGTAGAACACTGTAAATTTGAATAATTGATGAAGAGGAGGTTGCCTCTCAAAGGACACCTTATTTTACTGATTAATGAGTTTTATGAGATCAACATGACGTCGAACCCGACAAAGGTTTAACTCGACCCAGAACTTCGGATTTTGAGCTACTGGCATCGCTCTCCTTAACCCATTGACGACAACAGCGATTTTGGTGCGCGTGGCTCGTGGGACCGCGCCTAGTCCGTTATGGCGGGAAATACCCTCGGCATCATCGGAAATAGTCCCACAGAACATATGGTTTCAAAGTTCGAATTGAAAAAGCTAATTGATCTTATCTAATCTAATTGATTGAGCTAGTTGATTAAATTAAAAAAATCTAATCGCCGGAGCGTAACTGTTGATTTGGGTCAGTCAAACTATTGCTACATAAGTCTGCAAAATATTGCTTACTTGAATATTTTTTCTACCATATTTAGTTAAGCGAAGCTGGAATATCTCTCGGCCAATCCAAGTTTTTAGTCGGAAACAAATCCGTCTTACTTTCATGCATTCGGTGCATCATGCAAGGATGTATTATAAGTTTTCTGGATTTCGAATCGTTTTGAAACCAGCTTTGTGCCTTATATCCATGAAACTTTATGGAATGAGTGCATCTCTTGGTGGCCATAACTATTCCCTATCACCCACTATGACTTGTTAGGAATATTACACCATGAAACATTTGATAGTTCTCCACCAAGTATTTTTATAATGCTGTCCCGCGACATCATGGGACACGGTCCCACGCGGCGGAAAAAGTGTCCCGCAGCATCATGGGACATTGTCGTCAACGTGTTAACACGTTGACGACAGCGCCTCTTTCGCGTGTCTGGCGCGAGGGACCAACCGATTTTCTAGCGCGCCGAGGCTGTGGAATGATGCCGGTGTACGGCGAATTTTTTTCAAAATGAAAGTGAATAGTAAATCCCGAAGACTACATATACAGTCCTGTCATATCGGGGATTGTGACTATTACTTTTTTTGCAACGAAAATAGAAAAATAACAGCTGGAAGCTTCTAGAATTTCCTTCTTCCCTATCCAGGTGAAAAGGAAATTGTTATTTGTTTATTATTCATTATCTGTTTATTCTAATAATCAATATTTGTTTGTATTTATGTGTTTGTTTCAGTAACCAGTATTCGTTTGCATTTATTTGTTTCTTGCAATGACCATTATTTGTTTTTGCTTGTAAAGAAAACTAGTGCACAATCAAAAATTCCAGTAAATCAGAAGCTAAGAATTGTTTTTACGGACCACGAGGTTTAGTATGATTTCTAATCATGAGGTATATAGTGGCCAGACAAATATTTCCCAAAAATCGGGATAAGTCAGAAAAGTAAATTTCAAAATTGTGACGCACCATTGCGTCACACGGTCCCACGCGGTCTAAAACGTGTGACGCAGCATATGTGTCACACGGTCGTCAACGTGTTAAAGGAAGATGTGGTCTTTTATATGGTGCTTAAATTGAGAAAATGGTTGGCCCTTAGCTAAGGTAAGCTAAACCCATCAAATTTAAGACGCAAAAAATGGCACAACTTTCTTTACAATATAATGTATCTCTTGAAAGAGCATGCGGGATGGGTAGAGGTCATAAAATCAAAGAGTGCCGTACTGGAATCACCACTCGGCACGTATTGCTGAGAATTATAAGACTGATGGACGTGGATATGGCACCTGTTGCTGACTTTTGACCGCTCTCAATGCTAAGTGTCAGTTGAAGAGGAAAGGGCAAGTTTAGCCTTTGGCGCTACTCCTGGCGCCTCGCTGAAGTTTTTATCTAAGGGATTGTTTTTCGTTCATCGTTTATGAGCTGCATTTACGATCGACAACTCGCTGAACTGAATCTGATGATCGAAAAAAGAAATCAAAGCAGATTTTGATTCAGAGTGAGAGAATTGATCAGATCATCCGGATGACTGTCCCGATCGAGTGCTGTAGTCCTAAGGTCTCTCTTTTCATGCGTCATACTTAAGAAAAACAGCTTTTATGGTTTGTTCTAGTGGTTTTCAAAGCCCTTGCATTAATCGGCGACTTAGGCCTATGGTATACCCCGGCAACGGGCCCGTCGCAGCGGAGCTAAAAATGCATGGCTCGCCTCTATACAGCATTGCAGCTGGGATTTTTGTATGCTGCTGTGTGCGGGGACTCGGATAGTTTACCACAAGAGCAAAAAAGATGGTGCAGATCCTCTCAGGACAGTACTGTGGCTTTTGTCGCAGCGCAGTGCGCTCGCCAGCTGCGACATGTCGGGCACCACTGCTCCGAGTCCCCGCACACAGCAACATATTGTGCAGTGGCATGGCCTCTATGCAGCACTGCAGCTGGAATTTTTTAGCTCCGCTGCGACGGGCCCGTTGCCGGAGTATACCATAAGCCTTAGTGTTGCCATGGTTGGTTCCGGTAGTTAAAAAAAAGAAATAGTCACGTGCCATGCGTCATCAATTTATTTTGATGTGGGCGTTTGTGACTACAGCTCTCTGCTTTTTTTGGGTAGGCGGGCAGCGACTCTTTTCTGGTACTGCTCAGATTTTTTAGTCTTTTTTTGCCAATTTTATGAGCTCCTGCTTTTACCATGAGCTTTGAACCCGTCTCTATATGTTAACGATGGATAGAAATGGGTAGAGATGGGTACTCGTGCTATCTGTCGTTTCTCATCTTCCCTAATTTGATTTGTTGATGAAAACGATCTTATTCTTGTGTCGAGGTACTAGAGGAATCGATAAGGAAGGAAGCTACGGCAATAAGTGACTTATTTCAGATACTACAAAACCCAAATGCCACGTCTGAGGTTCGTAGCGAAATCGACACCATGTTGTACTGGCTTCAGGTGACTTATACTTTTCATTCATTTGTTTTCTATTCTTTCCAAATTACTTTGCTTTCACATCACACCACATCAAGGTAGGTTCAATTTGATCAACGGTACGTGGCCACGGATAGGTCGTTTTTCTTTCTTTCGGTCCGGGGGTTTTGTTAGTCAAAGGACAAGTTTTTATAAACTATGTGCTATAGGAAGATGAACACCAAGTTTGGGAGTATTTTTGTCAAAGATGTGAATTCGTGAGCGCCACTGTTTATTGATATAGTATCGTAGAAGACATTTTAGTGGTCAAAGCTAACCATAAGGCGCTCAACCTTCATGGCCATGTCCTCACATTAGACAATACGATCTATGTTGGGTGTGCCCAACCTGGTCGTAATTCATGAGCGAAACCGCCGGTGAATTTCACCGGCCAGTTCACCGCCAAAGTGACTCAACGCGCGTTGAGGAATCACGTTTTGGCGGGTAACCGAGGTGAATATCACTGTAACCGGCCGGTGAACTGTTCATGAATCCTGGCCCTGGAGTGGATCAAAAAGCTCAGAGATGACGTCGCAGTGTGCCTGGCGCTAGAGACGTTAGAGAAGCGGAGAGATGATGGCGCAGTGTGCCTGACCCAGGAGAGGATCAAGAAACGGAAAGAAGAGGACGAGACAATGTGAACGGCGCTGGAGAGGGTCAAGAAGCGGAGAGACATCGACGCAGTGAGCCCTGCGCTGGAGAGGATCAAGAGGCAGAGAGACGACGACACAGTGGCATGGCGCTGGAGAGGGTCAAGAAGCAGAGAAATGACGTGACAACGTGCAAGACGCTGGAGAGGACCAAGAACCATTCCTACTTGGGAAGGTTAAGGCACTGTCTGTCCCCCTAAAGTCATTGTGTCGTCGTCTGTATAGGCCAAATACGCATACGCCGTGCCTCTACGATTTTGAACAGAATGGGAATGCATGTCGCGTCCCGGGAGAATGATGGATGTCGAGCACCTTTCTTTAGCTTTTACACTCCAGAAGTGATATCAAGTGACGTGTTGCAGCCGGTCACGTCCTCCCAGCTGTCGACGAAACGCACAGCTGTGGGCTTCCCCCGTCGCGTGACTTTGCCATGTTACGCCGGTGATTTGTTGTTGTCCTTGAGACTTTCTGATAGAATGCGGTTTCTTTGGAGGTGGTTTTGCTCGGTTGATTTCCGTCTGGACAGTGAATCACTCCTATAAAAAACAGCCATAGTTCAAAAATCTCCTAGTTCTCTCATCTTGGAATTTCGGTTGCATTATTGCGAACTACTGAAAGCTTCCACCTAACAACCTCGAAAGGCAGAACAAAACATTGAAATTATCATTGCATCATTCAATTTTCCTTCCCCCAGTTTCTTTTTTAATTTTGTTTTTTACACTCTTGACATGGCCGTTAGAAAATTGACATAGGCAACAAAATGCTAAATTAATCAATGAATAACAGAGAATATAATGTGAGAGGTACATGAAAGTCGAGAACAAAAGGAACAGTTACAATTATTTTTTGGAAAGTTAGAGGTTTTTTTTTGAACTTGTCGCTCAAGAAAGACCAGTTCTTTACCTGTGTGAGAGATCTGTGTTCTTATAGTTTCCCGTATAATCTACTCGTGCCGTAAACAAACTCAGGTAGAAAATTGGATTTTGTGCGGCGATAGATTGACTTTTATTTCTTTTGTAATTTATACCAGTTATCATGTTCTACGCCAACACTTGCTAAACTTTACTGTTATAACGCGAATGAGAAGTTTTCTGTACGCTCATTTAGATCACTAATAATTGCAGCATTTAAGTTTTGAGAAATTCTTCTGAAATCTCTTTTCAAAGGCTTGAGCCACTTGATTATCATCGATCACGGATCGTTGCGTTTCTTTCAAAAATTTCCTCTTGTTGAATGTTGGTCAACTGTAACTGAAAGTTCTATTTCAGTGTTACCGCCTCCATGGACCGGACTTTGTCAAGCAGATCGAAGGGGATGATGAGAGAGGAATGTCTGGTAAGATCATTCTGTCGTGATCCTCTCGTATCCTACTACATTTTGAGTTTTTCAAAGCTATCCACGCTCGTTGGCAACAGCTTGGGCTTGACAGCTGTCGAATATTTCTCTTTTTTCTTATTCATTACAGTCAATGACAGATTAGAAGCCAAAAGAAGAAAAAGAAGAAGAAACAGAAATTTTTTGAAAAAATGGTCAGCTTTGCGCTACGGAGATTCTTTGAGAGCAGATGAGCTTAAAATATATGTTCCTTTGACCTCTTTTTGGGGAACTCATTCAGAGCAGGAACAGTATTCATAGCTCCGAGCGTTAAATGTTCAAAAAATGAAACGAAATGGAAAACTGTCGTGTAACAAATTCCGAGACTGCGGTTTGTCTTGTCTTAGATAGTTGCTGATGTTGGTACGTCCATCTCTCCACTGATATTTGAGCTCAATTCTCCAAATATTTGTGAACGTGAAAATGGTAATAAATACCATTTGTTTCCTTACAGCTGAGTGTGTTGAACACTATGTTTTTCCTCCTTTCGGTATTTTCCAAGCTGATTAAAACGCGTGTGTTCAGATTTGGAAGCAGAACGACAAGCCTATGCCCTCTTCTATCAGAGCAAAGCGAAAAAAGCCGAAGACGACGACACCCGTTTCAAAAGTGACGAGATTCCGAAACATTTCACCGAGTTGCGGAGATTTATGATGCCGTTGGGCGACAAGCAGGGTATGTCCAGTTTTTTTTTTCAGGTTTTTCTCTGTCTGCCGCCGTATTCTCATTTTCTTTCTCTTGATTTTGTTGTCAGAACGAATCGACTGAAACTATAGTCACATGAAAGCGTCTAAACCGTAATAGAACAACTTAGAAATTGACGTGACGTTGACGTGTAGCTAAAAATAACCCCTTGGTGTTTGGATTCTTATCATACAACTAAACCTGTTGTGCTTTCTGACGTTTGTTTTCCGCTCGTCGCGGAAACCCCAAGGTCTTTAGCTGATCACTGAAGCAAGGTCAGCTAATGAGTGCTGGTTTAAATCCTCCGTTTTGAGAATTTTTTTTTCTCAGAAAGTCTGTTCAAGGTAGATTCTTTATCTTTTTTTCTCATCAACAACCGGTTTTAACCCATATTTTTGTATTATTTTTTTTGAAATTGAAACTTCTTCTTTTGCAGGACCACTGGACGCTAAGCAAACCTCGGCACGTCTTTACTACGAGCGCATTCTGAATGGCGAAGTTGATCAGAACGAGTTGAATGAAGTGAGAGAGTGGGAGGAGAACGCGAGACGAGAAATGAGGGAACAATCACGAACTATGAGGAAGAGAAGGAAATCGAATGACGAGGTGAGTGCAGAAGAGCTCCGTTTTTCTAGAGCGTCTGTCTTGGGAGATTTCGAGCGAGAAAATCTCATTTTATCTCAATACATATTTATGTACTTGTTTATTTATATATTTATGCAGTTTTTACCAAGTTCTCTCTTTTCGAAACCTCGTCATGATGTTGTAATTTTCATATGCTGCTGTGCCGAACGAGGTTAGTAGGTGGACCAAATTTTATTGATGGCCGAAAGTTTCGACCTGTTTGTCGTCGTCAGAGGCCTAAAAAGTGGTTTGAAACTACTAACTCTTGACCTGTCCGGCCAAGTGTGGAACCATCCTTAGCATTTTTGAGAAACTTGAAAAATATACCCCAAGAGATTGTAAAAAAAAACTAGAGATATTAAATGACTCTGCCGGTCGATCACGGGATAAGTCATTTTATATCCCTAGTTTTCTACAATTTCTTTCTACAATTTTCTTTAGATTTTTCAAGTTTATCAAAAATGCTAAGAATGGTTTGGCGCTTGGCGGAAACTTCTAGCGATGAAGAGAAGAGAAGAGATTTAGAGAATAACGTCCTCACCATGCGCGGAGTTTGTTGAGAATATAAAATTCTCCACTCCCTGTTAAGTAGATCCATTGAAGTGGATAAAGGTGGATATAGATATGTGTAACAAAATCCTGAGCTGATGGTTAAAGGTTTATGGTATTATGAAGCTGCATGTTTGCTCGTGTTTTGAAGGTAAAGTAGCGGGCTTCTGAAGAATCGCCTACCTCCTTTCCTGATTATACATGGTGGTGAAAAAAAGTCTTGAGCCTCTTTGCCTCAAAGTTCCAGAACTTTCGACTCTGAATGGTATCCATGACCCTCCGTGTGGTGGTTGTTAGTCATTTGCGAAGCATCGATACTATGGGTATAGACAGCCGATCCGTCAGTGTTGTCGACTTCAGCCTGCTCAGTTCTGCAAGTAAAGGCTGGAAGGTCTGCCCCTCAGGGGAGCTATCGTTCCGTCTAATGATAGTGATTATGTATAGAATAAAATGCATTGTTTGCTGAATAAGAAATCAATGAAAAAGTAGACGTCAGACGGCTCGAGAGATTTTTACCACCCTGTACAAGAGCGTTTGTGCAAGTTTACGAGGACAATAGATCTTGAACCGTAAAATACGAAGAACTTGATCCTGAATGCGAAGGCGCTCATGTTTCAAGTTAACGACGACCACTTAGACTTTGGGTTCTGATCGATCATCCTAATTCCTAGTCGGAATTCTTCATTTACAGGTTATCTCTCTGGTGAGCAGGTATGGGCAGCGGAATCGTTGATGGTTTTGAGGATCACGTTCGTCGATTTGCTATTCGAAGACAGCTTCTTGGAGATTCTCTCGTGAGTTTTCTGTTCATTCATTCATTCATTCATTCATTCATTCATTCATTCATTCATTCATTATTTCTTTCTTTCTTTCTTTCTTTCTTTCTTTCTTTCTTTGTTACACAAATACGTCATGTAACATTGCATAAAAATGTTGAACCTACAAAGAGTTAACACTCGAACGATAGCAGTGGTTAATCTTAAGACGAAAATATAACCGCGAATGTTTGCCAGATGATGGAGAAATAAGAGTCTAACGGACTTCGAAAGTTCTTCGAGTCAACCGAAATGCTTATTTTCATTCTCAATTTGTCATACTCTAGACCAGTGCGGTTTGTGGAAAAATTAAACCTACATCCTGTTCTAGCTAAGGGTAACCGAAGTTTATTTGATTCCTGTTTTGACTGAAGAAAGCTGTTTTACATTTTCTAGAACCTAACCTTATGTTGCCGTTTTATTGTTGTTATTTCCCTGTTTTAATCGTGCATTGTAGCGGAATATTCTCAACTTGAAATTGTTCACAACAGTTCTATACCCTTCTTTGGTTTCTATAAATCTTTTAATTTTGTTACAACTGCACCCCTCTAATTCCCTAATCAAGTGCGGTTTGTGGAAAAAATTAAACCTGCATTCTGTTCTAGCTAAGGGTAATCGAAGTTTATTTGATTTCTTTTTTTGCCTGAAGAGAGCTGTTTTACATTTTTTGAAACATTACCTTATGTTGCCGTTTATTGCTGTTATTGCCCTGTTTTAATTGTGCTTTTGTTGCGGAATATTCTCAACTTGAAACCGTTTACAACAGTTCTATACCACTCTTTGGTTTCTAAAAACTTTCAATTTCTTTAATTGCAGGTTTTTTCGCATTGCAATTGCAGGCAATTTCTTTAATTCATGTTTTTGCTTTGCTAGAATATCCTTTGTAACTTGCCATTCTAGAAATGAATTAGTGCTGCTTACTTACGCAACCTTTTCTAAACCGAAAACTACGAGAATTAAGACAAAAAATTTAGCCGAAGCAATTTTCGGTCCTTTTCGATCTTCTTTTCTTTTTAGCTATTTCCTTTCCATCAGTGGTTGCATAAAGACAGTCATCCGTTGTGATTGAACTCTTCTTATCTGCAACACCAAAAATATCACATTCTATTGTCAGTTAAGTTGACTGACATCTGACATTTGCTGCTGCAAATTGTTCCTGGTTAGTCAGTATCAGTTCCCATTTCTTCTTAGAGAATCTCTGTTCCTACACAGTTTGGTTTTGTAAAGTTATTAGCTTGGAATGCTAAGAATTCTCAGTAAATTGGGCGGAAATTTCGCCGAAATTTATATCATGTCGTTGATGTGGCGCTTATTATTTGTTCTTCGATTCCTATGTTGTCCCTAATCAGCGAAAATTCCTCGATTCCAGAGAAATATCGATCGACAAGCGGAGAGGATCGCAATCGATTGATCTCTGAGGATCTACTTTCATCTTTTCGATCGAACGGCCTCCTCGGCCAGACGACAGAGGTGCGATGGTGCCCTAGATTTCACTTAGTGTAAGGAAGAGGTAACATGCCATCGGTCAGCTGTTGTCCCGAAGTCTAGACAAAAGTAGACCAGGCTGGCTCTTTTTAGTTCCACTTTTTCGAAACCGAATTTCAAAATCGGAAAAGAAAAAGATTCATAAAATTTGTGGAAAACATCATGTGGTGCCAAAGTGGCAGTTGAGGGGAGTTTTGCTATTCTGAAGGATGATTTCGAAGTCAAAACTGTTGGAAATCGCGTCATACTGGGACAGATTTCTCGCTTTTTCTGATTTGGACGCCATCCATACGAAGTGAAAATTGAAAATTCTAAAAATTTTTAGAACAATTTTCTCCTAAAATCGCCACCTGCGTGAAATGCGCGTCTGAATTTTATTTACCTATTTGTTATTTATTCATTTATTCTACACACCCTCAAGTGAGTCGTCCACAGTCAAATGTATATGATGAAATGCAGGTAGACGCCCAGGTCATGACTCAGTGCCAAAAATTCGGTAAAAATCGTTAAAATCATTTTTTTCAAAGACTTTTGTTTTATTTTCATCTGTTCTATGTCATTGTTTTGTTGTTATCTGGTGTTGCTTTGAAGCCTTTAAATTCCACGTGTATAACATTGATTCATTGTGATGTATGATATTGATTGATTGTGATTTTTTGATTTTTTTTCGCTGAATTCAGGTTTGTTTGTGTGATGTGTGTTGCACTTTATCTATACGCTCTGTTGTTCTTACGTGTCGAGTGAGGTCTCCGCCCCTTTTTAGCCATGCCCCGCCCCTTTTTCTGGCGTCCCACGCTATTTAAGAACGGCGGTGACCTTTGAGATTGCCTTAGGAATTCCTTGTGTTATTGTTATGTATCTCTCTTCGATTATTGATTGATTGTTAAGCGGTGCTGCAATTGATAGTTTGTATAAAGTTGTTATATTTTGTGCCTTATAGATATGGTACATA
This sequence comes from Nippostrongylus brasiliensis, assembly GCA_030553155.1. Lineage (NCBI taxonomy): Eukaryota > Metazoa > Nematoda > Chromadorea > Rhabditida > Heligmosomidae > Nippostrongylus > Nippostrongylus brasiliensis. The sequence goes on from CP130734.1 coordinate 33,073,529, forward strand.
CCGGTTGGTTGTCTCCGGTTTCTACTTTTGTAATCGATCTCTGCCCCTTTGTTTTTGTTTTTTCAATTTTTTTTATTTTGTCTAAAAATTTGTTCCAGAAAAAAGAGCGAAAAATTGGATGTTATCGCTAAGATTGGCGGCTTCGTTACGTACTGGATCGTTGATAGCCCGTCGATCGGTCTGCCAACTGGCAGCGGTACCAGCTTGCCGAGCTTCTTCTAGGCGAGTGTTCCCGATATTTTCAGTTTTTCACTTTCTATTTTCCTCTTTTGCTTCATCATCAATGCCCATCCACGATAGACTGTGTTTTTCTGTTTTTCTTTTAAAAGATCTTTGGTTATCCTTTATCTACTGATGGATTTTTCTTTTTTTTTTCAAAGTGACGCGTCAAAGGTGGCTTTTCGGCTATTTTTCTAGTAATATCTGAACAATACAATGATAAATTTTCTAGTGCGCCTTTTCGAATTCTGTCGAAAACTCCAATTTGCGAGAAAAGATCCTCTGTTATCTAGAAATCGATTTTTCCAGTCTCTTCCTTTTCTATGCACCTGTTAGCAATAAGAATTTTAAACCCCATTTTGGTCGATTGGTTCATGTAGGATTCTTCGTTTTTAAGGTTTTACCGAATGTTTTTCTACCTCTCTTCCTGTTCTTTCTTGTTTTTTTTTCTTCGTTAGAATCGGTAACTGTTGATGCAACACTTCTTTATCAGTGATTGTTAACTAGTTTGGTTAGATTAGTGTTTGTTTTTGGAAGCATTATTCATAAGCGGTAACACTTCTATTGTAGGAGTAAAGACTTTAAAAGTAAAATCAACCAAACAAGGAGAAAAATTGAAAACCTGTTGCAATTTTACGAATTTTCGACTCTCAGAAAAAAAAACTGCAAAATAGTCACATTGTCATACTTCTGCCATCGTTTGTCTTCCTTTTGCATTTTCCGACGTCATTTTGCCGGCTGCTGATGTGACGTTCCCATCTCCGTCCACCCAATGACGACTCAACCTGAATCACGCGGTTCTTTTTTACCCAAACGCTCAGTGAGATCATTACCCATACCCATTTCAAATATGTATTCCTGAATTAACCTACGACATTCTTTCGATGGCAGAAGATGTTCTTACTAAATGTCTGGGCAGAAAATGATCCTCTTGATTCATTTTGAGTCAATACAATCAATCGATATCAAGAAATGCACTTCAAACAATATGATGAAGATTAACTAAATTCGCGTGAAGATTTTCCTGATGTCTCAATTTGTAGGGTCCATTTGCTGAGTGCCATTTCTGGAGCCGGCCTATACACTGCGTGGAATTTGAGGCGAGCACGATGCGAAGCGCTTCTGGAGAATCCTTGGCTGTTGACTCCACACGTGGTGAGTGAGATTTTTCCATTTAGTTTTGAGAGTAGAAACCCACAAAATGAAGAATATTTTCCTTTTACAAATTCCTGTACTTTTTACATCGGTAAGTTGTCTCTAACGAGGAAAAATTCTACCAAAAAATCGTTTTAATTACTCACTAATGTTTCGTTATAAGTAAACGTGGAGGGATGAGGCGAAAGTACTTGCTGTTGTTTTTTTTATCGTTCAATTCAAAAAAGAATGGAGCTCGAGGTTCCGCAAGAGGAGTGCATTAGGAAGGGGTGTTAAACAGAGATGCTAAAACCCACATCCTTCTTTTGTGGTCAGAAAAGGTATAGGAAATCAGTTAGAATTATAGCAGTTAGCAATTGTTACGTTGTTATAAGATGAAATATTTCCTGTTTCATGATGACGAATGACGCGTGTTTTGATCTCTGGTCTTTCCGCATCATTATTAAAGTTTGCAATTTATCGCTAACATTTTTGTTTCTTCTAGCCAAACTCACAAGAATCCGATCAGGTTGGTATGATTGTGCTTGATGTTCTTGTGTTGTCTCGTGTTTTGTTTTTTTTTCTCATGTTCACTTTCGCACTAATATCACGTCGAGAATTTGAAGGTATCGCAAAAACTTTTTTCTGTAAGTTTTTATAGTTTTCCAACAATTTATAGAAACTGCCATGAGTTTTGTATAACTGAAGCATACCGTGCCCGAAATAAGTTTTCTAAAATTTGCTTTTGTACTGATAACTTTTGTGACTCCATGCTGCTGTATTTGATAACTACTTCGTGTCATGTATGGCTAGGGTACAGGTAGCAATACTTGGGGCGGTGATTTGCTGGGTAACCTCGGCTGCATCAAGTGCGATTGCCCATGGCAGAATTCGCTGAGGAAATGGTAATTGGATCGTTTACGGTAGTCATTCCTAGGTCGACCAGGTTTGGCGAAGGGTGTGAAAAAACAGAATCGAATCCGATTCAATTTACTACGATCGTGGAAGGTATTCGTGATACACCAACACTAAAAATTAAATTTGAACTTTGAAAAAAATAGAAATAAAATGATTGTAGAACTTCAAACAGTACACAAGGTACTGTAAAGTGATTAGTTGTGGCTATTAGTAGATAAAACGGAAGGAAAAAGTTTGGCTACAGTATTATGGGCTCACTGATGAATTGAAGAAAATCAATAATCATGCTAGAGAAGGTGGAACCCTTCTAAATTTCACCAAATTTTTCTACTTCCAAATTAAATTAGAAAAAAAGAATTAAAATTACTCTTCTTGAATTAGCTCCCCTTCTCCAGCGACGTAGAGGCATGGTGAATGTGTATATGGCCTATACATTGACTTGCGGGGCCCAGACGCTTTACCAAATGAGTGTCTTCACCTTCCTAGGCAAGTCTGGTACCACTTTACTCGACCGCTGAGGGATTGAAGGCTTGGTTAGACCAGGCGTGGGTCGATCGCTCGACCGTTCGGGCGTCAGCAGCGCTTCTTACCACTGCACCTTGCTCTACGATTTTGAATGGAACACGAATGCGACGGAGCGTCCTTAGGGCAGTGATCAACGCCGGCACCTTTACCTTTACCTCTACCTTTATCAGTACCCATACAATCAACTCGTCACTATTCTGTTTAGACTAACCCATATGACCTCTGGGTTTCCTCCGTTATCATGCATGTCACTTATCACCTCATAGAACCTCTTGTTATGGCTCACCTTGCCTGTGTGAACAGGTAAGTGATGGGTCAATGATGATGATTAGTTGATCAATCGTATAAAGCACAATTCTATTCACACTTAGAAAAATTGCTATCTTCGATACCCATTAATATGGGAATTTCCAGAAACCCATACTTGAGAAGCGCTCACTCCTCATCAACTGCGTCTACTTACCGTGGTATTTACTGTGTGGAAGTTGGATTTTTCTTAGAAGGATAACCAGGTGAGTGGCTGCAATCATTTGTAGAATATTTGTAGAATTCCGGCTTCCTTATTAATTTTCTCTTGAAGATGCTTAACATTGGCTATCCGTTTCTTGCCGCTGGCCGTTACCTATCCGCTAGCGAGGCGTATGGACTTTTTGCATGAATTATGGTGGACGTGTGTACTATATGCGATACAGGTTGTTTCATCCCTTCATTTTCTACTTGTAATTATTTTTATTTATTTTTTATTTTTTGTGTTTTTCCTTTTTTTCCAAGTGTGACTTTAGAGCAGCGGCCCCACATTCATCAAACTCGGTCAATGGGCCAGCACTAGAAGAGACATTTTTAGCAAGGAATTCTGTGATCGGGTGCGTTTATTTTTCTGTTTTCTTTTTTGTCGAGTTTTCTATTTTTTTTTGTCGAATTTTCCCATCTAATTCTCTTCTTTCCTTTTGTTATTGTTATTTTATTTTTATTTTCCTTCTGAGGCTTACAGCCAATGACCCACCTATTCTAATGCTATTGTATGTGAAATATCGAAATGGCTCAACAGGTCCTTCATCTATAATAGTAAAGTCGAAAACCTACTGTTTTAAATTTATTTTTGTTCCTTTTAATTTTTATTTTCTATTGTAGATGTCAGTTCTTCACACGAAGACGAGAAGGCAACGATCGTTCCGCGACTGTGATCAAGTGCTAGACGAGATTTTCGGCGAAAATTTCGCGAAGAATCACAAGGAAGAAGTTTTCGTGCAAATCGAACCATACTCGATAGGTTCCGGGTGTATTGCTCAGGTATGCACTATTCATTTACATCTTTTTTGAAATATACAGACTTATTTTATACCAGGTGCGCCCTAGGCTTAAATTCATTAAAGGAAGATGGGTTGTGCTTAGTAGGTCATCTAAACGCCAGCCGCAATGAGAAGCTTCCATTCACCGTTCACTTCATATTCAGGACTCGCGTGGTCCGGCAGTGAGAGGCGCTACAGACACCCGCACGGTCGAGCGATCAATCCCGGCCCGGGCTAACCAGCCCTTCCGTCCCTTTGGGGTCGGGTAAATTGGCATCAGACTTGTTAAGTTAAGTTAGAAATAAAGTTGTGAAGTTAGAAATACCGACCTGGTACTTTGGCTGCCCCCCTAAGTCACTGTATAGGCCAAAAGCGTATTCACCATTCCTTTACGATTTTGAATGGACAGACCCCTTTACCCTCTACTCCAGATTCTGTTTTTTTTTGCTTGATGGATGCACAAGTTGGGTTCTCAATGTTCCGAAATTGAAGTTGTCTCTGCAACTGATCAGACATCCACCCACCCATCTTTCAAAAAGGCTTGCAATGGAGCTGGCGGTGAAGGTCAAGATAGAGGTGGATGTTGATCAGTCCCTTAAGGATGCGCTGTGCCTTCGCCTTCCATTTAGAATTGGAAGGTGTGGTGAATGCGTATTTGCCTTATACTATAACTAGCAGAGGACAGTCGCTATTCCAAGTCAGTGACCTTACCTTCCCACAAGTCAAGTACAACGAGACAGAGACAAGTCTGGTACAATGCACCTAACCCCCGAAGAATTGGAGATGTGGCTATCCCGCGCAAGAATCGATCGCTAGACCGTACGACTGTCAGTGGCGCTTCTTACCACTGCACCACACATACCCAACCTTTGAAAGACAACTGGAAATCGAAGGGGTGGTTCTTGAAGGCTTTCTATTTTATAGCTGAAAACCGACTTGTGAGCTTCGGATGATTCACGTGAAGCTTAGGATTCTATCTCCAAACTCCCACCTGCTTGACAACTCATTTTTTCGTTTAAGGTTTACAAAGGCACTGTTAATGTGCCAGCTCTAGAAAAAGTGACCGGAAGGAAGATTCCACAATTAGAAGGACTCGTCGAAAGAGAAGTAGCTATAAAGGTGGGTGATTCATTTGCGACTTCCATCGATCGTTTTTTAAATTTCTTTCGTTTGCTTCACGGTAGTAAGGCGTGCCAGCAACTAGACAAAGATAGTGAATTCAAAAAGAGTTGATAAGAATGACAATGTATGAGTAAGGGATAGTAAAGAGATGCTGTTAGCGGTCAAGTAACAACTCAGACAGTCTTCTTCCCGCTGAGCTTTTTGATCCCGTTTACCGTCTAATAGGACTGTTGTTTCTTTCGCTGAATTGAAGTGTGTTGATATTTTTAATTCTATCTATTCAGGGTGCTTAGGAGGTTGTTTATGTGGTATCGGTTTGTTTTATAGCTTTTTATTTCGCCGGTTCAGGTCGCTGAGCGTGGAGTAGAGGACAAGATCAACTTGGATTTGTCAATTTTACGCAACGCAACCAGTCTTGTGTTGAGAGTAGGTTCCTTGAAATATTTATTATTTAGTTAAAAATAAATAATGATTATTTATTCAGCCTACTCTATTTTTGTAGGAGTTCATTGTGTTAGGTGTTAAAACTACCAGTTTAAGGAAGCTTGAAGGAAGAATCTGTCTTAATAGATTAATAATTTTGCGTAGATCTTGCCATCTCTCGGTTATCTGGAGCCCTTATCCGCGTTGGATCAATTCGAAATGGTCCTTCGCCGTCAGGTAGACCTGAGGAATGAGGCGCGTGCGTTGCAGGTTAGTATAAGGTGTTTTTAATAGTTATCTTAAACTGAAGTATTTTTCAATGTGTCATCGTTTCAGAAATTCACTGAAAATTTTGATCACAAAAAGACTGGTGTAAAGTTCCCAATAGTGCTTGGCTATACGAAAAATGCTATAGTGGAGACATTTGAGCACGGAATGTACATCAATCGTCTGGTGGCTGAGGAACATGATCCGGAGGTGAGGCCGTAACTATTAAAATGGTTTTTCATTTTTTTTAAATGTCAATTCTTTCCGGGTTTCTGTAGGCTCTACATATTTATAGTACTCCTCACACTTTGATGAGGTCGGGTTATTTACAAAAATCGAGGTTCAAGAGCAGATCTCGATCTAGCGTTTTTATGGGTTCGAATCTAGCCTTGGTCGCTATTTTTGCGAACTGATCTGACTTTCTGAGCGAACTTTTCGTAACAGTGCACCTTCAGTTTTCAATTTGAGATACTATTGCACATGATTTAAACTGATACAATGATATAATTAAATGTAGTGTTGCTTTCAGCTGGCGGCTCGACAATCGCCTCGTGTGCGGCGACGAATCGCGTTACTGGGTGCGCGTGCTCTTCTCAAAATGATTTTTGTTGACAATTTTGTTCATGGTGATCTCCATCCGGGTAATATTTTGATTCGGTAAGTGTTATTCATCCTGGAAGAACCAGTCATTTCAACCTTTACTCAAAGTGAGGTTTCTCAAGCTGGCTTTAAGATCTCGCAAAAAAAAACTTTCTGTGTGACAACTTTTGGGCAATTCATATACTATTTGACCTATTCTACTGTAGTTTTTGTCTTATCTACAGCTTCCAATGTGATGATAATAGTTTCTTATTTTGTATTTTACATGAATTTGATCATACCTCTCATAGAAAGACAGCAGAGGAATTAGTTAGATTCGAGAATCATGATCGTGAAGCTCTTTCGTATTACCGTAACCCTTTATTCGAGAGAGCGATCGTTTCTCAATGTCAGAATGCTGTTTCTCGCACTATATCTTTGAAATCGTTGTTTAAAGAGAAAAAACAAAAGTCATTCTTAAAATTGTTCCTAGCAATTTTGCGCTCATGTTTTCACAATGAAAGGGTTGCGTCACTTAGTTTTTATTCTTGATCGTACGTCAACCTCTCCCATGTGATAGTTTTTCCTTGAATGAATTCATAGTCTTAGCCAGATTCGACTTTATGCCATCAATCGATCTCAAGAATGACCTATTTGTTATGCTTTGTTTCCTTAACATCAATGTTGACTGACATCCTGAGTATTTTATTCTTTCTTCCTTTTCTCTTGTCCAATCAGACTTTCAAAGCGATCTTTCGATCGTTTAGTTTCAACGACGATCAAGAAAAGCTGCCAGGAGTCCACAATGCGCCACCGAGAGAGTCACTTCTAGCGCGATTTGTGAGTTTTGAGGGAAATTCCTCATTTTTGTGCTTTTTCGTGTCGGCTTCTTTTTTGGCTATTTCGGCCACGGTTTCGGTATTTTTATTCCACCCTGGCTTAGGTATCTACATAGATCTACATAGATTAACTATTTATAAAATGTCAGTGACGTCACGCGTACATACGTGTAGTTGTTGCAGGTGGAGGTGGTACGAGATTTAATCGGATGGCGTGACGTTCCGCGGGTACGATTCACCGACTCTCCTGATTTGGCTGATGAGCCGACACTGGTGATGCTCGACACCGGCATTGTGGTGTCGGAAACCGAGAAGAATTTGAGGAATTTGAAAGCGCTGTTCAGAGCGATCATTGAAAAGCAGGTGAGCTCTTCTTCTGTTTAATAAGAAGACTATAAAAATGGTTCATTCTGTGACAGTTCTGAGAAAAATTATTAAAAAATAAGAGTTCCGACCGACTAAGGAGCTGTTTTACTAGCCAGTTTATTTCTCCTTTTTGAATAGTTGGCTTTTCTTTTTCATTTCTCAATTGAAGATCTATAAAGCGCCCAACCTCTATCTAAATGGGCTCTTCTAGGGCTACAAAGCTGGTGAACTGCTTCTCACACACGCTGAGAATAGTCGCAATTGTGTTGATCCGCATCAGTTTTGTCTTCAAGTCGACGAGTTGGTGAAGAAAGCCATGAAAGAGAAGTCACTCAGATCGGTAGGGTTACTTCATCCTCATTCTTATTTTTGTTTTAATTTGATTTTACAAAGCTTTTTAAAGTTTTTTTTGAATTTGAAACAACTCTTCGAGCCAGACTATCAAAAAAAGACAAAAAACAAGACCAAAAAACATAGAAAAACAAAACTCAAAAGAACCTAAACACAAAATACACAAAAAAGTACAAATTCAAAAACCCAAGTCTCAAGAATTCCAGTTTGAGGTATCCACCATTAACCCTAACCCCAAGTGTCGCCCCATCGTGATTCATCAATACTCGCTTTGGAATATTACCAAAGCTTAAGGTATTCGCCATAAACTCGAAAATATACTTCGAATGATTCCCTACCGTGATTCATCAATGCTTGCGGCGGAATCCATTTGGGGTTTATACGTGGTTTAATCTAGCTCAGTAGCACGGTGGGGGTTCGGAGATCCCATCTCCGATCGGTGGTGGGTTTATACAGGGTCATCTTTCTGGCCTATACCAAGCACCGAACAACTCCGCTGCAAGCGTTGATAAGTTACGGTAAGAAATCTTCGGGGTATACCTTGGAGTTCATGGCGGATACACCTTCGTCCGGGCCCTGTTCAATTAATGATATTAGCCCTGATCCCGAATAAACCCCGGACACAAGTTCAATTTTTACCCATGATAAGTCTCGAACAAACCTTTAGTAGAGGCTGAATTAATCTCGAATTAACCCCTACATCTTCTAACCTAGTTTTTCAGCTGAACATCTCGGGACTGTTGTCGGAGATGTTCTCGTTGGTTGCTGCCCATCGGGTCTACCTCGACTCGTCGTTCACCAGTGTTGTCCTATCGGTGATGGTGTTGGAAGGCTTTGGCAGATCGCTCGATCCGGACCTCGATCTGTTCCAATGTGCTCGACCGTATCTGCTGAACATGGTCTGATACCCAGCCGGTAGTAGGTATGACGATTTACCCTGCAGAAATCTCACCTATCGCTAGGGTACGTTTCCATTTGTTTGTGTGATATTTATCACTATCATATTATTATCCATTCCGCTCGGTTTTTGAGGGCGAAGTTGTTTCACCTGGACAGAAGTGAAGCTTCACGAATGTCTAACAAGGTTTTTATTTTTATTTTTTTATTTATTCATTTCCTCCAGGTGGAATAACTCCGCCCACTCGCGTTGTCCTACAGATGGACGGAAATCCTCTGTTGTGTTGCTATGCAACGTAGTAGGCAATGACTGTGTTCTTCACTTATTAATAAGTATTGCGAATGTTATTAATAATAATTATTGTACTTAGGAAGAGCTATTTATTCGGTTGTTAAGCAGTCTAGTGGTATTGTTTTCCTTGGAACACAATGACCCGGAATGAGGAATCTCAGTAGTTGTAGAACATCTTTTTCCTGAAGGCGTCTTACATGGCGGAGTAGGTCGCTTGATTTTTGCTTTTCAAAATTTAATTATTCATCTCATTAGAGACGTGGTCTCAGTCGAGCAAAAATACAGGAGAAGAGTCAGTTGCACAGTTTGGTTGAAATAAGATTTTTCAGCGGTAAATAAGTTTTTTTGGAAGAATCCAAAGGAATTTGAAGAACCTTTCTTTGTGAACAGAGATAGGAATAGATGTTGTACATTTCTTAAATTTCTTGTAAAAAAATTCGGATAAAAAGTGGATAAAAACCTATTGAGGGAGTATTCGTAAAAGCTGAACAGTATTTTTGTAGTAAACTTCTCAAAATTCTTAATATTTTGCAACTTGCTATTTGTAGGCGACTTTTATCCCTGTGGCTATGCGGTAATTTTTACACACCCCTTTGTCTAGGACTTACTCAACCCTGTTTCACCCATTTTCGTTACCCAACAGCTCTTGGTAAAAGTTATCCCTGTGGTCCACCTTACCGTACTAGCCCGCAGCGCAAACCGGGCTGCGCCCCTCGCACGTGCGCATTTTTCTACTCTGAGTTATGGTATACAGTATGACGCGCCCTACCGTAGTCTGACCAATCACAAGCCGCGCAGTACTGTGTGCCGCGACGCAACCGCGCTGCGCCAGCTTACTGTAGCTGTTTACGGTACTGTGCAGCGCCTATAACAAATAAGAAGTTTTTAGAGTACTTTTTCGCCGATTTTTTATTTCCGCTGCCAAGGTTCTTTTTGATCGAAAATTTTAAAGAGAAATCTTGCGACCTTCCCTAAGCTGTTGACGCTGTCTCAATAGAAGAACAGAAGATTATTGTTAGGTTGAGCCATGAACATGAATTTGTTCATCGAATACCATGTATAATAGTGTAGTGTGTAGAAATATGTAGATGTTGTACGTAAAACAAAAGTCGGAACAGCTAGCCGTCCGACGCGGTTGTGATCCGCGAACTCTTCCCAGCTTTATCAGACTCAATTCTCTCAACTTTACGTGGTCTGTTTGTGTTTGTATTTTTGTGTTTCAATTGTAGTTTTTCATGTCCGGGTAGAATTCCGTCAGATCGCAGCATATGGTTTACCGTAGTGCATAGGTAGTAGTTGTAAATTCGGTATAAATGTATTTATCAATCGTCGGCATATCTCCTAAATCGCTGGGTTGAATAGCCCCGACTGTGTCGGATTGTTCTTGTTGTTTCTTTGCTCATTGAATGTGCATGCACCATTGGATACCCTGAGGGTGCATTCATAATCGACAGCAGAGCAGCATCTCTGCGACGCCAGCCGCCCCGCTGCGTCCTCTGCGTCTTTGCTCTCGTCCCTGCTACGCTGCTTTGCTGTCGAGTATGAATGGGCTTCAATCGTTCTTTACCGTAGTCAGACTAGACGTGGTATGCCTTTATCTGATTGTCGTGATTTGTATGCAAATAAAGCATGATTACTTCTTGTTGTAAAGTGGTTCGTTTCTATTTTTGGCGTGGTTTTACATTTGAAATTCCCTGCATGCTCGTGGTCCTAGTTTTCTTCATTTCTCGACCTTTCATATGAACTATGCCGCACCAACTGCTCATAATCAGCAGCAGAACGAGTGGATAGTCATTTGCCGACTGCGTCCTCCTAGCACTTTCGTAGTTCTGAAGCGTTTCAAACTTTTGCATCGATTGCTGTGCCGCGTCCTCTGCGTCTCTGACCGAGATCTCTGACCCAGTTAGTTACGTACTGTATTAAACGTAACGGACCTATCGTTTTACTTCCGAGAAGCGGCCACCGCTCGCTGCTATGCCGCGTCCTCTGCGTCTCCGCACTATACCTGACCGTACGGCATCGCGTAATGCACATAAATAGATACTCATCCACCTTATTATCTTTCTACCGCAGTGATATGGATGAATATCGATTTATTGATTTTATTTTTTGATTTTTATACTAGTTCAAGTGGAGTCGAGATTATTTCGACAGGGTGCTGAAGAAATGTGGTGTGACGTGATGTGGTTGTGGTGCAGTGGCATGGATGAAGTAAGTGCTGATTTATATGGAAAAATTTCTTTTTTCGTTGAGTCCAGAATGTTCTAGAGAGTCTCTTTATATTTTCTACAGGTACAGAATAACGTGGTGCTGAACCGATGTCTTTCCAACCGCCGATTCGACCCGAAGTGAAGCCGAAGCCACCGAAAGGATGGTACGAGGAGTTGATGGACAGGGTGAGGGCCACGTTTCACCATTCTTTCAGCATCGTTGTCCTTGTTATTGTGAAATTCTAGTTTTATCACCGCGTTTTGGCGGGTTACTACTGAGTACACTAGAAGTATTTAGATATTGTAATGATGGTACTAGGGTCGCGGTGCCCCAGTTAGCCGAATTTGAATCGCGCAATTGATCCATAATTTTCAGGATGAGATTCTGCTCTACTTCACGGCCAGTCTAGGCGTGCTTCTTCCAGGCCTCGTCTATGTGATTTATCATAAAGTGCACAATTTCTACTTGAACTATGCAAAGGTGCGTTGTCGTATTCTTTTAAGGTTTTTAGTTTAAATTTAGTTTAGTTTTGTTTTTTTACTTTTCTCCGCTCATTTTATTTATTTATTTTTTTTCTTCTTATTTTCTTATAACCAATAAAAATACCCATATTTTCTTGACAGGTAGTTTATCTACTACGTGCACAATCGGTATCTGACTGACCGTAGTTCTCATTGCACCCTTAAGGGTCCAATGAGAAGTACGGTCAGTCAGATACCGATTGTGCATGCCGATATTGTGATATTCGATGACATCGTACCCCAGGTTCGAGTGGCCTAGGACCTCATAACAAGTCTGCCAAGTTCAACCAGTTCTAAAGAACCCTTAACAACAGGTTCTAACTAGGCTCCTTCTTTGCAGTAGCATGCTAGGCCTGCTCAATCATCAATGACCGTTCTTGATATTCACGCATTACACTGCACTCACACCCTCGAGTATGTTGACTTCCAGAACTCTTAGTGTTCCGACTGGCCCTACTTCTCATATACCCAGGTTTTATTAAGTACTTATTTATTTCATTTTTTTCCAATACGATCTCATGGAATCAAGGATTATTACGAGCCACATTTTGATCCTATTTTTGATTTTTTATGTTTATATTAATGCCATCATGTCCAATAGTCTATGTTGTATAAGTGTTCTTTTACATTCTGCTACGTTTTGTTGGTTGGATAATCGTGAATAAAGAATAGAGGTTGAATTTGTAGTTCCTACGTGAGTCGAGTGCCTTATTGGTACAGTGATAAGAGGCACTGCTGATACCCGCACAGTAGAACGATCACTACCGGCTCGGGCTAACCAGCCCTTCCGTCCCACCGAGGTCGGGTAAATTGGTACCAAACTTATCTGGGAAGGTAAAGACACTGACTTGGTATTGCGACTGACCCCTGCTAATCATTGCATAAGCCAAATAAGCAACGTTCCTTTACGATCCCAAATTTAACACGAATGCGTGGCGCGTCCTAAGTGATCGCCCCTGACCCATTTATCTTTCACCTTTTTTGCACATGATGATAAAAGTGTCTCGTAAGATTAGAACTGTGATGAGTTAACGATCCGTAACGTTAGATGCGCACAAACAAAAATTTTAAAATGGAGGAAGTAAGAGAAAAATTTGACTGAAACAAAAATTCCTCTCGGACCTTCGTAAAAATAGGTCCCAGTCTTTGCCAATATTGTTGTTCAGGGTTTTTTCTCATTCGGGTGAAAATAATGTCCGAAAATTAGCAAATTTAATGCGAGGAACTTTAACGTATAGAATACCAGCGTAAGAGGAGGAATTATCGAAGTTACAAGGGAGATGTTTATTGTATGCAATATTAATTCACAATAGAGTCACGAGCCTGCTTAGCAGAATACTTGATTGATCTGAAATGCTGCCCGAGGCTATTTTCTCATTAACAGATGATTTATTTGAAGTGAGATGAAGTAAAAGGCGTTGATCTCATCTAATGAGGACACGCCACGCACTCAACTTCTAGTCGGAATTGTAGAGGCAGGATGAATGCGTGCTTGGATAGTATAGAAACGTGCTCCTGATCAACTTAGTGACTTCGCCTTTCTAGATGATTTTGATAACAATTTTAACGACTTTGAAGGGATCGGTTAGCCTGGGTAAGGACCGATTCCTCGATCGTGTGTCATCAGACCCGTTCACCACTGCGCCACACCCGCCATTCGGAGAACTATTACTACAACTATAACTTACGTCAACAAATCTCTTATGAGTCTCAGCTCTGAGCTCCAAACTGATAACTATTACTGTATTATATTTGATGGCTATATTTTTCTCGATAAATCCGACCATCTGAACTGAGTTTCAGTTGTGTTTTTCAATTAGCTACCATGATGGATTGATGAGCCGTAAATTCTGGAGCCGAATTTCAGAAGAAAGAGCAACAACGTCTGGCTGAAGAGGCGGCTCAATCGGAAGTGGCGTTGATCTCGTTGTGTGACGAAGGAACTCCGGCACATCGCTTTGTTTCCCATCTGCAAACCATACTGAAGACGGAGTTGGTGAATCCGCCCAAGTTGTGGCCAATAAAGACGTTGAGCACCAAGGAATTTGCCACATTCAAGGTAGGTCGTTGGACTGTTAAGCTTCGTTTTCTTAGAGGTGCCGGTAGAATAAGTGGGACAGGTTGTTTTTTTCTGGAATCATTCTCCGGAAGCCTGAAACAGGAAGACATACAGTACCGGAGGTGCGCAACGATAAAGCGGCGCTTTCTGGCGCGAAAACATCCGTTTTCTATAACTCCTTTAAATTGTCTTTTTTTGTAAAAAATAAACTTGTTTTCGAACTGTGCATATCGAGCTCTATATTTTCATATACGAATTTTCCATACATGTGAAATTTGTTAACAACGATTTTTTGACCTCTAGATTTTCGGTCCCTTGCCCCTTCGATTCCACGGCTGGTGACTCATCGCTCGACGAGGCTCCGCCTTTGGCCGGCTACCACAAATGAGACCGTAGGGCATACGTTGTAAATGAACTGAGGTAGACTCCCACCGGGTCACCACGCGTGGACCCCGAAAACGGCAACTTTCGGCGCACAAAAGCGCCGCTGCCACCGTTTTGTCGCTGTGGCACGTAAGATGCAGAGCTTCACTCACCCTTACACGGCTAAGCACCCAAAAGTTTCAATAAAAAGTGCTAAATACATTGATGTAGCTCGCAATTGTGCCCCATGGTTATTTTCCATGCCAATGAAAATCCTGCAAAGTGGCAACTGGCAAAACAGAAAATGCCATATAATCATGAAACGCACTGTATAAGTGATATTTCGTATTGAAAGGATTTGTAATCCACGTTTTGCACACCGCGTCACTTACTAACACAAAAAATGGTAAACACTTCCTAGATGTCGCTTCTGGGGTATAATCCTGTATACTAATTACCCTATAGATCAATCAATCCTCATAAAGGGGAGGTTGGCTGGGTCACCAATATTCAGGACCTTAGGGTGACTCTCATGTTTAAGAGCGCTTGCTTCCTTGTTGTTTCCGCTCTCATTTGTTTCAAGGGCGATTGTTTGAATTTTCCTTCGCCTTAAAAAGCCTTCGGACTTAAGCAAGGTGCTAGGGATTCGCGAATGGTCGTCTCAGTAGCATAGTGGTTAATGCGCAGCCGCGAATAGGTTGAGACGCGAGTTCGAATCCCGCTTGAGGTGGGATTTATGCGATAAACCTAGCACCATCATAACAACATCATGTTCTAGTATACATAACAGTAACCCGCAGAAAAACTGTAATAAATCTGGAATTTCACGTTAATCATTATATTTGAGTTTTATGTCGATTTTTTCTACAGCACTTGGTTTTTACGTACATTCGATTTGAATAGTGATTACAAACTCTCTGTGTGTTCATAAATAAATGAATAAACCCTGCTTTTAGGGCTTTTGTGTGTTCGTGGTAGAAACGTTGCCTGGTGGCCGAGTGCCACCCTCTTGCGAATGGTTCCTCGAGTGGCTCGAGGACGTCGCAGCCGACTCGAAACAGAAGAGGAAGGCGAACTTCGAAGCGCTTAAATTCGCTATCGTCGGCTTTGGATCAAGCGAAGACGGCGAAACGCAATATAATCGTGTGAGTCATTTGAATTTTCATTTAGTTTATTTGTTTATTTATTTAGTTGCTATATGGCTTGACGGTTGCCGCTATGGAAAAAATGCTGAGCTCGTATTTCTCCACAGAAACCTGCTTACTTGGATGTGCGAGTGTAGAGAGTGTGAAAATCAGTAAGTACGGGAAGTACACCTCACGTACTGGCTACACCCCCAATTCTTCTAGCGCCCCCCCCATTCATACTCAGCAGCAAAGTCGGCAAAAGTGAACGGCGTAAACCGTCGCTCTGAGGCTGATTCCAATCGAGGAACCTTGCTCCCACTTGAGTTCCGAAATATTATAGGTGGTCCACCCTTTCTGTGGCTTCCTGGTAACAGTACAGTAATGGTTGATCCAAGCTGATCAGCTTGGTTTTGTTTGCGTCCGGTCTGAGACTGTCTTCTTTCTTTCTGTTTCTTTTTTCTGTCTCTCTTCTCTCCTTTTTCTATCGTATCTTCAGTTCCACTTCGCCTTCGTACGGGTCGATTTTGGGTATGCCTCCCAACAAGCGAAAAGTGTCGAAGTAAGGGAAGTAGTGCTGGTCTTTGATGTATACCAAGGGTGTGCCGATTTTTTTCAAGCGGAAGACTGAAGACGAAATGGAAACTGCCAAGAATTGCCGGAAACAGGAACACGGAGAAACGGAAATTGCAAAAATCAGCAAATTTTCGAAATTTGGCCAAAATTGGACCACACTATGTTTTCATTTCTGTTTCTAAAGGTAC
Source organism: Nippostrongylus brasiliensis (assembly GCA_030553155.1). Classification (NCBI taxonomy): domain Eukaryota; kingdom Metazoa; phylum Nematoda; class Chromadorea; order Rhabditida; family Heligmosomidae; genus Nippostrongylus; species Nippostrongylus brasiliensis. Next base: position 33,089,792 of record CP130734.1, read on the forward strand.
CGATGGAATGCTCGATTTGTTTCTTCCGCTTCCGTGTTCCGCTCAAAAAAAAGCGAAAATGGCCGGAAACCCTAATTCGGAACACGGAAACGGAAATTCCGCACGCCCCTGGTGTATAGCTACCGAGGTGTCCAGTCCATACCTATTCTGTCCCTCAAATCTGAGGTGTATATCACTTATCATTTGGATCAATCATTCTACCCCTTTTCGCGATAATCTCCATATTACTGTTTGAGGTAGCCTGTCGTAAGCCGTCGTTCACAGGTCCAGCAGTGCCAGGTAGCAATCTAATCACAAACCTCCGGTCACTTGGACAAATAAATAAATAAAAACATTTATTCTCCATTCCTGGCCTAGTCGGAAGAATCTATCAATTTTTTAATTTTATAAAGTTATCACACTTGAAACAAACCTCGATTAAGGTTCGCTTGAGATTTATCCAAGGTTTTCAGCTGAAAACCACGGGATGGCATTCTTCCACTGCGCTTGCGGTTTCAGTGGAACCTTGCTAATTTAAACTTGCTTATTCAATCCCACATATTTCTTTGCTTCCTGCATACCCGCGAATGGTAGTGAATCACCCAGGAACATTGGTTTTCAGTGTTGGCTCAGGAACAATAGGTTTGAATCACATCGGTTCATTCCAAGCGTTGAATAATATCACATCACTGCCATCGCTGAGACGTTGTAACCCTGCGCCGGGTCATTTTGCGCCGTATCTCGAGCGGGTCGACTGCTCGCGTTCAACGTGGGGGAATTCCCTGCGCCGGTGAAAGCAGAACTGCCGTTTTTCAACTCGCCGCTCTGTGGAACTAGCAGCTCTTTCGCAGTCGAAATTGGAATGATTTTGGAGTAATAGTGTTTTTATTTTTCACCCGTTTATTTTTTATCCATTTGAAATGCTCCGGAGGGCGCAGAACTCGGAAAACCAAACGAAACTTTGGCAGAAATAGCTACATTAGGTGTAGTAATTATATAGCGGAATTGTTTGTTTTTGGTTTTATTTATTTTTTTTGTTTTCAAACTGCTAGATTATTCATGGCAATTTGATTAAGAACTTAGATGACGAAAATATTTTTGGCTAAAAACTTCTGCATCAATGCGGCTGAGTTTTAAAATTTGTCGTTTGTAACGTGTACTAAGATCAATATAATTCGATTAGATGTGATGAACACTTTCTCAGGTGTTCTTTCTCCTTTTCGTACTTGATCCTCCTTTACTCTCTTTTGGCTGCAGAGTGAAGTGTGGAGTAGATAATAAATGAGGAACAGAGAAAAAATAAAACAAAAAATATACGGCAAAATTTCAAATGAGCATAGGTGGCCTCATTCAAGAGTTTTTTAGGGTTTCACGACCGCTCCTGCCCCATCTACTCTTAATCAGCTGAGTGGGAGGAACGCCCCGAAAAATTGATATTGTCTCGATCCTACCGTAATTGCAAAAATTACGAAACAAGATTCAAACTCGTTTCTCAGGCTGATCTGTGGAACTGTGGCGGTAACCCACTGCATGAGTTTCCAGATTAGTTAATTTGCCCCATCCCTAGGATGTTTTTCATACCTGTAGCCCTCATCCTTATAGTTTATCATTACAAACATAACGTTGAAAATTCAACAACGCGTGTGATGGGAGGAGGCGGGGGGTAGTGGGAGGAGGCCCCTCTCTCACCCGCACGGCCGAACGATCGATCCTTGCTCAAGCTAACCAACCTTCCATCCCGCCTAAGTTGAGTAAATAGGTACCGATTTGTCTTTGAAGGTGAAGGCCTTGACTTGTTCAGCAACTCTCCCAGGAATTCATTGTATGGGCCAAATAAGCATTCAGCATGCCCCCACGATTCTGAGGGGAAAACAAATGCATGGCGCGGGAAGCTGATCTCAGGAAACTGATCAACGCCGACCACTTTAGCTTTGTAGTGAACATTTAGGTATCACGTACTGTGCTCAAACGGATGAAAATTCTCGGATCGAAGCAGATCATGAACGTGGCGTTGTTTGACGTTTCTGAACCAGGTGGGTCGAATTTTACTGATTGGATCAAGAGCAGTCAAGTCAATAAGCTAAAGGAGAACTCGAAATTCCAGAAAGTAGCCTATCCGAGCGTTATTCGAACCTCAGCGATCTACTACTGCAATCGATCGATAAGCATCTACCAGGAGCGGAGGAAAGTGAGACGGAAAGCGAATTCTCGACGGATGCAAGCGATGAGGAAAGCGAAGAGGATGAACCTCGTGACAAGAAACGGCAATAAATACATACCTGGGCACTGCTCGACTCATTTTTCACCTTGTTTATTCACTTCGTTGTCATACTTCGTAATCCTTGATAAATATTGCTCATACAAATTGTTTTCCCTCTGTAATGGAAGGGGTCTCGTCCCTTTAAGCATGTCCACCGGTGAGACCGGCATTTTTTAACGGAAATTTCTTGAAAAGCTCTGTTTTCTACTGCGAGCTGTCTGTACTGAAAGTGGTTTTTAAAAAATGTTGAATTTGGCTTGAAAACTGTTGAATTTGATTTGAAAAGTGTTGGATTTGATGTTGTAATGGTGGTGCTAGGTTCATCGCAAAAATCGCACCTCAGGCGAGAATCGAACTCGCGTCTCAACCTTTTCGGGCATGTGCACTAACTACCAACATTACAACATCAGATTCTAGTATACCTAATAGTAATCCGCGAAAAAGTGGTAACAAAACTGGAATTTCACGTCACTTGTTGGATTTGATCTAAAAACTGTTGAATTCGATCTGAAAAATGTCGAATTTGACTTGAAAAGTGATGAGTTTGGTTTGAAAAACGTTGATTTTGCTTTGAAAAAAATGTTGCTCTTCGCCCGAAAATGGTATATATAGGCCACAAATCAACCAAGCTGTGGGTTGTGGTGTGTAATCCCGGAACCTGTTTTAAAATTTTGGTGAACTCCCAAAGTGAGTGGCGGGAAACTTTTTCTTCAATCCAATATGTAGGGTGCGCCAATGACGGAACGTCTCCAGCCACCTACCTCGATAGGCGTCCGTCAATCTTGTATACAAAATGTGAACGGGACGAAGCCTCCTGCGTAATGCACTTCGTTTCCGGTCATAAAGACGTTGAAAGAGTGATAGGCGGCCATTGGATACTTTGAGGTCGGTGTTCACCAGCTGTGGATTCCCAAGTTCCAGCATCTTCAAAAACTGGCATTGGTGTAAACAGTTCTTTTCTTTTTGTTCTTGTGCTATTTATAGTAGGTAAGCGAGTTACAGCGAAGCAACCTTGAAAGGAACAGGTGTAGATATACTGTGCTGGTGTCGTAGGAGACCACCTGTCAGGTGGTTCGATGAACGCTGTCTAAAATGTACACCGCTAGTTTGTACAGGGTGCGGCAGAATTCCGGACACAGGTAAAAAGATTCGTAGGAACGAGTCAGATTACCAATAAAAGAAATCAAGTATAACTGTTCATTCTTCAAAACAAGTGTAACAATAACAACAGATTAGATCTCAAAAATTCCTCCTGACTGCATGAGTGCAAAGCACAACAACTTTTGCGCTAGGACCTTTATAGGACTTTTAACACACCCAAAAATGGTGTGTCCGGACTTTTGCCAGACCCTGTACATTCTAGGTAAAGAGTGCCTCAATAGTTCACGTACCTCAGTAGGATCAATATATTTATCTCTAGTGCTGCTGATATAATACACACGATAGGGATAGCAGTATAGGTACGACATAGCAATTATAAGCGATGTGATCATCACACCAAATTAGGATCCATAATGAGTCCACAATTTTGGTCTGACAATGAGCTGGAGCTTGACTGGAACTTAGCAGCAACTAGCGGGAACTGAAGGAGATCTCAACTGGAGCTAGCAAGGATCTAGAGTGGAAATGACCAGGAACTGCCGGAATCGAGGTGCGCGGTCTTCCTACACCGGCAGATATGGGCGGAGAATCTATTAAGCTGACCCAAAAGTTCGTGTGCATTTCAGATTCTGACTTCCTCTTTTCGTACTCGAGAAAAACAGTTGGTTAATCAGTTAGGCTATCGAGGTTACGCAGAGTTTATTGCCAGTGATCCGCTGGAGAATCGTGCTTAACCATGCTATCCTTATCGGTCATTTATGTGTTTTATAGAGTTGTAAACAATGTCAGAATCAGAAATGCACACGAACTTTCGGTGTCACCCTAATATATGTATTAATAGTAGCTGATTATTGTCTGTAGGTTTACTGTCGACACTCCCAGGGTCGTAAATGATTCATCCTGAATATGAGGATATTCATGACAAACACCTCAGATATATGACTTATTCCAGAACGACTGACCCTCGCCTTTCTCACTGTCGACTTCGTTCACACAGCTGGATGACAATCGCGAGACAAAGACACGAATGGAATCTCCTGGGGCCCGTACGTTCAGTGAAGCGGAACAACTAAGTATCTAGGGACCAAGTATGTTTTGTAAAACAGATTTGTCACGTTTTCCACTTGCAGTCGACGCTATTCTGCACGGCTGCTGAACACCTCGTTTTTCGGCAGCTTCTCGCAAAGCACCACAGCGACGTGTCGGCTGTAAAAACATGAAGAGGTTAGTAGCATGAATTGGCGGTGAAGTGTGTTCGTGTGCATACGTCGTTAGCCCGTCCTTCAGATGGAAAAGTGTGCGCCGTTGGCGCTTTCCAACCACCTCTCTGTGCTTTGTGAAATGCATTTCTCCGGAGGCTCCGGCTGATCGATCATCTTAGGTGCAAGACATCTTCCTTCCTTTCTTTAAAATTCAACTAAAAGAGTCTACCGCCTTTCATAGGAGTCTGCCTCGCCTCTTTCGCTTGTTGACCAGTTTCCAGCTCATGTGCCAGTGCATAATTACTTTACAAGTCAGATAACGACCACCTCCCTAACTTGCCAGGCACCACCAATTGCTGGATAATAGCCTTTCGCGTCCGCCTTGCCTACTGGATTGGCAAAAAGAACCGCATCATTTCCAGCTTCTCACTGTGTTTCTCACATTTCTGACGGGTGTAGCTTTAACTTCTCACATTCCGAAATTGTCGTGACTTTCGTTGGGGAATATATCCAACTGGTTTATTCCACAACCAGGCAACAAAATACAACAGAGCATAAATTGAACTTATCCTACTCAGTACACCTCTTTTAAAAGGTTCAGTTCAAATATAAAAAATGTATAAATCGTGATGTCAAGCTTTACTTGTTCATTCGTGATATCGTCGATCAGCTTTTCTTGTTAATCGCAAGGTTGCGATTGAAATATCTTTTACCTATTTGCCATCTTACTCATCTTACTCGTTCTATCATCTTACTCGTTCTTTCTGCAGAACATTAGCGGCTGCGTCCTACATATGTTCAAGCGTTATTCCGGTTCAACTCGGTTGTCCTCAGAGGGTGTAAGTCCGTTAGGTAGCACTCCGCTTCCTCTTCCTCTTTATCCTCCTTCCTCTTTAGCATTCGTCCCCCTTCGAACAGATATGTACCTCTCCATCAATTTCCAGACTCATATTTACGATTGACATACCGAATGGTATTCCTCAGAGATACCCAGTTGATTACTCTGAGGTACCGTATAGGTAATGCCGTTCTATCACATGTTTCGTCTGGATGGACTCCCACTGTCTTTAGATCGACATGTATTGTATCCAGCCAAAGTTGCTCGGGGAAGTCCTCTCAGTCGTATTTCTGGTAGGTCGAGGGCGAGTCATGTCTTATACGCACTGCACGAGTTCTCTCCTCTCTGAACCTAGCCATTTGCGTAGTCTATCGTTCTGATCAATTCGTCTGCTTTTCAAGGATTTAAGGCGGAATCCTTATTCATCGGTCTGACGTCTCGACCTACCTGTCGTCTTCAAAGCCCTTAATTTCATTTCTAGAGCACCAACTATTAGCAGTTAACGTTTACTAACATTAGTTAAGCCAATAAATAAAGATTCTACCTAAAGTCCTTGGAAAGCAGAAGAATTGATTGGGACAATAGCTTAGACACAATGTCATCGTCTCCCCGAACCTCGTGTCCGTTCCGTCTTAAAGGGCGCTTCTCAGGGCCTGTAATCGCTCCAAATCCGTGCCTTATGTTAGCATTCGTTATATGGTCTATATGTGTCACGCCAGCCAACAACATTTTCATTTCAGTTGGAATGGTACTGCGAGATTCACCGCAAAAATCGCATCTCAGGCCGGATTCGAACCCGCGCCTCGCGCCTAACTGGGGCCGGGCGTTAACCACTACCCTACTGAGACGACGGCCCTCCTTTCCAACTGCAAGGCTTATTACAACATTATATTCTAGTATACATAATAGTAACCTGTAAAAAACAGCGGTAGTAAAACTAGAATTTTCATTTCCATTGCGCTTAGGCCGCACTCGACTCGTTAGGTAGCAGGCCAGCACTCAGCTGCATACAGAGTAGTAGCTCGCACGATCGTTCCTTAGATCTTCGATTTCAATCGCTCCGGTATTTTCTGATCGCAGGGCGAAGCTGTAAGCAGTACAAAATGTTAAAGGGGTCGGAGTTGATGGGTCCCCTAAGGACGCACCGCCACATCCCGTTTTCATTTAGAATCGTAGAGGCATGGTTGCGATAGCCAACCGCTATAACAAGTCAGTGCCTTCACCTTCCCAGACGAATCTGATACCAATATACCTGACCCTGAAGGGATGGAAGGCTTGGTTAGCCCTGGCGGAGATTGATCGCTTGACCGTACGGCTGGGTAGCTCTCCTTACCACACTTAGAAGTACCCATTGAAATTCTCCTCTATCCCTTCACAGGCGCTCATCGTCTATAATACTACATATACCCCGGTGCAAAATTATAGGTTCATCCCGCGATTTGTCCGTAAGTGTTCAAAGAACCTATTGCGGGAATCTAGTAACATTACTGTCATACTCCTCACCATTGAAAACCTAGATATAAAAATTCTGGGCGAGATGTTTTGTCATTGTAAGACACTACAATTTTTTATTGGAAAATCAGAGATAATGACCGGTGCAAAATTATAGGTTCACTTCATTAGAAAGCTGTCTGTTTCTGAAAATATGGACATTCAAGTTAGGTTTAGTGCTTTGTTACATTGCCTTTGTTATAAACAACATCTAACATTCTATGTGGCTTACTTCGAATAAGATTATCAAGAACAGTTTGCTCTACATGAGCCCAAGCATCAAGAATGGCGTTCTTCAGATCTGAAACCGATGTGTAAGTGATGCCGTTCTTGTAAACATTGTGAACAAGAATGCCCCACAAATTTTCCATCGAGCTCAGATCTGGAGAACAACTGGGCCACGCTAAAAGTTGGATTTTGTTGGAATCGAACCAACTCGTAGTTGACTTCGACACGTGTATGGGAGCATTGTCTTGCTGGAAGGTAAGATTGTGGTTGCGAAAAGTGGCTCTCAAATAAGGGAGAAGGTGTTCTTTTAGCACGTCACAGCCACAGTACATGAGACAAACTCCAAAGCAACAAGTCCATATCCGGGAAATGCAACCCAGACCATAACACTTCCACCGCCCAGGTTGCGTCTAGAGAATACTCGTTTCTCCTTTTTTAGATCTCTCCAGTAGTGCTTGTAGCCGTCGGACCCATCAAGGTTCCACTTTTCCTCATCGGAAAATATCACCAAAAAAACTGGAGATGCTTTTCTACGCCCACGACTTATGGACAAATCGCGGGGTGAACCTATAATTTTGCACCGCGGTGTAGGTACCGCCTCGTTTCCGGCTCCACAAAGTGCAACAGCCCCACGTCCGCTCCAGTGAATGCGTGAAGCATCGACGAGGAAGAGGCTCGCCCCTTTCATGGAGCTTTTGTTCATTTTTCGGATTCGTCGAAATCTATTTTCGGCCTAGAATAGTTAATTAGATATCCTTGACTATTGCTGCTTGGTTACGATTCTTTCCAGTAATACTTGAGAATGGGACGGAGTGAAGACTTCTCATGAGAGAGTTGAGGACGAAGATAAGTCCGATCCATCTCTTCTATTCCTCAAAAAGCTGATTTGCATGTTTTCATGTGACCTAAAGTTGTTTGCTAGAGCGTTCGGAAATCTATCTTGTTATTCCTCGAGCAGAATTTCCGACATCGTTAAGGGCTTCTCTCGGTTTCGATTGACATCATCCATCTGCATGTGCATTTCTGTGCCTCTTAACTTTATGCTATCGCATTTGCCTTGATTATTTTTTATTTATTTATTTATTCATTTATTTACCATGCAATTAATGTGAGCCGTAGAATACGGAAACGCGAACAAACAAAGCAATACAAAAACCTCACTACTTATGATATCACTATTTGGCCAATAGCTAGGACGTTATCACCGTTGAACTTTTGTTGATAAAGTTTATAAATCAATTACAGTTATTGCTGATTCCATCGCAGATGAGAAACAATGGTTTAATAAAAATTGTTTGGGAAACGATATCATACTTAATACTATACTTTTACTGCTCTATATGAGCAGTCCTATTTGAGAACCAATCAAGGGTGCGTGTGGTGCAGGGGTAAGAGGCGCTTCTTCCACGTGGAATGTCGGGGATCGAACTTTGGTCCTGCTAACCGAACCTTCCGTCCCTCCGAGGTTGGTTGGATTGGTGCCAGACGTGTCTGAGTAGCCGAATACACTAACCTGGGTAGCAGGTTGCCCCTCGTAAGTCATTTTATAGATCTTAAGGATGTTCATCATGCATCGATGATTCTGAATAGAGGACGAATACACGGCACATCCTCATGATCTGATGAACACCGACTTCTTTAATTTTAATTTTTACGTTTTGGTACTCATTAGGACGAATACGCTAGTGCATAGTGAGGGGACTGATCGCGGATTGGCTCATTCTTACCCTGTTACCCGGAAACTTGCCCTCTCTTTCATATGTTCCTCCGCTTTATACCCAGAGTACAAGTTTCCAGAAGGAAATCACGAACATTGTCGTGTGTACGCATTCTAGGAGTTGTTTGTGTCACTATACCATCATAAGGAAAGCGCGCATAGTGCAGCGGCAAGATGCGCTACTGATACCCGCACGGCCGATCGATCCTCTCCTGGGCCAAGCCTTCCGTTCCTCCGGGGTAGGTAAATGGGTAACAGAGTTTCCTGGGAAAGTAAAAACACTTACTTGGTATAGCAGCTGGACCCCGCAAGTCATTGTAAAGGCTAAATACGCACTCACAATGCCTCTACTATTCTGAATCGAACACGAATGCACGGCGCGTTCTTAGGGAATTGATCAGCGCCGGCACCTTTACCTTACCTTTTACCACCGCGAGCGGAATTTAGATGGGCCTGCTGCTGGCGGAATCCGGAGCCTCCCCTTTAAAAACGCCACTTGTTACGCTTCTATTATTTTACTAACGAAAATGGCTTGGCAGCTTCAATATGAAGCTTTGAAAAGGATCAAGTTGTTCCTTTCTAAATGCATTTTCAATTAGTATTCATGGAAGCTTAAAAAATTCTTGAGTGAATGAGGCTTTTGACGGGGGACCCGTCTGATATGAACCACGAAATATGCCCAGGCTTAGAAAGACGATGGGCAGGTCGGAACGTCAGGCTTTTGAAAAATTTCTATCTCAGAAAACCTTGTAAGGCGTAGTTATAGAAAAACAAGAGAATTTAAATGTTAATTCCAAGGCTTAGAAGAGACAGGACATAGGATTTGAATTTTCGCTAGGATTTCTGCTGGCTTGATTCGGCCGTGTAAGTGGAAAATTTAAATAAGTTTGTGGTCAAGACTATATTTGTCAAGCTTCGATTCACGATTATAAGAAGGCTGTCAGGGAATTCTATCTAGAAGTGCGCCAATGACGGAAGATCGCCGGCCACCCTTCACGATAAGTGTCCGTCAATCTTGTATACAAAGTGTAAATGGGAGGAAGCCTCCCGGGAAATAGCCGTGTAATGCGCTTCATTTTCGGTCACGAGGTGGACGTAGGAGTGATAGGTGGTCACCGGATACTTTGAGGTCGGCGTTCACCAGTTGAAGATTCCCAGACTCTATCAAATTTCCAATTTCCCAAACCTCTTCTTCAAAAGCCCGCATTGGGAGAATATGTATTTCTTTTCTTTTTGAGCTTATGCTTTTTGAAGTTAGTAGTCAAGGTACCACAAAACAACCTTGGTGCTTTGAGGTCGGGGTTCGCACCTTGGATTCCCATATTCTGCCCACAAACTCGCAAGTCTTTAGATTTTCACAATATTTCTTCAAAAGCCTGCATCGATATGAATCTACTACTTATTTTTTAGTTTTTTTTTAGCTTCTTTTAGTTTGTTTCTTTTCTTCGAAGTCGTCAGTAAAATTACCGTCAAACAACCTTGAAAGGCACAAACCCTGAAAGAGAGCCTACCTGTAATATTATTCCATAACGGTGATACATTAGGCTTCAAGATTCCTGTGGAAAACCGCATTATCCTGTTATTGCTTGTGCCCTCTTTACGTTTTTTTGCGATATATCCAGAAAAAAAATGTAAAAATTTTAATCATACCACTCAACTTTAAGGCCTGAGTGAGTCTTTAGGAATTGATGCGAAATTCTAATTTTATTACCGTATTTTTGTAGGCCACTACTAAGTATACTAGAAGTAAATGTTGTAGCATGGTGCTACGATTCTCGCAAAAATGGTGGCTCTCGCAGGATTCGAACCCGCGTATTCGGTCTATATGGGGTACTACGATATTAGACCACCGTTACACCACCGATGTTTTTTTTAGATTCTATTTTTTCATTGTCGTTTTTGAACGTCGCTCATTTTCCACCGTCTCCCTCAGAATTCCACTCTGGTCGAGGCACTTTCTAAATGCACCATCTGTATCCTATCGTCATAACGGTTTTGAACGATCTGCTCAACCCTCGTTTTTTTCTATTTTTCTATTTGGTTGTTACTTCTCTCTCACTTATTCACTCACTAACTGTTTGAGGTCGGCTATTCGTCCAGTTTCCGCACAGTTTGCGGATCTGTTGTAAAACGCCGACATGAATAATTCACTGACCAAGAACAAAAGCGACGATGATTTTGCTGGTCACGCCTCACCGTACAGCTTGCAGACCACTCTGTAAGTTTTGGGGCATTTTTTCCTTTTTTTATTATTTCCTGTTTCTTAACGTACGTCAGGGATAAACGATCGGTAGGGCAGGATAGCCAAGCGAGCTTTTTACTGTACCCCAAAGCCAGTGCAGGACCACCTCCACCACTCGCTTCGGACACATCAACATCTCTTCTTCCTTCTCCCCTGGGCAGCACATCCCCTGTTCTCTCTTTTTCTCTACTTTCTCCTGTTTTTAAAATTGCACGATATTTCTCTTTCGTTGTCTTTGTGCTTCCTCGTCCAAATACATTCCATGCTTTTTTATCACTCACATATCATGATATGCATACCTGATCGTTAAAGTGGATAAAGAATCCAATTCAATTCAATCCGCCACCATAAATTTAAACAGGGATTCACTCGGCACAGAGATGATGAATCGCGATGTCCGCCGGTGAAGGTTTGAGGCTTACTTTAGAATCTGAAGCTATAAGGCCATGTGCGGTAAGGTGATATGATGCGCTAGTGACACCCGCAGGGTGGATCGATCCTCGCCTGGGCCAACCATGCCTACCATCCCTCCGGGGTAGGTAAATGGGTACCAAACTTGTCTGTAAAGATGGAGACACTGACTTGGTAAAGCGGCTGGCTCACCAAGTCATTGTATAGGTGAAAACGCATTCACCGTGCAATTACGAAAATGATCCAAAAAAAAATCTGAAATCTGAATGTAAAACCAATCGCGTCCTTAGGGGACCAATCAACCCTTTACCTTTACCCATTACCCTCTATTTCAGAGATGGTATCATATTCGTTGGCTTGTGTGTGATGTGTACCGGCGTATTGTTGATGGCGATCAGACTGTGCTACAACTATATTCGGAAATTTCCCACACGAAAAGACAGCGATCTTTCCGACTTGGACTCGCCCAGGCCAGCTCGGACCACTGTCCGATACTCCGCCTCGTAAAGCCCTTAAATAACAATATTATAGATAAATATAACGAATAAATATTCATTATCACAAAATTCGTGATTGGCTGTGCAGCGGTATCGATAGAACACCGGGAATTCTTTTTCTTCTGCCTGAAAGCATGGAAACGTACGAAAATTTGCAGCCAAAATCCAGAAAAAATTCGTTGCCGATCGCTAGAAACCCTCTCAGACATTTTGGGTAAGGCAACAGATATGGAATCAGGTCAGTTCTCGTTTTTCCACTTCGTTTTCTACCCATCTACCCATGCTAACAATCAATATTACACCGCGACTATGCATCATTTTATCACCCAATGACCTTTGATGGACGGAAATGATCCGATCACGACGAGACTGTTGGTATTTTCCCCTGGTCAATTTTAACCCACTGGGTTTTCCATAATAATTTCTGGGTTACGTGTTCAAAAGCCGTCTCATTCCAGGTGGTAGATGTTCATAACGTTCACATCTTAGATTCCTTTTTTTTCCTTTTTTATTCCTTTTTTATTGAATTCCTTCTAAGTCATCGATCACCCGAACAGACTTCTACCAGTCCGGCTCTGGCTGCTCTGCATTGAATCGATAAAAACGTTTATCAGTGCTTGTGAAGGCAATTTTTCATTTTGTTGAACAATAACAATGTCATAAAATAAAATACCAGCATCGCTACTGACATAGTAACAAAGCAATTCACTTGTCCCGCTCTGTTTTCTTTTTAAATTTTCCCTTTTTGTTTTTTATTCACTTTTTCTTAATTTAATATCCTCTTTTTAGTTGCAGAGCCTTCGTTGTCCTTTTTCTTTGGATTTTCTTTACGGATCTTATTCGAATATCAGCTCCGTTTTATCAAGAAAACGACTTTGTATTCGTGATGGAAAGGGGAGGATTCCAGTTATTACTTTTTCTTCATTTTCTTCCATTTTTTTAGTATGTGGCTGGTACTGCTGCCATGTCTGGTGTCCTTTGGTGAAGCCCTGAAAATTCTTCAAATTGTGCCCGGCTTTACTAACAGCCACGTTCTGTTCAACTACCGACTGGCAGAAACGCTGAAGTAGGTTATTTTAGCAAAACTATAACTTTTGTCATATTTTGCTTTGCTTTGTTTTCCTCTTTTGGATTTTGAAGCTTTCATTCCTCTTCTTGCTTGGATCGTGCCTGCAGCTTTATTCTTGAATGTTTAGCTCCTATTCTTGTTAGGTAACGGCTTTAGATTTGAGATGGGAAGGGATGTGTCTGTGAACCCGAGCTTAATTCCTAACTGGATTTTAATGCGAAACTATTCTGCTATTTGCCGCTTTTTGTTTAGCGGTTTATAGACGAGCACTAGTTGATTGACATATATATTTGGAGATGCTAGGTTATTCGCAAAACACTGACATCGGACGGGAATTGAACCCGCGTCTTTCTGTTTCCGGCAGACTGCACTAACCACTGTGCCTACCGATGTACTACGTTGCGATCCCATAACATCTTCCTTAATCCCGGTCGGGCTGTTGCTATCAGCACTCACCCGTAATCACGGGAATGAGCCGGTAATCCGATATCGGCAGTTACCAGTTAAGCTGATAGCATTTTTGATATAACACGAAACTGTTCTGCTATTTACCGCTTTTTGTTTGGCGGTTTATAGACGAGCACTGGTTGAATGACTTGTATATTTGGAGATGCTGGGTTATTCGCAAGTAGTGCAGTCTGCCGTAAACAGAAAGACGCGGGTTCAATCCCCGTCCGATGTCAGTGTTTTGCAGCATCTCCAAATATACAAGTCATTAAACTGGATTTTAATTGTCATAAACTGATTTCGCTGTCCTTGGGTAAAGCTCCAGAAATTCATCGAATACTGCCCATCTTTACTAATAGTCAAGTTCTATTTAACTATCGACTTGCAGAGACGCTTAGGTAAGTAATTTTATTTAACAAAGTTTTCAGCAATTTTCATCGCATTTTTGAACACCCATGTCCGAATATGAAACTCTATGAAATTTTCACCAATCGAACATTTCCCTTTGGCAGAAAATTAGTCAGAAATCACCAGCGATCTACTACAAACACCACAGCGGTGCTTATTTTGGCGTTCGATCGTTGCTTAATACATGATTGGTGCTCTGCCTCTGAAAATGTTCGCATGGCGTAGTGGTAAGAGGCGCTACTCACACCGAATGGTCGAGCGATCGATCTTCGCCCTGTCAAAGCAAGTCTTTCATCTTTACGGGGTCAGATAAATTTGTGCCAGACTTGTGTGGAAAGGTGAAGACAATGATTTCGTATAGTGGCTGGCTCCCACAAGTTATTGTAAAAGCCTAATGCATAGCATTTACAACGCTTCCACAATTCTCAACGTGATACGAATGCGTGGCTCATACTTAGGAGACTGATTGGCGCCTTTACCTGAACCTAAACGATCGAATCTTTGAGATTTCTCGGCCATGATGTTCACATGTGGACTCAAATGGAAATGGCCATGTTGGACACGGGCAACAATCGGCTACCGGCCGGAGTTTCGGAGCATCGAGTTCCGATTCATTTCAGAGACAAGTTGAAGACCGAAGGTCTCAAGGTAACCATTTACCCATCAACTTTTTGAAAGATACAAATTCCATTGGAATAGGAGCAGTTCTTCTCATTTCTTATAAAGGAAGGGAAGGAAAGGATGACAGGGAGATGCACGAGCGCTATAATTAATTTTCAAAAAGTTCAAAATTCGCGTCAATGGTATGCTTCGATGTATTTTTAATGAAGGTGCAAGACTAATGGAGTTTATATTTCTTCGATTTGAGCTATTCGTACCTAAAAATGTAAGATGACACATGCTTTGACCGCTCCAGCATTTACAGGCCCTTTTTATGTAATTCACCCCTGCAGTTTCTGAATAGAGGACAAGTGCGTGGCGCATTCTTAGGGTGACACATCGTTTTGACCGCTACTGTATCTACATGCCCTCTCTGTTTAGTTCGTGAAAATTGAGTGAGACTGAAGGTTTGATCGATTTTTTGTAATTTTCTGCAAATTTATTTGAATTGGTGGAGTTTTCCTCACTTCCCATGAAATCGAACACATGCGGCGCAATGACAAGGGGCGCTACAAACAACGGTCCGGTCGAACGATCGATGCTCACCCGGGCTAGCCATGCCTTCTATCTCTCCAGATTCGGGTAAACTGGTAGCAGACTCGTCTGGAAGGGTGAAAACCCTGACCTATTGTAGCGATTGGCAGGTTATTCTATAGCCCAAAAACACGTTCATCATGCTCGTGCGATTTCTGAATGGAGGACAAGTGCGTGGCGCGTTCCTGGAGAAGTGACCAACGCCTAAAACTTTTCTTTTCAACTCATGTTCAGAGCCATTTATTTCAAGTAGTCAGTTTAGTTTTTCCTTTAACATGCTTATACTAATCGAGAGGAGTAAATATGAAGTGATCGCTATTGATCAGTCCTCGCTGAATGCGCCACGCATTCGCCTTCCATTCGGGATCGTTCTATTTACCTCTACCTTCATAACCTTTGCTTTCTTCAGGTTTTCCAATCGTTGATGTTCTCCAACGGCGACGCCTATGATTTATGGTGGACCGGACAGGAATTCAAGGACATGCGTGTCGAGGCGTGTGCTCAGATGCTCCAGCACGATCCACAGGTGGAGTTTAGGCTTCAAAGCCTCGATTTTTTATGTTTTCCTTTTCTATTGCTCCCTGTCAGGTCCGTGTGGTGCAGTGGTAAGATGCGCTACTGACATCCGCTCGGTTGAGCGATCGATCCCAGCCCGGGTTAACCGAACCTTCCATCCCTCCGGTGTTGGGTCAATTGATATCAAACTTCTCTGGGAAGGTGAAGATACTGAGTTCGTATAGCGGCTGGCCCAGTAAGTCATTGTATAGGCGAAACAGGCATTCACCATGCGTCTGTACGATTCTGAATGGAGCACGAATGCGTGGCGCGTCTTTAGGGGAAGATTGACCAGGACCTTTACATTTCTCCTTTGCCCTTTTCTCGGATGGAGGAGTTTGTAGTCCGTGTTTTGAGCAAGCAAAATGGCGATAACCATCCATTGATTTTTTGTTTTGAACTCAATTCTTTATCTGATTTCATTTTATCTCATTGTTTATTATTATGAGATTTGATTTTATCTCATTTCAATTTTTTCTGGCGCTTTGCTTTAGTAGTATGTGCTGTGCGCGAGGGTTCGCGCTTCAAAATAAAATAAAATAAAATAAAATTCCAGTGCTATGAGGGAGGAGGAATCAGCTTCTCCTTCTCCGTTTTTACTCCTTCTTTGCTCTAAAAAGTTTTATGAGGCGAGAAATGAACCTTCCTGTCATGTTATTTCTCTTTCTCAGGTTTACGCTAAGTTCCAAGCCGAACATTTCGATTTGGCGATCGCTCACTTTCATGATCTCTGTCCACTTGCTATCGCTGAGAAAATTGGCGTCAAAAAGGTAAGCGTTTAGGGTCGTGCACAGTCGACGACCAATGCGACACGACAAATCGCCGCACTGTTCGCCGCGCGCGAATGAGCACACATCCCTGTACGAGACGACGCCGCACACGCGGTGTCCTACTCGCCGCATGCGGCAACTTCGGCAACGCAAATGCTGAAGTCGGACGCGACCAATACGACACCGGC
Source organism: Nippostrongylus brasiliensis (assembly GCA_030553155.1). Taxonomy (NCBI): domain Eukaryota; kingdom Metazoa; phylum Nematoda; class Chromadorea; order Rhabditida; family Heligmosomidae; genus Nippostrongylus; species Nippostrongylus brasiliensis. Next base: position 33,106,389 of record CP130734.1, read on the forward strand.
CGCTATCTCTTATCATTGTCGTGTCGTATTGGTCGTCGACTGTGCACGACCCTTTTCTATGGTCATTGAAGCTGATCTGCACAGCTATTTATTGATTGATTGTTTTTTTACTGATTTCGCTATTTCGATTTGCGCTATCTGACAGTTTATCTAGGTGATCTGGATCACCCACGGCACGTCGATTTATGATTTTGCCGCCGTTCAACTTGGCCTACGAACACAGCCGGCCACCATCCCACATCCGCTTTCATCATGTATGTTTTACACGTTTTATTGAATTATTTAAATTGTACGAAACTATTCTGCTATTTGCCGCTTTTGTTTGACGGTTTATAGACAAGAACTAGTTGATAGACTTCCCGTCCGATGTCAGTGTTTTGCGAATAACCTAGCATCTCCAAAGATATTTATATTGTATTTTTCTGAGAATTCATCTATGATTTCCACATTTTCCCCATCTCCAAGGTTCTATATGGTCCTTCAGAGTTCTGAACCGAGGAATTCCAATCACAATCCAATTCCTTACGCCGTTCATTTGATGGGTTTAAATGTTTGGCTAAGAATAAGCTTCTAAAACACTAGTACGTTTCCATTTGTTTAATTGTGTGTGGACGTTTTTTTAAAGCTCTCTCTCACGTGGGTCTTATACCCGCGTAAATACATAAACAAATAAATAAATAAATATAATCGCAGTTCCTTGCGAGTGCCCGTAGCAATTCTTACCACTTTACCATGTTCTCTCGTGGATTTTTAGCGAAGAAACGTTTGATCGGAAGGCCTATTCCTGGTACTTCTCCGATTTGATTACCATGGCTTTCGAAAAGTTTTGATCAATCCTTTAAAATTTATGCGACTGTCACGCCGGCAGAGTAATTTGGGTTGGGAAACCTATTGCTCACCTAACCCAGCAGTTTTGAAACCAGGAAAGGAAAGACGAAAAGAAAAGAAAACGGAACGGTTAAATGGTGGAAGGCAAGAGATACAATCCATTCTCTCTTTTGCAGTATGTTTGCCGATGATTCCAAGATTTTCACCATAAATGACTGTAGCAAGCTTCAGTCCGGCATTAATGCTCTTACTGAATGGGCAGATGAGTGGGAGCTTAGTATAGCTCTTAATAAAACGGCTGTCATGAAAATTGGGGACAAACATCCGCCTTTTAATTTCGTGATGCGCGGGCAGCCTCTTACTGTTACCGAACAAATTCGTGATTTAGGGGTTGCCTACTCAAATAAACTTGATTTCACTTGTCACATAGACAGTATCATTGCTAGGGCAAGTTCGCTGTCAACATATATCTTGAGGGCGTTCCGGACTCGTGACGTGTCTGTTCTCTTTCGTCTTTTCTCGGTTTATGTTCGGCCGTTGCTAGAGTACTGTTCTCCCATCTGGTCTCCTTTTAAGCAGTCACAAATTGATGCCCTAGAAAGGATTCAAAAAAGCTTCACGAACAGATGTTTTTCTCGTAGTGGGGCCACCTCTATCTCTTACAGCGGAGATCTAGCGACTTCTATTATCAATGCGAACTTGATTTTATAACATACATATTTTGATCCTGAAAATCAAGAAGCATCGGTCTTTTACCAAAAAATTAGCTAAAATTACCTAGAATGTGGGGCGTGGTATAGCGTTAAAAGGCGCCACTGACACACACGCGATGGAGCGAACGATCCCCCGCCAAGCTAAGAAAGTAAAACGTTCGAAACAGGAAAGATGTGGAGTAGGAAGGTTATGCGATTATCCTGTAAGTAAGCCTTCCATCCCTCCGTGGTCGGGTAAATTGATACCGAAAATCAAACAAAATACGCATTCACCATGCCTCCACGACTTTGATCTGAACACGGCGCGTCTTTACCCTTTTCATCAGCTATTCCCTGCAAATCTTGTCAATTTTGTGCTTTCAATAAAATATGAGAAACGTTGCAGCCGGTTTCACCCAATCGTTCACCGATCGCGTGTTCAATGTGCTCTGGCACGTTTCCCTGCTCGACTTTGTCAATCTACCACAAAATCTTCTCCACGACGAGAATGAGTTCTACCGGAGTTAGTTTCCATGTTTATCGATTACTGATGATTATTGGCTCTATAAGCTGTTTGCCTTCTTCCAGATTTCGTTGGTAACGACAAACCTGACCTTTGGGATCTGTCAACGAATGTGGCGGCTCTTCTGATCAACGGCGATCGAATGTTGGACTTTCCACGACCGCTTCCGTCGCATATCACATTTTCTGGCGAGCTGGGGCAGAAAAAATGTGGGTATTATCGCGAAATTCTCGTTTCATTACCGCTTTTTGCGGGTTACTGTTATGTATACTAGAATACGATGTTGTAATGGTGGTGCTAGGTTCAAAAATCGCATCGTCTCAACCTATCCGGGCTATGCACAGCCCCGGATAGGTTGAGACGCGGGTTTGATTTCCCTGCAATTTTTGCAATACGAGTATTAAATACAAAAAATTTGAAATTATGGCTCAAATCGAACACGAGCCATAATTACTCCTTTTTATTTCTTCGTGATCTTGAAAATATTCTATCTATTTGACTATAGTCTCTGAATCTGTCATTTTTTTTCTGAAATTCAAGAAATTGTCTGTAAGGCCTGTGAGCGGAAGCATCAACGCTGTTGTAATTGTTGTAAAAGTAGGGAGTCGTTTCCATCTAATTTAGGTATTCGTTTGACTCGATTCAACGACTAGAATTCGAGTGCACTTCAAAGAATGCCTATAGGCAAATTTTGTTTTTCATCAAGTTTTGAAAATTTTGTCGATGGCGAACTTTTTTGCACCCTCGCGGCCGCAAAGAACCACCCTCCCGGGCTCTGTAGCACCCGAATTGCATATTAGTGGACTGCATTCAACGAGTAGGATCCGAATTCGCCACTGAGAATGTCCGTAGGCGAAATTTGTTTTTCGTAATTTTTTGAAAATTTCGTCGATGCATCGGCGAACTTTTTTGCTCCGCGGCCGCAGAAAATCACCTTCCTGACCTCTAGACCGGCATCGACCAGCAAGTTTGTACTGCTTGCTTCTTGCTACTGCCGTGTCTGGAAAGAGCGACTCCCTCGTTTCAGCGTCGAAACCGGCTGAGTTCGACGATAATCTCAGCAGAATTCTCGAAAAACCGTCGAAAGGCGTAGTCGTGTTCTCCCTCGGCACCGTATCCAACACGACAAACATGCCGCAGCAGATGATCGTACGGTTTCTTTTTTTTTCGAAATTTCAACGAATTTTTCAGTTTCGTTCCACTTCGTCAAGATCTTACTGTTCGACATTCAATCCGTGAAATGTTCAGGATTCGTTCGTCGGAGCATTCTCGAGACTAAGCGACTACACGATCATATGGCGAATGGAGGGTAAGGTTGGAAGTTTGACGTTTTCTCTTTCTATCTTATCGGCGAGGATGCCGTATTCTTCAGAATTGATGTTCTGTTTTACTTCTACTGCCGCATTTTTTCAAGTTTGAAAAGGGTGAACGTTTGTGGTGCTAGGCATATCCCAGAACTCTTGACTCAGGCAAGAGTCGAACCTTCGCTCCCTGCTTATCCGCTATTCTCTGGTATTGTACAGTTTTCCTTCAGTATCCTTCATGCCATCACATTTTCTTCTAACTCAGCCACACCAATATGCAGCTTGAGTGATAAAACTGATCTCGCTCAGATAGATCTTAATGGAGTCTAATGAAATGAAAGATTTTTGAGAGTTTTTTTTGCTATTCGGGATCAACTGCTATGGTTACAGGTTGATGGAGTGGATTCCATGGAGCACGTGCATCTCCTCAGATGGCTCCCTCAGAAGGATATAATGAGTAGGCGTTTATTTTGAAAATATTCGAAAAACATTGCTTAGAGGTCTCGACTCAGGTAAATTTCGAGAGAAAATCTGTCCCTGATTTCAATAATTTTGATGGTAAAAAATAGCATATGAGGCGCTAGAATCCATTTCTAGAAAAAAAGCAGCCCTCAAATAGAACTCGGGAGCGCGAAATGACATTTTTTGTAGAAATGGGGAACTGGAAAACCTGGGCCCACATTCATCATTGGCAAACCCCGATAAACCCCGAGGTATAACCTGTGAATGGCGCGCACCTTTCTCTACGTATCCTAAACTTCCCATGTTGAACGCAGTATCCGACTCTGCAGTCTGGTTCTGGCAGCGCCGTGGTTTCGGATACCACTCGTCCGTTCATGAATCATGGCCCTGGGGAAAAATTAGTTTTCGCCCTGGTGAGTAAGATTATCTCAAGATTACTACAGGTTCTAGAATCAGCACGTCGAGCTCCATCAGGGAACGCCAAATCCTTGAGAATTGCTCGAAAATTAGCGATTTAAAAAAATATGATCTTTTGCAGAAAAAAATTCAAAATTGTTTTTTCACGCATTTGAGGGAAGATCCTCTTGGGTATAAAGTAAAATTGAATATGTTCCAGAATTGCCAAATATGAAGTTATTGATCGCTCACGGTGGATACAACTCACTTCTGGAGACCGCACAGGTAAAACCAATCGTTAATTAATGTAGGAGATCGACGAAAAGAGGAAAAACGATTTTACAACAACAAAACCATAAAACAACCAAGCCCGAAACGATCTTATTCCTCAGTCATTTGTTCTCAGTTAGTTCAGTTATTTGTTTATTTATTTACTTATTTGTTCATTTATTTACTTATTTTCAATTATTTACTTATTTTTTATTTTCTTATTTTTCATTTATTCACTTGTTTATTTATTATGCATTTATTTATTTATTTGTTTATTCATTTACTTATTCATCTATTTTCCATTTATTTACTTGTTTATCTATCTTTATTCATTTATTTATTTGCTTATTTACCTGTTTATTTTTACTCATTGACTTATTTTTACTTTTTTATTGATATATTTGTTTATTTATTTTTTCTGTCTTGATTTATTTACTTGTTTGTTTATTTCTTATTTATTTGTTCGTTTATTTATTTGTTTATTTGATAATTATTTATTTACTTATTTTTTATTTATTTGTTTACTTATTTTTATTTATTTATTTATTTATTTATTTATTTAGTTATTTATTTATTTATTTATTTATTTATTTATTTATTTATTTATTTATTTATTTATTTATTTATTTGTTTATTTATTTGTTTATTCACTGAAAGTTGACGCTAGAAAAAGAAACCTCAACTTCTTCAACAAATAACGTATAGGGACCTTAATGAAACATCATATTAAGCACATCCACTATAATTTTGTATCCTTTTAGGTTGGTGTTCCGGCCGTTTTGATGCCGCTGTTTGCCGATCAGAAGATCAACGCCATGAGAGCTCAGCGATTCGGTATTGCCCGAGTACTTGACAAGCTCAACCTCACACCGGACATCGTTTACGAAGCCGTCAATGACGTCTTGACAGACGAAAAGTGCGTCTGAAAGCAGTTTGGGTTACTCCAAAGAAACTAGTTCTAAGAGAAAAAGCTCGCTGCTTACTTTACAATTGAAATTAATTGACGGTTTCAAAATAACAGGCGCGCGTAATGCGTAACGCGCGTAAGACATGCAACTACACATTTACCACATCTCCATGATTCTGAATGGAAGACGAATCCATTGCGCGCTCTTAAAGAGACTAATCAACGCTTCACCTTTGTTTTACCTTCAAAACTACAGTCCAATGTTTCAGCTTCGCTCGTCGGGCTCAAAAGCTGTCTCGGATGTTGGCCGACAAACCATCTACAAAGCCTTTCTCAGCCCTCAACTACATTCTGAAGCTGGCCACCACCGATACAAGCTACTACACACTCCGAGCCGCTCAGCATCTGTCTTTCATTTCGTATCATAGTCTGGACGTGTTGTTGGTGTTATTCAGTGGTTTGGTTTTGTTGTCGTTACAAATTTAAGTAATAAATTGTTAAATTGTTGAATGACGTACCTCAGGAGGAGAATCTCCTTGACGATGACAACGTAGAGATATGCTGTAGGAGTGGTGAATATTAACGACCAGCCGCCACTAAATGTTTCAGTTTTCTTTTGGAGTGCTTAATTTGGACCCTACTGATTGAAAAAATTGCCTCCTTCCCTTACCACAAAAAATCCCAGTGAAAATTCACCGCTAATTCCACCCAAAACCCAGCCAAATTGTTAACTGACCAACCTCATAAAGGAGGGTGTCCTTGACGTGGACAACGTAGAGATATGCTGTAGAAAAGGTGAATATTAACGATAGTTTTGGTTCTATTACTGTGGTCGCTGTCGTTACTGTAGTTGGTTACTATACTCAGACTATGAGAAAACTCCTTTGCCCCATTTTCGTGATGAATTGCGAAGAACCAAGAGCGTACTTCTAGATGAAAATGATCGTAAAAATGTAGTTACAAAACTCGAAACGTTTAGAGATGATCAAGATACTGCTCAGACAAGTTGTCTTCTAACAAGGAAACTACGCGAAATGTTCGGAAGAGTATTAACTCCTAACAGATATCCTCACGGATTCCCACCGAACGATGGTTGAACTATGAATGTAACTATTCGAAATCCTGCACCGTATATCGAGTAGGTGCAAAAAGTTGTTCAACATGGGCCAAAAGCGATGGATTTCGGCCGTAAGATCTGCCCAAAACCGAGCGTGCCTAAGCTATGAATATAGAAATTTGGAATCCAGCGACGTACAAGCAACGGGTGCCAAGTGCCGTTCAGCATGGGCTATACTGGAAGGACGCTGAAATTCGCTGCTGAGACTCTCACAAATCGCTCAAAATGTCTTCACCGCGGTGTCATAGGTTTGGGTATACACCCCATTTGATCCATGTTGAGTTGTATTTTTCCATACTGAACACAATGTTCCACCTGTGTGATGTACGTCGAATAGGTAGATGGCGACATGCGAGAGTCGCATCTTGCCGAGCCCACACGCACCAGATGGTAGAATGACCGGAGGGCTCGGCGAGATGCGACTCTCGCATCAAGAGACTTCCGGATCGAGCCCAGTTCACCATTCGCCTTATCCAATTCAAAGTGAAGAGCGTTCGATCTGTGTTTACCTGTCAGTTCTCGAGCTCTGGAGCACTGATATGTGCATTTTTCGAGGCTCGCATTTTTTAGTCAGGGATTATCACGCAGAACCTTCCCAGAACTCAGTTGTTTGGTGTTAGAATGCTCGACTGCTATGCGGACGGCCTGTGATCGATTCCCCGCCGATGATGCGATACTTTCGACGACGGTTCTTCGAAATACCTTTATTCCAATCGTCCGAATCTGTTGATGACGATATGAGTCAATCTCTTGATCCACCTGCCAAAACATTCCTGTCTCCTCACAGCAACGACGTCATCAAAGGCATCGTTGCCCCGGCAGTGAATCGAACACAGGCACCCCGCCTAGCAAGAGCGCATTCTACCACTGAACCACATAGTTCGTTACTGCTTTTGGAAGGAGTCCGTGTCCGGCAGTCAAAAATGCACGTATCCAGTGCTCCAGAGGTTTATGTAGAAGCCGAAAAAGAGCTCTTTTTCTGTGGCCGTGAAAGTGCAAAAATTTTCGACGATTTCGTCATCGAGGGATTTCCAGAATTTGAACCCACCAAGTGCACACACAGTCACAAATCCCCAAAATTTCACGTTTCTCATGAGCATCTAAAATAGCCCTTTAGAAGAAGTGTGGGCGGAGGCGGTGGTCCTGACCTTTTTTATGGAAGCAAATCAGATCTATTTACAACGTCGACCACAATAACGTGATGTACAGCGCTGAGAATGATAATCACGTGGAGGAAACGAGCAAAGGAGAGTAAAATACAACGAAGCTCGCGACAAATATCCGGAAAGATTGTAACAGCCCAACATTCGACAATAAAGGTCATCAAAAAATGGAAAAATTCAATATGTACAAAAAGAGATGCTCACGTAGGATGGATGAGAATCTAATTAGCCCGTTCTCCCTCCTCCACTACATTCCTCCTGAATAGAAACTGAAAAAAAACGAGGAAGAGAGAAAAGATGTTGAAGGGTAAAACACGTCATATCAATAAGGATAGCAACCAGTGACAATACTTTGAATTTCCAAACGATAAAGAAAAATAATAAAGTTTGATGAAAAATTGGAATGGTTCCTAATCGTCGCTGTCCGGTGACCTCAGACGCATCTCTTCAGACGGAGCTATCATGAACGACCCCTCTCCATCTCCAGACGCTCTGGCAGCAGCTTTCTTTTCCGCCTTTCGTTTCCTCGTTTCTTCCGATTTTTGAGCCTGAAATTTAAGATTTGCTTGATTTCAGATAAAAAAAAAGAAAAATAAAAATTAAGAGTAGATTTCAGCGGTTGAGGGATAACACAGGGCAAATGACAAACAGAATCCGATGGGAAGAAATTTTCTGTAACAACAACAATTTCTATAAGTTTTCCGGAAAACAAGAAAATTTCTATGAAATTCAAAGAATAACGGTCCCCGCAGTGTAATAAGTTTTCGCTGGGAATGGGTGGAGAAATGCAAAAGCTTCTGTCATCCGCAGGATTCGAACCTGCGCCCTCCGAAGAGGACTGCGACCTGAACGCAGCGCCTTAGACCACTCGGCCAGAATGACACGGCAGCCTCTTTGCGACGCAGCTTTTCATCGTAGCTGCGTCCACAGATCGCGTATCTCACACACTAAGCACCTCAAGTTTCCAGTCCTTTCAAATTTCCCAATTAACATGTTATTTTAGCGTTATACTAATTCCAAGTCTCAATTACTATAATAAATTAATATTATATCCTTTTTGCCAACATAGAAGCGCTCCTCTAAAAAATCTCACAAATTCGCCAGGAAACAAATCTTTCAAGCCTTGAACTGTGGTATGTTCGAAATTTTTCAGTTTCGGAATTCGCACTTCTTTAAATCGAGTTCTCCGTTCGCCCAGTTGGACCCTGTTATCCAAAATTTAAAAGGCATGTGGCGAAGTTCCTTGTTTAAACTTCAAATGCTTATTGAAGTATTTTGCTGACTCTTATTCCTACTTATTCGATGACTAGGATAGTCTATTGAAGCGTATATTTTTTCTTTTTGTGTATACTGTCGCACCTACAATCAATAAACAAAGCATTCCAAATGTGTCCAGATAGGTAATATTACGAGGATTTCGCGCCCTGTGTCTTCCTCTCTAAAGTTTTCAAATGCATCAAGTACGCAGTTCTTTTGAAGGCTCTCACAGATTTTCTGAATAACAGGTCTTTCAAGCATTTCAAATCCGATTAGATATAATATATCGAGGGTTTTTCGTCTTATATACCATATATGACTTCCTAATTAAAAGTGTCAACTGCGCGAGAAAAAGCCTGGAAATTCACCAGTAAGCGAAAATAGCTCTTTTTATAGCTAGAAGTTGCCCATAAGAAAGAACAGTCATACATAACGGCTAATTCAATGCTACAAACTTCAAACTGAACCGGTCGAAGAGAATGCATCTTCTCACCATAGCTAGTTCTGATGAAGATCAATTTGCAACCTTAACATTTTGAGAGCTAGAAGACTTTATTATAGGCATTGGGAATGAGGTAGTATAATTAGTTCGTCTAAGAGAAGGCGCTAAGCGAGCAAGATAATGCCTACATTATTGATATTTGCTAAAATATTTGTTACCGTAAATTATTCTTTTTATTTGTAATGTTACTGCCACTGTTCCAATCCGTGCCACTTGCCCGAGTATCTATAGTTCTAACACTAACCCATCAGCCATTCAGGCATGATAGAAAAAAATGAAATAAGAAGAATGCAATGCTGTAAAATGAGACGCCAACACTGGAAGGAACGGAAACATAAAACGAAAACCACCTTGTTGACTTTCCACGCTTCGAGTTCGCTTTGTAGCGGACCGACAATATGATCGCACTCAACCACTTGCAAGGCCTGTAATAATTTCAAAAAATACTTTGAATATTATAGGAGATATAATATTTTTATCGCCATGCGAACCTGGTAAATATCCTCCGGTGTCATCGCTTTCCTTTTCTTTGTCAAGGCGTATTCGTTTGCGTACGACGTTATGTTAAGGATGAAAACCTGCAAGAAAGATACGGTAGACAAACTACGACTGAATTCCATCTTATTGTGTGAAAGTGCGTAGCAGCCGCCTGATAGCCTTAACCAAATCACAAAAAAACAAAAACAACGAAAACTTCATGAAATACATGGAATCAGCTTTAAAAAAGCTTGTATAGGACAATTTCAACTCCAGATACACTTACTATTTTTCCCTACAGAAATATGAGCAATTTTTCACAAAACTGTTCACTGTTTTTCAAATTGTAAAGCAAAAATCAAGAATTCCGACATGAACTGAAAAGGGTGTTCCTAGTACCCCATCCCAATTGTGGAAACAACTAATTTTGAGAGTTTGCGGGTGCGTGGAAAACAAAAAAAGAACAAAAATAGACTAAAAATAGCTTACCGAAGCAGCACGAGCGATCGCCGTCCGAGCCTCTTTGGACACCGTTCCATCCGGACCCACAGCACGGTCAACTATCCGGCTAACCACTAGAGGTGGCAAGCGAAGATCTTCGATTTTGGTGTCGGTCATTGCCTGAAGATGTTGTGAAAGAACTTTTTTACTCGTACGGCTTTCTTTTTCAATAGAAAATGAAATGTCAAACGCAAAGAATTCTAAGTCTTTCAAGAATATGGTGTTTTAGAATTCTGGAGGCCATCCCTAAGGCCCGGGCTATACTTCATCGCCCGCCGCCGCCCGTCGCCGCCCGTCAACAACAACGTATTCCAGACAACTTGCCATTACAATAACAAATATAACTAGTCTTGTAAATGAAAAAAAACTAAGAACAATAAACAAACAAACATTATTGAAGCTTTAGGATAACGTAAGAACAACAGACCGAAGGAACACTTGCAATCAGGCCAGTGCCGTCATTATATCCGGTTAAACAATTATAATGACAATTGTTATGTTGTTATATATGTTATATGTTATATGTTATATATGTACATATGTTCTCCCAAACAAAAATGTTCCAGTTCCCTTGAATCGCTAATCCCCGTCCGTCGCCGTCCGCTGCCGTCCGCTGCCGTCCGCCATTAGTATGCCCCGGCCCTAACAAGACATTGATGTCCAAAGAAGCACAGCAGAGCTTCTTGGGTAAAGGGTAAAGGTAAAAGGTAAAGGTAGGTTCATCAAGTCCGGTACCAATTCACGCGGCGGCGGAGGGATGGAAGGTTTGGATAGCACGGGCCGGGATCGATCGTTTGACCAGACTAGTGTCACCAGCGCCTCTAACTACTGTACCAGGAATAAGTAATAGAAATAAAATAGCTCCTGCTCCTTTGAGCTATTCAATAGCCCACTCGTTTCCTCTCAAACTTCCTTTCTAAGCATTACCGGTGTTTCTATGAACACCTCTTTATGAGCAGAATAAATAGCGCAATAAAAAATTTGGAAAAAATCAAAAATTGAACAAATAATGGATAAAAATGAAAAGCTAAGTATTACCGTTGTGCTACTAATGACTATCGAATGTAAACGATGAATGAGGTAAGCAACGAGGGACCACGTAGCGATAACACCGACAAAAACAGCGAATACCATTTATAAACATTCATTATCGCAATTGTCCGTATAATTTTGCAAAATATCAAGACGCACTTTACATTTGAATACAACTCTACAGAAAAATAGCGACTATGTGCTGTTCATACAAATCTCTGCGCCACTCAGCAAGGTACACACACGTAATTTTGAGACTTTAAAAAGCTAAACGATGAGATTATTAATTAGCACGATACAGCAGCGATCACGATATACATTGGCAGTACGAGCTTATTACAGTGACACTCAAAAAATCTATTGTTGTTCGGAATAAATTCTAGAATAATCTATTACGGATATAAGAATTACAAGCTGATTCTATCACTTAACAATTACTTTAAAAAGTAGAACTCGACGATCAAAACACCTACACCTATTGGACATAGAAATGTTACAAATTTCCTGGAAATTATAGCACAATCGAATACTTCTAAGGCACTACCACACCGAATATAGAAAGCACACTCTTTCGCCATCTAGCATTAATAATGTTCGCAGAATATCAGAGGAATTTACGCTCAGTCATTCTCTATCCTGCAGCTGTTCGATGTTGGCGAACACTTTGGATATTGCTAAAAAGGTAATCAATAAAGATGGAGAAGACAAAAAAAGATGGTAGCGAAAAGAAAAAGCTGAAAAGACAATCAACGAAGGCGAGAGGTGGAAAGAAAAGGTGGTAGAAAAGGTGGAAAATGAAAATAAAAAAGCTTACCTTCAAATTCGGATGATCAAGGTCGCCTCGGTTGCTTCCTTTAGATCCTGCCGCTGACAATCCAGGACCGAAATTCTTCACACATGCACAGCGCTGTTGTTTTGTATTGGGGTCGTAGAGAAGTCTAAAGCATAATAATATATTAAATATAGAGCACAATATGTTACAAATTAATACAAAATTTATTTATTCGTTTACGAAAAAAATCCCAAGTCAGTTGGCAGACATGAGTAGCACACAAATTACAACACAAACTGAACTGCAAAGAGATTGATCTGAATACGACGAAAAAAAAAAGAGCAGACCGAAATTATCGTCGCTAACTCAGTGGCATTTTAGCATGCTTTTTCGGAAACCACCAGGAGTAATCTTCAGCGTGAAGGTGATATAAGATACTTGATAAGAGCTTTAGAGCCGATGGAATATTTCTAATATGATGGCACCGCTTATTAGGTCTCCATGCGCTACTTCGAATTCACATTTCAAAACAGAAACTCCCCAAGAACAAAGATAAAACGGTTAGAAAGTTCACAGGTCCTTCACCAACCACGGTGTTTTCTTTAGTTTAGACTTAGCTCGCACGAAACCTCACAAGTTTCAGAAAGTTGCTCGCGCTTTCTAGCCCTCTTTGTTGTTGGCTTTGGTGCATATGCAAAATTCTACTGACGGCTTCTTCTATCATCTCATTTCGCGATATTTTTCTTAAGATCGCATTTAGCAGCGCTGTAAAAAATAAATAAATAAAAAGTTCACAGAGGTGAATGCCGACCCAGTGGTTAATATCCTGGCTTAATCTTTTAGCAGTTTTTTTTTCATCAGTCCGTAACTGTGCTCCAAAAAGTGCTGTTGGAAAAATGAACAAAAAAACACGAAAGAAATGAAAAAAGGCAACGAAAAATAAAATCCAAAATCATCAATTGACATCAGAATTAGAAATGGCTCAATGGATACTGGAATACACCGCCAGGAAGAGGATTGAGCAATTTCAAATTCTGATATCAATTTGAGCCTTTAATTTTCGATTTTTGTTGTTGCCTTGCTGTATTTTCAGTTTTCCTGGGTACTTTTTTGGAATGCACCTATAGAATGATAATAACAATTAGCACTAGGATGGAACCAGGGAATTAACCATTGCGTCGCCCATTGCGATAGTGATCTTTTTTATTATTTTTCACTCATTCATTATTTGCGAAGCTCAAGACAAGAAAGGGCGAAGAGGATAGGAAAAGCTTCATGCCTGAGGAAAAAGCTTGCCGGCGGTCCAAAACATATTCCCTTGTGAGCAGAAGAAGATCTAACCCTTCATACAATACACGCTTCGAATAGGACAAAAACAGAGCAGTAAACATTGTATCGATAAATATGAAATTAAACACCAACGAAATCACACACAGAAACATGTTACCAACCTTGGTACTCCGGCCCAGTCCCGTTGAATTCCTCCGCTTTTCATTGAGCACCATACACGACCACCGCTATTCTGATGCCATTCGCTGTTACATGGTGGAAAAACCTGAAAAAAGGAATGGCTCAGCAGATAAAAAAAAGATATCCAAGAAATTTCTCTCCACAGGAAACTTTAAACTAAAAGAGACAGACAACATTACCTCGGCTTCAGCGGCCTTAGACGCCCTCCACTCTGCTGCTGTTTGCATGCGTCCGAGTACCTAGAGTTGCGGAAAATATAACAATGACAAAAACTACAAAAACTAAGAATAATGTAAAGAAGATATGGTTTCATAATAGATGCAATGATTCCAACAGTGCAAACTTACACTCCTGAGTTCCTCCGTTGGCTGGCCATTAGCATCATAGTATCTACCGATCAATACCCCTACTAGCTTGTAGTCTTTCTCATAAAACGATATCCAATCACGAATACCTGCAACAAGATTTCCAGAATAGTAGAATACAAATAAAATAAAAAACAGTAGAAAACAACTAAATAAAAAAGGAAACTTTCGAACCTAAGAGATCCTCATGAGAAAGCCCATCGGTATGATCAACAAGTCCCTTTTCTGTGAAATCACCGCTAACGAAGGCTCGAGTTGCGTCCCGACCTGAACAGAAGACAAAAACATTTTTAAAACATTGTTGAATTGGAAAATAACACAGATGAGATATTTTTAAGCCCCAAAAGTTATGCCATAAGTTAAACTATATTTAGTAGACAAATAAACCCTGGATCAAAAACAACTGAAAGTTTAGTTTTGAAAAATGGTAAAGCAAATAAGTCGGAGAACAGAAAACTAAAATTTCAATATAGGTATTTGTTTAATTGTTTCAGTACTTCTGATAATATTTGAATCGATTTCTTGAGAAAATATTTTTATCAGAACAACCGAACCCGCTTACCTGCAAAAAAGTGATATCCACCACCTTTTCCATAATGCTTCCGACCTTTATCGACGTTGTAAATACGCCCAAGAATGGCGAGGTAGACAGGCCTAAATTAAAATTCAAGAAATAATAAGCAAAAATAAGGAAAACTTCCATGAGAAGTGTAGCTAAAGTGAAGGAGAATAAGCGAACCAACCTTGAGGCTCTAGTACCATCGAAAAGTGAAAGCTGCTCGGCGTTCAATATCTGCATCTCCTCACCCAATTGTACTTCAGGTTGGACAACCTTAAGGAATTTCCTGACTAAAAGCCATATTCATTTATTTACTACACATGCTTGTGTGAGATATTTAACATAGTCTCCGAGAAAATCACGATAATTTAATCAAATTGAACAATGAATATTCACAAAGAGCAGAAAGGACGCATTGAAGACTAGCAACTTATGTATTGTAAAAGATACATTGTTGAAAATCTCCTAAGTGCCCGCAGCTGTGACGGAACAGAAAAAAGTTCACCTGCCGTTAGCTTTCTCGCCCATCCTGAGTCATACCTTATATTTTCCAAATGAATAGGTCGTTTTCTTCTGAGGCGAAATATATTTGAGAATACAACTTCTGATAACAATCGAGGAAAGGATAGAAAAGTTTAGGTGGAGTAGAGTGTAAGAAAAGTAGAAAGTAGAAAAGTAAATAGAAAGCAGAATTAGAAAAGTAGCGCATTCTCTGTAAAAAGTGTGGGAACGATTAGAAAGTGGACCATTCCCAATTTTCAGGGGCTAGTTATAGGAATGATGCGCACGGTATTCAAGGCTTTGTCCAAAGAACCCCCCATACCCGAATAATTTTCCGATCTGTGAAGCCTCACCGTTGCGGTGCTCTAAATCCCGAATAGTCTCTATAGGGGTTCGATGAACTGGGGGTTGAGTGCCACCAACATTATAAAAGGGCTACAAAGGGTATGTCAATCATGAATATGGCTCCGGTAAAGGTAACGGTAAAGAGGTCGGAGTTGGTCAGTCCCCCAACGGCGCGAAGCTACATTCGTGTTCAGATTCGTAGAGGGATGGTGAATGCGTCTTCGTCCTACACAGTGACTTGCGGAGGCCAGCCCTATACCAAATCAGTCTTCATCTTCCCAGACAAGTCCGACATCAAGTTACCCACAACCGGTGATATGGAAGGATTTTAGCCCGAGCCAGGATCGATCGCTCCATCGATCGGGTGCCAGTAGCGCCATTAACCACTTCACCACGCGGAACCAAGGAATAACCAATAAGAAAACGAAATAGCCTTGTTGGTGAAACTTTCAATAATAACACAAACTCAGTAAATAATCACGAGGGGTAAAACGATCGACAAGGTCAAAAAAGCATACCTTTACATCTTCTTCAGTTGCTTGTCGGCTCCGTATTTTCATGTTGTCCTTCGCGCCCTCCCACAGTTCATTTACAAATGCTAATTTCTCGCGGGTATAGTCGAACTGAAACCATACCCGAAATGAAACCAATCGACTTTCGTAATCACACTAGAAATTATATGAAATACATTGAAAAAATGCAGCAATTATACTTATCGCCCAGCGTCAATTGAATAGTTGGCTAGGTGTTGACTATACTGATTTCTTTGAGCAGAAAAACTTCAGGGAATCGCCACTTTGAAGCACTGTGAACACCGTATACCATCTTCATAAATAGTGAAGTTTTGGAGTTTTCACAGGTTTCATACATCATTGCATGGAAAATATGACGGACTGCTCTAAATACACCACGACTAAAATGTTAAAAATTTTTTCCTTGTAATAAACGCGAGGAAAGGCATTTTCGGAAAACATCTCTAAAGCGGAATGACACAATTTCTTCGTGTCTCTTCATACCACGCTCGAACAAACTTTGAACGACTAAAGCTATGCTTAGTCCCCTAAAGATGCGCCACGTACTTCACTTCCATTCAGAATCGTGTGGTGAATGAATATCCGAGCTACAGAACCCTTCACCTTTCCAACTGCTTGGTAAACCCTTCACTTTTGCAGGTAAGTCTCCCTTGGTTAACCGGAGCAATGATCGACCGCTCGACCGTACTGGTGGAATCAGCGCTTCGTGCCACTGCACCACGCGCGCCCAATCAAATGATTGATGAATAATAAAATAAAGATTTCGACCAAAGCAAATGTACCTCTTCTAGTCGCTCCAACGCCCACTGTGTAAAATTTGATACACCATAATCGTAGTAGCTCGACAGGAATGAAAGCACAGCCACTTGTATCGATATGTAGATTAAGCTCGTCGTGTACAACGCTGGTTTTAACCTCCAAGGTTTGCCGGCCATGCCTGTATTTGAATCTGGATGAAATTGAAAAAAATGAGTGGCTAAGGTGAAAAACGCGAAAATTGGAAACAACTGATACTCCCGAGCAGACATACACAGCATATTTAGTCATTACAAAATTTATAAAGCAAAGGCTGGTATAGAAACCAACAATCTAACTTTTGACTTTTGACTTTTGATGGTCCTTTCTTCAGCTGGAGATCTTCTCAGCGGGGACCACAACTCTTCCAGACCGCTCGATCTCTGGCAACTTGCATCCAGTGAGGGAGACTCCGTTCTCTGAAAGACTTTGCAAATGAGTCTGCCCATCTTGTTGGCGGTCGTCCCAGTGGCCTCTTATGGTCTCTTGGGAGCCATTCTGTGACACGGAGGCTCCATCTATCGTCCTTCCGTCGAAGCAGGTGTCCTGCCCAACGATATTTTGACTTCTTCATGTACTGTAGTGGATCTGCTAGCTGCGATTTCTCCCTTAGCTCTGAGCTTCGTATGCCTTGTTGCCGTTGTTGGCGAAGGCTCGTCTTCAGAAAGCATCTCTCCAGAGCACGATGCGTGGTTTGCATGGCTTTGGCGACGGCTTTATTATCAGGCCAGGTTTCGGTCGCGTAACACATCGCTGGCAGTACAGAGGCGTTGAATATATATAATAGAAACCAACAATCACAGAATAAAAAGGAGAAAAGAGCAGAAAACGGAGCTTAAAAAACAAGACGTTAAAGCGTAGGACATTATAAGGAATAAGACGCTAAAACAGATATTTGAAACTAATCTAACACTCATTCTTTTTATTGAAATGGAAAATCAGACGAACCATGACGCCTGTAAAACAACAAAATAGTTTTAAATAAAGCTGAAAAAACCATGCGGTTCAAAATTCCAAGTGCTGCAACAAGCCGATTCGCAATGGAGCGCGGTATCTCACGTCTTGACGTGAACCACGTGGCTCCAGGGCAATCAATCAATCACCATTGTCTTAACAGTTGTTTAGCAAACGAAGAAAACACCAGCAGCATGCAACGGGTTGATCAGATAAGAGAAAGGCTCTTTCTTAGCAGAAACTAGATTTTTTAGTGAAATTAATTAGGAAAATTTTGAATATTGACTAGGCTTGGATTCGTGATCACCTTTGTATCAGGCTAATAGGATTAGGGATTCATCCTGAACTTTACCACATGGGTATCGGAAACTTTGGAAAGATAGCGGTGAGCGCGCTTAATATCTATCTACGTTCTTCACTAAGCTGCGACACACCACAATGTCAGTCTGTTACCCAGGGTATCGTATTCACCGATCTTCAAGAAGTAGAAACTTTGACAGATTTTCGATAAGAAATGGAGTTTTTACCCCTCGGATACTAGAATTTCATCACGTCGCACACGAGGCCTGTCCGTCCCAGAGTTGATTTCGTATTTTACATATAAGTATATCATACCCACTAGTACCGGATACCCTAGGTTAGCGCCACTGGAGTTGAGTCTGTGGCTCAGCAGTTGCTCCTTACGTCGTCAGCCTCTTTCCCAGGGTATCGGATACCACAATCGTCACGAATTCGAGATCGCGGAAGTTTTGGCTATGCAACATGTTCAGGAGCCTGGGTCCAGACTACATTTACATTAGGTCACTCAAAGGTGTAACGCACTTCGCTGGGGCGGCGGGGTATCTGACGCCTCGTATAGGTAACGGCGGGCAATATTTACCCGTGGCTATGACTCAGCCGTTCTATGACTAGTCGTCAGGCTCTCTAAAGGGTTTCGGATACTGCGATCCTCACGGAAGGAAACCGGTATGGTCATTCACAGCTTGGAGCTTCTGCTCGATCAAGGACGTTCCAATTATTTTTTTCAATTGTTTATTACCAATTCAAATGGATTTTGAATTGATCAATTTCAGGGTTACACGGGAACAGCGAAGTCGTCCCATTGGCCTTTCTCGTTAGTGCAAAGGCCGCATGTTTCACCGCATTTCGCCCTCACTTCTGCTCGGGTAGCGGTTTGATGAAGGCAGTAGTCCTCAGCTTTGAGCAATTCGCACCTGAAAAATTTCAATATTTTTTGTCGTAAAAAATGTTATAAAAATGAAAAACGTTTCTGGATGAGTTGATGCTCACATTTTCGTGTCAATATCCTTACAGACACCGTCATCACTGGGAGCGGCGATGACAACCATGAGGACAGCGAAAGCGACGATGAGGAATTTCATTACTTCTGAAATATCAATCGCATTTCTTACTATTTTAACAAACATAAAACCGATAGTATAACAAAATGGTCAGGCCAGGAAGACTCTATTCCAAAACTGCATACTGCAATGGAACTATTAAAATAGCGAAAGGAAACCGCTCTAACACGAGCAAATAGTCCCTTTTCTGTTTGTATAGATCTAGCTGAGCATTTTTTTATAGACTGTGACAAGAGGCAACAATAAGGCGAAGCTGGTTTCCTGAGGATGCGCCGCGTTCTCGTCTTCCATTCAGGATCACGAAGACTTGAGTGTTTGGCCCACACAGTGAGTCGATCACCAGTTGATCAGGTTGGTGTCATTTCCTTCGCAGATATGTCTGGTACCAATTTACCCAACCAGGAGGGGCTAAGGGCTCCGATTAGCCTGAGATCGATCCCGCACCGTACCCGTGGAGGTCGCTCAATTGTGAGAGAAACGAATAATTCTTAATAAAAAAGGCGAACGAGCTGATGTGCCTGCTGGTGGCAACGATGTCTCAGGCGGCTATTTAAACTACCCTAGAAGATTTTTTCGGTGTTTAAACATCTGCAAGATCATCATCGACGTCAACGAAAGTAGAGCTGTATCATTCACTAAATCCGTCCTTGTTTGTTGGCTTGTGGGGCTGACTCGATTGACTGGTGACGGCTCTGTTTCATACTGCCGAGAAGGAATCCGAAAATACGAATCACCTTGTCTGAAATACATCTCAACACAATAAAAATTTTTCCTTCTTTCAATTCGACCCCATCTTCGCCTCAATAATTTGGGGACTAGGCAGGTGTATGCCAGCAGGCTGATTGTTTGTCCTCATGTCAGACGATTCCGACTCTGAGTCCTCGATGTACTTTTGACATCAGGCTGAACACATGCCGCATACATTGTTTCTCTTGGTAGTGAATCACATTACCATCCTTTTTTGTATATTTCGTGACATTTGAAAACCTAGTGGAGTCGGCTAGAGAACGTTCCAGTTTCGTCGCTATTACACCCAGATCCCTTATTCAGAGATTTCTCGAAGGCCTTCGTTGATCTGGTGTACAGCATTTTGTGCCCTGCTATGGACCTAATGGAACGACTTGCTGCGCTTTCAAGAGGGATGAAGAAGTTCAGAAGAAGATGGAGAACACTCGAGTTCAAGCCCAACTCTTCCACTCCACGGTTCTCCTTGCATAGAAGTGCACCTCATACTGTTGTGACTGCGAAGTGAGAGTGTACATGCGATAAGGGTCTTACAACGAATACAGACAGGAGGCTCGGAGAGGTTCGTTTCACCTAAGCAAGACTGCATACGAAGTTCGGAATTACGTTGACAGACAGTCGGAGATCGGAGACGCCAGATTCTTGGGAGGGGGACGTTAGGCAGGAATCGTAATTGCCAACTCATGGCGCGCGCAAGGTGACAGTACCTGCGGACCATTGCCGAGTTCACGGCGTATACGTGCACCCTGGTCTTCGCCGCGCGCGATCTTGGCCCGGCCGAACTCCTCGTTAAGGCGGTGGTGACCCGACGGACGAGAGGAGTCCGATGGTTCGCGAGAAATGTTCCAAACGCATTCGTCTACATAATTAGCGGCCGTGTAAATGGTCCAAGACTCGGCACTACATGAGCGTAGTATGGTGGCATATTAAAATTTTGAGCCCTTTCCAATGGGCTTGATCAGAGGTCCATAAGAACAGCTGTTAGTGAGCATTTTTCGATTTTCGACCGTGTACCTTGAATGGTGAAATAATCGCCTTTTACCCAATTCTATTAAGATGAGATTATTGAAAAACTCGAATTTCATGTAAAACTCAATCTGATGTTTATTTAAACAAAAATAGAGAGCCTTATGAACGGAGACGAGATATGAGAAACGCGAATGCTGTGAACAGGGCTTTATGGAGAGCCACGGAGTAAGATTCAAATCTCAGTCAATCACATTGATAATTATACTGCAGAATTCGAATTGCTCGTCCTGTGATGTGTCTGGACATTTTAGCAAAGTAGTTCGTTGTCTCTCTGATACTAACCGCTCTTGCATGATCCCGACCAGATAATCCACAAGATAATGTTATCTGTGAATACTTGTAGTGGATCATGCATCTAATATCTAATACCTCGACACTGTCGATCTTAAGTCTCCTCTCAGCACCGCGCTTTCTTAAGCGTTTTATTTCGTCGAACTTCTGAAACCAGATGCAGGGAACTATATAATTTGTAATAGCAAATTGTTCCGTTGATGTTTCTTTTTCGGTTTCGAAGAAAAGTCGTCAGCAGTTGTTCTATGAACTTCTGACTGAGCTCATTGGAAAGAGCTTAAAATTTCATTGTGTTCACTCATTTCGCTCATGTGTAACCGAGTCGTCAGACCATTTATACGGCCGCTAACTATGTAGACGACGGCGCTTGGAACATTTCTCGCGGACCATCGGCCTGCTCTCGTCCGTCGGGTCGCCATCGCCCTAACGACGAGCTCGGTCGGGCCCAAATCGCGTGCGGCGGGGACTGTGCACGTCCACACGGTGAACTCACCAATGGTCCGCAGGTACTGTCACCTCGCGCGCGCCATGAGATGGCAATTAAGATTCCTGCTTAACGTCCCTCACCCCAGATTCTCTAGAAGTAAGACTTGCGGAGGGCACATAATGCGGTTTCGTGACGACCGATTGACAAGAGCCGTTACTGACATGTGTAGGGGATTATGGATTTCCGTTTGCTCTTGCACAACACGTTCTGTAATCGATGCGGTTCACCCGAGATCTAAGCAGTGATTACAAGAGGCGGCGACTGGCGACCAGACGGAGGAGGCGACGGGGGAGTTCAACAAGGAGACGATCAGCGAGCGGCCGGAGAAGAGGACCTTTGGGGTCCAGCCACTCCTATCCCCCGATAGGCCAGCGCCCAGAGAAGTCGACTCAGTGATCTACTATCTTGGTTTTCATATATTCGTTCGTGCCTTGCGGGCCATGTGGGTAAATGTTTTTGCACAGAGACCTCCACTACATGGCGGCCTATACCTCTCGATTCCACGGGTAACAGAAGAACACCGGGGTCCAGGTTCATTAACGCACGAGCGGTCTCCGAAACCCCGTTGGCTATAAACCCGCTCGATACCGCGAGTTTGCGGCCATTTATTATTCATGAAGGTCGGGGTTTCGGAGACCACGACGGCTTGTTGCGCAAATGTCGCAATCACTGCGGGCAGGTGGCTGTCGATACATGAATGCTATTGATACGAACCCCAGACAAAAATTTTGTGCACGTCCGGTCTCCCACAGTGAGTGCGGTTACGGCACTTGCGCCATAAGCCGTCGAGGTCTTCCGAACCTTGCCTCATCGCAGGGTGTGATAGACCCGCGATCAACTCCGATTGAACCCCAACGCGCCTTCACGAATCTTGGTTTGCGCGCCGTTCGTGGTATATCTCGAGGCTCATCGGGTTTACCAATTACGAATGTGGGCCCAGGTCGCTCACCTTTCGCTGGTCCAGTTTCTTCGTCAATATCGTGAACGATCGATTGTATGCTCTTTGTGTTCCTCGAGCGAGCAGAGCCCTCTGGTCTACCATGACACTGTATGGAGACGAATGTAGACGTTATTGGCCCGCTCTCGAGCAAATTGATGATCAACGGGACTACAAGAGATATAGGTGATGAACCTTTCGACTCTCTCGAAAATTGGCATGGTCTTGCTTCTTTGATGGACGCTTTGTCCTTTCTCATCTTTACACTTTTCCTTTATAACAACTATTCCAAAGGACCACTCAGTATGTCATAGAAACAATCAAAAACTGTGATTCAAGTGGTGGACTGGTCATCAGCAGCGAGATAATGTTACTCAGTATTTTCGGAAGTGTTTATTAAAAATTTGTAAGTCTCTTGTAACTCTGAGTGCATTCGTTTATGGAAACTACTAGCATTGCTCTAGCACTAGTTCGTTTGACCTCAACTGTCGTCGCACCTTCGCAGCTGCTTGGTGAATGAACGACGGCGACGCCTTCAGTTCTCTCATGGGTTCATTCGCCTCTGTAAGTCATCAGGTGGATCAGTAGCGTTCAGTTTAATACCGATAAGATAGTGATAATTTCATTGCATTCACTTTCGACAACTGCGCCCTATGACGGATGTCTTGAGTAAATTAGTAAACAAATATTAGGTCGTCGGAAAAGTTTCCCGCCACTCAGTTTGACCGCTCACCAAAATTTTAAAACGGGTTTCGGGATCTCACCTTTATTACCGTAATGTAGGTTGATTTATGAGCTACATATACCACAGTTGTCCCGGTTCAGCACTACAGGTATTGCAGAGAAAGTCGATATTGATTGTAGGTACCTTAAGCTGCTTTTCCTTCACGAGCTCATAAAACAACGCGTTGAAGATAGCTCAGTTAATGGCTCATGCACCATGGTAGGTCCTTCAATTGTCTTTTTTATTGCAGCAAAAGTTTGGTTTCGTGTGTTCAAAAAGGCCCAGTTTAGCTTCAAAGAACAACGGTAGTGGGGGAGGGTAGTTGCTGTTGCTTAAGTGGGTCTTCTGGAGCTGGCTTCAGAGGATGGCCGGCGTAGTAGCCGTAATTTGATAGAGGAACTCGAGAGCCATATACCCTCACAGACTGTCCGTCTCCGAGGCTTTAAAAAGACAAGGAAATAGGGGACATAGTTGAGAATGCTTTAGCGGCCACCATCTACACATGGTGACGGGTGTAAGCACGACAATCTCAACTTTCCGAAGAAATCTCCAGGTACGACTCTGTATAAACCTTGGCATCGTACAGTTGTTTCGAGTGCTGTATTTGAGCTCGACACAAGGTTGGTATATGATATTTATTGGCTGACGTTTCGGTGGAATCACCTTCTTCGGAGCCTGAAAGGATCAAGGCGATTGGAGAAACTATTCGATCAAACGTCGCATTGAATCTAATAGGAATTCACGATCTATTCTCCAAACTGCTAAGTCAAGGGAGAACGGGATAACATACCTCAGCCTGATGCACAGATCGGCAGAAAACGAGGAAGTGACGGGCAGGGGTACCTGATGATGTAAGGATGACCCTAAGTCAGAATGCCAGTCTTAGGTAGGGCCTGAGCTCCCGCGTTATATATAGGCACTCTTCCTTCCGGTTGACCTTAGGATCGCGCGCGTAAATCCAGAATGCCTCCAGCGATTTCCGCGCTGGCGTGTGGGCCTCGCACGCCAATATTTGAATTTTGAACCCAAAGTCGTCGTCGCCGTGACGCTGGACGCGGTGGTAACCCAGCGCGGTGGACTGCCTCGACCTAGCCTTACCCTCCAGATGCTCTTTCACTCTCACGTGAAGTGGGCGCGCCGTTTCACCGATATATTCCTCGCCACAGCGTAGACAGGTGATAAGGTAAACCACGCCGGATACGGCGCAATCACCTTCCCTGCCAACCGGGCAAACGACGGAGCCGGGTGTTGGGCAGAGACGATCATATAGGCGATTTCGAACGAGTAGGCGCTTGAGGTTGTTCGGAGGCAAGTCCACAACCGACACCGAGTTTTCCAAGGCCGATCTCCTCAGGCACTGCCGAATGGAAGCGCTTACTTCATCGGAGATGAAAGGAACCAGAAACGGAATTTTGTCGGTGTGGGAGGTATTGATTAAATTTCTAGTGGTGGCCCCAACAGCGGATCTTCGCGAGCGGGTGGCTACGTGCTCGTAGCCATTGGACGCTGCTATTTCGCGGGCCAGCAGGACAGATTCTCTACGCGCGTTTTCCTCTGTGCAGACCACGGTCGCAGTGCGGAACATGTTTTTTATAATAGCCCTTTTGGTCTGTATAGGGTGAGCCGATTTCTTGTGTACGAGAATATTTTTACTGCTGGGTTTGCGGTACCACTTTGTCAAGTACATCCCCCCAGCGAGCTTTACTTGGACGTTAAGGAATGGAAGCCAATTTTCCCTAGGTTTTTCCCTTGTAAATTTAATGTTGGGTGATTGACGATTTAGAATTTCGAAACACTTGTCCATCTCTTGCTGAGTGGAGCAAATAATGAAACAATCGTCAATATAGCGGCAGTATAGTAATGGGAGTCTGTCTAATATGGGGCTCGATATTGGCCATAAAAGCGATGGTAAGAGTAGGCGCAAGTCGCTGTCCCATAGCTAGCCCTCTAGTTTGGGAGAAGTACCTTCCTGACCACCTGAAGACGTTGCAGCTCAGACACTCCTTCAGCAGAGCCATGAGCTGTCCAATCGTGAACCCGTGAAGATTTATTTCCTTCTCGTGCTGCGTCAGAAGTCCGAATACCGCATTCATGGCGCAGTCATTGCTGACGTTCGTATAGAGAGCGGTAACATCGAAGGATTCAGTGACACAGTCGGGGCTCAGATTGGTTGAGCGCAGGTGATCAAGGAACATTTTGGTGTTACTGAGATGGGCTGGAATGAAGCGGAGCAGTTGGACTAGCACTAAATTTATTAACCAAGCAATTCTATCCGTAGGCCCTCCCACACAGCTTTTTTCCGAAGAAATTTTCATTCGCCCGGCAATTTGGTTAGTGGCGTCAAGGAGTGGGTAGCGCACGCCAATCACACGCCAAATCTCCTGCTGTTCACTTGCAGCAAACCAGCGAAAATTTCAAAACCGCAACTCCACCCGAAATGGTAGATGATCGGTCTGCGGCTGAGCTGCAAATGAAGCATTCGATAGGAGCTGCTACCTGCAGATGCTACTGTCACCAACGATGTCTAACATCGCCGCTTCGATGGGGACGGAGCAGCCGTTAGTGGAAAACATGGGAAAACCTTCTTCAGTCACCATGACGCGCATTCACCTATTGAGAAGGAGACCTTTGAAACATTTCAAAAATATCCGACATTTCCGATGACCTATCCAAGACATTCGTCAAACCTTGCCCCAACAAAATAATATTTGCTCCATTCGTTTTCCATTCAATTACTAGAGAACCAGCTCGACAAGTGAGAGTACCTCAAAACGTGGCCCGCCGAATTCTTTTCATCAAAACTCTAGAAATTCTGGAGGAGGAGAGTTCAAAATTTATCTGGTAAATAAAAAGATGTTGCTAATGGTAATCATGCATAAATGTGTCGGATGTCGAGTGGAATAAAGGAGAGGAACAATTTTGAAAACATTGGCAAAAGTGCCGGGAAACTTTTCCGACGACCTAATAGCTTGCAGAAGGTGAGTCAGACTGGGAACATCGGCTCCGATTTTTTCTTACTCTATTCTTTATCCTGGAAATGTTCGTTCGCCTGGTAATTGGATGACTTGAGCAATCCAGGAAGAGAGGCGGCATCTATGGACGAAGAAGAGGTATATTCGTTAGCTTCTGGATGCCAGAAAAGGTAAAGGTAAAGGCCTTAGTCACTTCTTTAAAGAAACGCCCTGCATTCGAGTTCCATTCAAAATCGTAGAGGCGTTTTGAATGGGTATTTGACCTATACAATGATCTGCGGGGGTCAGCCGCTATGCCAAGTCAGAGTTTGTACCTTCCCTGAGAAGTCTAGCACCAATTTACCCAGCCCGGGAGGGATGGAAGGCTTGGTTAGCCCGAGTGAGGATAGATCGCTCATCCGCGCGAGCGTCAGTAGCGCCTCTTACCACTGCGCCACTAGCGTCCTTATTGGATGCGTATACGACTTCTGATGTACCATGAAACTCCAGTCGCACACTTCTCGTCAGAATCAATAACATAGCCTGCAAACCTACCGACAGTTGTGTCCCAAATCTCAGAAAAAACCTTCGTCGCGTCTCTGTTCACGTCTTCGCAGCTCACCTTGATTTTTTTCGCCATCTGCTCAATCAGATGCACATTAGGCTCCTGAAGTCGCAGACGACGCTCGACAAGCTCAATCTGAATATGGCATAAATCTCACTTGCACGATTGTATCGTAAAGTACTTATGGAAATCGTTGTTGCTCACCCTATAGTTAACACTTATCAATCTGTCCTTCACGGTGCTTTTGGTGGATACCCACACGTGCAGTGTTATAAAGAATATTCCGAGACCGATAAGAAATTGAGCCACCACAGACCAGATCAGCGGAGATTGGGCTGGTGATCTAGAATAGTACGTTGACAAAAAAGGAAATCCTGGTTGAGTCTCTTGTCCGCTCTCTGACACCTTTCCGAAACGTTAGCTATCAGGCTGGTTCATAATTTCCTGCGGTTTAGCTTATCGTATTTTGCTTTGATACAAGTTTAGCTCCTGTTCCTTTTAGTATTCAACCACAGAACTCTGGGAACTACGTGGGTTGGGGTGAAAGAGGTGCAGCATGTTGGTCTGCAATACTGCGTCGATTCTATGCTGGTTAACATGTTATCATTGCCATATCTCTCGCTGTTTCATTGCGGGGGTGCGAACAATTGTGTAGCGTTTACATGTTAAACATGTTAAAACTGACCGAGCCGTTCGCTAGCAATGGAAGATATGATAATGATAACACTTTAGAGTCGACGTAATGTTGCAGACCACCACTCATTGTCAGAACTCCCAGCCCACCCAACCCACATAGCGCCGAATTCTGATGATAGGGCATCCTTGATCAATTTGTCGTGCCGCTGTCAAAAAAGCCCCGTAAGGTAATCAAAATCACAAATATAGCTGGTTCAACGCTCTCAGCGAACAAATTTTGCGGATGGGCAGTAGATTCGACATTACGGTAGTGCCGTGATGGTCCCGACAGGAGTAAGAGTTTGGATACAATTTATTATAATCTATGGAACAAACATAATGCACATCGCGTGGCTTCGCCACGCGGTCGGGCTAGGGGGAGGAAATCCGGGGTGGGTGAACGTTCCCAACAGATGGAGGGTCTGAAGGATCCGTAGAGCGCTGTTCAGTTACACACACACAATGGAACCACCAGGAGCGATGGAACAATCCATTCGTTAACAGTACAGTAAGGAAGACTGCCTCCCTGAGAGATCGGTGAGAGGTGTGGTCTTTTGAGGTGACCACGATACAGTGACCGATACCGTGACAGTAGTAACTTAGAACGGAATAATAATACCGAAGACTTGATTGACGGTCTACAACACTTAGGCCGCTCCAGCGTCCAATCTTGGCGCTTTCACTTCTTTTGTTCACGTTACTCCAAATGCTGATAGGCAGCATACCGTTCGTACACATAGTGAAAGGTGGTATTGTCCATGTCGTCGCAGAACACGAACGCTCTGAACGTATATGTCAGATTACCTAATTTGACAGGCAGGCGCCAACACCCTCCTATGAGCTGACAGAATGACCGGGTAAACAACAGAAGTTTCCTTCACCTCAGCAGTGATCCACCAACGAGGCCGAGACGTGTGACCGCTTGCTGGACGAGCATTTTATCAAATGGTCCTCACTGCGAAGAAGATCCTCTATCATTATGTGATGATCAAGCCATCACTAATTTATCGATCTAGTGAATCTCCAAGGTATTCAGCAGAACAGCCGGTTGACAGGTAGAACACATAGACTTCCTAACAATTAGAATCAAACTTGCGTAGACGGCTACTGTGCAGGTCGAGGGGCATCACTCTAGTCGAACTATTCATTTATTTCTATTTATTTATGTAAAGGCGTGCTAGCAGTAAAGCAATAAAACGGGGTTGGCAAACGAAAGCAACAGTGGTAGAGGAGTTAGTGATACAAATTAGATAATACTAAAGCGAGAACCAGTACCATTAACTAACGGCAGACAAACATACAGATCATACCCACCAACATGGAGTACTGTAGATGTCTAAGTGGTTGGGTGCAGTTTCTATTGCATATTGGAAATTTTGGTACACAGAGAGTGCCGACATCATCAAGCCGACGGAAATTCTCAATCTCAGCAGCTTTTAGGCCCATGACCTACCCAAGCTGATTTCGAGGGTGAGCTAAGTTCCCAGAACAAAACTGAGTTGATCTAACCTTATCCTCTCAGTTGAAGGGTGGTCATTCTCTAGGTCATGCAACGAATACCGCGCATGCGCACGCGCCGCACGAGCAGAGAGCGGTAATCTCATCATCATTCTTCTGTGCTTGTCTACGCAATTGCGGTCGTTGTCGGCTTCACTCTCGCAAGTTTTTTTTCTGTTCGAGTTGCCGTTACAGAAACTATGAAACACGAGGATCAGAGGGAATGCTACGGATACAGATTTGGTTCTACTTTTGATTCATGCCATGCATGGATTGACGGGTAGGCATCAACTACTGTTTCACAGACTGCTTCATGTCATGGTCGGAGGATGGCATTTTTTCGGAATTGTCTTGTCAGCTGCCATTAAGGTAGGATGCTATTCGACTTGAATACAACCTCGTCCTCGGTTGGGCGTTTCACGCGGTGACATATTCGATGGCTTGTAATCAAACAAAGGTAAAAACATGAAGTAAACGAAGTGAACTCAACATAGTAATTTCAAAACCAGATACGTTGAAGTGGAACTCCCTGGAATGCCCGGCACGTCGAAGCATATACAGTAGCGGTCAAAAAGATGTGTCACTTTTCATTTTTATGCACAAGTAGCTCAAATCGAAAAGAATCATATACCAATCGCTGGTTCTGACGACTTGATATGAAAATATGTCGAAACCCACATACCATACCATACCGTTGTTGCCAATTCTGTGTTTTGAAAATATATTTTATACTGATTTTTATACGCTCTTTGAAAGGAAAATATCTCAAAAATCGCTAAACGACGGTTGTATCTGAGATGGTATTCTAATAGAGCATAGTCTAGTTATCACAATAAGTTACGGTCATTTGATTCAGATCGCCGCTAAATTATAGATTTTCTGAGCTAAATTATAGATTTTTCTGAGCAAATATTTTCGTGGTCACAAACTGGGCAAATTTTAGGACCATAGTTCAAACGAAATTCTATTACATATTTTTTTACGTTTCGACATAATTACAGCAAATTCGACTGTGGTATAGGAAATGATATCATCTTCAAAGCGCTTATTTCTGTTGCAAGCCTAGTTTCTTATTGTGTGTGAAAATTCCGTTTAAACTTGAGATTGTGTGAAGTGCTATATCCAAATCCAGATAGTGCACTATCAGATCATCGTCTCTGGTTGGATCTTCGCACAGCGGTTTCTAATTGTAAGATACGTTTGGTTAAAATAGCATATGAAAATCACTAAAAATATTTTTTAAAAATCTGAAATTTGCAACGAGGGTATGGTTTTCAATGTATTTTAGGGAGGAATTGTCAGAACTTTCAATTAGATCCAGGTTTCCATTCAAGCTGTTTTTTGTTGAAAATGTGACGTGCCAGATCTTTTTGACTGCTACTGATTGTATGTGCTAATTTGATCCCACTAACGACGTTCCAAAGCGAAATTGCTTATTTGAGGTTCAACAGCGAGCTTTTATTCACTTGTTGCGAAGATTCATTTGGTTGTTCCATATTGTTGAATTTCTGTCGTGGTGAAGGCTCCGATGAATCGTCAATTGCAGAAGCAACGGTGTTCTCCAGCTTTTCGTCTGAAAAGTGTTGCAGGAAGTTCATCGGTCTAGAGGTAACTTGAACGAAGCTTCTCACTGATAGATGCAAACAGTAGTGTAGTGACTGCCGACGAATGACTCATACACGCGAACGGCGCATCCATAGATTGTCCCCGAATGTAACTTAGCCGTTTGTCGTATCTGAGCATGTCGAGCATTGTATACATAAATTGTTTCGAGACATAATCTCAATCCACCTTATCCATTGGCATGTGGTAGAAAGCAGGATCACGTACTAAGGCGATGTAGTCCCACGGATCATATCTAAACAAAAAAAAACGTCCGAAAGGGTGTTTGCAACGGCATTAGTAATGAGTGAGAATACCGCAATTTTGCTTGAGATGGCTAATACTCGCACCTCGGGTCAGTCTTTAATTTTACTGGTTGCACCTTATTTTTGAGCGAAAACCGATTCACCGATGTAAACCATATCAATTAGAAATGCAACTCCAGCAATTCCTTCTCACAAGACGTCTAGAGTTTTACTTTTGCACGGTGAACTTGTGAAATGGGAAAAAACAGCTGTTCCATTCAAGGAATCAGTCTTCGATTAATGTACATAGTTAATTGCAGGTTGGCTATGAAAGACGTCGAGATTACTTTTCAAAGTGCCTAACCGGGAAATATTAGGGCGAGTCCTAAGTAATCGGATACTGAGAGCGCCGGGGTACCTATCGACCGAGATTACTAGTCTTTCCGCTCGAATTTAGCCCACGACGAGCCACAGATGACCGAGGAGTGCTGAAGGTGTCTTACATGAGGCTCTCAATTAATTCCTGTCCGAAAACTTCCACAATTCTATAATTTTATTTAGAAGTGTTATAATATCGGACAAGCGTAAAAACCTTCTGGAAGGTTCTCCAAGTTCCACGCTAGGGATAAATAAGGTACAGTCGCCGCGTCTAGCTACCAGTACAAGCTAAAATGGAGCAGGGTCGAAGTCGTACACTAGCGTGCTACCGTGGTTGATCATCCGCCGCATTCCCTGGACCTCGCCCCTCCGACTACCACTTGTTCCGCCCGCTGAAGCACTATTTCGCCGGAAAGAATTCCACCAACTTCGACATTCTCAGATCGCGGACTTGTTTCTTATCGCAGTCTCCGGAGTTCTGGGCGAAGGGCACCGGCGATCTGCTCAATTGATGAGGCACTGTTGTGGATAACTGTGGTTATTATATTATTGATCAGGCTTGCTCTTCAACAAAGTTGAAAAAATTAAAAATGGTGAAGCCTGGTAATTTACGAGGGTTTGGTACGATTCTGTCTCCACCTCGCTCGTCAGTACGTCCAGACTCAACTCTGTCTGGCGAAACCGACTTTCCTCGTAACTTGTTTTGAACGGTACAGTCGCCAATACTGTATTTCGAGAACCGAGAGTAGGCGGTGCTCCGATCAGGAGCTTTTGCTCGTAAGCCTACTTTGAGAGTTCAATGGATTGGTGAGCATTGGGGCCAGACAGCAAGAGGAAAAGCATGATGTTGCGAATATGCGATAAACGGAATGAATTCCGGAGCCATTGTAACAGCTAATAGCAGCTATACCAAGGTGAATGCAGTGAACCGTTTTGAGGAATTTTTCATTCTATCGATTTGTATTCTACCGGTTTCAAATTGGACCCAGAATTCGAACACCTGCAGGTGTTCGAACCCAACCTGCTATATACAGTAGCGGCCAAAAAGATATGTCACCCTACATTTTTACGTACAGATAGCTCAAATCGAAACCAATCTGAATCTAATTGATAGTTCATTCATTCATTCATTCATTCATTCATTCATTCATTCATATTCATTTAATACAGCAACACAAGCGGAGAAAAATTGTCCATTTCAGTGATTACGTTGAAATGGATTTTTTTGAAAAAGGGGGAATGAAACACGATATGGCAGCAAGTCATACTCTCAAAGCGACGAGCAGGGCAACATAAGGATGGGGAAAAACAGGTGCGAGGCTGATGTCTATGGTCGTGAATCCTTTACTGTCCCCTGATAGCAGATGGCTTACTGTCCCCACACGCTGCCTACTGCCTGGAAAGCACGCAACAGGGCGATCCATTCCGGGGCGTGCCCTTTCAGGCCTCTTTGAACTGGTACGCACCCCCGGGCGATGGCCGTCAAGTGAGGCACGCAACTGGAAGGTCCATTCCGGTGAGGGCTCATCAAGGCCTCTTTAAGCTGGTACGCACACCAGGCGATGGCCTACAGGAGAGCTGCGATGGATGGAGGACAGAAACCAGAAAGGAAGGAGACTTCGCCTTACAA
This sequence comes from Nippostrongylus brasiliensis, assembly GCA_030553155.1. Lineage (NCBI taxonomy): Eukaryota > Metazoa > Nematoda > Chromadorea > Rhabditida > Heligmosomidae > Nippostrongylus > Nippostrongylus brasiliensis. The sequence continues at coordinate 33,139,230 of CP130734.1, forward strand.
AGGACACGACATAGTCGTTTTCTGAGAAAAATTGGCTTTGATCAGGTGGCCAAAAACTGGATGTAACGACTGCCAGAAAGTGGTAAGATCTCCGAAGGTCAAGATTTTTGTAGTTCTGACAATTCCACTTGAAAATACATTGAAACATACCTTTGTTGCAAATTTGAGATTTTTAAAAAATATTTTTTAGTGATTTCCATATGCGATTTTACCCAAAAGTATCTCAAAAACCGCTGAGCGAGGATCCAGTTAGAGAAGATATTCTGGTAGATCATGATCCAGTTATTGTGAGGGACTACAAATGTTTTATTCAGATCCCGACAATTTACAGTTTTTTCTGAGCCAACATTTTGGTGCACAAAAGTGGTCGATTTATATGACCATGTTTCGAACAAAATTCTCTACCTCTGTACTCTTTGCAAGGAAATCTACCAAACTGAAGTTCGTTATAGAAGTAGGTTTTTATGACACACGTTCTAATTTTGAGAAATTAAGAAAAAGAAAGAAAAAAGAAAGAAAGAAAAATTAATTTTTCTGTAACTCATGGAACAATGCTTTTTAAACTTGAGATTGCATAAACTAGTATATTCCAAAAACTTCGGAAGAAATCAACCCTGTTTTTCCCGAACACACAGTAAACTTATAGCTCTTGTTAAACCTAACATGCGCTAAAATAATTTCAACTTCTTTATAAGAAATTGTTGTTTTGAATAAGACGCGTTGCATGTGTTGCGCGCCGCCCATTACTCATCGCCGTACGTTTGTTTAAGTTTTGTTTACGTATACTATGGACTTAGTTTTGTTCAGGCGTACGTATACTATGAAAAGAACCATAAATGAATTATGAAGTGTTGGGGATACGTGTTAACACACGTTTCAACCTGAGGTGTTGAGATAAGATGTTATCTTATCTTTACGATAAGGTCTGATAAGATAAGGTGTGAGTGTGGAAAGTTAGTTGGAATAAAGCAGTTCTACAACGTGGCGGCTCCAGCACAAGTGGCGATCAGGATATCCAGCACAAGTGGCGATCAGCAAGGACTTCACCGCGCCAAGACAACCAGCAAGGAATTCACCGCGGACGGCAACGACTCTTCTCATTGAGGTGAACCATACATACATATAAACACCTTGTAACCGCCTAGCGTCACATTAGCGCATCAAACACACACCGATGGACCCCAAATCCTCCGTACCATTCTAGAAGAGCAGGCAGCAGGCTACATTTACCAGAACCATTGCCGACGTCCTGACATCCATAAAGCAGCTCGTGTCCGATGCACGACCTGCGGGCCCAACCTCGTCAACCGAATTCGTTGTGAATTCGTTGTCAACAAGAATCCCTGAATTCACTTACAACCCTGACAACGGTTGTACGTTCGACTTGTGGTACAACCGCTACGAAGACATCATCGCGAAAGATGGGTGCTCACTCGACGACGGCGCCAAAACCAGACTCATCGTGTCCGAACTCGACACAAGTGGCGATCAGGATATCCAGCACAAGTGGCGATCAGCAAGGACTTCACCGCGCCAAGACAACCAGCAAGGAATTCACCGCGGACGGCAACGACTCTTCTCATTGAGGTGAACCATACATACATATAAACACCTTGTAACCGCCTAGCGTCACATTAGCGCATCAAACACACACCGATGGACCCCAAAGGACGTCGGCAATGGTTCTGGTAAATGTAGCCTGCTGCCTGCTCTTCTAGAATGGTACGGAGGATTTGGGGTCCATCGGTCACAACTCGACGTCGCCCGCTTCGCGAATCACAAACTGCCGCGGAGGGCATCCGATGTATTGTTGGACGATACGGTGAAGATAATGAACAATATCCTATCCTGATCGCCACTTGTGCTGGAGCCGCCACGTTGTAGAACTGCTTTATTCCAACTAACTTTCCACACTCACACCTTATCTTATCAGACCTTATCGTAAAGATAAGATAACATCTTATCTCAACACCTCAGGTTGAAACGTGTCATTACGTGTCACTTACAACCCTGACAACGGTTGTACGTTCGACTTGTGGTACAACCGCTACGAAGACATCATCGCGAAAGATGGGTGCTCACTCGACGACGGCGCCAAAACCAGACTCATCGTGTCCGAACTCGACACAAGTGGCGATCAGGATATCCAGCACAAGTGGCGATCAGCAAGGACTTCACCGCGCCAAGACAACCAGCAAGGAATTCACCGCGGACGGCAACGACTCTTCTCATTGAGGTGAACCATACATACATATAAACACCTTGTAACCGCCTAGCGTCACATTAGCGCATCAAACACACACCGATGGACCCCAAAGGACGTCGGCAATGGTTCTGGTAAATGTAGCCTGCTGCCTGCTCTTCTAGAATGGTACGGAGGATTTGGGGTCCATCGGTCACAACTCGACGTCGCCCGCTTCGCGAATCACAAACTGCCGCGGAGGGCATCCGATGTATTGTTGGACGATACGGTGAAGATAATGAACAAACTTTTTTGGCCACACTACCTCAATCTTCGCCAGACGCTACGCCTACCTCCGAACGCAGCACAACGGCGAGACTCTGCAAGATTACACCGGACTGGTCAACCGACGACACGAAATGGCCGAGTGGAAGAACATAACCCCCGAGCAGATGAAATGTCTCGTGTGGATATACGGACTATCCCACTCCGAGGATGCTGACGTTAGAGCACGAGCCCTGCGCAACATGGAGGATAACCCCCTAACAACGCTGAAGGAACTTCACCACGAAGTTCAGCGTTTCCTCGACATCCGGCAGGACGTGACCATGCTTGGAGAACCACAGAAAGTCAACGTCGTGAAGTCAGAAGAGAAGAGAAAGGAGCCAATCGTTATGCTTCCGATGCGGAGGACAACACTGGGCCAAGGACTGCAGCTTCATTAAGAAGAAATGCTTCGACTGCAATACCGTTGGGCACAAGAAAGGTTTTTGCAGAAACTTCCAGCGAAGGAAGAAATGGCAAGGAGACACAAATCAACCAACAACATGGTTATTGCCTGTGCAACCAGTCGTTCGTACCAAGCGAACCGAATATTTCGTCAAATACAGATCAACGGGCGAAAAATAAAGATTCGGCTCGACACTGGAGCCGATATCACGTTGCTGAGCAACTCCGATTGGGCCGCCATGAGTCGACCAAAACTACTGCCATCAGACGTCTCACTGAGATCCGCAAACAATTCACCATTCGACGTTCGAGGACGACTGCAGTGCAACTTCAAGATCGGAGCGCATCAAGGAGAAGGATTCTGCTAGGTAGCTAACACACCTTCATTGCTAGGACTGGACTGGATCTCACAGGACTCAGCACTCTAAGCTTACCCAAGGATCGATCAACAGTGTTTCTGCCTCAACACTTCATTCACTACGATCTTCGCTCACTGCGGATCTGCAACGGCAATTCGCTACAGTTTTCGCGTCAGGTCTAGGACGCTGCACGAAATCGAAGGTTACGCTGAAGCTCATTCCAGTCGCAAGGCCTGTATTTCGAAAGGCTCGCCCTGTTCCGTACACCCATCTGTCAAAAATTTCTAAGGAAATCGACCGCCTCGTGAAAGCCGATGTATAATACTTTCACCTGTGGATTATTCCGAATGAGTAGCACCGATCGTTGCGGTGCAGAAGAAAAATGGTACGATAAGACTTTGCGCCGACTTTTCAACTGGTCTGAATGATTCACTCGAGCATTACCAACATTCGCTTCCAACGCCGGACGAAATCTTCACGAAACTTAACGGAGGTCACTACTTCACACAGCTGGACCTCTCCGAAGCTTACCTTCAGTTGGAAGTTGATGAGGAATCGAAGCCACTGTTGACGATAAACACGAACCGTGGACTCTTGACAGCACCACTACTATCCATCTTCGGATCAAAAAAAGGGATTCCTATCTACAATGCTATCCGCCTTCAGCGCTGGGCCACGATACTGCTCAATTACAATTTCACGATTGAGTACGTCAAAACGAAAGTTCGGACAAGTGGACTTCCTTTCCCATCTCATCGCGTCAAACTCAGAGAAGACAGAGGACCGCATAATCGCTGCTGGTGGCCGAATTCACAGACAACTGCTCTCATCTTCCTGTTTCAGCAGAAGTAATCCGGATAGCAACAGAGGCGGACCGTGCGATCAGTCAAATGATCGATATACCAGATCCGGATGATGGCCGAGAGTGACTAGAGACTCACCACTGTGGAACTATTACAACCGCCGACAATCCCTGACAACGGTCAACAACTGCCTGCTGATGGCAAATCGAATTGTGATTCCGAAGACTCTTCAACGCAGAGTTCTGTCATCACTTCATAAAGCTCACCTCGGACAGACCCGAATGAAGGTGCTTGCTCGCTCGTACGTCTACTGGCTTTCAATGGACGCAGACATTGAGAAGATGGTCAAGAGTTGTAGCAATTGCATCGCCGTTTCGAAGGATCCTATCAAATCCGAACTTTATTCTTGGCCGAAACCGTCAGCGCCATGGACCAGAGTGCCCGCTGATTTCGCAGGTCCACTTGATGGGAAATACTACTTAGTCATCGTCGACGCATTCTCGAAGTGGCCTGAGATCGTTCCCATGAACTGCATCTCTTCAATTGCGACTCTGAACACTCTAAACACCATATTCGCTCGATTTGGTGATCCTGAGACATTTGTCACGAACAACGGAACACAATTCACGTCAAAAGCATTTTCCACTTTCTGTGAAGCACGAGGAATCAACCACATCCGCATACCACCGTTCCATTCTCAAAGTAATGGGCAAGCTGAACGATTCGTGGACGTTTTCAAGCGGAGACTCTTGAAGCTATTATGAAAGGGGAACGGAGCTCGACCTTATGACAACAAGAGTTCATACCAATGCCGGAGCCCGTAACAAGAAAATGGAAAATCAATTCAATCGACACCACGGCGCACGAAAACGACCGTTCGAAGAACGCGACATCGTGTTCGTAAAGGACTATCGAATTCCGAAGCCGACTTAGATACCTGGTACCATACTACGGCGAATTGGTAACACAACTTATTCAGTCCGCTGTGGAAACCATACGTGGACACGCCATGTAAACCAGTTGAAACCCAGAACTTCTTCTTCAATTACAGATAGCTGTATAGACAAATTCGATCTACACCAGCAAAGAAGAAGAACCGACAACAAGTAACCCAACTACTCCAGGACCAGAACCACGACGCTCTCATCACCAAAGAAGACAGCCCTCATCTTCAATTGGATTCTCATCGGAAAACATACCAATGATCATGTGAGGGGAGGTGTTGGGGATACGTGTTATCACACATGTTTCAATCTGAAGTGTCGAGATAAGCTATTATCTTATCTTTACGATAAGGTCTGATAAGATAAGGTGTGAGTGTGGAAAGTTAGTTGGAATAAAGCAGTTCTACAATGTGGCGGCTCCAGCACAAACTGACAAAAAATGGAGTAGATCTCTTCCCTACTTTGTTGAATATAACACTCTACGCAAACACAACATCAAAAGGAATTTTCTCACAAAATAAGAGAACAGTCTCGGATTAACATAAACACTCCAGCGCACTGAAGAGAAAATCATTTTCTACCGCAAAGCTTGATTTGGTGTAATTTCGTCAGAAGCTAAAAGGATATAGAATTTTGTTTGAAACATGGTCCTTAAATATGACCAGTTTTCGACCAGGAAAATGTTTCCTCAGAAGAATCTATATTTAGTGGCGATCTAGATCAAATGTATGTAACACATTATAATAACTAGATCATGCTCTATCAGAATGTCATCTCAGATTGACCCTTCGTTCAGCGACTCTTGAGAAATTTTTGTTTAAAAAAGCATATGAAAATCACTATAAAACGTTCTTATAAAACACAGAATATGCAACAACGGTATGTTTCGGCATGTTTTTGATTAGAGTCGTCAGAGTTGTCGATTGGTATCAGATTCTTTTCGATTTGAACTATTTGTGTATAAAAATGAAAAGTGACATATCCTTTTGACCGCTACTGTAGATTCATCGAATTCTACTAGAAAAAATTTGCGCTTGGGAATGAAAGACAGTTTGATTTGCATAGAGCTTAATCTGAGCTGGAAAGGTTACAATGACGGAGGGTTCCGAAACAAATAACTCCTCACGTGAATCTTGTGTACTGGCACCAAGGGTGACCGACGTACGAGGGCTTTCGTGCCTTCAGCAGCTGCACCGCGTTGAGAGCGATTCGCATCGCACCGCAGCTTAGCGTCTGGAACAACGAAGCGTCACGGTAGATCGAGATGTGTCAAGCAATCGAACAGCACCTTTTTCGACAAAAAAAACTAGCGCCTTTCATTTCAGCAATGTCGGTGTCACTCACCAAATTCATACCTTCGTGTGCATCTAGAAACTCCGGTATTAGTATTTGATTTCTTGCGTCTAATTTCGCGCACTCAGAGCCTGAAAGGCTCGCATTTCATTTGAATTCGCTGTTCATTAAGAGGAACATAATTGCGGCATTCTATGGGTCATTTTCCTATTTTGAATGGACTATGTAGTGTCCTCCTTTAACCTTAACGTTGGGAGGAAAGAATTTATTTTTTATTCCCAGTTAATCGCCTAGATAGGTGATTAATGAGGAACAATCCAGCTTTGGCGCTCGTCTAACTTATAGACACATGCTGAGAAGCAACTAATATTGCGATCCTGGACTTGCGGCAGATCTCCATGTCATATTCTCATGTTCAAAGGAAATCAGAAGATTAGATGTAAATACTACAAGATCCTACCTAATGGCTGGAGAAACGCATTAACGAAGATAGTACTTGTAGAAAAGCATATGGGAATCGAAGCGGAAAAATCGAGGAAATTTTAAAAACAACCTACGTTGTTTTCTGAAAATTTTATCCACTTGTTCTTTGTATTTTATTCGTACGTTTTTAGAAGCTGTACAGGAGGCAACGAGAAGCAGCACAATCGCTATTCCCACCATTACAAATAAGCTGCTGAGCTGTTCCGAATTGGATTTTTGCCGCTTTTATTAGCCCATTGATTACTTAGCCTTTTTCTGTTGAGGCTTATTTTAGTTCCCGTTCGTCCTCCTGGCATTGTTTGAATACACCAATATACAGCCCGATGTTCATGCGATTGAACAACCTCCTTATTTACGCTGCCAGTTCAGTGGGTAATGGAATTCCTTCGCATGGTTCGTTTTTTCTGGTCCGCTAGTTCAGCTCGAAGGGTATTTGACTTTGCGTTTCCCTTTTTGTCCGATTTTCTGAGCTTCCAGCTGCGGTTAGATTGATATAATAGCGTTGCATAATACATAAAATTCCTAATTATTAGCATCAGTCATAGGCCACTTCTGTGCACCTTGCCGGGTATCACCGTAGTTGCCGAATGCGCTGACAAATTCCTCAAAAACCCTGTTTTTAGTATTTATTTCTACGATAGTGATACAAATTAGATAATACTAAAGTGGTAACCAGTACCATTAACTAACGGTAGACAAACATACAGATCATACCCACCAACATTGAATACTGTAGATGTCATAAGAGGTTCGGTGCAGCTTCTATCGCATATTGGAAATTTTGATCCATCGAGAGTGATGACATCACCGAGCCGATAGAAGTTCTCAATGTCAGCAGCTTTTAGGCCCATGAGTTACCCAAGCTGATTTTGGAGATGAGTTTAATTTCCGAAGAGAAACTGAGTTGAACTAACCCCATAGGGTGTTGTGATTCTCGCAATCGAAGGGTGGTCATCGTTTAGGTCACGCAACGAATACCGCGCACGCTTACGCGCCGCACGGGCAGAGAGCGGTCGTACCATCATCATTCTTATCTACGCAATTGCGGTCGGTTGTCAGCTTCGCTCTCGCAAGTTTTTCTGTTTGAATTGTCGAACTATGAAACATGTGGATGAGAATAAATGTTACGGATACAGCTTTGGTTCTACTGTTGATTCAGGCCATGTATTGACGACAAGGCATCTTCTACTGTTTCGCAGTGTGCCGAAGGACCTGTATTTTTTCGGAATTGTCTTGACAGCTGCAATTGATGTAGGATGCTATTCAAGCCGACTACAACCTCGTTCCTCGGTTGATCGTTTCACGTGGTGTTATGTTGGACTGCTTGCATTGAGCAAAGGAGAAATAAATGAAGTAAACTCAACAGGATAGTAACCTTGGAACCAGTTACGATAAAGTTGAACCCCTTGAAATGCCCGGCTCGTTTAAGCATATACTAATTTGATACCAGCAACGACGTTCCAAGGTGAAATTTTTTATTCGAGGTTCAATAACGAGTCCTTTTTCATACACTTATTGCGAAGATTCATTTGGTTGTCCCATATTGTTGAATTTCTGTCTCGGTGATGGCAATGATGAATCGTCAATTGCAGAAGCAACGGTCTTCTCCAGCTTTTCGTCTAAAAGGTGTTGCCAGAAGTTCGTCGGTCTAGAGGTAACTTGAACGAAGATTCTCACTCATAGATGCAAACAGTAGTGTAGAAAGTGCCGACGATTGTCGCATACTCGCGAACGGCGCATCCATAGATCGTCCCCGGATGTAACCTAGCCGTTTGACGTATCTGAGCATGTCGAACATTGTACATATAAATTGTATCGAGAAATATTCTCTATCCACCTTATCCATTGGCATGTAGTAGAAAGCAGGGTCCTGCGTTAAAGCGATGTAGTCCCACGGATCATATCTAAACAAAAGAAAACGTCGGAAAGAGTGTTTGCAACGGCAGAATTTGTAGCGAGGTGTCATACTACACCTTCGAGTTGCTCTCTTCAGAAACTCAAACCCCTCGGCTCTGAGCTTCATTGCTGTTCCATTTTTAAGCTAGCACTGAAGGTGTCTGATAATACACGAGGGTTTGGTATGATTCTGTCTCCACCTCGCTCGTCACTACGTCCAGATCCAACTCTGTCGGGCAAACCTGACTTACGTTATAACTTGTTTTGAACTGTGTGGTCGCCAATACTGGATTTCGAAAACGGAGAGTATACGGTGCTCCGATGAGGAGCACTTCCTTGTAAACCTACTTTGAGCGTTCAGTGGATTGGTGACCATCGCAGACAAACCGTTTTGTGGGATTTTTTTCATTCTATCTATTTGTACTTACCTGTTTCAACCAGTGCCCTCACTGACGGAAAATTGGATCTAGAGTTCGAACACCTGCAAATGTTCGAACGCAACCTGCTATATAGATTTTTCGAATTGTACTGGAAAACATTTTCTTTCGGGTGTGAAAGACAGCTTAGTTTGCAAAGGGCCTAATCTGAGCTGGAAAAGATATCAAGTCTGAAAGGTTTAAAACAAATAACTCCTCACGTGTATCTCGAGTACTGGCACCAGTAATGGCTGACGTGGGAGGGCTGTCCTGCCCTCAGCAGTTCCACCGCGTGGCGAGCTTCTTTCATTGCTTTGCAGCTTAGCGTCTGAAACAACGAAGCGTCACGGTAGATGGAGATGTGTCAAATAATCAAACACCATTTTTCCCACGGAATCGTAGCCGCGCTTGAATTCGAGAATGTCGGTGTCACTCACCAAATTCAAACCCTTGTGTGCATCTAGAAACTCCGGCATTCGGATCTGTTCTCTTTCGTCCACATTCACGCACTCGGAGCCTGGAATTCTCGCATCTCACTCGAGTTTGCTGTTGATCGAGAGGAATATAACTGCCGCGTTCTATGGGTCGCTTCATTTTTTTGAGGGACTAGTGTCTTCGTTTATCCTTAACGTGAGAAGGAAAGAATGCATTTTTCAATCCCGAATTCCTCGCCTAGACAGGCAGTTAATGAGGAACAATCCATCTGTGGCGCCCGTCGAACTTATAGACATATTCTGAGAGGCAACTGATAGTGCAATCCTGGACTTGCGACAGATCTCTATGTCACATCCTTATGTCCCAAGTAATTCGAGAAAATTAGATGTGATTCGTATAAATTCCTCACTGATGGCTGGAAAAACGCATTAACGAAGATAGCATATGTAGAAAAGCATACGAAAATCGAAGCGAAGAGACAAGGAAAGTTTGAGAACAACGTACCTTGTTTCTTGAAAATTTCATTCGCTTGTTCTCTGTATATATTTCGCACGTCTTCGAATGCCGTACAGGAGGTGGCGAGAAGCAGCAGAATCGCTATTTTCACCATTACAAATAAGCTGCTGAGCTGTTCCAAATTGGATTTCTGCCGCTTTTATTAGTCCATTGATTGATTAGGCTTTTTCTCTTGAGATTTATTTTAGTTCCCATTCGTCCTACCATTGTTTGAACACACCAACGTACAGCCTGATGTTCCTGCGATTGAACAACATCCTTATTTACACAGCCAGTTCAATGAGTCATGGACTTCCTTCGCATAGTTCGCTTTTTCTTTTCCGTAAGTTCAGGTCCAAGTGTATTTGACTTTGCGTTTCCCCTTTTATCTGATTTTTTTGAGCTTCTAGCTGCGGTATATAATCGTGTTGCATGAAACATAAAATCCCTAATTATTAGCATCAGTCACGCACCTTGGCGGGTATCACCTTAAACGAGTTGCTAAACGCACTGAAAAATTCCTCAAGAATCCGCAAATAACTGGCAGAAATGAAACGCCTAGAAGCAAAATGCTTGAAGATACCCAAACGAATTTGAGCAAAGGGACCCTTTCAGCTCTTATATTTCCTTTGAACGAGGAAACTTCACGGTTCGGGTGAAAATATTTATTCAACTTTGCCTTTCATTTCTGTTCAAGGAAAATAATTACTTGTCCTGGGTAAATTAAACAAGGGAGTTATTTGGAATCAGTGGAACAGGAAGTCATGCAGTGGTGTGTTCAAACATTGGTTATGAGAAGATGGTAACCAAATGAGTCCAAGGGTAAGTAATCATGTGCGCTAGTATCAAGGTGGCCCAAAAGTTCGTGTGCATTTCAGTTTCCGACTTTCTTTATTTATAACTCAGAAAAATAAATCAATGATCAATAAGCTAAGTTACACGGTTTAGCACAACTCTTCGCCAACGATCAGGTAAGGCGCCGGCACCGCGTCTCTAGAAGTCTGCACTTCGTGACTCAATCCATGCCTGCACTTCTTTTTCAACATGGTCCCGCGCTTTGAATTCCTTGCCAGCGCAGTAGCGCTGAAGTGATGGGAATATGTGAAATTCGCAAGGAGAGATGTTTGGGCTATAGGGTGGACCAGCCGTTCAGCGACCTGCCGATCGTCAAACGGCTGCTAAATGCACACTAAAGACAAAAATACATGAACTGAAACAAAGATTTCGAATAAAACAAAAAAAATTTAAAATAAAACGATAAACAAGTAGCATGTAGCAAAAGACGGCGAGCTGAACTGACGAAATACTTCGCTGGGAGTACGGTAACGGGCAATCGCGGCGGGACCCATATGAGCCACCCATGACAAACATCGCTTGTGTTTCGCTTATTATACAGTAGAATAGGGGGTGGTAGAGTACTTATTCCGAGACTGTCCAGCGTGGCTGAAGATTTGTGAGGCCTCGCGTTGTCCCACAAAAGACAAAGGTAAGCCAGTTTTGAAATGCAAGAGGGGAGCTCTACGTTTCATCTCTTCTACGCGATTAGTCTCGGAGATTACTGCGGTGTAATCAGTTAGGAGATTGTAGAAGACAAGGCCATGGAAGAGAACCAGAATGACAGCATGAGCTTCTTCCCATGGATGTTTCGCTTCACACGAGTAGGGGGAGTAGATCGTGGACAACTATAGTGGGTTACGGCTTGGGTTCGAGCAGTAAACCAACTTGTCATCTTGGATATTATTGAATCCAACAGCCTCCTCCTGTGCACACGAGCGAGTTTCGAAGCACATATGACAATACGCAGACGTCTGCGCTCCTGCGAAAGATCGTGAGACACCGTTCTGGGCATTTCTCTTGCAACTCTGCTAGCTTTATTTAGAAAATGCCGGACTGTTTCTCGTGGAGCACAAGTACTGTTCTCGGTGCTGTGCAACGAAGATCGGGTGTCTCGTTCTAGTGCGAAGGGGAATCTTGTCATGATCTACGGAAGACAGTTGACATGATCTTGAACTGTCTTCCAGATCAAAGTCACCGCGGTTGGAACGGGTCCACCACTTTGTCATCCAATTTCTGCAGCAGACGTCCTTGTCAAACTAATTTTCCATCAGCGTTGACGCCTGCCTGCTTGTTTGGTCAGAACGGAAGTGGTATAACAAAATGCGACGTGCGTAAAAACGGTAATCAAACTTCGACGGCATATTTCTTGCAACACTGTGTACCCAGCTCTCGGCAAAGATAGTCAAATCAGTGGAGCTCATGCCACATCCAGTGCACGTCAAAGAAATGTGGCGTCAATTAAACAGATAGAACAAAAATAGCTTGAACAAACGCAAACAAACTTTTGGGTCACGCTAATTAAAGCGGCTGTAAACTGACCTGAATTGGGTGCTGAAGCAGCAGAACATGTGCGTTCTTTATAAATAAATAATTACTTCACAAATTCTCGAGCAACTAAGATAAGTCAGCCGTTTCTTGTATTTATCCCGTCTTCGATTCTACGAATGTATCCAAAGGAATGCAAAAAGGTCGACCGTGCCTTCAAGGGGAATTGAATTTATAGATTATAACCAACCTCTTCTCATGACAAGCTGTCACAAACAACGAGTTATCCACCGGAGCGTTTGATGTGTAATTTTATGAGCTACGTCACCACTTGAGGATCAGAGAAAATGCTAGGGATGCTGGTTCGGTTATTGTGTTGATTCAAGCTGTGTCTGAAGCAAAAACATCAACGATTGTTTCAGGCAGGCTATAAATGAATTTCTAAAAAATCAAAATTTACCCATGATTCCAAAACACACTTTCGTCCTAATCTAGATTCATTAAATAGCTCTAGACAGTTACGTAAGGACTCCACTAGTTTGAGCTACCCATTTCCATATGGTTTGCCCTTCACTACTGATGACTTCCGGAAAGATTTTAATTCCTTCTCTGCTTCCGTGAAGTGGTATTTGCTTTGATAGTCAGACGGCCCGCCTTCACTGGCCGTGCGGGTCCCAACACGATTTCCATTATATACGTTGCCTCGCGATCGTCATCCAGCTTATCGCACGAAGTCTACCGTGACGTGGGCGAGAATCAGCCGTTCCGGAATAAAGGATGTTCTTAACGCGTTCGACGAACACATCAGGCCACCCGGGACGTAGTCTCCCACCAGGCCGCGTGCAATCCCGCGGCAAAAATTTCCACCATTCTTCTCGTCCTGCGGTCGTCGTTTCTTATCATTATATGGCCGACCCATCGATGCTTGGCCTTCGACGTGTATTCCACAGGATCGCGCAGGTGAGACATCTGCCTTGGATCCGAACCTCGGAGTCCGGGTAGGTGTTGGGATGCATGGGTGAACTTCAGACAGGCATCTCTCCAACGCTCTGCCTGTGACTTGCAAGGGCTTCGCCTTAGGGGCTGACGTATCAGGCCCAGGGTCAAGCGTGGGTGCGGAAAGGGGGGTCGTACCGAGAGCTCGGTGGGGGGGAGGGGGTCGTACATTCGCATGCGTTCTACTTGGTCACCTATTTATATGCGTTTGAGTTTAGTTTATACACAAATATTATTTATTTACCAAGTTCTCTCTTCTTGAATCCTCGACATGATGGTGTTATTATCGTGTGCTACTGTGCCGGACGAGGTCAGTAGGTGGATCAGATTTATTTGGCCTAATGTTTCGACCTGTTCGTCGTCAGAGGCCTAAAACGTGGTTCGAAACTAAACTACACATCCTTTGTCTGCCCGGCCAAGCGCCGAACCATCCCTAACATTTCTGACCAACTTGAAAAATCCCCCCCAAGAAACTGTAAAAACTAGAGCTATTAAATGACTTACCCCGTGATCCACCGGCAGAGTGGTACCGTCGTGGCAACCAGCTCTGGTTGACAGATGCGACTGAGACATATCAGTCATTCCGAAACCCACAAAACGATGCCAACGGTAGGAAGTCATTGCTTATCGAGAGACACTCATTTCGGTTGTTCATACAAAGATTCCTTGCGGAAATCCAAAACGCTTCCAATGCTTTCCTAGACGATATCTCGGTCTCATATGATAGAATTCTGCACTCGATGTCAAAATCTTTACCACACCGGCTTTCTCACAATCTCCATTCTTTCCGTAAGGACAAACAACGTAGTTCTCCGAGACGCATTCAGTACCGTAGAGCCTGTTTCGTACTAGCTGACGCTTGATGTTGTCATTGGGGATGTTAACAAGGACAACATCATCTTGAAGTTGAGCACGAACAAGGCATCGTTGTATTGCAGACGAAAATGCGTCGGAGATAAAGGGGAGACATAATGGTACCCGGTCATGGAAGGTTTGAACGCGCTGGACAATGGTCGTTCTTCGGTGGTATGGGGACTTCTTATAGCCGTTCTGAGAGGTTATTGTTGAAGCTAATATCTCTGATTTTCGTCGTTCTTCGTCACCCGTGCGCACTGTTGTAGCGGTTTTAAACATATTCCGTACAACGGCTCGCTTAACAGCAGCTGGGTGAGCTGATTTTACATTAATCAGGATATTTTTGGAGCTTCCTTTTCGATACCATTTTACGCTGACCATGCCATCGGGTACCTTCACCTGCGTGTTGAGATAAGGAAGCCAACCGTTCGATGGCGCCTCTCGGGTAAGCATGATGTACTCTGATTGTTGGTTAAGAATGCGAAAGCATTTATCCATTTCAGACTGCGTTGATGTTATTATGAAGCAGTCGTCGATATATCTACAGTACATCAAAGGCAGACGAGCTAGCACCGGTTCTTCTATTCTGCTCATGAAACATATTACAAGAACTGGCGCAAGGCGCTGACCCTTTGCCAGACCCATAAGTTGAGAATAGTATGAACCTGACCATTTAAAGATGTTACAGTTCAGGCATTCTTGAATCAGAGTCATTATCGCGCTCCTCTCGAGTCCAAATGAGTTGATGTTGTTAATGTCCCTATCAAGCATTTCAGACAACGCTTGTAAGGCTTGATCGTTTTGGACGTTGGTGTACAGTGAGGTGACATCAAATGACTCTACAACGCAATTTTGATGTAATTGTGCGTTGTGTAGATGATCAAGAAATACCCTCGTATTGGTCAGGTGCGAAGGGATCATGGCTAGCAATTGGCTTACGATCTTATTGAGAAACCATGATACACGGTCGGTTGGTCCGCCAACGCAACTAATTATTGGACGAATTTTGAAGGTAGTCGCTGACATCGAAAGCACATCTGCAGAGGAGCGCTTATTGGTCTTTATAAGACTGTAAAACACAGGACATCTGGGGTAATCTTGCTTTCGTCTAGCGATCAACTTTCTATCTTATCCTGCAGATCGTCCTAACGTTATCCAAGCTCGGTTCAAGTGTTTACATTGTGAACGGAATTCCTCTATGGTGGATAAGCGATAAAGAGAGGAATCTCGCGAATGAAGTTCATTGATACTTCTGTCAAGTGACTGAGGTATCACAACGAACTCTCCACCCTTGTCACTCACGGAGACGCGCAACGTGCCATTAGATCTTAGCTCACGCATCTCCTTGAACCCCAGTCTTTCCTCAAACGACAAATTTGTCATTCGTTGTCTTCTGTACTGATTGAGATCACTCAAAACAGTAGACGATAGAATTCGCAATTTGCCGTCTATTTCTGGAACAGGCAGCGGCTCTCGATAAAATGTGCGTGGGAATGGTAAAGGTGGTAGCGAACTCTGGGTGTCATTGGAAGTGGATCGCGGGTTGATTTCGCTCACATGCCTCACTCGCAGCTGACCTCGCAGTCTTTGTAAGCCTCCAACAACTTTACGGTACGTGAATGAAGTGACATTCTGTGCGATTGAAAAAGATGGACCGAGACTAAGTAGACGTACCGCATTGGTTGAGAGATGAGCATCTCCAATAATTGTGACTCTTCCCGGATGACTACCATCGTCGGTGCGGGTAACGTCATCACGGTGATCAACGGGAGCACTGTTCTCTCTGCTTCTACGAATCTCTTGACGAGATTCAACAAGTCTATCATACTTTGCCTAGAAGGAGGACTTAGCTCTAGACGGAACAGAGTCGCAGATCCGTTTCGATTCACTTTCTACCCTCCTCCAAGTCCGTCCAGGAAGAAGACGCCGGCACACAGTCTCTTTCGAGACGCACTTTAACAACGACGAGTACAATATATATGATTTCTCCTTGATCACAACATTCAGCATCTGGCGGTATATCTTCCTTATCTTCGGGTGATCTTCGGGTAAACCACATGTCGCACCGATTTTCTTGCTCGTGATGAAGCGTGGTAGCACGTCGGATGTCCGGCATCGCTGGAGGAACTTCAAGGACTGGCGGGTAGTGACCACTTTCTGGCGAAGCGATAGAGCTTCGCGTGTCAGAGAGAAGAACTGTGGCGGTACATGACGAAGAATTCTCCAAGCTCTCTCTTCTTGAAATCTCGGCATGATGGGATTATTATCGTGTGCTGCTGTGCCGGACGAGGTTAGTAAGGTGGATCAGATTTATTTGGCCTAACGTTTCGACCTGTTCGTCGTCGTCAGAGGCCTAAAAAGTGGTTCGAAACGGAGACATTTATTTATTTATTTATTTATTTATTTATTTATTTATTTATTTATTTATTTATTTATTTACTATTTACCATGCATTCGAATACATTCATTTGGGGTAATTTTTTAAGATCTCCCTCGCAGCGTGACACTCAAGACTTTGAATATTCACACATTATAGACAGATTTTTCATTCTCGGTCATTTCATAAATGATGTATGCGTGGAAGAATTAAATTATATAAATAAAGATGTTCTGAAAAGATATAGATTACCGACATACAATTTTGAGCAAAGCGGAGAAAAACCAATGTTTTTTATCGACGATCGACGTAAACGTCTTCGATATATTGTCTAAACGTTCTGAACCGCCTATACAGAACACTCAGCAACGCCAGCAGCCCGCTTCTCCTGAATCAAAAATAGCGAAAGTTATTACAAAAGTTTCTGTAAAACGGAGCCATCAGTTAGCCATGGATCATAATCAGGTGAGGGGATACGGGTTCGTAAAATCAATGATCTCCGAAAATGCGTGCAGCTCAAACATTAAACATTAAATACTGGAGGTTGTTCTTCGTGTGAAATATTACTTTAGTCTACAGAATTAGCAGTAAAATATCGACCATATGAGGGGGCGGGGCTTGATTTTCACACGCTCTACATGTATAATTCGAATGGGTAGTACCCCGTAAGTTTTTTTTCAGTTACTGAGAAATGTGTTTAGGATTGGGAACTAGAGGTAAAGTAGATTTCGACAGTATAAAAACATTCATTCACAAGTCAATTTCTACGGGACATGGAGTGGGTGGAAGAAAAAGCAAAGTTTCTGCGTTCAAATGAGAATAACTCACGGAGTCCGTGGTCTTTAAAAAAGTGAACATATTTCCAGATTCCTTCGAAAAGACCGTTCTTACGGTGTATCACATGATACACAAAAATTTAGTTATGTTAGAGAGCGGGAAGGAACAACCTGTTTTTACAAAATGGCCGATCAAAAATCGCACCCTACCCTGCCCTGCATGGAGATCCTTTTTCGGACTTTCGTTTTGCAGTAGGAAGATGGCAAATATCGTCTAGTTTTCGAATTGCTTGGTGCGTTTACCCAAATCACACGTTAAGCTGAGATATAGTCATTTGAGTAAATGTTTGAGCTGCACACATTTTCGGAGATCATGGATTTTGCGAACCCAGTTTTCCTCACCTGATTAGGATCCAAGGCCAACTGATGGCTCCGTTGTACAGAAACTTTTGTAATGTCTTTCGCTGTTTTTGATTCAGGAGAAGCGAGCTGCTGGTGTTGCTGAGGATTCTGTATAGACGGTTCAGGACGTTTATTTGTTTATTTATTTTTAATATTTTATTTTTAATTTAATTTTCTTTATTTATTTCTTTTTTCAGTATTTTTTAAATATTCGTTTAGCGTACAACAGTGAATTATCAGCTTTCACAAGGGAACAGAGGACGAAGGGGGGGGGGGTCGTACTATACCGGCCGTAGAGTAGGGTCGTAGTACCCTAAAAGCTCGCAGATAAGTCCGCCTTGCTGGCGCCGCGGCGCGGCGTGTTGATCGGTGGTAGTCCGTCGATATGCTGTACCTTATCTGATGTATTGTTCATTTTCTAAGCTTTGTAGTTTTTCCATAACACTGTAATTTTAGCTATTTCTAATAATACTAGAGAACTGTTCAGGTATCATCTTCAAAATAGTTTCGGTAAGGCAGGATTTTCATTTAACTTCCAATTCATCGTCAACAGCACTTAGAGCATCAAATTCTCCGTACAACAAGGAATTCGTATTTACGGCCTTTTTAAAGCTGTTCACAATTGTTTTGGTAGAGATAGCGGAAAACCTGTTCCGCAATCGGGGGTTGCTGACTCGCTGTAAGACACCTTTTTCTGTTACCGCTTCCGGTATGTGAAGCGTTTGTTACGTTGGCTACCCATTGCTCCCAGACTTCTTTCGGGTTATCCATGAAGGGCTTATTAGTGCCAACATCAAGAGGCTGCAGGTATTTTGTCAATCCGCCAGGAGTAACTGCAACTTTGGAACTCTCTTTGTAGAGATGGCGAAGTTGCTCGCCTGTGGGCGCCGCGGCGCGCGCGAGACGGACTTATCTGCGAGACTGTATGGTAATTTTACGAAAATCGCACCCCATGCTTGCCCCTGCCTCCTAGTTCTGAGACGCGCCATGTATTCGTGTTCCATTCCGAATCGTAGAGGCATGGGGAATGCGTATTTGGCTTATACAATGACCAGCTACAGTTCAGCTTTGTCACATTCTCAGACAAGACCGGTACCACTTTGGCCGACCCAAACGGAGGAAGGCTTGGTCACTCACCACCTTTACCATGACCAACTCAACTTGCATCGAACTAAGACCTTTATAGACTTAGAGGTTGCGAGAAGAAAATCTTTTGCGTGCGAAAAGAGAAAGCCAATCGTTTCTGACGAGAAGCATTCCAACGAAACTGTCCGAGGAAACGAAATCAATTCATAAAAACGGATGTGGGACCATTTCGGCCTCATTAATTCGGAAACAAAGCCATTCATCTCTTCGAATGGGGTTTGGTGAAGAATAATGACCTGAAAGAAAAAACATCCATCCGATCAAGAAAAACTCCGGATTAGAATACAGTATTCCCTTTCGAAGGTTCTCTTGAAATCCGAGATTTTCCTTCCTTTCCTAGTACCTTCTGATGCACCGCTATGACTTGAAATTTTTCTTGGACAGGTGATTTCTTGAACACTTCTTTCCTCTTCCAGGCTATAAAACGTACTCGCCAAAACGTAACGTTAAGGTAAGATAAAAGGTAAATGTGTCGGCGTTGATCAGTCCCTAATGACGCGCCATGAACCCCAGACAGCTCTGGTACCGAATTACCTGATCCCGGAGCGATGAAAAGCTTGGTTAGTTTGCGCCGCCCTCGATCGTGTGTCACTGGCGCGTACTACCACTGCACCACGCGGTCCCTTAGAACGTAAAGTTAGCCCCCTTGTATCAATATTCGCTTAACGGCTTCAGTGTGCTGCTGTGGTACTACAGTACCGGACATATCCTTTGATCACTTCCCGGAAAAGCCGCTTAGGAGCGTTCCAAAGCGGCTTTTTGAATAACTTCGTTGAAACTCAATTATTTGTTGTAATATTCATATATTTGAGCTCAGCAGCTCGATCTCTATCGTTGAGTTATGAATTATCCACACCTGAGAAATTTTGCAAAATATCGATTTTTTGCGTATCCCTCGTATCCATCGAGCGCCTCGTCGTTGATGGAGGCTCCAACGGGGGGCCCGTCAACGAACATGGTCAACGGGGGCCCCACGTGGTAGCTTATTCGAGCCACTCCGTGGGGACCTATACTGCTAGCTCGGTGCAACGAGCGCCGCATATTTATAAGCGGGGTCCGAAAATCGAGGGTGCAAAAAATCGACTGAAAACAAGTTTCACAAATTCAGGAAAAGTTCATATGGAGGGATAGAACTCGAGGTGCTGAGCTCGAATATATGTATGTTTTCACAAATTATTGAGTTTCATCGAAGTTATTCAAAAAAGCCGGTTTGGAACGCCTCTAAGCGGCTTTTTCGGGAAGTGATCAAAGGATTTGTCCGGTTCTGTATGATAATTAACATGTCAAGATTCAGCGACGGACGACCATGGTATATTCTCTTCAATAGGACATCGAACCGCTGAACAACGTCGCCTCCGGGCTTGGAGATTTCTAACCCATTTTTTGCCCTTCCCTCTGGACCGCATGCTCGATTTCTCTTCAGTTTTCAACCGCTTAACATTAAAGAACGGCACACCATCGATATAGTCGGCTCTTCTGGTGGTCTTCGAGTTCTTCCAGGGTTTTTCCTATGGCTCCTCCTCAGCCTATTGTGCTTTCGTGCCCCATCACCCCCTCAGGTTCCAACCATATTAAGCCAGGAGCTCGACCACGCCCATTCGTTGGCTGAATTCGCTTTGGTTGGCATTCTACCGCTGCTTTGAGCTCAGAAAGTCCTTCCTCAAACATTTACCTACCTTGCCTGCTGACTTTCTCCACCTTTCTTTTTTGTTATATTTGATATTCAGGTCAACCGTTTATACAGCTTTTTTTCTCATTTTAATTTTCCTTGTGACTTTATAGAGTAAAAACATTATTTCACTAGCTCCACTCTTCGTTTACCCTTTCCGGCCCTTAACCGAACCGAACTCATCTCTCCACCCGTTACCCTTAACCTCAGCTACTTGAACGGCCCCCTTGAGGTTCATCATCATTCAAACCACAAATCTACCGCGCATATGACATCGGAATATGTTTTTCACGAATGGATATTGGCTGGTTTAGAGACGCTAACCCATAATGATGCAAATGAGCTCTGAAAACGAGAGAGAAGACAGATATGACATGCTTCCCTTTGAAAGTATAGCTCAAGCTGACAGAACTCTAGGAGTCTGGTCATAGAGAAGTAATGAATCATGAATTTCTTTGCAATTTTTCAGACATATAACTTTTGTAGGAACTTGGAGTTGCTTTTCAGTTTGAATACGAGTCGAGGCTATAATCCTTAGTGTTTTGGCCAGATCGCCGTTTTCAGTACTGTAAAAATATGTAGATCTCAATCCATCCATTATATCGGGGGTCTCTTGAAAATCACTAGGACTTGAAACCCGGTAAGTTGTGAAAACCAACGGAAGTCGAGCACATCAAATCATACATCGTTGGGCGACTGATAGAAGAGAACAATTTTTCTATCAATTTTTGTACTACTTGCGTCAAACGCCCTCAGGAGTGCAGTATTTTTCTACACATGAGCATGGACCTTCACCTGATCCACATCTCCACCCATCACAGGATTTCGCACGGCGATAGAAAACCAGCGATCTTCCTGCTGGACAAAATTTATTCACATTATATCCACTCCCATATCCTACCCTTTCTGGAAACTATTATACACTTTCTCAAAAGCTAATAAATAAGTTGGCCACAATGCATTTCATTGTGACAGCTTGAGCGGTGATCCATCTTCCAGTCTATTCGTCTCCAGAGAACTCTTCTAGACGAAGTTTTGGCGGAAAAAACTTTTTTGAGATCTTGTGTTTCAGTTCATCTCATGAATTCTGTCAAGTTATTCGATTAGTTCGAGCCTTAAAAACTGAATTATTTGTTGTCATACAGGTAGTGCAGTGGTATGAGGCACTACTGACTACCGAATGGTCTAGCGATCGATCCCCACACGATTTACCCAAGCGTTCCACCCATCTGGGGTCTAGTAAATTGGTACCAGACCTACCTGGGAATGTAGAATAACTCACTTGGAATAACGGCTGACCCTGCAATATATTGTATATTGAATAATGTTATGGTATAAGCCAAATTCGCACCTACAATGCCTCTACGATTCTGAACGGAAGACCAGTGCGTGGCGCGTCTTCAGGAGGCGCCGACACCATTTTTTACCTTTTATATTGTACACTAAGTAAGTATACCTTACAGTCTACCATTCTAACTGTTACATGACCAGTGATAGTGATATGATTGGTTGGCTTCAAGAGCAGATCGATCGCAACGTCGGTTTTCTATCCTCTTGTGCAAGTTCACCTAGGTGTTAAGTTGTGGGTAGGTTAGAGAAGACTCAAAGAAAAGCAACATTCCATGTAATCTCCCTAGGCAAAGTAGGCATTTAGGAGTTATACAGCCGATTGTGTTTCTATATAAACTGACTTCCTTGATCTTCCGGCGCATGGCACAGCGGTAAGAGGCGCTGCTGACACCCGCACTGCGGGGCGATTGATCTTTGGCCGTGCTAACCACGTTTCTGATACCTTTCCGGGTCGGATGATTTGGTAAATCGCTGAGTCATCGGAAGCTTATGAAAATTCCGACTCTGCTCTAAAGAGTGCAACTATGTATGTAATAAAAACAAGCTGTATCCAACTTCCTTCCTCTTCCGCCGCTGTTCTTCGCCCTTTCTCAGGAAACTCTACAAAATTTTGTTAAGCCCGGCCGTGGCCCTCAGTGACTATTCCATCTATTTGGCGGACGTCAGCCGTCTCGCGAAAATGTCATGACGGAAATTCGGCCGTTTCGCTTTGAATAGCCGGAGAATGATTGCCGGCTATGGTCGGCTGACGTTCAGAAGAAGCGAATCGAAATGCATATTCCCAAATGAATAGATTCGATGACATGGGAATTAACGAATGAAGCGGCGGGAAACTAATCGCTTCTTCTCGCAAAAACCTTTCCGTTGGCCGGCGGTTTAGTCGAAAACAGTGTCGTAGTTGATCGGAGGGCCTCACGTAAAGTTTATTCTCAGCTTCACTCTTGAGCTTGTCTGTCAAGGCACGCGTGGTTCAGTGGTAAGAGGCGCTACTGACACTCGGACGATTTAGCGGTCGATCCCCAACCAGGTTAACCAAGCCTTCCATCCTTCCCGGGCTGGATATATTGAAACCGGACGTGTTTTATAATGTGAAGG
Source organism: Nippostrongylus brasiliensis (assembly GCA_030553155.1). NCBI lineage: Eukaryota > Metazoa > Nematoda > Chromadorea > Rhabditida > Heligmosomidae > Nippostrongylus > Nippostrongylus brasiliensis. The sequence goes on from CP130734.1 coordinate 33,162,253, forward strand.
GAGAGATAGAGAGGGTGAATGGGATGATGGAAAAAACAAGATGAAAAAGGGAGAGCGTGGTTCAGTGGTAAGAGGCGCGTCCGACACTCGCGCGGTCTAGCGATCGATCCCCACCCAGGCTAACCGAACCTTCCATCCCTTCGCGGTCGGGTAAATTGATAACGGACTTGTCTGGGAAGGTAAAGACACTGATTTGGCACGAGTTTTGGCCCCGCAAGGCATTGTATAGACCGAATATGCATTAACTTCGCCTCCGCGATCCTGTGTGGATGACGAGTGTACAGCGCTTTCTTTTGGACTGATCAACACAGACATCTTTACTTTTACTGGCATCCAAAAGCTAGCAAATATATCAATTCTTCGTCATATAGACGCAGCCGCTCTTTCTGGGCTTGCTCAATTCATCCAATTACCTGGCCTCGAACATTTCCACGATAAAGAATACTGTGAGAAGAAAATCCGTGCCCATGGTTCCTGTCTGGCTCACCTTCTGCAAGAATAGCAGAATATATCACGATCATCCGGGCTTACCAGTATTGGACTTGTCTGATAAGGTGAAGACACTGACTTGGTATAGCGGCTCGCCACCCCCCCCCCCGAAAGTCACTGTCTAGGCCGAACGCGCATTCAAAATGTTTCTACGATTCTGGAATATGATGAAAGTGGCCTGTCCATAGGGGAGTGACAGCTTTTACCCTTTACCTTTACCTTTACTGGCATCAAAAAGCTACCAAATATACCAGTTTTTCGTCTTTTTCGACTCTCTTTCTGGGTTTACTCCCGTCATCCAATTATCTGGCCTCGAGCATTTCCAGGATAACGAATACAGTGAAAAGGAAATCGGTGCCCATGTTTCCAGCCTAACTCACCCACCTTCTGCAAGAACAGCAGAATATACCACGATCATACGGGCCTACTAGGTTTTCCACTACTCCGGGGTCGGGTAAATCGGTACTAGACTTATCTGGGAAGGTAAAGACACTGACTTGGTATAGCGGCTCGCCCCGAAAGCCATTGTGTAGACCGAATGCGCATTCAAAATGTTCCTACGATTCTGGAACACGAATGCGGTTGCCCGTCCGAAGGAGAATGACACCCTTTACCCTTTACCTTATACCTTTTCTTCATAGACTTTGCAAATCAAGACCTACACGCTGTTCGATTTTACACCGACGATGGAAAAGCGAATGGACGGGTGTGGATGCGACGGCTAATCACTATGTTGACGTACGTGCTGTGCTCGAGCTCAATCGCATCAGCTCTACCTCATCCGAACAGGATCAATAACTGAATAATTCACCACAGGAGAATACGTAATGGGTTGAGTTGTAGCTGTTTACATAACGGCGCTTTCGCTATCCATTCCGCAGGGATAACGTCGAGAAACAACCTTTCACCCTGATGAATGCCGAAAAAACGAAGGTAAAGGTAATGGTAATGGTATGGGTATTAATCCTTCCCCTAAGGACGCGCCGCCGCATTCGTGTTCCACTCAAATCGTAGAGGCATGGTGAATCCGTGTTAGTCTATACAATGACTTACGGGGCCACTCGTATACCAGTCAGTGCTTTTACCTTCCCAGAAATGCTACCAACCTACCTACTCCGGAGGAATGGGAAGGCTTCGTTGGCACAGGCGAGGATCGATCGCTCGACCGTGCGGGAGTCAGCAGCGCCTCTTACCGCTGTGCCATGCGTCTTAAGGTCAAGGAAGCCAGTTTATTTGGAAACTCAATCGGCTGTAGAACTTCTCCCTAATTTGTTCATTCTGGAAAGGATGTTTTTATTGCATGGTATGTGGATTGTTCACCAAGTAAGGTAAGACTTCCGTGCAGGTGAATACATCGGTGGAGCAGCTCCTCAGAATCAGAGAACACCTAGATGTAAGAGGCTACGGTATACGGCTGCCAAAAGTTAAACAACCGTGGATTTTGAGGTTCCATTAAAAATTCTGGCACGCGAGACAGACACCGCTGCCGGCAAAACTTTTGAGAGTTTCTAGATTCTGGTCAAGAATCCGAGGCTGAACTGAGGAGCGAATGCGCATATTCTATTCGACAGCTCACAAGTGCAGTGGTTTGAGTTCTAACCTGGCTCTGGTTACTCCCTCGTTTTCTGAACGTAGAGTTGTCCTCGTCCCTCTACGTTGGAGAAGTTGTGATTTCTGAGGTCTTCAAACTTTGCTATAGTTCGGGCCAATGTTTGATCTACTGGTCCTCCAAAGAGGGATATTGGAACCAAGTGCTGCTTGATTATAATTGCAATACCACTTCTCGGCGTACAGGGAACAAGACCGAGTGGACCTGGGTCTGGAACATCACTGGCTGAATATGGTACACATGAAGACAGAAGTAGTTCATTCAGATCATTCCTGTGGTAGAACGATATGGCGCCGAAGAGTAGGCAAAATTACCTATCTAGAAAACAAGTGACCTTGGTGACCCGTGAGTGGTGACCTTGGTTAAGGGTGTCGCTTGGTTTTTCTGAGGCTTGTATGGAGCATTACAGATAGCCGAAGAGGGACCATTCGGTCCTTCTGCATTTCTTCAACTCTCCTCAAACTCGTTCAAGGAAGTCTCTCCTAAAAAGGAACGACTTTCTTCAATTAAAATACAGTTTGCTTTCCTAATCAATGGCACTTCTGCATTGTAGTTATCCTAAGGTTACTTGTTAATATGTCGTTATTATTTCTAAACAATGCCATGATTAATAAATTCAATCATTCATCTATAATATAATTCACGAGAGCACATTTGAGGTATTTTTCGTCCGCTCCTCTGGACCACGCCCCCACAAGACCCACCTAAACATCAGTTTCGCTTCGAATCCCAGCTCCATGCATAGCTCAAACGAAAAAGCTAGACGTCTGGCCGTTATTCTCTGCCCTGAAATGATAGCTGTTCTTCGTAAGGCAAACATCAAAGGAAAGCTGGAGCTGTCCCATTTGCTGCCATTGTTCGCTGCAGAAGTTCATTTCGAAAAGGGCTCTGTACTCTGTGTGGGCCGCACAAATCCTTCAAGACGACTGTTTTTCGGCCACTGCGGGGTCCCCTCCGCTGCTCTTGAGCCTCTCACGAGCTGCACATTGCATGAATTACAAGATCTGATCTCTATTTGAAATCTCTCTTTTGACGTCTTATCAACACCTCTATCTCCAGCAGAACTGATTCCGTGGGATAGGCCTTCATAGGCCATTAATGGCTCTGCTTTACTGCAAAATCATTACATTATGGTCACGCAATTTTCTAGTTCCATTAAGAACCGAGTGCTCTTCTCTTCCATTTTTTCCACCAACAGAGGGCATTTTTCGGCCATAACGCCTATGCACCGCCGATTTTAGTGGGCTCTGCAGAGACTGACAGCTTCCCGATGGTGTTTAATTACAAATTTTACTGTTCCTTAACCAATCTTCATGAATGTTAGGTATCGTTCACTAACCCTGCAGAGCCATTGTTGTGTGTTTTCTCGACTCTCTATTGGATGAAATGGGAAATTCGGGTACTAGTTCTTATTTTCTTTTTCTTTTTTTCTTTTTTTTCTAACTTCCTACTTCTTACTACATTGGCATCTACGATAATAGTGATCTCATTCCACAGTGAAGTCTGATGGACTGATGAACTTTGATTTGTGATCTGTGTTGATCATACCTTCTCCGAAAAAAAACTGAGGTGGTCGGCATCAAGACCCCTAAGGACGCGCCACGCACTCGCCTGTCTTTGAAAATAGCTGAGGTATGGTGGATGAATTTTGCCTCTACAAGGACCTGAATGGGCCAGCCGTTGTTCAAGTGCCTCAATCTTTTCAGACAACTCTGGTATCCATTTACCTGACGCGGGAGGGCTAGTAAACTTGATCAAAGCGGAGTACTACAGTTCGCATGTGGTCTCTGAACCCCTTCCCTCACCAAGCTCTCTTTCTTCTATTACTTCTTGTGTATTGGGTTTGCTTTTTGTTCTTCATTTTGCTCCTTTTTGTGATAGATATGATGGTTTTCTATGAAATCTAAAATTCTTCAAGAGTACAAGTTTCTGTACGAAACCCTGCACTACAACTATTACCCACAAAGATCGCTGCTTTTCTCGTTGCTCTGTCTCTTCACCTACGGTATTTCTTATCATTTGGGAAAACTAAATTACGTCAGGAGTTGGAAGCGGCCAATAATCTAGCCATCAGATCGGATATCATTGATGTTACGAAGAAATACGACGAAGTATCAAATACTCGTCCATGTCAGTACTGGCTGGGTAAGGGCGCCTGGTACAGTGGTAAGAGGCTCTGCTGACACCCGCATGGTCGAGCGAACGATCCGGGCACCTGTTAACCAAGGCTTTCACCTTCCCGAGGTCGGTAGAATTGGTACCAGGTTTGCCTTGGAAGGTAACGACACTAACGTGGTATAACGGCTGGCTCCTGCAAGTCAAATACGCAATAATCATTCCTCTACAATTCTGAATGTAACACGAATGCGGTGCGCGTCCTTGGAGGAATGACCAACACCATTACCTCCACCTCTGTGGCCGGGTAGTTTGAGGCCGTGTAAGGGCGAGAAGAAATCGAAGACTTGCCTACGCTTGACGCCCGTTTCTCTTTTTCTTTCTTTTTTATTTCGTCTTTTTTGTCAATCTGGCAAATTCATGACTATTCAAGTCCGCTTTTTGGCTCGTTGATGAAGTTATAGTACTCTGAGGTGTTCCTGTACTTCCTTACTCCTCTGCCGTTTTTGTTTTTTCCTTCCCTCCTTTCTTTTTTCCTTTTTTCTTAGAAATTCCCAGAAACAACCGTTTCTGGGTGTGATCCCCCCATGGAAATCTTGTCCAAGGCTCTCTCATCTGAGAAAACCAAGCAGCCTTTCAAACACTTTTAAGGAGCTCTTCTTCATTTCAACAAGGATTCCGTATTGTTCAGCAAACCTCTAGAAGTTTTCCTTTTTTGTTTTCCAGCGTCCCGGTCAACATAAAATCTTATTCGATCACATCAAGCCTAGCGAATTCATTCCACCAACGTTTCTATCCTACGCTGTCCGTCCCAAACCTCTTTTTTGTTCTGACAGCTTGAATATAGCCACATGGAACCCTTCCCCATTTTAAACTCTTTCTTTTTGCCAAATTCGAATTTGAATTTCAGAACGGTATTCAAATTTGGACTCCACCATCTTTACAATTGTACACCAGTTCTCAACTGAAGGCTCTATCGTGGAGTGGGGCGAAATTCATATTTTTTCGGCTATCTGGATGCCACACTAAACACTGATGTTTCCAGAGATGCAACTCTATAATTAGGATTACAATATAGCTAAGGACTAGATTTTTTCATTAGCGCAGTGTAGATGAGTATAAATTTTGTTATTATTTTCTTATCTCTCTTGTGGACGAAGTTGATTTACTTATCACCCGTAGCATTCGATTTTCCGATTTGAAATTTCGAGAACCAGAGTCATTCGTACATTTTTCAAACCAAACTCATCGCCTTTCAAGCCAAATTCAACACTTTTCAGAACAAGTTCAACGTTTTTCAACCAAGCACAAAATGTTTGAAGCAGAATTCAACACCTTTCAGATCGAATTTAATAGTTTTCAGATCAAATTCAACGGTTTTCAAATCAAATCCAACATTTTTCAGATAAAATCGATTTGAAAAATGTTGCTCATTGTCAGAGACAAATCCGAATGGTGGGTATGTTTTTCGTGTGAATTGATGATGTTGCCCAGAATTGAACAATCAAAGACCTTCCAGAAGACATTTTGCTGTTTTTTGGTGATTCTTGTGCGGAACGATGCCAAGAGAGAGGCGCAATTGCTGCCGTCGTTGTTCCCTAGGCGTAGCCCATTTCGGGTCTCTTTCACCTTCCATCGGCACGACGTCAGCCCACATCGAAGCCGTTTGGGCCCGTGGTGTTTTCACTTCCGCCAATCCTCCTGACTTAGTCACGCCATGACGAAGAAATCCTTGCTTGATTCATGGGATGTTCTCCGACCTGGGGCTAGATTCATCAACGGTCCCCGAAACCCCGTAAATTGATTGAATAATTATAATAATTGATCAATTGATAACTGATTTCACTGACTCTACTAGAAGCTCCTTCTTGCTCATCGTGTTGCAGTCCTTGTAACAATTTTGATGTTTTTTAATGAAATTTAGCACTTTTGAGCGCAATTTTCATATTTTATTAATGACAGGGGAGTTGAGCACACGTGGCTCAGTGGTAAGAGGCGCTGCTGACACGATCTCGCGATCGATCCTCGTCACGGTTAACTGAGCCTTCCTCCCTGGGATCGGGTAAATTGGCACCATACTCGTCTGGGAAGGTAAACCTCACCTGGTATAGTGGGTGCCCACGGAACTTATTGTATAGGCCATATACGCATTCCCCATGGCCCTACGATTATGAATGGAACACGAATGTGTGGCGCGTCCCTACGGGACCGATCAAGGCCGACATTCTGCCTTTTATTTGGAAGGAGGTGAATTATTTAGTGGTACAGGATTCGTCCAGACCTTTATTTCACTTTTTCAAGGCTCACAATTGATCGATTTTTGACAATGTATATGTCATTCTCTAGAAAATCGTTTTCCAGTGAATTATAAATTCCGAAAGCGTTTGGAACGACATTGAAGAAAGAGAAAGTAAAGAATGGCTCAGGATTTAAACTTTTTGGTAGAAATAGTCCTTGGAGAGCTGTGAATAATGATGTACATTTCGGTCTTCTTAATGTCCTGGTCCTCAACGGGGATTATGAGGGAAAACAAGGACGAAACTGGGACGAGAGGCTAATGCTGTAACAAAAAGCTCCAAGAGGGACGGAACAGCATGTATTCTTAATCCTATGTTCTTATTCTCCCCTCAACGCAAAGGCTCCAGCTACTCATTACTATTCCTCTTTTTGTTATTTCCTTATAGATATTCAGTGATTTGAGATTCAAAAGTGCAGGAGGACCACGCAATGATAAAAGAATAAGAATAATGAATTCTTAACAACTTATAGACTCACTGCGGCCTATGGATTCAATGACACCCGTGGGATTTCCAGACGGAATGAACGATCAATGTTTTTGATGTCGGGACTGGAACCCTTATTATTCCTTAAGAAGTTCACAGTTATGAATGAATAATAGAAATTGAAAGAAAAATAGGAATTCCACCGCTTTGATAGAAATTAGGCCCATACATGGCTTGCTATTCTCTTCGTATCCTTTTCTTGGGGGAATAGGTTTGAAGGAGGAACAGAAATGGGTTTCCAAGCCTTCCAAGTTTCCAAGCAACCCTACCCTTCCATGCCTTCAGATTAGGTAAATAGTTACCAGACTTGTCTGGGTAGGTGAAGACACGGAACTGCTACCGCGCTAAGTCATTGTCTATGCCAGACACGCCTCTGCAATACTGAAGAAAATACGAGTGCATGACGCGTACTCAGGGTACTGGTCACCTTTTTATCTTTTACCCAGAGCAGAATCGTTCTTTAGCTCATTTGTTTCAGCTTTGCAACAGGCTGCAATTATGTTAATTGAGATAATGAGGTCGACGTTGTTAGGCTGTGGTTTAGTTAGGTTCATTGAAAGTTCTTCCCCAACTCGAAATTCTCGAAATTTCCGGGGTTTCATCTAACTCAAGTATAGTCGAAGTAGCTGACGTTCACGATAATGTTAGATTCTTCAAGTATTCTGTTACTACTGTTCCCTAAAAAGTTTCTAGGTGAGAAATTATCGACCCCAAAACGAAGCTGATTTGCTTCGATAACCAACTGTGGAGATTGGAGAAGACGACGAGGAGGTCAACCTGTTTTTAGGCGATCAACAAATCTCTAAATCTACTAACTATGTAAGGCATAGTAGAAGCAAAATATTCTGAAGTCAGTGCTGAGATTCAAAGAAGAGAGGGATTGGAAGTTGTTGCTGGGTTCAACACAAAAATCGCATCCCAGGTGGGATTCGAACTCTCGTCTCACACCTCATCTTTTGTTCCAACATCTTAGCATCATTAAAGCACCAACTTTCTCGAGTGAGCTAGTTTTCATTGGTACCTTCATATTGTACTTCCGCTCGCACGCTTTCGAGAGGATCTGAATGTGCTAGAATTTAGCGTAAAATTCTAGTTTAATCAACGCTGTTTGCGAGTCATCATTATTTTTAGAATTCAAATAACTCTCGATCCTGTGGAATTCGTCTTCCGGGAAAATGTTGCTAAAAAGGCCCAATTAGGGTTATTTGGATTGATACTCGCAGGGATTTCCTTGTCTGCTGTGACATATGATCTGCCGCTGCTCTCGTCTGGCAACGTACATACAGCAGCAGGCCAACTTACTAATAACGCTGAACAAGTACAGGTCCGTTGGCATCGCCATCATCACTGGCTCCCTCAGGTGATGGCTCGATCCCATACGGATGGTAACCAGCTATCGATTATTTGCATTTGCTCCAATTTTTTCACATATTGCGCTCTTTCCTTCACCCCAAGGATGTTTTTGTTTCTATTTTTTTTCTTTTTTGACATCTTTCCTATCTATAGTTCCTATTCTTGGCCCATATTATCACTGGCTGGGTTACATACGTTGTCAGGAGTCTTCTTCTCCCAAATACTTTGCTATGTTATTTTTCAATTGTGTGAAAAAAACGTACCTCTATTCCACAAACAAGTCTGGGAATTTAGATAGATGATAATTCGAGAGGGGGAATGAACAATTCGCCTGGGTGAAAAGAAATAGACGCTATTCCAATCAATAATCAGATTTGTTAATCCCCAATCAGTTTTGGTAGTGATTCAGGTGAAAGGTGATGGTTAACTGAACACTCCCCTGAAAACGCGCCATGCGTTTGTCTTCCATCCAGAACCGTAGCGGCATGGTGAATGTGCATGTCACCTAAACAATGACTTGCAGGGACCAAATCAGTGTCTATACCAAAGCAGTATCCCCACCCATTCAAATCAGGTACCAATCTACCTAACCCTGGGGAAATGGAAGGCTTAGTTAGACCGATCGAGAGGACCGATCGAGAGACGAGAGGTAATCAGCTAATAGCAGCCGCAATTAACCCGTTGAATTCTCGCGGCAAAGACAACCTATCTCAACCCTATGCAATCATTCCAATGAAACAACTTTCAAAAAGACCCGATAAAAACCTAGTATGAAGACACCGTTTATGGCCACAACATCAATAAATCAATATCAATAAAAGTAGAGAATAAAATACGAGCACTTGGATAGCAGCGCCCAGAGAATTCGAACGACAGCGCATCCGAAGTAAGCAAGTCGGTTGGGTTATAGTACACGCTCAGATCTAACTGGAATCTTCTATTCGATATCTTTCAAAATTTGTTACTGCTATTAATAAAGATCTAGAGAACGTGGTATAGTGGTAAGAGATGCTATTGTCGCCTGTAAGGTCGAGCGATCGGTCCTCGTTCGGGCCAGTGAAGCCTTCCATCCCTCCGTGGTCGGGTAAGTTGGTACAATACTTGCCTGGGAAAGTAAAGGCACTGACTTGGTGAAGCAGCTGACCACCACAATTCACTGTATAGATCAAAAATACGCATTCGCCATGGCTCTACAATTATGAATAGAACACTGATGCATGGCGCGTCCTTAGGAGACCGATCAAGGCTGACACATTTACCTTTCCTTCTTCGTTTTACCTGTATTTATCGAGATCGATCATGCGGGTTAAAGTGGCTTTTTCTACCACTGCACCATGCGGACCCTTCTTTGTCTTGATTATTGATTATTTCGCATTTCGTTGAGTATTGATTACAAGAACCTCGTGTTAGGCATCAACGAAATGCCCAGGAATCTTCCTTAAAATGCCCAGAAAAACTTCCTCAAAATGTCCAGAAAAAGCTCTCCCAACAAATTGTCATGTCATTTGTCACTGGCATTAGTTTTCTGGCCCTGAATTTGAGCGTTCTTTACTTGACGGCTCGTCGATTACTGGCTTATATTTACCTGTGGATGTTCGACACGACTCCTTCACCTCATGGAAACAGCTTTTACCCTGTCTGTGAGCTTGATTTCTCGGCAAATTTTCCGGAGAGAAACGCTCACAGTTTTTGCAACTCCCCCACGCTGGTTGGGAAACGGACAAATTGAGAAAATTTGTCAGAATGTCGGTGGTTCTCTTTTGCCGCTCCGTTTGAGCTGAAACCTCAGAGACCAACCCCATAGCGGCCTAAATCAGTAACGTTGTTCAACAACGTCTTATAAATTTGCTTCATATATACGCTCGTTACGGACGCGCTCGCAATCGAATTCGGAGGTTAAAACATAGATACACAACCGTGCCATCACTAAAAATAATAAATAAAAATTTCAATATTCAACATTAAAAATCTGTCCATGCCGTACAAAATAAAGGGCTCCCTTATATCCGTTGGAACTATTGCGATGTTTCTTAAGGTGCTCAATACAGTTTTATTAAATATTCAGTCGAAGAACAGTTTTTGATTCTCTGCGCATTTCATTATTTCCTTGACTCCAGGCTATTCATTCTTACCTAAGGATTCCTCTGCGAGGTCGTGTTCGGTTAATCGGTCGGAGCTCTTCTTCTTCTCCTTAGCGTTAATCCCGCGCCGTCGCAGGGTCCGCTGTTCTTGTCAACAGTCGCCATCTAACTCTATCCCGGGCGTCTTCTGATGTTGCGTTGACCTCTTTGAGGTCGCTTCTGATGACGTCCCTCCATCTCTTCTTGGGCGCTCCTCTTGGACGCTTGCCGAGTGCCTCGAACTCCAATGCTCTTCTTATTGGGTGGTCCTCCGGTCTCCTGAGAATGTGCCCATACCACCTGAGTCTTTGCTCCCGCATTTTCAGCTGCACAGGGGCTACTCCCAGGACCGATCTTACGTCCTCGTTTCGTACCCTATCCATCCGTGTCCACCCACATGCCCACCTGAGCATCCTCATTTCGGCTGAGTGTACTTGTCTTTCATGTGCCTTATTTGTGGGCCAGCACTCGCTGCCGTAGAGCAGTGCTGGTCTGACAACGGCCCGGTACAGCTTTCCTTTGAGGACCCTCGAGCATCTCCTGTCACAGAGGATTCCAGTTGCTTCTCTCCACTTCATCCACGCTGCGTTTATCCTTCCCCTCACTGCCTCATCTACTGCTCCGTCTTTTGATAGTTCGCTTCCGAGGTATCGGAATTGGTCCACCCTCTCGATAGTTTCCCCATAGCAGTCCAGTATCGGCTCCGAGCCATCCTCTGAGCTGATGAACTTGGTCTTCTTCACGTTCAGCCTGAGGCCGTTTTTGGCCAGTGTCTCCTGCCACTGTTGAACCTTATCCTGTAGTTCCTCTCTGCTATCTGCTGTTAGAGCTATGTCGTCAGCGTACAGGATGGTTCTGAGTGGGTCTTCCGTCAGATGCCGGACCATACTGTCGAGGGTGAGGAGGAAGAGGAAGGGGCTCAGTGCTGATCCTTGGTGTACACCTACCGTGATGTTCACTTTCTTTGTGTGACCGTGTGGGGTGCGAATTGTTGCTCTGGACCTGGCGTACATATCCTTTATCATTTGGACCAAGCGCTCGGGCACATTTCGTTGCCGCAGTGACCACCATAGTAGCGTTCGGGGTAACCTGTCATAAGCCTTCTCGAGGTCCAGGAAGGCCAGGTAGATCGGTCGGCGCTTTTCGCGGTATTTCTCCATCACCTGCCTCGCTATGAAGATGGCATCCGTAGTTGATCTCCCCGGCATGAAGCCGAACTGCTGCTGTGGGATTTCGACCATATCTCTCAATCTGCTGTCTATCAGCCGTTCGTAGACCTTCATGGTGTGAGATATCAGCTTGATTCCTCTGTAGTTTGAGCATTCTGTGGCGTCCCCCTTCTGCTTGAAGATGGGTACGATGATGCTGTCTCTCCAACTTTCAGGCATCTTACCTTCTGCTGTGACCTTGTTGAGGAACCTTGTCAGCCATCCAATTCCGTATTCCCCGAGCGCTTTCCATGCCTCCACCGGCACTCCGTCCGGTCCCACTGCCTTTCCTAGCTTCATCTTCCTTATAACCGTCTGGACCTCCTCCTCTGACCACAGTTGTACTGGGCCTTCCACTGGCGCTGCTTCAGGGAGATGTTCTCTTGGGAATTCTTCATTTAGGAGTCCTTTGAAGTACTCCTCCCACCTGGACTTGACGTCTGCTGGCCTCCTTAGCAAGCATCCTTTATCATTTTTCACAGTCTTCACCACTCTTACGTCCAAGCTTGCCCGATGTCGCGCCTTAGCCAGGCGGAAGGCGAATTTCTCTGCCTGTGGTTCCTCCAGTTTTTCGTAGAGGCCGTCCATCTCAGCGTTCTTGGCTTTAGCCACGGCTGCCTTCGCAAGCCTCTTGTACTTCTTGTAGATGGTGAGGTCTTCTGATGATCTGGACTTTTGCCATGTCTTGTATGCCCTTTTCTTCTCTCTTACCACCTTCTGTACCTCGTCGTTCCAGAACCAGGTAGCTTTGTCTCCTTTTGGCCCTCCACGCGTCTCTCCTAGGGTTTCCTTAGCACACTGCAGGATCGTTCGTACCGCCTGTTGCCATGTATCATTGACTGCTCCATTCGGATCAGGTAGGCCTGCAGCCATCACTCTACTCCTGAGTTCATTTCGCTCAGGGCCTCGCAATTTCCACCATCGGATTCTGGGTTCCGTCTTCACCTTTTGCTTCGGAGGGAGGGTGATGCTTAGGTCTGCTACCAGCGGCTTGTGCTGAGTCGTGACATCTTCGCCTGGGAGAACCTTAACGTCCTTGACCGTTTTAAGGGCCTGCCTATGTACTAGGATATGGTCGATTTCCGTTCTTCGACCTCCACTGCTGTAGGTCACCTTCTGGCTTTCCCTCTTTGCGAAGAATGTGCCACAGATAGCCAAGTCGTGGGCGACTGCCAGGTCAATTATTCGCTCACCATCTTCATTTTTACACCCGATTCCTCTCCCTCCATGCACCCTTTCCAACCCTCGTCTGTCAGTCCCCACATGACCATTCAGATCACCCGCTACGGTAAGAAAGTCACCTTCAGGGACAGATCTGATGACGTCATCAAGGGCCATGTAGAACTCGTCTTTCTCCTCCTCGGAGCATCCAGTTTGTGGTGCGTATACCGATATTATGGTCCAGCATCCGTCCTTCATGTCTAATCGAACAGTTATTATCCTATCGTTGATCCTTCGTACAGCGGACACTGAGTCTTTGAGAGCTTCTGAGACCGCGATTCCTACTCCGTTCCTCTTCCCATCGTTGCCCTTGTAGAAGAGCTTGACACCTTCCCCAATTTCCTTGGCCTTTTCTCCCTTCCACCGCGTCTCCTGCAGGCACAGGATTTGGATATTCTTCCTCTTCATGAGATCAGCCACTTCTCTTGACTTCCCTGTTAGCGTACCCACATTGAGCGTCCCTATTCGAACTAGCTTCTTTAACCGAGGTCGTTCGTCCCTCGGTAGCCCTCGCATACTGACCACAGGACTCGGGCGGGGGTCCTGCGCGTCACTTCCGGGTGACGTCCTAGCCTTATCTCTGATTCCTTGTGCGACTTTGAT